>CM038672.1:495227755-495897485 GCA_021605145.1 Aegilops bicornis | reverse complement strand
TGAAGACTAATCTGGATATTCCCGAAGATGCTTGACTTCGAGTTCTTGGAGTGACATCTTTCTTTGAGAAGCCACACTGCCGGAGCGGCCCTGTCACCCGGAGAAGATTTCTTTTCTTTGCTGATTCCTCTCAATGAAATTTGCGAAGAATAGGGGAGTCAACAAGTGACTCGAACTGTGTGTAAAAAAGAAGCATTTTTTTCAAAATGCTCTTTTTCAGCTCTGCTCGCTCACTTTTGAAAGGAAAGGAGACTGATCTTGACGTCGGCGTTGGTTTTTCCAACGAAACGCGGAAGTTTTGGATTGAGATTTCACATAAGCATTGCACAATGATCCGCATTAGGCGGGGAGCAGCAATGATACCGCCGGCCAGGAATAAGTACTTGTCCCTCTTATACTTAAGAAAAGAGAATAGAAGTGGTTCCTTTTCTTTCTATACGAAATTCGACGATTTCGTTTGTGTTCATGTTGGCATAGGAGAACTACTAACTTCCGCCATCTGCATTAGTTACGTTAGTGTAGGTAGGCGGTTCTCATGCCAAAGGGGGAGATGGCTGAGTGTTTCTTCTGATCCTAATGATATGCCTTTGTCCACTTTGATTGAGAATAATAATGAATCTATGGATGTGAATTTTGTTGGTAGGAACAATTTTGGTAACAACGCGTATAGAGTAAACTTTAATTCTAGGTCGTTCCCTAGTAATTCCTCTAATAATTATGGTAATTCCTACAACAACTCTTATGGAAATTTTAATAAGATGCCCTCTGATTTTGAGACTAGTGTTAAAGAATTTATAAATTCGCAAACGAATTTCAATGCTTTGCTTGAAGAAAAATTGCCTAAGATTGATGAGTTGGCTAGGAACGTGGATAGAATTTCTCTTGATGTTGATTCCTTGAAACTTAGATCTATTCCACCTAAGCATGATATCAATGAGTCTCTCAAAGCCATGAGAATTTCCATTGATGAGTGCAAAGAAAGAACCGCTAGGATGCGTGCAAAAAAGGATTTCTTTGTGAAAGCGTGTTCTTCTAGTTATCATGATAATAATGACGAAGATCTAAAAGTGATTGATGTGTCTCCTATTAAATCTTTGTTTTCCAGTATGAATCTTGATAAAGATAGGACCGGAGATGAGTCAACTTTAGTTAAAAGGCGTCCCAATGATTCGGAGTTTCTAGATCTTGATGCAAAAATTAATAAAAGTGGGATTAAAGAGGTCAAAACTTTACATATCAATGAACCCACTATTTTGGATTTCAAGGAATTTAATTATGATAATTGTTCTTTGATATATTGTATTTCCTTATTGCAATCAGTGTTAAATTATCCTCATGCTTATAGTCAAAATAAAGCTTTCACTAAACATATCATTGATGCTTTAATGCAATCTTATGAAGAAAAGCTTGAATTAGAAGTTTCTATCCCTAGAAAACTTTATGATGAGTGGGAACCTACTATTAAAATTAAGATTAAAAATCATGAATGATATGCTTTATATGATTTGGGTGCTAGTGTTTCCAAGATTCCAAAATCTTTGTGTGATGTGTTCGGTTTCCGTGAATTTGATGATTGTTCTTTAAATTTGCACCTTGCGGATTCCACCATAAAAAAACCTATGGGAAGGATTAATGATGTTCTTATTGTTGCAAATAGGAATTATGTGCCCGTAGATTTCATTGTTCTTGATATAGATTGCAATCCTACATGTCCTATTATTCTTGGTAGACCTTTCCTTAGAACGATTGGTGAAATTATTGATATGAAAGAAGGAAATATTAGATTCCAATTTCCATTAAGGAAAGGCATGGAACACTTTCCTAGGAATAAAATTAAATTACCTTATGAATCTATTATGAGAGCCACTTATGGATTGCATAATAAAGATGACAATACCTAGATCTATTCTTGTTTTTACGCCTAGCTAGGGGCATTAAACGATAGCGCTTGTTGGGAGGCAACCCAATTTTTGTTCCTTACTTTTTGTTCCTATTTAGTAATAAATAATTCATCTAGCCTCTAGTTAGATATGGTTTTATGTTTTAGTTAGTGTTTGTGCCAAGTAAAACCTATAGGATCTTCTTGGATGATAATTATTTGATCTTGCTGAAAAAGACAGAAACTTTTTGCTCACGAAAATAATTGTTAAACATCACCAGAAAGTGATGAAATACTGATTCCAATTGCAGTAGATCAATAAACAAATTATCTAGGTCGTCCTATTTTTGCAGAATTTTTTGAGTTACAAAAGTACGCGTTTGATACAGATTACTACAGATTGTTCTGTTTTTGACAGATTCTGTTTTTTGTGTGTTGTTTGCTTATTTTGATGAATCTATGGCTAGTATCGGGGGGTATGAACCATACAGAAGTTTGAATACAGTAGGTTTAACACCAATATAAATAAATATGAGTTCATTATAGTACCTTAAAGTGGTGATTTGTTTTCTTATACTAACGGAACTCATGAGATTTTCTGTTGAGTTTTGTGTTGTGAAGTTTTCAAATTTTGGGTAAGATTTGATGGATTTTGGAATAAGGAGTGGCAAGAGCCTAAGCTTGGGGATGCCCAAGGCACCCCAAGGTAAAATTCAAGGACAACCAAAATCATAAGCTTGGGGATGCCCCGGAAGGCATCCCCTCTTTCGTCTTCGTCTATCGGTAACTTTACTTGAGGCTATAACTTTATTCACCACATGATATGTGTTTTGCTTGGAGCGTCTTGTATGATTTGAGTATTTGCTTTTTAGTTTACCACAATCATCTTTGCTGTACACACCTTTTGGAGAGACACACATGAATCGAAATTTATTAGAATACTCTATGTGCTTCACTTATATCTTTTGAGCTAGATCATTTTGCTCTAGTGCTTCACTTATATCTTTTAGAGCACGGCGGTGGTTTTATTTTATAGAAATTATTGATCTCTCATGCTTCACTTATATTATTTTGAGAGTCTTTTAGAACAGCATGGTAATTTGCTTTGGCTATAAAATTAGTCCTAATATGATAGGCATCCAAGATGGGTATAATAAAAACTTCCATATAGAGTGCATTGAATACTATGAGAAGTTTGATACTTGATGATTGTTTTGAGATATGAAGATGGTAATATTAGAGTCGTGCTAGTTGAGTAATTGTGAATTTGAGAAATACTTGTGTTGAAGTTTCCAAGTCCCGTAGCATGCACGTATGGTAAACGTTGTGTGACAAATTTGAAGCATGAGGTGTTTCTTTGATTGTCCTCCTTATGAGTGGCGGTCGGGGATGAGCGATGGTATTTTCCTACCAATCTATCCCCCTAGGAGCATGCACGTAGTCCTTGGTTTTTGATGACTTGTAGATTTTTGCAATAAGTATGTGAGTTCTTTACGCACTCTCACTTTCCACCATTGCTAGCCTCTTCGGTACCGTGCATTGCCCTTTCTCACCTTGAGAGTTGGTGCAAACTTCGCCGGTACATCCAAACCCCGTGATATGATACGCTCTATCACACATAAACCTCCTTATATCTTCCTCAAAACAGCCACCATACCTACCTATTATGGCATTTCCATAGCCATTTCGAGATATATTGCCATGCAACTTTCCACCGTTCCATTTATTATGACACGCTTCATCATTATCATATTGCCTTGCATGATCATGTAGTTGACATCGTATTTGTGGCAAGGCCACCATGCATAATTTTTCATACATGTCACTCTTGATTCATTGCCCATCCCGGTACACCGACGGAGGCATTCATATAGAGTCATATTTGTTCTAGTATCGAGTTGTAATCATTGAGTTGTAAATAAATAGAAGTGTGATGATCATCATTATTAGAGCATTGTCCCGTGAAAAAAAAGAGAAAGGCCAAATAAAAAAGGAAAGGCCAAAAAAAGAAAAACAAAAAATAAAAAGGCCAAAAAAATAAGGGACAATGCTACTATCCTTTTTCCACACTTGTGCTTCAAAGTAGCACCATGATCTTTATGATAGAGAGTCTCTTATTTTGTCACTTTCACCTGGCTTGTATATTCCAACAATGGGCTTCCTCAAATGCCCTAGATCTTCGTGAGCAAGCAAGTTGGATGCACAACCACTTAGTTTCTTTTTGTTGAGCTTTCATACATTTATAGCTCTAGTGCATCCGTTGCATGGCAATCCCTACTCCTCGCATTGACATCAATTGATGGGCATCTCCCTAGCCCGTTGATTAGCCGCGTCGATGTGATACTTTCTCTTTTTTGTCTTCTCCACATAACCCCCATCATCATATTCTATTCCACCCATAGTGATATGTCCATGGCTCACGCTCATGTATTGCGTGAAAGTTGAAAAAGTTTGAGAATACTAAAGTATGAAACAATTGCTTGGCTTGTCATCGGGGTTGTGCAAGATGAGAGCATTTTGTGTGACGAAAATGAAACACGGCTTAACTATATGATTTTGTAGGGATGAGATTTCTTTGGCCATGTTACTTTGAGAAGACATAATTGCTTAGTTAGTATGCTTGAATTATTATTATTTTTATGTCAATATTAAACTTTTGTCTTGAATCTTTCGGATCTGAACATTCATGCCACAACAAAGAAAATTACATTGAAAATTATGTTAGGTAGCATTCCACAACAAAAGTTCTGTTTTTATCATTTACCTACTCGAGGACGAGCATGAATTAAGCTTGGGGATGCTTGATACGTCTCCAACGTATCTATAATTTTTTATTGTTTCATGCTATTATATTATCTATTTTGGATGTTTAATGGGATTTAATATGCTCTTTTATATTATTTTTGGGACTAACTTATTAACCGAAGGCCTAGTGCAAATTGCTATTTTTTTTTGCCTATTTCAGTGTTTCGCAGAAAAGGAATATCAAACGGAATCCAAACGGAACGAAACCTTCGTGAGGATCTTTCTTGGAACAAACGCAACCCAGGAGACTTGGAGTGGAAGTCAGGGAAGCAACGACGAAGCCACGAGGAAGGAGGGCGCGCCCAGGGGGGTAGGCGCCCCCCCCCCCCAACCTCGTGCGCCCCTCGCAGCTCCACCGACCTACTTCTTTCACCTATATATACTCTTACACCCTGAAAACATCCAGGGGAGGCACGAAACACTTTTTCCACTGCCGCAACCTTCAATACCCGTGAGATTCCATCTTGAGGCCTTTTCCGGTGCTCCGCCGGAGCGGGAATCGATCATGGAGGGCTTCTACATCAACACCATAGCCTCTCCGATTATGTGTGAGTAGTTTACCACAGACCTTCAGGTCCATAGTTATTAGCTAGATGTCTTCTTCTCTCTCTTTGGATCTCAATACAAAGTTCTCCTCGATGTTCTTGGAGATCTATTCGATGTAATACTTTTTGCGGTGTGTTTATCGAGATCCGATGAATTGTGGGTTTATGATCAAGATTATCTATGAACAATATTTGATTCTTCTCTGAATTCTTATATGCATGATTTGATATCTTTGAAAGTCTCTTCACATTATCAGTTTGGTTTGGCCTACTAGATGGATCTTTCTTGCAATGGGAGAGGTGCTTAGCTTTGGGTTCAATCTTGCGGTGCTCGATCCCGGTGACACAAAGGTAACCGACACGTATTGTATTGTTGCCATCAAGGATAAACAGATGGGGTTTATATCATATTTCTTGAGTTTATCCATCTACATCATGTCATCTTGCCTAATACGTTACTCTGTTCTTATGAACTTAATACTCTAGATGCATGCTGGATAGCGGTTGATGTGTGGAGTAATAGTAGTAGATGCAGAAACATTTCGGTCTACTTGACACGGACTTGATGCCTATGTTCATGATCATGGCTAGATATTCTCATAACTATGCGCTTTCTATCAATTGCTCGACAGTAATGTGTTCACCCACCGTAATATATGCTATCTTAAGAGAAGCCTCTAGTGAAACCTATGGCCCCCGGGTCTACTTTACATCATATAAGTTTCCGATCTATAATTCTAGTTTACTATTTATTTTGGAATCTTTACTTTTCAATCTATACAACAAAAATACCAAAAATATTTATCTTATTATCCTTATCAGATCTCACTTTTGCAAGTGGCCGTGAAGGGATTGACAACCCATTTATCGCGTTGGTTGCAAGGTTCTTGATTGTTTGTGCAGGTACTAGGCGATTTGCGTGTAGTCTCCTACTGGATTGATACCTTGGTTCTCAAAAACTGAGGGAAATACTTACGCTAATTTGCTGCATCACCCTTTCCTCTTCAAGGGGAAACCAACGCATGCTCAAGAGGTCGCACCAAGTTTCATGATTTTCAGGCGTGTTTTGGATTTACATGAATTAAAAAAACAAGTTTCTCAATCTTTCCGATCGATCCATGATTACCAGATGTTTGAATTTCATTCCCATTTCTTACATGGGACCTAGAAATTCACCCAAGGACACACGTGTGATTTTTCAACCAACTTTGGTTCACTGGAGCATGTGCTTGTAGTTCAAATTTGAATTATGCACATTAAATGACCAGAAACTCAATTAATGTATAAGAAAGTCCAAACGAACCCGGAATAATTCCAAATTTTAACACGGCACTCATATAGTTCTAAGTTGCCCCTGTAAAAAAATAAGGGGGTGGGGGCAGCGTATATCATTTCAAACACAAAAGGTGACACGTCCCCCCTCGGGAACCACCAGTCTTCTCGAGAGAAACTCCGGTTTGCAAGAACCTTATACCAAAAACTTGTCCAAATGCGGCCAATTTTTTCACAACAGCATGTTGGTGCCATGAAATGACACCATGCCAAGTTTCATGATTTTCAGGCGAGTTATGAATTTCTAGGAATTTAAAAACCAAGTTTCTCAATGTTCTCGGTTGAGCCACGACGCCCAGATGTTTGAATTTAATTCCCATTTCTTGCATGGGACCTATAAATTCACCCAAAGACACACATGTGATTTTTCAACAAACTTTGGTGCACTGGAGCATGTGCTTGTAGTTCAAATTTGAATTATGCACATTAAATGCCGAGAAACTCAATTAATGCATAAAAATGCCAAACGAACCCGGAATAGTTCCAAATTTAAACACGACACTCATGTACTTGCATGTTCACTGTACATAAATGTTCTAGCAATTCAAACACCATCCTTTCCCTCTGTAACACCATTTTGTCTTTCAAAACATAATGAAAAAATCAGGTATACCACAAACAGTTTACTAGAAAGAATCGTGTGGGATGCGATATAAAATATCTTGGCGCACCGTCTTGTCTAGCTTACGCAGGAAGCTTCGTCATCTATAGTCCACCACCCCCACTTGAACCACACTTGCGTGCCAGTTTCTCGCAGCACCGAGCAAAAAAAATTTGCCACCGCGGAAATATCTATCTCCTCGCCCCCTCCTTCCCACCAAAAGTCACATTTCCATTGTTCCTCCTTGCTTTGCAAGTTCAAACCTTCACTACTGCTTACTGGCAGCTCAGACTCCAAACCGGCGACCCTTCTTCTTGCAGCGCCGCCTCCTAGCCGGCTACCCTTCTTCTTGCAGCGCCGCCTCCTTGTCGGCGACCCTTCTTCTTGCAGCGTCGCCTCCTCGCCGGTGACCCTTCTTCCTGCTGCGCGACCTCCTCGCCGCCGACCCTTCTTCTTGTTGCGCGCCCTCGTTGATATGGTCACGTAATCCACACCCCACCCACACTATCCTCCTCCTTTCCCATCCCACATGCCCCGACCGATGGCGCGACACCTTCCGCCGAAATCACTGTCCCCCTCCTCCAATTAAGCGTCGCCCACAACCTTTTTGCACGCAGTATAACATGGAGCTCGGTAGCGTGCGGCCACACACGTGCACGAGGTCGCTATGGCTGCCATGCGTGTTGACCGCCAGATCTTGGAGGAGCACCTCGTCTTCGAGGCCACCGTCGACACCGCAACGCAGTTGTCTACTTTAAAATACAACTCGTGATGTTTTCTCGAGGCCACCGCCAGTGCCTTCTAGTGATTTGTCCTTTGTAATGTTAATATGCAATCTGATGTTCAGTTAATAGTTTGGTCCTCTGAAATGTAATGTTCAGTTAACACTTTGGTCCTTTGAAATGTAATGTTCAGTTAACAGTTTGGTCCAACATTGCTACATTTAGTAGTATTGTTCTCAAGCATTCTTTGTTTTGTTAACTGTCTTATCTTCTAGTACATGTTTTTATTCTGCAATGTTGTGCTCAGTTACCTATTTTGGTTCATTTGGTCTGTTGTCCATTTAACTGCTTGGTTCAGTTCTGCAATTTGATTTTCATTTGATGTGGGTACAATTTTGTATTGTTAATTTGTTATGCATGTGAAATAAATCAAATTTGACTGTACTCAATACATATTCTACTGATAGTATGGCAACTCTCAGTTAACCTGATCAAGATCTTCCTTACGTGTGTTGCAGGGAAACAATGGGAGACACTGCGGTTTACCATCGAGGTTTGTTCAAGCATGGTCCTTTGGCTAATAGCACATTATTGTGCAATTGCCGGAATCATTCTAATATTTAGGTTTCTTACAATTTGGTCTTGCACATGTTGGTCCTGCTTTGTGGGGCTTAGACCCTTCAATTTGACCCATTTTGCATATGGGGAAATGAGATGTCCATGAATATTAGTCAAGTCAAAAAACTCAAAAATATTGTTAGGATAAAGAAACTTGCGACGAATAACAGCAAGATCTTTGTTTGCACAATGAAGAAGACATCAGTCAACTATAGGATGGTACTAACTCTTTTACCTTGTTTTTACCCCTTGCGCCATTTCAAAATTTATAACAACGATTTATGCATATCTTTGTTTTCAATACTTTTCAAAGCAGTTCACCGATGATTACCTCTCAACCACCTGTATGGTCAAGAGGCGAGGAAGGTATTCATTCAACACCCACGGTACAATATTGAAGTCTTGCTGAAGAGGACGAAGGTTGGGCGGGAAATTATCCATAGCCACTGGCCTAAAGTTGCAAGGACATTCAACATCACTGAAGGCTCAATATTTGCCTTCCGCTTCTGTAGTTTCCCAGATGAGATTCATCTGTCTATTTACCGTGTATGATGCTACTTTCCAAAGGTTTTTGGTGTTGCATGTAAAACTTGGTGCTGTTGTGTAATGGCGTAATTGAGTGCCGAAACTATCTGATGTAATTCGATTATGAAATCCTGGTTGCTGTTATACGGATATGAAATATCTAGTGTGTTTTATAAGAAATATCAATTTGATTAGTACATGGATTATCAATAATAGGCTAATTACCCTACTTATTGGGGTTTTCTATTGCAGACGGTTACTCAGACAACACCGTGGGCGATGAACTCAAACAACCCGCACGGTTTCTAGAAAGTAGGCGTGTTCGATCAACTAACAATCACACACGGCTTCCGGTAGAGAACTGTTTGTGTTAGGCCACCTTGCACAAATGTTTCCACACAAAAAACTGTGTGTGATATACATACGAACGGAAATGATTTTCTCGGATTCACCGTGTGGGATGTACATACGAACGGAAACAATTGGGTTTCGATGCCCCGCCAGATCGCACACGAACTCATTTTGCCACAGCATGTGTGCCACGCGGGCCTATCCCGGACGGTTTCTGGGTCGTGTGGGAAGGAGCCCCCTATCACCCACACTCACTTGGCGATGGTTCCAAACGCCATCGTGAAAAGGGGTTAAAAACCGTTTGTATAGCACGTCGCTGATACGTCTCCAACGTATCTATAGTTTTTGATTGCTCCATGCTATATTATCTACTGTTTTGGACTATATTGGGCTTTATTTTCCACTTTTATATTACTTTTGGGACTAACCTATTAACCGGAGGCCTAGCCCAGAATTGTTGTTTTTTGCCTATTTCAGTGTTTCAAAGAAACAGAATATCAAACGGAGTCCAAACGGAATGAAACCTTCGGGAACATGATTTTCTCATCATATATGATCCAGGAGACTTGGACCCTCCGTCAAGAAAGCCATGAGGCGGTCACGAGGGTGGAGGGCGCCACCCCTAGGGCGTGCCCCCTGCCTCGTGGGCCCCTCGAAGCTCCACCGACGTACTCCTTCCTCCTATATATGCGTACCCCCAAACGATCAGATACGGAGCCAAAAACCTAATTCCACCATCGCAACTTTCTGTATCCACGAGATCCCATCTTGGGGCCTGTTCCGGAGCTCCGCCGGAAGGGGAATCGATCACGGAGGGCTTCTACATCATCACCATAGCTCTCCGATGAAGTGTGAGTAGTTTACTTCAGACCTTCGGGTCCATAGTTAGTAGCTAGATGGCTTCTTCTCTCTTTTTGGATCTCAATACAATGTTCTCCCCCTCTCTCGTGGAGATCTATTCGATGTAATCTTCTTTTTGCAGTGTGTTTGTTGAGATCGGTGAATTGTGGGTTTATGATCAAGATTATCTACAAACAATATTTGAATCTTCTCTGAATTCTTTTATGTATGATTGGTTATCTTTGCAAGTCTTCGAATTATCAGTTTGGTTTGGCCTACTAGATTGGTTTTTCTTGCAATGGAGAAGTGCTTAGCTTTGGGTTCAATCTTGCGGTGTCCTTTCCCAGTGACAGAAGGGGCAGCAAGGCATGTATTGTATTGTTGCCATCGAGGATAACAAGATGGGGTTTATACCATATTGCATGAATTTATCCATCTACATCATGTCATCTTGCTTAAGGCGTTACTCTGTTTTCATTAACTTAATACTCTAGATGCATGCTGGATAGCGGTCGATGAGTGGAGTAATAGTATTAGATGCAGGCAGGAGTCAGTCTACTTGTCTCGGATGTGATGCCTATATACATGATCATGCCTAGATATTCTCATAACTATGCTCAATTTTGTCAATTGCTCAATAGTAATTTGTTCACCCACCGTAGAAATACTTATGCTCTTGAGAGAAGCCACTAGTGAAACCTATGGCCCCCGGGTCTATTCTCATCATATCAATCTCCAATCACTTTATATTTGCTTTGCTTTTTACCTTTGCCTTTTATTTTACCTTGCATCCTTATACCAAAAATACCAAAAATATTATCTATCATCTCTATCAGATCTCACTCTCGTAAGTGACCGTGAAGGGATTAACAACCCCTAATCGTGTTGGTTGCGTTGAGCTATCGTTTTGTGTAGGTACGATGGACTCGCGCGTGGCCTCCTACTGGATTGATACCTTGGTTCTCAAAAACTGAGGGAATACTTATGCTACTTTGCTGCATCATCCTCTCCTCTTCGGGGAAATCCAACGCAGTGCTCAAGAGGTAGCAAGAAGAATTTCTGGCGCCGTTGCCGGGGAGTCTACGCAAAAGTCAACATACCAAGTACCCATCACAATCCCTATCTCCCGCACAACATTATTTGCTATTTGCCTCTTGTTTTCCTCTCCTCCACTTCACCCTTGCCGTTTTATTTGCCCTCTCTTTTCCGTTTGCCTTTTTCTCGCTTGCTTGCCGTTATGTCTGAAATTGGGGAAATTATTGTCGATATGGGCGATAATAATATCATAGAAAATTCTGAAGCTCCTGCTGAAGAATCCCCTACCTATCATACAAAAAGATTTTGAATCGGTAGTGGTAATATTATTGGAAAAGGAGTTATTCAAGGTTTCTTTACTTGTGCCGGTGCTTTGCCCTCTATGGGCGGTTCTATTCTCCATAGAACTAGTAGTCTTGCGGATGCTATTGCCATGCTTATCGTTGAACTTGAAAGGCAATTTATGCATATGCACCCTTCTATACAAAGAATTTTTCTAGAATTTTCTAATATCAAACACTCCTCTGTTAAGCGTGCCGCTACTATCTTTTTGGCTCATGAATTCAGATTTATAGTAAAGGAAGCCAAAGAAATCTTTGCACATTATAGGGTGGACGCTGGTTGTCCTCCCATAGAACCTATACCTCCTAAAGTTGATCTTGGAGATTTTTGCCCTATTAAATTTAGCCCTTTTGATTACTTATGCTTGCCTCAAAGAAAACTTGCTGCCGAACATAGGGAATATGAAATGAGTTTAACCGATCTATCATATTACTACGGCACTACCTAGATCTATCCTTGCTTTTATGCCTAGCTAGAGGCGTTAAACGATAGCGCTTGTTGGGAGGCAACCCAATTTTATTTTAGTTTTTTGTTTTTGTTTCTGTTTAGGAATAAATAATCCATCTACCTTCTGTTTAGATGTGGTTTTATCTTTTAATTAGTGTTTGTGCCAAGTTAAACCTATAGGATCTTCTTGGATGATAGTTATTTGATCTTGCTGTAATTTCCAGAAACTTTCGGTTCACAAAAACAATTATTAAAATTCACCAGAACGTGATAAAATAGTGATTCCAGTTGCTGCTGATCAATAAACAAATTGCCTAGGTCGTCCTATTTTGGATGATATTTTTGGAGTTCCAGAAGTTTGCGTTAGTTACAGATTACTACAGACTGTTCTGTTTTTGACAGATTCTGTTTTTCGAGTGTTGTTTGCTTATTTTGATGAATCTATGGCTAGTAAAATAGTTTATAATCCATAGAGAAGTTGGAATACAGTAGGTTTAACACCAATATAAATAAAGAATGAGTTCATTACAGTACCTTGAAGTGGTCTTTTGTTTTCTTTCGCTAACGGAGCTCACGAGATTTCTGTTGAGTTTTGTGTTGTGAAGTTTTCAAGTTTTGGGTAAATTCTTTTCATGGATTATGGAACAATGAGTGGCAAGAGCCTAAACTTGGGGATGCCCATGGCACCCCCAAGATAATCCAAGGACACCAAAAATTCAAATCTTGGGGATGCCCCGGAAGGCATCCCCTCTTTCGTCTACTTCCATCGGTAATTTTACTTGGAGCTATATTTTTATTCACCACATGATATGTATTTTGCTTGGAGTGTCTTGTATGATTTGAGTCTTTGCTTTTTAGTTTACCACAATCATCCTTTCTGTACACACCTTTTGAGAGAGCCATGCATGAATTGGAATTTGATAGAATACTCTATGTGCTTCACTTATATCTTTTGAGCTTTATAGTTTTGCTCTAGTGCTTCACTTATATCTTTTAGAGCACGGTGGTGGATTTGTTTTAAAGAAACTATTGATCTATCATGCTTCACTTAGATTATTTTGAGATTCCTAATAGCATGGTAATTTTCTTAATAATAATAATATGCTTGGTATTCAAGATTTGTAAAACTTTATTTTGAGTGCGTTGAATGCTAAGAAAAGTTTGATGCTTGATAATTGTTTTGAGATATGGAGGTGATAATATCAAAGTCATGCTAGTAGATTAATTGTGAATTTAAGAAGTGCTTGTGTTGAAGTTGGCAAGTCCCGTAGCATGCACGTATGGTAAACTTTATGTAACAAATTTGAAACATGAGGTGTTATTTGATTGTCCTCCTTATGAGTGGCGGTCGGGGACGAGCGATGGTCTTTTCCTACCAATCTACCCCCCTAGGAGCATGCGCGTAATGCTTTGGTTTTTGATGACTTGTGGATTTTTTCAATAAGTATATGAGTTCTTTATGACTAATGTTGAGTTCATGGATTATACGCACTCTCACCCTTCCATCATTGCTAGCCTCTTCGGTACCGTGCATTGCCCTTTCTCACATCGAGAGTTGGTGCAAACTTCGCCGGTGCATCCAAACCGCGTGATATGATATGCCCTTTCACACATAAACCTCCTTATATCTTCCTCAAAACAGCCACCATACCTACCTATTATGGCATTTCCATAGCCATTCCGAGATATATTGCCATGCAACTTTCTACCATACCGTTCATCATGACACATTCATCATTGTCATATTGCTTAGCATGATCATGTAGTTGACATAGTATTTGTGGCAAAGCCACCGTTCATAATTCTTTCATACATGTCACTCTTGATTCATTGCATATCTCGATTACACCGCCGGAGGCATTCATATAGAGTCATAGTTTGTTCTAGTATCGAGTTGTAATCATTGAGTTGTAAATAAATAGAAGTGTGATGATCATCATTCTCTAGAGCATTGTCCCAAGTGAGGAATAAAAAAATGAGAGAAAAAGAGAGAAGGGACAATGTTACTATCCTTTGCCACACTTGTGCTTCAAAGTAGCACCATAATCATCATGATAGAGAGTCTCTTGTTTTGTCATTTTCATATACTAGTGGGAACTTTTCATTATAGAACTTGGCTTGTTTATTCCAACGATGGGCCTCCTCAAGTGCCCTAAGTCTTTGTGAGAAAGCAAGTTGGATGCACACGCACTTAGTTTCTTTTGTTTAGCTTTCATACATTTATAGCTCTAGTGCATCCGTTGCATGGCAATCCCTAATCCTTGCATTAACATCGATCGATGGGCATCTCCATAGCCCATTGATTAGCCTCGTTGATGTGAGATCTTCTCCTTTTTTGTCTTCTCCACATAACACCCATCATCATATTCTATTCCACCCATAGTGCTATATCCATGGCTCAGGCTCATGTATTGCGTGAAGGTTTATGAGTTTGAGATTATTAAAGTATGAAACAATTGCTTGGCTTGTCATCGTGGTTGTGCATGATGAGAGCATTCTTGTGTGACGAAAATGGAGCATGACTAAACTATATGATTTTGTAGGGATAAACTTTCTTTGGCCATGTTACTTTGAGAAGACATAATTGCTTTGTTAATATGCTTGAAGTATTATTATTTTTATGTCAATATGAACTTTTGTCTTGAATCTTTCGGATCTGAACATTCATACCACAATTGAGAAGATTTACATTGAAATTATGCCAAGTAGCACTCTGCATCAAAAATTCTCTTTTTATCATTTACCTACTCAAGGACGAGCAGGAATTAAGCTTGGGGATGCTGATACGTCTCCAACGTATCTATAATTTTGATTGCTCCATTCTATATTATCTACTGTTTTGGACTATATTGGGCTTTATTTTCCACTTTTATATTACTTTTGGGACTAACCTATTAACCGGAGGCCCAGCCTGTAATTGCTGTTTTTTGCCTATTTAGGTGTTTGAAGAAGCAGAATATCGAACGGAGTCCAAACGGAATGAAACCTTCGGGAACGTGATTTTCTCATCAGATATGATCCAGGAGACTTGGACCCTCCGTCAAGAAAGCCACGAGGCGGTCACGAGGGTGGAGGGCCCCCCCTAGGGCGCGCCCCCTGCCTCATGGGCCCCTCGAAGCTCCACCGACGTACTCCTTCCTCCTATATATACCTACGTACCCCCAAACAATCAGATACGGAGCCAAAAACCTAATTCCACCGCCACAACTTTCTGTATCCACGAGATCCCATATTGGGGCCTGTTACGGAGCTCCACCGGAAGGGGAATCGACCATGGAGGGCTTCTACATCATCACCATAGCTCTCCGATGAAGTTTGAGTAGTTTACCACAGACCTTCGGGTCCATAGTTAGTAGCTAGATGGCTTCTTCTCTATTTTTGGATCTCAATACAATGTTCTCCCCTTCTCTCATGGAGATCTATTCGATGTAATCTTCTTTTTGCGATGTGTTTGTTGAGAACGATGAATTGTGGGTTTATGATCAAGATTATCTACGAACAATATTTGAATCTTCTCTGAATTCTTTTATGTATGATTGGTTATCTTTGCAAGTCTCTTCGAATTATCAGTTTGGTTTGGCCTACTAGATTGGTTTTTCTTGCAATGGGAGAAGTGCTTAGCTTTGGGTTCAATCTTGCGGTGTCCTTTCCCGATGTGAGAAGGGCAGCAAGGCACGTACTGTATTGTTGCCATCGAGGATAACAAGATGGGGTTTATATCATATTGCATGAACTTATCCCTCTACATCATGTCATCTTGCTTAAGGCGTTACTCTGTTTTCATTAACTTAATACTCTAGATGCATGCTGGATAGCGGTCGATGAGTGGAGTAATAGTAGTAGATGCGAGGTGAGACGGTCTACTTGTCTCGGACGTGATGCCTATATACATGATCATGCCTAGATATTCTCATAACTATGCTCAATTACATCAATTGCTCAACAGTAATTTGTTCACCCACCGTAGAAATACTTATGCTCTTGAGAGAAGCCACTAGTGAAACCTATGGCCCCCGGGTCTATTCTCATCATATCAATCTCCAATCACTTTATATTTGCTTTTCTTTTTACCTTTGCCTTTTATTTTACCTTGCATCTTTATACCAAAAATACCAAAAATATTATCTATCATCTCTATCAGATCTCACTCTCGTAAGTGACCGTGAAGGGATTGACAACCCCTAATCGCATTGGTTGCGTTGAGCTATCGTTTTGTGTAGGTACGAGGGACTCGCGCTTGGCCTCCTACTGGATTGATACCTTGGTTCTCAAAACTGAGGGAATTACTTACGCTACTTTGCTGCATCATCCTCTCCTCTTCGGGGAAATCCAACGCAGTGCTCAAGAGGTAGAAGTCGATGTACCAGTGCACGGCGAACCTATGAACTATGAAGAAGCTACGATGAGCCCAGGTTCCTACAGATGGCTTGAGGCCAGGAAATCTAAGATAGGATCCATGTATGATAATAAAGTGTAGACTTTGGTGGACTTGCCCGATGATCGGCAAGCCATTGGGAATAAATGGATCTTCAAGAAGAAGACTGACGCTGATGGTAATGTTATTGTCTACAAAGCTCGACTTGTCGCAAAAGGATTTTGACAAGTTCAAGGGGTTGAGTACAATTAGACTTTCTCACCCATAGCGATGCTTAAGTCTGTCTTAATCATGTTAGCAATTGCCACATTTTATGATCATGAAGTCTGGAAAATGGATGTCAAAACTGCATACCTTAATGGATATCTTAAAGAAGAGTTGTATATGATGCAACCAGAAGGTTTTGTCGATCCTAAAGGTGCTGACAAAGTGTGCAAGCTCCAGCGATCCATCTATGGACTGGTGCAAGCATCTCGGAGCTGGAATATACGCTTTGATGAGGTGATCAAAGCATATGGTTTTATACAGACTTACGGTGAAGCCTGTATTTACAAGAAAGTGAGTGGGAGCTCTGTAGCATTTCTGATATTATATGTGGATGAAATATTGTTGATTGGAAATGATATAGAATTTCTGGATAGCATAAAAGGATACTTGAATAAGAATTTTTCGATGAAAGACCTCAGTGAAGCTACTTATACATTGGGCAACAAGATCTGTAGGGATAGATCGAGACGCTTAATAGGACTTTCAAAAAGCACATACCTTGACAAGATTTTGAAGAAGTTCAAAATGGATAAATCAAAGAAAGGGTTCTTGCCTGTGTTACAAGGTGTGAAGTTGAGTAAGACTCAAAACCCGACCACGACAGAAGATATAGAGAGAATGAAAGTCATTCCCTATGCCTCACCCATAGGTCCTATAAAGTATGCCATATTGTTGTGTACCTTGCCATGAGTTTGGCAAGGGGGTACAATAGTGATCCAGGAGTAGATCACTAGATAGCGGTCAAAATTATCCTTAGTTACCTAAAAGGACTAAGGAAATATTTCTCGGTTATGGAGGTGATAGAGATTTTGTCGTAAAGGGTTACGTCGATGCAAGCTTTAACACCCATTCAGATGACACTAAGTCTCAATCTGGATACATATTGAAAGTGGGAGAAATTAGCTAGAGTAGCTCCATGAAGAGCATTGTAGACATAGAAACTTGCAAAATACGTACGGATCTGAATGTGGCAGACCCGTTGACTAAACTTCTCTCACAAGCAAAACATGATCACACCTTAGTACTCTTTGGGTGTTAATCACATGGCGATGTGAACTGGATTATTGACTCTAGTAAACTCTTTGGGTATTGATCACATGGCGATGTGAACTATGGGTGTTAATCAGATGGTGATGTGAACTAGATTATTGACTCTAGTAAACTCTTGGGATGTTAATCACATGACGATGTGAACTAGATTATTGACTCTAGTGCAAGTGGGAGACTAAAGGAAATATGCCCTAGAGGCAATAATAAAGTTGTTATTTTATATTTCTTTATTCATGATAAAGGTTTATTATTCATTCTAGAATTGTATTGATCGGAAACTTAAATACATGTGTGAATACATAAACAAACACCGTGTCCCTAGTGAGCCTCTACTAGACTAGCTCGTTGTTCAAAGATGTTTATGGTTTCCTAACCATTGACATGAGTTGTCGTTTGATAGCGGGATCACATCATTAGGAGAATGATGTGATGGACAAGACCCATCCGTTAGCTTAGCATAATGATCATTCAGTTTTATTGCTAGTGTTTCTTCATGTCAAATACATATTCCTTTGACTATGAGATTATGCAACTCCCGGATACCGGAGGAATGCCTTGTGTGCTATCAAACGTCACAATGTAACTGAGTGATTATAAAGATGCTCTACAGGTATCTTCGAAGGTGTTTGTTGAGTTGGCATAGATCGAGATTAGGATTTTTCACTCTGAGTATCGGAGAGGTATCTCTGGGCCCTCTCGGTAATACACATCATAAGCTTGTAAGCAAATGTATAAGGAGTTAGTCACGAGGTGATGTATTACGGAAAGAGTAAAGAGACTTGCCGGTAACGAGATTGAACTAGGTATAAAGATATCGATGATCGAATCTCGGGCAAGTAACATACCGATGGACAAAGGGAATTACGAATGTTGTCATAACGGTTTGACCGATAAAGATCTTTGTATGTAGGAGCCAATATGGGCATCCAGGTTCCGCTATTGGTTATTGACCGGAGAGGTGTCTCGGTCATGTCTACATAGTTCTCGACCCCGTAGGGTCCGCACGCTTAACGTTCGATGACGATATAATATTATATGAGTTGTATGATTTGGTGACCGAATGTTGTTGGGAGTCCCGGATGAGATCACTGACATGACGAGGAGTCTCGAAATGGTCGAGAGGTAAAGATTGATATATATGACGATGATATTCGGACACGGAAAGTGTTTGAAGTGCGGGTACTTATCGGGTCACGGAAGGGGTTAGGGCACCTCCGCAAAAGATATGGGCCTTATGGGCCAAGAGGGAAACACACCAGCCACAGGGGCTGGTGCGCTATATGGGCGGCACTGAGGAGGAGCAGCAAAGAGGAGAAGGGAAAGGAAAGTGTGGATTAGGATTCCCACTTCCTTCCCTCTCCCCCTCTTTCCTTCCCCCTCCGACAAACATGGCAGGGGGGCGCGGCCAAGGGCAGGAGCCCAAGTAGGATTCCGACCTACTTGGGGCGCCCCTTGTCCTCTCCCCTCTTCCTCCCACCTATATATATATATATATGAGGAGGGGGCGCCTAGCACACACCAGACAATTGCCTAGCCATGTGCGGCGCCCCCTCCACCGTTTACACCCCAGTCAGATTTTCATAGTGCTTAGGCGAAGCCCTGCGGAGATCACTTCACCATCACCATCACCATGCCGTCGTGCCTATGGAACTCATCTATCTACTACCTTGACGTCTTGCTGGATCAAGAAGGCAAGGGACGTCACCGAGCTGAACGTGTGCAGAACGCGGAGGTGTCGTGCATTCAGCACTGATCGGTTGAAGCGCGAAGAATTACGACTACATCAACCGCGTTGTGAAACGCTTCTGCTTACGGTCTACGAGGGTATGTAGACACACTCTCCTCCTCGTTGATGTGCATCTTCATGGAAAGATCATTGCGTGTGCGTAGATTTTTTTTCCATGCAACGATTCCCTACAATAGTCAGAATTCCTCAAAACTGAAGGAAGGCATATGCCTCATCCGATTCACCTTGGAGGAGAAGGGGCGTAGTCTGAGCGGGCAGAGGTGGTGGCTTGAAGGTGCACAGTGGGGAACAACAAGCCCCACTGATCGGAGTGGAAGAAGTGGTCAATCTTCGTGAACACACGGGTTTCTTCGGCGTTGGACCAAGTGAACTTTCTTCCAGCAAGTCGTAGCTCTTTCAGTTGAAAGTGGTTGAGGGCTCTGTGGAAACTCCCAATAAGGCGCCTATTGATGTTGCGGTTATTCTTGTCAGCCGCTTTGGTTATTAGATTGAAGTCCCCAAGGATAAGCCAGCTCGGCTTCACAAGAGGGTTAAGGCTTCCGAGCTCATCGATGAAATCATCTTTTCCGGTCCCCCATGCGCCCCGTAAGTGTCCAAACAAGTCCCTCGCTAAGCATGGTGATAGTGGCCGAGATTGTTCTGGAAGTGGCACGAAATCAAAAAGCTTGAAGTTGTTATCAGAGACCTCCATGGTGATAGCCGCCCATAATCTTGATGCAATTTACGAATAGTCTACACGATCATCGGTGTAATAACAAGGAAAGGAAATGTACCACTCTCCTCCATTATATGAGGCATATATTTTCGAAAATTGATACAGTACCAGTTTAAACTAATCTACCGGTTAAGTTGCTTATGTTCTCCCTGCAAATAAAAACAACCCCGTATGTTCATAGAACTCCATTTGTGCAATTACTTTAGCACGTATTATTTGGAATGTCAAATTTCTTTCTAGCCTTTTTACTCATCCATTTCCCTGCAAAGAATACGTCCGATGCTACACGTCACCTGGCTGATCTTTTGTAAAGATCAACCGGGTCGACAACCGTTCGATCTATCCAAAACAGTCGTAGGGAAATGGATGTTGCGAGTACCCATTGCAACATGGACCATGCCGCTGTCAACTTTGGCATACGTGACATTGCAATACGTGGGCCTTTTGTCATCCAATGCAACATGAGCCATGTTGTGGTGACCCATTGCAAGGACGATGTTGCGAACCCTGCAGGCCCACCGTCCCATTGTCGGAGCCTCTCCTCACCGCAACATCATCCATGCAGCAGTCATTGCTGCCGCTACCTCATCCATGTTGCAGTCTCCGGCATCCCATGATCACAAACATCCCACCATTGGTTGGCATCTATGTTCGTAGGTGCGCTGCCCGGGGCTCATAGCATGACCTCCGGCAATAGGGCCATGGCGATTTACAGAGATCCAGCCATGGGGTGCACATGGACGTCGTCGATTTGGGTGTGTCAACGGGAGGCACGCCCATGCTCGAATCAGGAGGGGTTTATTTTCTCGAAAAGGAGGATCACCCTCATAGGAGGCGGCCGGCGTGTGAGATGTTTTCCGTCGGTTGATTCCGAGTATTTTCCAAGAAAATATGGAGTACGGTGCAGCGTGAGAAGTAGTAGTCCAGGAAAAGGACGGGGCAAAACGTAATGGTCGGATGGACTGCATGCTTTTTCCCTGCAAAGCGAGTGATACGATATCTAGCCGGATAGGTGAACCACTGAACCAGTGAGCCATAAATACAGATCTTGGAAAGATACAGATTCGAACTGCAGGCAGCAGGACAGTTCATAGAAGGAAGGAGTAAATGTATCGAAATTGGGTCATGATGCGTTTCATTTGTCGCTTCCTCTGCGTTTCTGGTTTCTGAAACCCAAGACTGCACTGCGCTGCGCTGTTTTTGGGCGTTGCATGACGCCAAGACGTACGTGCCCACCCAAGCAATGGCATGCACGCAGACGGTTATATGTTTATATGGGACAGTCGACGTCTCAGTGGGCTGCTTATAGTACTATATATATATCACCATCTCCGATTCTCCATATCTTGATCCAAGATCTGCCGGTGCTGACTCTGGCCCGGCGTTTCTGACGGCCTCCTCCTCTGGATCAAAAACCAATCTTTACTCCTGGTGTGCTGTGTGCACCCTCAACCTGACCGTCAACTCCAGCTTCGTCCCCTTCCTGCCTGAATCGCTGATGGTTGCGTCGACGCAGCTCCGCAAAAGTTCTCGAATTAAAATCAACTAAAACAGTGCAACATATCAACAACTCAAGCAATTAAGCATATGTTCGATCACTGAAACAGGCAAAATAGTCAGAAAATGGCAACCGCTGCTACATGACGTTCTTCAAGAGTTTTTCTTTTTTCCTTTCTACTCTCCGTTGCTAAATATAATTCTTGTAGAGATTTCACTATGGACTACATACGAAGCAAAATAAGTGAATATATACTCTAAAATGCATCTACATACATCTGTATGTGATCCATAGTGAAATCTCTACAAATACTTATATTTAGACACGGAGGGAGTACATTCTATGATGATGCCAGATTACTATGGAACTAGAGGATAAAACACGCTTCGCCGCGCCATTTTTCGGTTTTGGAATTAACTTATTTTCTCCCAAATCTTATTATGGTAATACATATAATGTCCGTACCACGGAGGCCGTCGAGCAACCGTGGACTGCGCACGTTATTGGATCGGCCATGTAGGCCGATTCTTCTGGTTTTGGGAAGGATTCGTTCGGATTTTTCTTTTCCTTTTGCTCTAATGTTTTTTCTTGTTCATTTTAATATTTGTTTTATTTTTTATTCATGAGTATTTTTCAAATTTATAAATATTCTCTGAAATTTGGGAACATATATTAAATTCCTGATTATTTTTTCAGATTTAAATATTTTTTCAAAATTTTGAACTTTTTAGAAAAACGATTATAGTTTTTTCATAGCGTGAACATCTTTATATTTACAACTTTTCTGTAATTTGTGACCTCTTAAAAATCATGAACATTTATAAAAGTCCTGAACATATTTTAGACTTCATGAATGTTTTTCATATTCCTGAAGAATTTGAAAATTTAAGAATATCGTTGAAATTCAAGAATGTTTCAAAAATGCATGAACATTTTTGTAATTTTTTTAAAATCTGAATGTTCTAAAAAAAATAAAAAGTATTTTAACAGAATGTCAAGTCTGATACTGTTATTTTTCTATAAAAGACATATGTATTAACTCAAAATATAGTATCAAGCGAATACAAAATGTGATGAGCAACATCCGGCCCCTGCCTAACTAAGATGCACACAGCCAAACGCTAACAAACTGACGTAAGATATAAAAAGCCGACATATCGACAACAGTAGAGTCATATAAGACCGACACTATGCCTACGTCGAAGGACGTAGTGGGCCGATCCAAAGATTATTCTGCCATGTATGTTGGGTAAAAACCTATCTAGTCACTTGCTCCACCCATTTTGGGTCAGGTACTGTGATGAGGGACCCACGATCGGACCAGACCCCAGGGTCCACTTCGACAAAAAAAACATTGAAGATCTCCTAGGGTACTTAGTAACTGCAAGGACTCGTATGGTACATTGAAAATAACTATATGTTTGTCATCAGAACTGCAGATTGGGGTTAGAGATGCATGTCTAGAAGAAAAGTGTACGCGTACTATACAACAGTAAGATTTTTTCAACAAATAATGGATTTTATTTGCTCAAAATGAAGCATCAAGATGATACAATAATTAGATGGCTAGTTCAATTTGCACACATAAACTAACATCTACCTGCAGCTATGTCAATAGCCAAGCCATCTACTGTAGTATACTCTTCCGCAGAACCTGATTGGTTCAGCTACTGTCCCTGGAACTGGGATTTTTCTGTCATGTCAGGATGATGGACCGATGATCTTGCCCTCAAGCTGCGGAGGGTGGTCATGAAACTGATCTACCAGGCTCAGTATGTGCTGCTGTTCTAACCAGATGTCTGCTCGTGCCTCACGCAAACAAGATACTCTGTCATCTAGCTTGTCCCGTCCATATTGTACAGAGATACGCCGCCCATTTGGTCATGGTGTTCCTGATCTTCAATGGCTCTCAAATGGAAGCAACAACCACTAGCTATAGTTTGGATTCCTAGTCTCACTCGTATCTGAATTTCCTGAATCCTGACGCTGGCACGTAATCTGGTTCAACTGTTCCCCGTACCTTGCAATTGCTAAATGCCCCCAAATCATCTGCTTGGCCAGTTTCATGCTTTTTTAAACCGATAGCTGCAGCATGTGCTCTTATGATCTCTCTTCCTTGCTCAGTACATCTGACCGACCTTCCATCCTTTGTACTTCCATCCAGGAACGAATCTGAATTACTAGATGTGGCTCTGGCCCGTCTGCCTTGTCAGTCGGCGAGGAAGGCGGTGGATCTGTGCGGCGACGGTGCATTCGCGGCAGTGGAGGTGTGCGGGCCAGTGGAGTCCTGCGCGGGGGTGTTGGTCGTGCTTCTCGGGCTTAAGCCTTGCCGGCACTTGCCGGCCGGCGGCGGCGGCAGTAGTGGGCGTCGCTGTTCCTTCTTGAAGAAGCTGTTGTGGAGGTTACGACGTCCTCAACTTTTGGGCCATCAGTAATGTTGCTTGGCACCATGGTTCAGCTGCACCTATACTCGGTGCCGTACATCATATTTAAGAATTTAGGCCTAATGTCTATCATATTTTATGGCAAGAATCATCAATCACGGTTTTACAGTCCTAGTGTTGCTAATAAACCTACTGCATGGCAAATGCCATAGGGAATAAAATAGAAACTTTGCATCGGTGCATGTACTAGTTTTTTCACTGTTCAACATTTTGTATTGTCTCGTTATGCGCAACATCATTGTTATTCATATTTTACATGTCTGTACATCAACATGGTTATTTGGGCCATCTATATCTTTTGAGCAATTTCTTGAAATATAAAATCAAAGCAACAAGAGTATAGAGATAGTTATGTGAAAGCACGTGAAATCTTTCTTTTTTTGAGAGCATGAGTTTTTTCTTCTAAGAACACAAAAGCATCCTTTTTGCATGAAAAAATAACA
Source organism: Aegilops bicornis (assembly GCA_021605145.1). NCBI lineage: Eukaryota > Viridiplantae > Streptophyta > Magnoliopsida > Poales > Poaceae > Aegilops > Aegilops bicornis. The sequence goes on along the minus strand of CM038672.1, from coordinate 495,872,904 downwards.
TGAACACACATAAAAACATCAACGTACCATGCGTGCACTGTAGCTATTCTAAAAATAAATATCCAAAAATATACTAATTGGCTTTTTTGCATGGGACAACCAGGAGGGGACAACCAGGAGTTTTTTGTTCTAATTAGGGCACTGCTTGGGCCCACGTAGATTCAGAAAAGAAATGGCATAACCATGGTCCCCCATACTGTTCTAGAATTAGCTTAATCTTTGAAGTTTGAGTGATAAGCTGGCTCATATCCCCATGAGAATAGTATTAATCAGACGGCACCGAGCGTGGGTGTGGGTGGACCATGGTCCAGAATCACACCTCTCTTTGGGCCATGACCTTCGGATGAAAGTCATCGGGCGGCGACTATGTGTTCTAATGTTGTTTTCCCCTTGGGGCGCCGTCTTGAAGATCTTAGTCCCATTTGGGCTTCTTGTAGGCTGGACGTGCACGACATGGTGGTCGACAGGTGCCCGACCGGCGGTGTGGAAGGTTGTGGTGTCGCGTCTTGTGTGGCGACGATGATGGTGGCAAGATGTGCAGGGTCGCGACTTGTCTTTGTCCTCAATGGTCGGCCTGTTCCTGAGCGTGAAGTCGGAGCTGCGGCGTTGCGGGGCGACACGACGACAACAATGTCAGACGATGGGCAGTTCGGAGTCCATCATCACCAGATGGGTTCCTTTTCTCTTGCGAGGCTCGTCATCGAAGTCGGAGCTGCCTGGTCCTCGACGTCGCCGGTCGATTGTTTGGCTTTGGCCAGCAGGGCCCTCGTGTCTCGTTCATTCGGAGGGGTCTTGACGGGTCGCCCGCACCGAAGTCGGAGTCGCTTGCTCGTGGAGAGGTGATGACGATGACATCACAGGCAATCTTGACGGTGTCCTCTCCTCGACGGTGTGTGTGGGCCTTTCTGGGTGCTAGGTCGGCTGGGTGCGGTTCTTTCTGAGCGTGTTGTAACGGTTTTCAGCAAATTACTGGGCAATTATCTTCTGCTTTCTTAAGAAATCGAGATTCTTGGGGGCCGAGTTTCAAATTACCTGCATACAGGTTACAACCATTTAACTGCCGTATAACAAGTTTCTGGCAGAACTAGTAGAGCAACATATAAAGTCGGCATTTCTTATTATATGGATGTAATATGGATTATATGTCTAGATGGTTCGTTGTGAATTATTCTTAGAGCCCAACATGTCAGTTCTTAGGGTCTCTTTGATTTAAAGGATTTTCATAGAATCTTTGATGGATTAGAATACTTATGAATTTTTCCTACGTTGATCGTTTGATTAGTAGGATTGAATCATGTAGGATTTTTTTTCAAAGGATTCATTTGTACTACATTCCACAGGAATTCTAACATCCACTCCAACCTTTTGGAAGAAATTCTTTGTTTTTCCCGCGACACAATCAAACGAACTCAAATCCTATAAGGATCCAATGGACATGCCATTTCAATCCTACGTTTTTTCTGTTCCAGTGTTTTTGCAATCCTATGAATCAAAGAGGCCGTGATGTTTAAGCAATCCCTCATGACTCATTGGTCCAACAGACCCCCGCATCGTCTCCCTGGTGGCTCGGGGGGAGAAACAACCCAGCCACCACGACTCCTCCGCCGCCCCTCCTAGTCTCGCCACCGCCAGAAGGGACTCCCTGGCAAAGGCCGGGCTGGCCCTGAGGAACGTGGCGGCGGGGCACCTGTCCCCTGTGGTGGCGCAGGCGTGCAGGCACTCGGCGCTGCAGAGGATCTGCGGACGGCGGCGGCCACCGCCGCGGGTTGGCTCACGCATGGCGCTCCGGAGGGCCTGGCGTTGCGGGCGCTGTGGTGCCGGTGTGGCCTGGGCGGTCCCTGTTCGGCGGCATCTGGGGATCCTTCCCCGATCTAGGGCCCTGGGTCGGGCATCCAGGTAGGGCTTGGGCCATCCAGCGGTGTGACGGTGGCGGTCGCCTCCTGCTGCGCACTTGCGTGTTGGTGCTGGCCGGCCAGGAGATGGCGGCAGATCTATCTTCAGATCTGTCCGGTAGTGAGTTGTTGGGAAACGTAGTAATTTCAAAATTTTCCTACGCACACACAGGACCATGGTGATGGCATAGCAACGAGAGGGGAGAGTGTTGTCTACGTACCCTCGTAGACCGTAAGCGGAAGCGATCTGGCGTAGAGGAAGTAGTCGTACTTTCTCCTCGCGATCTGCCGATCCCAGCGCCGTTGCCCGGCACCTCCAAGTCGATGATGGCGTAGAGGAAGTAGTCCACGTTCTCCTCACGATCCAACCGATCACGGCGCCGTTACTCCGGCGCCTCCGAGTTCTTGGCACACGTTCATTTCGATGGCGCTCCACGGCTTCGATCCGGCAAAAGCTCCGGGGAGGGAGTTCCGTCGACCTGACGGGCGTGGTGACGATCTTGATGTTTCACCGTCGCAGGCTTCGCCTAAGCACCGCTACAATATGACCGAGGTGGAATATGGTGGAGGGGGCACCGCTGCACGGCTAAGAGAACGATCTCAAGGATCAACTTGTGTGTTCTAGGGTGCCCCCTCCCCGTATATAAAGGAGGGAGGGAGGAGGTGGCGGCCCAAGGGGCGCACCATGGGAGGAAACCTACTCCAAGTAGGTTTCCCTCTCTTTCCTTATTTCACTTGGAGGGAAGGAAGGAGTACTAGCATTTAGGAATAAGTACTAGTAGTAGGAATAGGAAGAGGGGAAGGAGAAAAGGAAAGGGGGCGGCCCCCTCCCCAGTCGGATTGGGCTTGGGGCGCGCCCCTCCCTGCTCCTTCTCCCTTATTCCTATATGGGCCCAATAAGGCCCATATACCTCCGGGGGTTCGGTAACCTCCGGAGCTCCAAACTTCTCCGGAACCTTTCCGTGTCCAAATATATCCGTCCAATATATCAATCTTTATGTCTCGACCATTTCGAGACTCCTCGTCATGTCCGTGATCATATCCGGGACTCGAACAACCTTCGGTACATCAAAATACACAAACTCATAATATAACCGTCATCGAAACCTTAAGCGTGCGGACCCTACGGTTCGAGAACAATGTAGACATGACCGAGACACATCTCCGGTCAATAACCAATAGCGGGACCTGGATGCCCATATTGGTTCCTACATATTCTCTGAAGATCTTTATCGGTCGGACCGCATAACAACATACGTTGTTCCTTTTGTCATCGGTATGTTACTTGCCCGAGATTCGATCGTCGGTATCCAATACCTAGTTCAATCTCGTTACCGGCAAGTCTCTTTACTCGTTCCGTAATACATCATCTCACAACTAACTCATTAGTTGCAATGCTTGCAAGGCTTATGTGATGTGTATTACCGAGAAGGCCCAGAGATACCTCTCCGAGCAATCGGAGTGACAAAACCTAATCTCGAAATACGCCAACCCAACAAGTACCTTTGGAGACACCTGTAATACTCCTTTATAATCACCCGATTACGTTGTGACGTTTGGTAGTACCAAAGTGTTCCTCCGTAGCAGGAGTTGCATAATCTCATAGTTATAGGAACATGTATAAGTCATGAAGAAAGCAATAGCAACATACTAAGCGATCAAGTGCTAGGCTAACGGAATGGGTCATGTCAATCAGATCATTCTCTTAATGATGTGATCCCGTTAATCAAATGACAACTCATGTCTATGGTTAGGAAACATAACCATCTTTGATTAACGAGCTAGTCAAGTAGAGGCATACTAGTGACACTCTGTTTGTCTATGTATTCACACATGTATTATGTTTCCGGTTAATACAATTCTAGCATGAATAATAAACATTTATCATGATATAAGGAAATAAATAATAACTTTATTATTGCCTCTAGGGCATATTTCCTTCATGAGTTTGCAGCGACAAGACTACCGATGAAGACCGAGCCTCGACTACGGTCATGGCGGACGATGGTGGCATCTTTAGGCGTTGTTTCCTTGTCGAAGGCATCGTTATAGCAAGTCGTGTCGCTCCTTTCGGCCTGCTTCGGGGGAAACCCTAGTTTTGTATCCCGGATCGGACGGTTGCAACGTCTAGCGCCACGCTCCTTGCTGGAGGCATCGTTTTGGAGCAGGTACCGACTCGAGTAGACAGGCGGTGGAGTGGCGTGGTCCCTACTGCATCATCGACGACGGGTCTTAGTGCATGGTGCAATAGGGTCTCGGTGGTGGACGCGTGTTGATGCGCGAGCGCATGATGGTGGCTTTGTCTGGCGTCGTGGTGGCGTCGACGACAATCAGGCCTGGCAAGGTCGATGCATTAGTACCTGCTCTGAAGATAGATCGGTGGAAGACGATGGTGGCGGCCTCTACAGCGTGCGGGTGTGGTGACCACTGAGAGTGCGCTGAACCGGTTGTTGGGGAACGTTGCAGAAAATAAAATTTTCCTACGGTTTCACCAAGATCCATCTATGAGTTCTACTAAGCAACGAGTCAAGAGAGAGAGTTTGCATCTACATACCACTTGTAGATCGAGTACGGAAGCGCCGAGGGAGTGGTGATGATGAAGACGTTCCCAGCGTGATTCCGATCACCGATGACCAAGTGCTTTGAACGGACAGCACCTCCGCGTTCAACACACGTGCGGGACGATGGCGTCTCCTCCGTCTTGATCCAGCAAGGATGAAGGAGAGGTTGAGGAAGACAACTCCAATGGCAGCACGACGGCGTGGTGCGGTTGGTCTGGCAGTTCTCCGGCAGGGCTTCGCCAAGCAGCGTGGAGAAAGAGAGGTGTTGGGGAGGGAGGGCTGCGCCTTCAATGGTGTGTGCAGCCCTCCCCCACCCCTCTATTTATAGGAGGAAGGGAGGGGCGGCCCCTCTAGATGGCATCTAGAGGGGGCGGCGGCCAAGGGAGGAGGAAGGGGTGGCTTGCCCCCAAGCCAAGGCGCCCCTTTGCCCCTTAGGGTTTCCCTCACCATGCCCTAGCCGCATGGGCCTAGGTGGGAGATGCGCCCAGCCCACCGGGGCTGCCTCCCTCTCCCACTTAGCCCATGTGGCCCCAGGAGGGTGGCCCCTCCGGTGGACCTCGGGAACTCTCCGGTGGCCCCGGTACATTACCCAGATGCCCCGAAACTTTCCGAGTCCGTTTAACCACTTTCCATATATAAATCTTTACCTCCGGACCATTCCGGAACTCCTCGTGACGTCCGGGATCTCATCGGGACTCGAACAACATTCGGTAATCACATACTTGTCTTCCTATTAACCCTAGCGTCACCGAACCTTAAGTGTGTAGACCCTACGGGTTCGAGAGACATGCAGACATGACCGAGACGCTCTCCGGTCAATAACCAACAGCGGGATCTGGATACCCATGTTGGTTCCCACATGCTCCTCGATATTGTCATCGGATGAACCACGATGTCGAGGGTTCAAGCAACCCAAGATGCTATTCCCTTTGTCGACGGTATGTTACTTGCCCGAGACTTCGATCGTCGGTATCCCAATACCTCGCTTAGTCTCGTTACCGGCAAGTCACTTTACTCGTGCCGTAATGCATGATCCGTGACCGGACACTTGGTCACTTTGAGCTCATTATGATGATGCATTACCGAGTGGGCCCGATGATACCTCTCCGTCATACGGAGTGACAAATCCTCGTCTCGATCCGTGTCAACCCAGCAGACACTTTCTGAGATACCTGTAATTCACCTTTATAGTCACCCAGTTACGTTTTGACTTTTGGTACACCCAAAGCATTCCTACGGTATCCGTGAGTTACACGATCTCACGGTATAAGGAATAGATACTTGACATTGGAAAAGCCCTTGCAAAGCGAACTACACGATCTTTGTGCTATGCTTAGGATTGGGTCTTGTCCATCACGTCATTCTCCTAATGGCGTGATCCCGTTGTCAATGACATCGATGTCCATAGTCAGGAAACCATGACTATCTGTTGACCAACGAGCTAGTCTACTAGAGGCTTACTAGGGACGTATTGTAGTCTATGTATTCACACGTGTATTACGATTTCCGGATAATACGGTTATAGCATGAATAAAGACAATTATCATGAACAAGGAAATATAATAATAATGCTTTTATTATTGCCTCTAGGGCATATTTCCAACAGTCTCCCACTTGCACTAGAGTCAATAATCTTGTTACATTGTGATGAATCGAACACCCATAGAGTTACGGTGTTGATCATGTTTTGCCCATGGAAGAGGTTTAGTCAGCGGATCTGCGACATTCAGATCCGTATGCACTTCACAAATTTCTATGTCTCCATCACGAACATTTTCACGGATGGAGTTGAAGCAACGCTTGATGTGCCTGGTCTTCTTGTGAAACACAGGCTCCTTGGCTAGTGCAATAGCTCCGGTGTTGTCACGGAAGAGTTTGATCGGCCCCGACGCATTGGGTATGACTCCTAGGTCGGTGATGAACTCCTTCACCCAAATTGCTTCATGTGCTGCCTCCGAGGCTGCCATGTACTCCGCTTCACATGTAGATCCCGCCACGACGCTACGCTTGCAATTGCACTACCATCGCTCCACCATTCAACATATACATTATCCGGTTTGTGACTTAGAGTCATCGGATCGTGTCGAAGCTAGCGTCGGCGTAACCCTTCTGACGAGCTCTTCGTCACCTCCATAAACGAAACATGTCCTTTGTCCTTTTCGGTACTTCAGGATATTTTTGACCGCCGTCCAGTGTTCCTTGCCGGGATTACTTTGGTACCTTCCTACCAAACTTACGGCAAGGTTTACATCAGGTCTGGTACACAACATGCCATACATAATAGATCCTATGGCTGAGGCATAGGGGATGACACTCATCTCTTCTTTATCTTTTGCCGTGGTCGGGCATTGAGCTGAGCTCAATCTCACACCTTGCAATCTGAGGCAAGAACCCCTTCTTGGACTGATCCATTTTGAACTTCTTCAAAATCTTTTCAAGGTATGTGCTTTGTGAAAGACCTATGAGGCGTCTCGATCTATCTCTATAGATCTTGATGCCTAATATATAAGCAGCTTCTCCAAGGTCCTTCATTGAAAAACACTTATTCAAGTAGGCCTTAATGCTGTCCAAGAATTCTATATCATTTCCCATCAGTATGTCATCTACATATAATATGAGAAATGCTTCTGAGCTCCCACTCACTTTCTTGTAAACGCAGCTTCTCCATAAGTCTGCATAAACCCAAACGCTTTGATCATCTCATCAAAGCGAATGTTCTAACTCCGAGATGCTTGCACCAGCCCATAAATGGATCATTTGGAGCTTGCATACTTTGTTAGCGTCCTTAGGATTGACAAAACCTTCCGGCTGCATCATATACTGACTCTTCCTTAAGATAACCGTTAAGGAATGCTTTGTTTTGGCGATCCATCTGCCATATCTCATAATCATAGTATGCGGCAATTGCTAACATGATTCGGACGGACTTAAGCTAAAGTCTCATCGTAGTCAATCCCTTGAACTTGCCGATAACCCTTAGCGACAAGTCGAGCTTTATAGATGGTGACATTACCATCCGCGTCTGTCTTCTTCTTAAAGATCCATTTGTTTTCTATCGCTCGCCGATCATCGGGCAAGTCAGTCAAAGTCCACACTTTGTTTTCATACATGGATTCTATCTCGGATTTCATGGCTTCTAGCCATTTGTTGGAATCTGGGCCCGCCATCGCTTCTTCATAGTTCGAAGGTTCACCGTTGTCTAACAACATGATTTCCGGGGACAGGGTTGCCGTACCACTGCAGTGCGGGCGTGTCCTTGTGGACCCACGAGGTTCATTAGCAACTTGATCCGAAGTACCTTGATCATCATCATTAATTTCCTCTTGGTTGGTGTAGGCATCACGGGAACACTTTCTGAGCTGCACTACTATCCTGTTCAAGAGGTAGTACTTCATCGAGTTCTACTTTCCTCCCACTTACTTCTTTCGAGAGAAACTCTTTTTCCGAGAAAGGATCCGTTCTTGGCAACAAAGATCTTGCCCTCGGATCTTAAGTAGAAGGTATACCCTATGGTTTCCTTAGGGTATCCTATGAAGATGCATTTTCCGACTTGGGTTCGAGCTTTTAGGTTGAAGTTTCTTGACATAAGCATCGCATCCCCAAACTTTTAGAAACGACAGCTTAGGTTTCTTCCCAAACCATAATTCATACGGTGTCGTCTCAACGGATTTAGACGGTGCCCTATTTAAAGTGAATGTAGCTGTCTCTAGAGCGTATCCCCAAAATGATAGCGGTAAATCGGTAAGAGACATCATAGATCGCACCATATCCAATAGAGTGCGATTCTGACGTTCGGACACACCGTTCTGTTGAGGTGTTCTGCAGCGTGAGTTGTGAAACGATTCCACATTTTCTTAAGTGTGTACCAAATTCGTGACTTAAATATTCTCCTCCACGATCCGATCGTAGGAATTTTATTTTTCGGTCACGTTGATTCTCTACCTCATTCTGAAATTCTTTGAACTTTTCAAAGGTCTCGGACTTGTGCTTCATTAAGTAGACATACCCATATCTACTCAAGTCATCGGTGAGAGTGAGAACATAACGATATCCTCCACGAGCCTCAACACTCATTGGACCGCACACATCGGTATGTATGATTTCCAATAAGTTGGTTGCTCGCTCCATTGTTCCAGAGAACGGAGTCTTGGTCATCTTGCCCATAAGGCATGGTTCGCATGTGTCAAATGATTCATAATCTAGAGACTCCAAAAGTCCATCGGCATGGAGCTTCTTCATGCGCTTGACACCAATGTGACCAAGGCGGCAGTGCCACAAATATGTGGGACTATCGTTATCAACTTTACATCTTTTGGTATCCACGCTATAAACATGTGTAATACTACGCTCGAGATTCATTAAGAATAAACCATTGACCATCGGAGCATGACCATAAAACATATCTCTCGTATAAATAGAACAACCATTATTCTCGGATTTAAATGAGTAGCCATCTCGCATTAAACGAGATCCAGATACAATATTCATGCTCAAACTTGGCACCAAATAACAATTATTAAGGTTCATAACTAATCCCTTAGGTAAATGAAGAGGTAGCGTGCCGACGGCGATCACATCGACTCTGGAACCATTCCCGACGCGCATCGTCACCTCGTCGCCCTTTGCCGATTTCCGCTTATTCCGCAGCTCCTGTGAGTTACAAATATGAGCAACGGCACGGTATCAAATACCCAAGAGTTACTACGAGTAATCGGCAAAGTACACATCAATTACATGTATATCGAGATATACCTTTGGTGTTGCCGGCCTTCTTGTCCGCTAAGTATTTGGGGCAGTTCCGCTTCCAGTGACCCCTCCCCTTGCAATAAAAGCACTCAGTCTCGGGTTTGGGGTCCATTCTTTGACTTCTTCCCGGCAACTTGCTTACCGGGCGTGGCAACCTCCTTGCCGTCCTTCTTACCCTTGCCCTTCTTGAACTTAGTGGTCTTATTGACCATCAACACTTGATGTTCTTTCTTGATTTCAACCTCGGTGACTTGACATAGAGAACACTTCAGAATGGTCTTTACCATCCCACGCATGTTGTAGTTCATCACAAAGCTCTTGTAGCTTGGTGGGAGCGGCGGAGGATTCTGTCAATGACCGCCTCATCGGGGAGGTTAATATTCATTTGGGTCATACGGTTGTGCAACCTTGAGACATCTTGATATGTGCTCACCGTGTAACTGTTTTCCTCCATCTTACAACTATAGAACTTGTCGGAGATGTCATATCTCTCGACCGAGGCGTGAGCTTGGAAAAAAGTTTCAGCTCCTCGAACATCTCATATGCTCCGTGATGCTCAAAAGCGCTTTTGGAGCCCGGTTCTAAGTTGTAAAGCATGCCGCCTTGAACGAGGGAGTAATCATCGGTAGCTAGTTTGCCAAGCATTCATAATGTCTTGGTTCTGCAGGAGACGGGAGGCGTCACCTAGCGGTCCTTCTAGGACATATTGTTTCTGGCAGCTATGAGGATGATCCTCGGGTTAGGACCCGATCCGTATAATTCTTCTTGTCATCTTTCGACTTGGTTTTCTCTAGGAACGCGTTGAAGTTCAAGTTGACATGAGCGTTGGCCATTTGATCTACAAGACATATTATGCAAAAGTTTTAGACTAAGTTCATGATAATTAAGTTCATCTAATCAAATTATTTCAATGAACTCCCACTCAGATTAGACATCCCTCTAGTCATCTAAGTGTTACACGATCCGAGTCGACTAGGCCGTGTCCGATCATCACGTGAGACGGACCCGGTCTCGTCGATGAACATTCTCATGTTGATCGTATCTTCCATACGACTCGTGTTCGACCTTTCGGTCTACGTGTTCCGAGGCCATGTCCGTACATGCTAGGCTCGTCAAGTAAACCCTAAGTGTTTTCGGCGTGTGTAAATCATCTTACACCCGTTGTATGTGAACGTAAGAATCCATCACACCCGATCATCACGTGGTGCTTAGAAACGACGAACTTTGGCAGCGGTGCACAGCTTAGGGAAACACTTCTTGAAATTGTTGTAAGGGATCATCTTATTTACTACCGTCGTTCTAAGTAAACAAGATGTATAAACATAATAAACATCACATGCAATTATATAGTAGTGACATGATATGGCCAATATCATAAAGCTCCATTGATCTCCATCTTCGGGCTCCATGATCATCTTGTCACCGGCATGACACCATGATCTCCATCATCATGATCTCCATCATTGTGCCTCCATGAAGTTGTCACGCCAACGACTACTTCTACTTCTATGGCTAATGCGTTTAGCAATAAAGTAAAGTAAGTTACATGGCGTTCTTCAATGACACGCAGGTCATACAAAAATAAAGACAACTCCTATGGCTCCAGCCGGTTGTCATACTCATCGACATGCAAGTCGTGATTCCTATTACAAGAACATGATCTCATACATCACAATATGTCATTCATCATTCATCACAACTTGGCCATATCACATCACATGTCAATTGCTGCAAAAACAAGTTAGGCGTCCTCTAATTGTTGTTGCATCTTTTACGTGGCTGCAATTGGGTTCTAGCAAGAACGTTTTCTTACCTACGAATAACCACAACGTGATCTTGTCAACTTCTATTTACCCTTCATAAGGACCCTTTTAATCGAATCCGCTCCAACTAAAGTAGGAGAGCGGACACCCGCCGACCACCTTATGCATCTAGTGCATGTTAGTCGGTGGAACCGGTCTCACGTAGCGTCACGTGTAAGGTTGGTCCGGGCCGCTTCATCCCACAATACCGCGGAAGCAAGATAAGACTAGTAGCGGCAAGTAAATTGACAAGATCCACGCCCACAACTAAATTGTGTTCTACTCGTGCAAAGAGAACTACGCATAGACCTAGCTCATGATGCCACTTTGTTGGGGAGCGTTGTAGAAAATAAAATTTTCCTACGGTTTCACCAAGATCCATCTATGAGTTCTACTAAGCAACGAGTCAAGGGAGAGTTTGCATCTACATACCACTTGTAGATCGAGTACGGAAGCGTTCGAGGGAGTGGTGATGATGAAGACGTTCCCAACGTGATTCCGATCACCGATGACCAAGTGCTGAACGGACAGCACCTCCGCGTTCACAACACGTGCGGACGATGGCGTCTCCTCCGTCTTGATCCAGCAAGGATGAAGGAGAGGTTGAGGAAGACAACTCCAATGGCAGCCTGCAGTGGTGCGGTTAGTCTGGCAGTTCTCGGCGGGGGCTTCGCCAAGCTTCGCGTGGAGAAAGAGAGGTGTTGGGGAGGGAGGGCTGCGCCTTCAATGGTGTGTGCAGCCCTCCCCCACCCCTCTATTTATAGGAGGAAGGGAGGGGCCGACCCCTCTAGATGGCATCTAGAGGGGGGCGGCGCGGCCAAGGGAGGAGGAAAGGGGTGGCTTGCCCCCCACGCCAGGGGGCCGCCCCCTTTGCCCCTTTTGGGTTTCCCCACCCCATCCCCAAGCCGCATGGGCCTAGGTGGGTAGGTGCGCCAAGCCCACATGGGGCGGGCTCCTCTCCCACTTAGCCCATGTGGCCCCCGGAGGTGGCCCCTCAGTGGACCTCCGGAACTCTCCCGGTGGCCCGGTACATTACAGTATGCCCCGAAACTTTCCGGAGTCCGTTTAACCACTTTCCATATATAAATCTTTACCTCCGGACCATTCCGGAACTCCTCGTGACGTCCGGGATCTCATCCGGGACTCCGAACAACATTCGGTAATCACATACTTGTCTTCCTATTAACCCTAGCGTCACCGAACCTTAAGTGTGTAGACCCTACGGGTTCGGGAGACATGAACATGACCGAGGCGCTCTCCGGTCAATAACCAACAGCGGGATCTGGATACCCATGTTGGTTCCCACATGCTCCTCGATGTTGTCATCGGATGAACCACGATGTCGAGGGTTCAAGCAACCCGATATGCTATTCCCTTTGTCGACGGTATGTTACTTGCCCGAGACTTCGATCGTCGGTATCCCAATACCTCGCTTAGTCTACAAGTTACCGGCAAGTCACTTTACTCGTACCATAATGCATGATCCCGTGACGGACACTTGGTCACTTTGAGCTCATTATGATGATGCATTACCGAGTGGGCTGTGATACCTCTCCGTCATACGGAGTGACAAATCCCTGTCTCGATCCGTGTCAACCCAATGCAGACACTTTCGGAGATACCGTAATGCACCTTTATAGTCACCCGATTACGTTGTGGCGTTTGGTACACCCAAAGCATTCCTACGGTATCCGGGAGTTACACGATCTCACGGTCTAAGGAAGAGATACTTGACATTGGAAAAGCCCTAGCAAAACGAACTACACGATCTTTGTGCTATGCTTAGGATTGGGTCTTGTCCATCACGTCATTCTCCTAATGGCGTGATCCCGTTGTCAATGACATCGATGTCCATAGTCAGGAAACCATGACTATCTGTTGACCAACGAGCTAGTCTACTAGAGGCTTACTAGGGACGTATTGTAGTCTATGTATTCACACGTGTATTACGATTTCCGGATAATACAGTTATAGCATGAATAAAGACAATTATCTGTTGGGGAACGTAGTAATTTCAAAATTTTCCTACGATCACGCAAGACCATGGTGATGGCATAGCAACGAGAGGGGAGAGTGTCTGTCCACGTACCCTCGTAGACCGAAAGCGGAAGCGTTATAACAACGCGGTTGATGTAGTCGTCGTCTTCACGATCCGACCGATCCAAGCACCGAACGTGCGGCACCTCCGAGTTACGCACGTTCAGCTCGATGGCGATCCCGGACTCCGATCCAGCAAAGTGTCGGGGATGAGTTCCGTCGACCTGACGGCGTGGTAGCGATGTTGATGCTCCACCGGCGCGGGCTTCGCCTAAGCTCATGACGATATGACTTCTCCGGCGAGGCTTCGCCTAAGCTCATGACGATATGACGAAGTGGAATATGGTGGAAGGGGCACCGCTGACGGCTAAGGAAAGATCCGTAGATCAACTTGTGTGTATTGGGGTGCCTTGCCCCTCAGATATAAAGGAGCCAAGGGGGTGCGGCCAGCCTAGGGGAGGCGGCGCTGGAGGAGTCCTACTCCCACCGAGTAGGACTCCCCCTGTCCTAGTTGGAGTAGGATTGGGGAGGGAAAGAGGGAAGGCGCGCCCCCTCTCCTTGTCCTATTCGGACTAGAGGGGAGGCGCGCAGCCCACCTGGCGGCCCTTCTCCTTCTCCCTCAAGGCCCATGAGGGCCCATATACCCCGGGGGTTCCGTAACCCCGGTGTTAAATAACTTCCTGTTTTCACTCGGAACCCTTCCAAGTCCAAACATAGGCTTCCAATATATCAATCTTTATGTCTCGACCATTTCGAGACTCCTCGTCATGTCCGTGATCTCATCCGGGACTCGAACAAACTTCGTGCATCAATACTTATAAACTCATAATGAACTGTCATCGAAGCGTTAAGCGTGCGGACCCTACGGGTTCGAGAACTATGTAGACATGACCTAGAACCATTCTCGGTCAATAACCAATAGCGGAACCTGGATGCCCATATTGGTTCCTACATATTCTATGAAGATCTTTATCGGTCAAACCGCATAATGACATACGTTGTTCCCTTTGTCATCGGTATGTTACTTACCCGAGATTCGATCGTCGGTATCCAATACCTAGTTCAATCTCGTTACCGGTAAGTCTCTTTACTCGTTCCGTAATACATCATCTCACAACTAACTTATTAGTTGTAATGCTTGCAAGGCTTAAGTGATGTGCACTACCGAGAAGGCACGGAGATACCTCTCCGGCAATCGGAGTGACAAAACCTAATCTCGAAATCGCCAACCCAACAAGTACCTTTGGAGACACCTGTAGTACTCCTTTATAATCACCCGATTACGTTGTGACGTTTGGTAGTACCCAAAGTGTTCCTCCGTAAACGGGAGTTGCATAATCTCATAGTTATAGGAACATGTATGGGTCATGAAGAAAGCATTAACATACTAAACGATCAAGTGTTAAGCTAACGGAATGGGTCATGTCAATCAGATCATTCAACTAATGATGTGACCTTGTTAATCAAATAACAACTCCTTGTTCATGGTTAGGAAACATAACCATCTTTGATTAACAAGCTAGTCAAGTAGAGGCATACTAGTGACATACTTGTTTGTCTATATATTCACACATGTATTATGTTTAGGTTAATACAATTCTAGCATGAATAATAAACATTTATCATGATATAAGGAAATAAATAATAACTTTATTATTGCCTCTAGGGCATATTTCCTTGATCTCCCACTTGCACTAGAGTCAATAATCTAGATTACAAAGTAATGATCCTTACACCTATGGAGTCTTGGTGCTGATCATGTTTTGCTCGTGGAAGAGGCTTAGTCAATGGAGTGCGCAACATTCAGATCCGTATGTATTTTGCAAATCTCTATGTCTCCCACTTGGACTTGGTCCCGAATGGAATTGAAGCGTCTCTTGATGTGCTTGGTCCTCTTGTGAAATCTGGATTCCTTTGCCAAGGCAATTGCACCAGTATTGTCACAGAAGATCTTCATCGGTCCCGATGCACTAGGTATGACACCTAGATCGGAAATGAACTCTTTCATCCAGACTCCTTCATTTCTTTGCTTCCGGAAGCAGCTATGTACTCCGCTTCACATGTAGATCCCGCCACGACGCTTTGTTTAGAACTGCACCAACCGACGGCTCCACCGTTTAATAAAAACACGTATCCGGTTTGCGATTTAGAATCGTCAGGATCGGTGTCAAAGCTTACATCGACGTAACCATTTACGACTAGCTCTTTGTCACCTCCATATATGAGAAACATATCCTTAGTCCTTTTCGGTATTTCGGGATGTTCTTGACCGCTGTCCGGTGATCCATTCCTGGATTACTTTGGTACCTTCCCGCCAAGCTTACAGCCTAAGCATACGTCAGTGCAGTACATGACATTGCATACATGATAGAGCCTATGGCTGAAGCATAGGGAACATCTTTCATTTTCTCTCTATCTTCTGCGTGGTCGGGCATTGAGTCCGACTCAATCTTACACCTTGCAACACGTAAAAACCTTTCTTTGCTCGATCCATTTTGAACTTTTTCAAAACTTTATCAAGGTATGTGCTTTGTGAAAGTCCAATTAAGCGTCTTGATCTATCTCTATAGATCTTGATGCCCAATATGTAAGCAGCTTCACCGAGGTCTTTCATTGAAAAACTTTTATTCAAGTATCCTTTTATGCTATCCAGAAATTCTATATTATTTCCAATCAATAATATGTCGTCCACATATAATATCAGAAATGCTTCTGAGCTCCCACTCACTTTCTTGTAAATACGAGCTTCTCCAAAAGTCTGTACAAACCCATATGCTTTGATCACACTATCAAAGCGTTTATTCTAACTCCGAGAGGCTTGCACGGACCATAAATCGATCGTTGGAGCTTGCACACTTTGTTAGCACCCTTTGGATCGACAAAACCTTCTGGTTGTATCATATACAACTCTTCTTCTAGAAATCCATTCACGAATGCGGTTTTACATCCATTTGCCAAATTTCATAATCATAAAATGCGGCAATTGCTAACATGATTGAGACGGACTTAAGCATCGCCACGGGTGAGAAAGTCTCATCGTAGTCAACCCCTTGAACTTGTCGAAAACCTTTTGCAACAAGTCGAGCTTTGTAGACAGTTACATTACCATCGGCGTCGGTCTTCTTCTTAAAGATCCATTTATTTTCAATGGCTTGCCGATCATCGGGCAAGTCAACCAAAGTCCATACTTTGTTCTCATACATGGATCCCATCTCAGATTTCATGGCTTCCGGCCATTTTGCGGAATCTGGGCTCACCATCGCTTCTTCATAGTTCGTAGGTTCGCCATGGTCAAGTAACATGACTTCCGAATAGGATTACCGTACCACTGCAGTGCGTATTTTACTCTGGTTGACCTACGAGGTTCAAGAGTAACTTGATGCGAAACTATATGATCATCATCATTAGTTTCTTCACTAATTGGTGTAGTTGTCACGGAACCATTTCTTGTGATGAACTACTTTCCAATAAGGGAGCAGAATCTGATTATCTCATCAAGTTCTACTCTCCTCCCACTCACTTCTTTCGAGAGAAACTCCTTCTCTAGAAAGGACCCGAATTTAGCAACGAAAATCTTGCCTTGGATCTGTGATAGAAGGTGTACCCAATGATCTCCTTTGGGTATCCTATGAAGACACATTTTTCCGATTTGGGTTCGAGCTTATCTGGTTGAAGTTTCTTTACATAAGCATCGCAGCCCCAAACTTTAAGAAACGACAACTTTGGTTTCTTGCCAAACCACAGTTCATAAGGCGTCGTCTCAACGGATTTTGACGGTGTCCTATTCAACGTGAATGCGGCCGTCTCTAAAGCATAACCCCAAAACGATAGCGGTAAATCGGAAATAGACATCATAGATCGCACCATATCTAGTAAAGTACGATTACGATGTTCGGACACACCATTTCTCTGTGGTGTTCCGGGTGGCGTGAGTTGCGAAACTATTCCACATTGTTTCAAATGTAAACCAAACTCGTAACTCAAATATTCTCCTCCACGATCAGATCGTAGAAACTTTATTTTCTTGTTACGATGATTTTCCACTTCACTCTGAAATTCTTTGAACTTTTCAAACGCTTTCAGATTTGTGTTTCATTAAGTAGATATACCCATATCTTCTTAAATCATCTGTGAAGGTGAGAAAAAAATGAAACCCGCCGCGTGCCTCAACATTCATAGGACCACAAACATAAGTATGTATGATTTCAAAAAAATCAGTTGCTCGCTCCATAGATCCGGAGAACGGCGTTTTTGTCATCATGCCCATGAGGCACGGTTACGCAAGTACCAAGTGATTCATAATCAAGTGATTCGAAGCCCATCGGTATGGAGTTTCTTCATGCGTTTTACACCGATATGACCTAAACGGCGGTGCCACAAATAAGTTGCACTATCATTATCAACTCTGCATCTTTTGGCTTCAACATTATGAATATGTGTATCACTACTGCCGAGATTCAACAAGAATAGACCATTCTTCAAGGGTGCATGACCATAAAAGATATTACTCATATAAATAGAACAACCATTATTCTCTGATTTAAATGAATAACCGTCTCGCATTAAACAAGATCCAGATATAATGTTCATGCTCAACGGCGGCACCAAATAACAATTATTTAGGTCTAAAACTAATCCCGAAGGTAGATGTAGAGGTAGCGTGCCGATTGCGATCACATTGACTTTGGAACCATTTCCCGCAGCGCGCCGTCACCTCGTCCTTTGCGATTGCTCGTCTATTCCGTAGTCCCTGTTTCGAGTTGCAAATATTAGCAAGCGAACCGGTATCAAATACCTGTGTGCTACTACGAGCTCTAGTAAGGTACACATCAATAACATGTATATCACATATACCTTTGTTCACCTTGCCATCCTTTTTATCCGCCAAATACTTGGGGCAGTTCCGCTTCCGGTCCGGTCCGCTTGCGGTAAAACACTCGGTTTAGGGCTTAGGTCCAGACTTGGGTTTCTTCTCTTGATCGACAACTTTCTTGCTGTTCTTTTTGAAGTTTCCTTCTTCTTCCCTTTGCCCTTTTTCTTGAAACTAGTGGTCTTGTTGACCATCAACACTTGATGCTCTTTCTTGATTTCTACCTCCGCTGCTTTTAGCATCGCGAAGAGCTCAGAATTGTCTTAGTCATCCCTTGCATATTATAGTTCATCACGAAGCTCTTGTAGCTTGGTGGCGATGATTGGAGAATTACATCAATGACACTATCATCCAGGAAGATTAACTCCCGGCTGAATTAAGTGATTGTTATACCCGGACATTTTGAGTATGTGCTCACCGATGTAACTATTCTCCTCCATCTTGCAGCTATAGAACTTATTGGAGACTTCATATCTCTCAATCCGGGCATTTGCTTGAAATATTAACTTCAACTCTGGAACATCTCATATGCTCCATGACGTTCAAAACGTCGTTGAAGACCCGGTTCTAAGCCGTAAAGCATGGCACACTGAACTATAGAGTAGTCATCAGCTCGCTTTGCCGAGCGTTCATAACTTCGGCTCAAGATCTGCAAAGAACTGTCACCGGCGGTGCTTCCGGGGCGTAATTTTTCTGTGCAGCAATGAGGATAATCCTCAAATTACGGACCCGATCCGTGTAATTGCTACCATCATCTTTCAACTTTGCTTTCTCAAGGAACGCATTAAAATTCAACGGAACAACAAAGACGAGCCATCTATCTACATTAAACATAGACAAGCAATATACTATCGGTACTAAGTTCATGATAAATTTAAGTTTAATTAATCATATTAAAACTCCCACTTAGGCAGACATCTCTCCGGTCATCTAAGTGATCACGTGATCCATATTAACTAAACCATGTCCGATCATCACGTGAGGCGGAGTAGTTTCAATGGTGAACATCACTATGTTGATCATATCTACTATATGATTCACGTTCGACCTTTCGGTCTCCGTGTTCCGAGGCCATATCTGTTATATGCTAGGCTCGTCAAGTTTAACTCGAGTATTCCGCGTGTGCAACTGTTTTGCACCCGTTGTAGATGGACGAGAACTTATCACACCCGATCATCACGTGGTGTCCGGGTACTACGAACTTTGGCAACGGTGCATACTCGTGGAGAACACTTCTTGATAATTTTTAGTGAGAGATCATCTTATAATGCTACCGTCAATCAAAGCAAGATAAGATGCATAAAGGATAAACATCACATGCAATCAATATAAGTGATATGATATGGTCATCATCATCTTGTGCTTGTGATCTCCATCGCCGAAGCACCATCGTCACCGGCGCGACACCTTGATCTCCATCGTAGCATCGTTGTCGTCTCGCCAATCTTATGCTTCCACGACTATCACTACCGCTTAGTAATAAAGTAAAGCATTACATCGCGATTGCATTGCATACAATAAGCGACAACCATATGGCTCACCGATTGCCGATAACTTCGGTTACAAAACATGATCATCTCATACAATAAAATTTAGCATCATGTCTTGACCATATCACATCACAACATGCCTCGCAAAAACAAGTTAGGCGTCCTCTACTTTGTTGTTGCAAGTTTTACGTGGCTGCTACGGGCTTAAGCAAGAACTCATCTTACCTACGCATCAAAACCACAACGATAGTTTGTCAAATAGACTCCGTTTAACCTTCTCAAGGACCGGGCGTATGCACTTGGTTCAACTAAAGTTGGAGAGACAGTCTTCCGCAAGCCATCTATGTGCAAAGCACGTCGAGGGAACCGGTCTCGCGTAAGAGTACGCGTAAGGTTGGTCCGGATCGTCTTGTCCAACAATACCGCTGAACCAAAGTATGACATGCTGGTAGGCAGTATGACTTGTATCGTCCACAACTCACTTGTGTTCTACTCGTGCACATGACATCAACGCATAAAACCAGGCTCGGATGCCACCGTTGGGGAACGTAGTAATTTCAAAATTTTCCTACGATCACGCAAGACCATGGTGATGGCATAGCAACGAGAGGAGAGTGTCCGTCCACGTACCCTCGTAGACCGAAAGCGGAAGCGTTATAACAACGCGGTTGATGTAGTCGTACGTCTTCACGATCCGACCGATCCAAGCACCGAACGTCACGGCACCTCCGAGTTACGCACACGTTCAGCTCGATGGCGATCCCGGACTCCGATCCAAAGCAAAGTGTCGGGATGAGTTCCGTCGACGACGGCGTGGTGGCGATGTTGATGCTCCACCGACGCAGGGCTTCGCCTAAGCTCATGACGATATGACTTCTCCGTGGCAGGGCTTCGCCTAAGCTCATGACGATATGACCGAAGTGGAATATGGTGGAAGGGGGCACACCGCTGCGGCTAAGGAAAGATCCGTAGATCAACTTGTGTGTATTGGGGTGCCTTGCCCCCGTATATAAAGGAGCCAAGGGGGGGTGCGGCCAGCCTAGGGGAGGCGCGCCTGGAGGAGTCCTACTCCCACCGGGAGTAGGACTCCCCCCCCTTGTCCTAGTTGGAGTAGGATTGGGGAGGGGGAAAGAGGGAAGGGGGCGCCCCTCTCCTTGTCCTATTCGGACTAGAGGGGGAGGCGCGCAGCCCACCTGGCCGGCCCTTCTCCTTCTCCCTCAAGGCCCATGAGGGCCCATATACCCCGGGGGTTCCGTAACCCCGGTGTTAAGAACTTCTGTTTTCACTCGGAACCCTTCCAAGTCCAAACATAGGCTTCCAATATATCAATCTTTATGTCTCGACCATTTCGAGACTCCTCGTCATGTCCGTGATCTCATCCGGGACTCGAACAAACTTGGTGCATCAATACTTATAAACTCATAATGAACTCATCATCGAAGCGTTAAGCGTGCGGACCCTACGGGTTCGAGAACTATGTAGACATGACCTAGAACCATTCTCGGTCAATAACCAATAGCGGAACACGGATGCCCATATTGGTTCCTACATATTCTACGAAGATCTTTATCGGTCAAACCGCATAACGACATACGTTGTTCCCTTTGTCATCGGTATGTTACTTACCCGAGATTCGATCGTCGGTATCCAATACCTAGTTCAATCTCGTTACCGGTAAGTCTCTTTACTCGTTCAGTAATACATCATCTCACAACTAACTTATTAGTTGTAATGCTTGCAAGGCTTAAGTGATGTGCACTACCGAGAAGGCCTGGAGATACCTCTCCACAATCGGAGTGACAAAACCTAATCTCGAAATACGCCAACCCAACAAGTACCTTTGGAGACACCTGTAGTACTCCTTTATAATCACCCGATTCGTTGTGACGTTTGGTAGTACCCAAAGTGTTCCTCCGGTAAACGGAGTTGCATAATCTCATAGTTATAGGAACATGTATGGGTCATGAAGAAAGCATTAACATACTAAACGATCAAGTGTTAAGCTAACGGAATGGGTCATGTCAATCAGATCATTCAACTAATGATGTGACCTTGTTAATCAAATAACAACTCCTTGTTCATGGTTAGGAAACATAACCATCTTTGATTAACAAGCTAGTCAAGTAGAGGCATACTAGTGACATACTGTTTGTCTATATATTCACACATGTATTATGTTTCCGGTTAATACAATTCTAGCATGAATAATAAACATTTATCATGATATAAGGAAATAAATAATAACTTTATTATTGCCTCTAGGGCATATTTCCTTCATTATCATGAACAAGGAAATATAATAATAATGCTTTTATTATTGCCTCTAGGGCATATTTCCAACACCGGTGTGTGCCCCAGACCCGGCAATGCAGCTTGGTTGGGGCCTCGGGCTTTAGATGTTAGGCTTTAGTATGATTTCTGTTTGGTATTCGGCTTGGATTTTCGGCACCGCTTCATCAGGTGGATAGGAGTAGCAACAGATGTTGCTAAGATCCATGCAAATGATCTTACTAATGTATTATTTTGTAAGATATTTGTGAATAATTAACAAATTGGATGCATGCATCTTTCAGATGCAGAGTCTGGGGGTCATCCTCTTTTTTTTTAAATGGGATGAAGTCGACTTGAAGGCGGAATTCGGATTACATTAGCCCTTCAGTATTGCTGCCATGTTTTGAGCAGCACCCCTAACAGCCAACTAAGTTCGTTTCCAACCCAACATATTCTTCATACTGCAAATGAAAAAAGGGTAACATCATTACAAATCATTGTGCATCAATTATAGAAGAACTGAACTTGTCAGTTCGCGGAATAGAGGTATAGGACTATATGACACTTACAAAAACAACACAAGCTAATAGAAAGACAAGGGACTGAGACAGACAATTGACGAGTAGTAGTTTAATTTGAAGGAAGAGCTCATGGGGCATTCCATATGACTATAACAACATACCAAAGTGATTACATTAACAACAGGTGACTCATTGTCTCTTTTTTTTCCTAAAAGGAAGGTGCCTCGTAGTCTTGGAACATGGCATCATGCCCATCAATCTTTCATAAAACATTTGCTTTTAAGAGATTTCCCGAGTTACCATGCACATGTCGCAAGGAAGCAGAACACTATGAAGCTCTTCAAATAGAGTACAAAACTGTAGCATTTTTCTATTTTAGCTACATTTCAGTCAGCTGAAATTTCATTTTTGGATCAGTCAATTTTGTGGCCATTGGATTTTTCTCTGAGATTTGTGCTGCGTTTTTTTCCTGATCTGTGTTGTTTGTTGTGTGGGCTTGTTTCTGTTTTTGACTGACCCCTTATTTGGGTAAGTCGATTACCTTCTGGGCCGAAGCCTATTACCGTGCGATCCAGCCCTCCTGTCTCTCCCTTCGTTTTTGATATTTTCTTTTTGTTTTTATGCGCTTTTGCTTTTGTTTTTCTGTTTCTCTTTGTTAGTTGGTTTTATTTTTTACTTTGTGGATATTTTTGGGATGTTAGGTGAGTGTAATGTACAGACATAAATAATTTGCAATATGTTTGAAAATTACACTACTATATAATTATTGTTTGTGTGCTAAAAAAATAATTTAAGAGCGAAGTTGTGTGCAAGTTTTGCAAACTCTTTTTTGTCATTTTTAAATGGGTACTAATAATGCTACTAATTCATTCTTCCTTATTTTAATTAATTTATTTATTTGTGTTTCTTCTTAAAGGGTAATACTAATGACACTAATTTATCCTTTCTTAAAAAACTTATTATTTTGATTTTGTTTTAGTTTATATTTTAATTTCTCTTCTTAAAGGGTAATACCAATGTTACTAATTCATTCTTCCTTAAAAACCCTCATTATTTTGATTGTGTTCTAGTTTTATTTCATTTTATTTATTTCTTAAAGAGTAATACATATGCCACTACTTCATTCTTCCTTGAAAACTTTGGTATTCGGTTTTTTAGTATTATTTTACTTCCTTTATTCTTTACTGGTAATACCAATGCCGCAAATTCATTTCTTCTTTTTGTGAAAAATACACTATTATATTCTTATTCCCGCATATTATAAAAATGTGCAACATCTATGCAAATTGTTTACAAAATATTTCTTTATTTATTTTATTATTTTCAGTTCTTTCTTCTTAACGGGAAATCAATGACACTAATTCATTGTTTCTTAGAAAACTTTGCTATTTTAATTTTGTTTAAGTTTTTATTTCATTTTACTTATTCTTTAAGGGTAATACCAATACCTATAATTCATTCCTACTTGGGATTTTTTTTGTGAAATTTCACTATTTGTGCTTATTCTTGCATATTATAAAAAAGCGCAATTTCTACTCAAACCGTGTGCAAATTTTTCCCTTATTTTTTTTACTTTACTTTTTCTTAAACGGTAATACGATACCACTAATTCATTATTTTGATCCGGAGAAGTAGAGACACCATGGATGAAATACCTATGCAACTAATTCATTCTTTCTTTAGAAGATTTTTCTTTTTGCAAAAAAAATGACTACTATGCATTTATTCTTGCATATTATAACAAAGCGCAATTTATGTGCAGATTGTGTGCAAATTTTGTCATCATTTGGTTTTAGTTTTTTTATATCATTTTCTTTCCTATTTAAGGGTATTTTTGCTCCATTTTTTATTTCTGTTTTTTGTTTCTATGGGTTTTCCTTTTCCCCTTTTTCTTTCCTTTATCGGTTTTTTGTGGATTTTTGGCTGAGTGTAATTATATAAAACAAATATATATTATGTGCCAAAATTTCATGATTATATGATTGTTGCATATTATGATAAAGTGCAATTTTGGTGCAAAGTTGTGCGCAAGTTTTTTAGTTCTCTTTCTTCTTAGAAATACAATATTTCAGTTACACTCTGTTGGAATTATAGTAGAATGCAAAAATGTACTATTTATGCTTATTCTTTTCATAATTCAAAAAGTGTAATATCAGTGCAAATTGTGTGCAAGTTTTGAAAGTTTTTTTCCTTTTCCTTTTCTTTCTTCTTTAAGGGTTTTTCTTTTTTACTCCCTCTATCCCATAATGTAAGACGGTTATTGACACTAGTATAGTATCAAAAAACATCTTATATTATGGGACGGAGGGAGTAGGAAAATTCATTATTTTGATCTAGTTTTAGTTTTTTTAAAGTGTAATACCTTTAATAGTAATACGATTCCACTAATTCATACTTCCTTAGGAAATTTAATTATTTTGTGTTATATATTTTATTTTATTTTCTTAAATGGTAATACTAGTAAACATATTTTTTGTGAAAATTTTCTATTATATGCTTATTCTTGCATGTTCTAAAAATGCAGCTTATGTGTAAAATGTGTGAAAATTTTACATTATTTACTTTTCTTGTTTTCACGTTCTTTCTTCTTAAAGAGTAATGCCAATTCCACTAATTCATTCTTTCTTAGAAAACATAATTTTTTATTTATACATGTGTAAGTATAAATGCAAGTGCTAAATAATATGTGTGTAAATTATATTAGAATGCGAAAATTGCATAATTATATGCCTATTTTTGCATATTTCAAAAAGTGCAATTTCAGTGCAAAGTTGTGTGCAAGTTTTGAAAGGTTTTTATTTTTCATTTGCTTTCTTCTTAAAGGGTTTCATCCTGTCTTAGAAAACTTCATTATTTTAGTTTAGTTTTTTTTTCTTTCTTTCGAAAGGGTAATATCAATGCAACCAATTCATTCTTCCATAGAAAACTTCATTTAATTTTTAGTTTTTATTTCATGAAGTTGTGAAAGACAGATATTTCTAACGTAAGGGCAATACATATATTTCTTTTGTAAGGGTAATGCCGATGTCACTAATCCATTATGTTTTAGAAAACATTTTTTGCTTAAATCCCAGTACTATACTTTTTTTGCATAGTAATAATGCATTTTCAATATATACGTATGTATATGTGCGTATATGTATTGTATGCATCTATAAAAATATATATACATGTGTGAGATTGCACATATAATTACAAACCATTGCATGCAAATATGTATTACTCTTCAGAACACACCATGCACGATCTTCATCTATCATCGACGAGCACATACGCTCTCTTATACACCTATAATATACGTACACACATACTTACCTAGTACATGCATGGCCGGAATGCGTTCATAGATTGCAACCGCGCCCCTAGCCGGTCAATGGAAACGATTCAG
This sequence comes from Aegilops bicornis, assembly GCA_021605145.1. Taxonomy (NCBI): domain Eukaryota; kingdom Viridiplantae; phylum Streptophyta; class Magnoliopsida; order Poales; family Poaceae; genus Aegilops; species Aegilops bicornis. The sequence goes on along the minus strand of CM038672.1, from coordinate 495,847,326 downwards.
GAGTCAATCGACTGACCCAAAACTCATTGTCAGTCGATTGACATGTAGCCGGTCCCCATTTTTCAGCGCCATTGAATATTTTGAAAAAAGAACACATTTAATGGCAAGATTGATCCTTTTAGCTGCATAATCCAAACATCATCAGGACGCACATCCAAGTACTCCCTTGTCAACACAGTTATCAGGCTGCGATACTATACATCACATTACAATTAACACATGTAGTAGATACTAGATACGTTAATAAACATGTTCCACAAGCCATGTCACCTGTTCCCCACAGAAGAACAATATATGTATTCTAGTGGTTCTCAAACTTTTCTACTGTGTGTTATACCACATGAGCCAAGAGATGTTTTCTTAATGAATCTTGTTTTGGTGATACCAACGGAGAACAACAGTGACATGGAGTGCTAACCAAAGTTTTGTTGGTTCCTCTTGGGAATTGAAGGATTATCTTGCAGTGACCAACAATTTCTGCGGTGAGGCCAAGCTCTTGCCTACACAGTTGGGATTCAGAAGTGAGATAAAATAGGAGGAAAAGTAAATGGAAAAGTTAATTGTTCTCGGTTACCGGTCTCGGAAAATGTTGTAAAGTTGTGCTTACTTTCAGTTTTTCAGAGGATTCAAACTGATTAATATAGTATTTTGCATTTCTAGTTTCTAGTACTTGTCAATATTTTCTCATGCGAGTACACAAGGAGTAGACCATGAGAACATAGCAAAGATTGGGCATGTTTAGGTTGAAGTAGCAACTCACTAATTATCTTGCAACAACGTGAGCACACAGATTTCAACAATAGTAAAACCACCTTGATAAAAATATATCAGAAGGCCTCGCTACTGTATGGCTTGCATTTGTATCTCTTCATAGTGGAAATGTACTAAGGGGAAAATATTAGATGATAGAGTTAGAATCCGCCCATGGTCCAGAGCATCTCGAGGATTGGATCCTGGTTCAAATGGTCAGCATCGGAGATTGTGGACTAAAGTGTAATTGCAGGACTCTTTAGGGAGTTTTCTACAGAATTGCACAAGCTCTCCACTCAGCGCTTGATCTAGGATCCAACCCTTAAGATGATCTTGGAGCATGGGAACATGTCGTCTCCTGTAGCACCTGAAACATACCCATGTATGGAGTTGAGCATGGGATCCAACCCTTTCTCCCTCCACGTCGCCTCCGCGGATGACCGGGACGCGCCCTAGCCACTCCGAGACATCTACCCCTTCCTCCCTTCCTCCACACTGCCGCCAGGGGCTCCGTCGGGCGAAGCCTGGTTGGTATCAGCGGTGGTGGGACTCTCTCCTCTCCGCCGGCGTTGGCGACATAGGACGAGGCGGTCGACGGTTGCGCGTTGCTTGGCATGGGGAAGCGCGGTGGGGCACCCGCATGTTCGCAGAGGTGGTGTGGTAGCGAGGTGGTGCATAGTGGTTGTGTGGTCCAACGCGAGTGTAGCGTCGGGTCACCAGGTGCCAGATCTAGCGTGCTGGCGGCCGGCCGGCGCGATGGCCCGGGCCGGCATGGCGGCAATGCTCCTTTATGGGAAGCTAGCATGGGGTGGCGCCGCTTGGGAGGCTCTGTTGCGAGGCTCGGCAATGCATGGTTGGCGTGGGCGAGGCACCGCCGGTACATTATACAACTTGGCTTGTATATTTCAATGATGAGCTTCCTCAAATCCTCTAGGTCTTCGTGAGTAAGCAAGTTTGATGCATACCCCACTAGTTCACTATGAGAGCTTTCGTACACTGATAACTTTAGTGCATTCATTGCATGCCAATCGCTACCTCTTTCATTGACATCAACTATGAGCCCTTCCCTTTGCCTAATGATCAAGCCCCATTGATGAAAGAGTTTCTCTTACCTTTTGACTTCTCATAAACCTCAATTATCATTCTCTATTCCATTTGAAAGTGATGTGTTTAGGTTCGCTCTCAAGCATTGCATAGCTTATTAGTGGTGCATTAGTATTGCATGATCAAAAAGTAACTTGGTTTGTCTTGGCTTGGTTTATGATAAGATTGCCATTATACGCCAGTATAATTTTACATTCTTTCTTGACTTATGACAATTGGAACATTGATTGAAAGCATTGAATCATGAAAAAAGAGCATGTTTATTTGCATATTTTGATGTTACTTGTTTGTTAGTAATTACTATTGCAATGTATGGCTATTCTTTTAATTAAGTTACACTTAAATTACATAATACAATTATTTTCATGTAAGATAGCATTTACAATCAAATATTATTCTGTTATCATCTACCTTCTTGGGGATGTGCAGGGATTAAGCTTATGGACGATGATACGTCTCAAACATATTTATAACTTTTGCTTGTTTTATACTATGTTTATATCATTATTGCATCAATTTAGCCTCAGTTTTATAAATTTATTAGACTAACCAATTAATCTAGTGCCCAGTGTTAGTTGCTAATCTTTTTTTTGTCTATTTTTGGAATTTACAAAAAAAATATGAGCCCAAAAAACTCGAACCCAACTAGGACGCAAGTTTTCAAGCCAAAAGAGTGATTGGGCAAAAGCCCAACTAGGGAGGGCGGGGGGGGGGGGGGCACAACCTCCCTGCGTCCCAAGAAAAGTTGGGCGTGTGAGAGGGCCACGTGCCGCCCGGGCATCGTTTCACCACCTCTCGGTGCCCCTACCTCTATATATGCTAAAATACGTCGAATATATTTTTATCATAACTTTTCCGCTGATGCCGCTTCACGATCAGAGGAAATATTCGATTTAGCCCTTTTCTGGCACCTTGCTATAGGGAACTGATATGTGCTCTCCATCATACCGTGCTGTTTCAGTGATGATGCGGGAGTAGTCCATCTTCGGGGTTTAGGGTTTGCACTCATACATATGTGCTCTCCCTCTCTCTCTCTCCCTCCCTCCCTCTCCCTCTCTCCTTAATTATGCGAGTTTCCGAGGATGAATGTGATCATGGGTTTTGTCAATAGATTTGAATTATGTGATGCATCCCATCATATTATGTTTGTGGTGAATTGAATCTTGCTGATGCTATGAGTTTCTTTATGGTGGATTAAATATTTTGAGAATCAATGAGATCATGATGCATGTCTAGCATAATTTTTGAAGATACCCATAGTGACATTGGGTGACTATGGATTAAGTCAGAATGATAAAGATCATGAGTTGTTTGTTTAGTATAATTGTTGGAGCTGCCTATAGTGACGTTAGGGCTGCTCTCTAGATCAAGATTAGAAAAACAAACTTAGAGGTGTGCCTAGCCATACCTACGCTATATCATCTCACTTGGATCTACATGAACTTTGCAGTGATTGTTGACCGCGTATTTGGAGGATATATCATGTCTTTCAACTATGGTAATGACCTTGAGAGTTGGCACTATTCAAAATAGGAACCCTGGACCTTGTCTACAAGCATTGAGACACCATTTTACTCACTTTTACTACTGTTTACCTTGTTGTCCATATTGATTCCAGAAGTACAAAAATATTATTATCATCCAAATTATCAATATGTTTGCCGAACTGATGCACTTATAAAATTAAGAATGTATTAGGTATGTTCTAGACACAAATGATTACTTGTCACCGGGGCACGAAAGAGGGAGACGGTAATTGCTAGTTTCGTTTCAGCAAAATTGTCCACATTTCCCCTTCATAGTGACGCTGAGGGTCCCTTTTTTGGTATTTGTTGTGCACCTTTTAATTTTCAAGTTCTGACAAGTGAAAATTTGGTGATTATTGCTCAATGCTATCGCTTCTGAAGCAAACCTTTGGGTCGTCACCGGCGCAAAGAAATTAGGGTCCACTATTTTGCGAGAATAATCATTCAAGCCATGTAAGGGTTCTTTTGTAGCGAATTCTTCTCTCTTCTTAATTAATGAACGAGGCAAATCTTTTGCCTCTGTTTTGAAAAAAAATATTTAATGATTTGTTTGAATTTCAGCACTAAGCGCCGAACATCGTGTGGAGGAGCGGGCGTGCTGTTCCACGCCCTGCAAGTCTACGTCTATGCCTATCACGAAGGAAAGTTTGTAGGCGGAGTATGAGTACTGTGTTGTATTACTCTTTGAGTTTGACTGCTAACCAAAGACGATCTAACGACGAAGCAGGAAGCGGGATTCGCACGAAATAAGACACTGACGCCCGCCCAAGTAATCTTCACCTGAACTGGGCTCGTAAACTGCCTTCAACCTTAACTCTCAGAAACTACCTTCAACCTTAACTCTCATAAATACTATTGGTTGATGTGTTCTTATCATTCTAGAGGAGGGCAAAAATACATAGACAATGCGCAGCGGTTGCATGGGCGTTCTAGGGTTGCCAGGTCATTTCTTTGCTTCAGGAAGACACTCAACCAGACTCAGTTTGATCTGGGTTCTATACCAATAAACCAACCAAGCCTGGTGCAGGCGGACTTCCCATGCATGCAGGTGGTCAAATGTCAGTTCTTCTATCCGTTTGTTTGGTACGCCCTTCCACAATAAAAGAAGAGAAGATACCTAATCTTGGATGAGAAGGTAATGCGATCATGTTAACACTGCATGCCAATAAGACGTAGGTCAGAGGCCACAACAAAACTGCACCCACTTGTCCTCCGGCCTCCTCCGGCGATGGCAACTTGTGAGCTGCAATGTAAGTGTGACGTCCTTTGTCAAGACTGCAATAATAGTATATGCATGCTCCCTGTGATCTGCATGCATCATGCCCACACCAACCAAAGGTTATATGTTCGGAAAACAAGATGAAATTGCACACCTTTTAGTTGTTTGGAGTTTATTTTTACTAATCTTTGTCAACCGAAGTTATATAACCTTGAAACTGTGCAACTTTAGCATAACATTACTGCAATGACTAGTTCGTGTTGAGTAAATAGGCAATTTCTCGATTAAATTAATCCACGAGTAAATCACTAGCATGGCATTGACTAAGTTGATGATGTACCGACTTTGATCTAAACATGCACGTACTAAGCAAACAGTAGACAAATCCACACATACTGCCAGTACTGCTAATATGAAAATAATCAGGAGTGGGATAAACGAGTTATACCCTTCAGTAGGCCATGCAGAGGCCGCGGCTTTGGTGGCAGCAGCGACGTCCTCGGCGGCCTTCTTGTCGGCTTCAGCTTTCTCGGCGGCGGCACGGTCGGCGGCGGTGAACATGGTGATGATGAAGGCGACGCGGACGTAGAGGAAGTAGACGATCGGAAGCGAGCAGTCGCCTAATCGCTGCCCAAAAACCTATTCGCCTCACCCCAGACAGAACCAGAAGGGCGTGGTTTCGAGACCCGCCTCCCGTCGACCGCACGTCTGCAGACGGGATGGAGTCACCGGCAGCAGCAGCAAAGAAGGAACGACGGTGGGCGTGCGCGTGAGCAGATGTGATCTGCTCGTGGCGGCTAGGGTTAGGGGACACAACACACTTATATAGACGCAGCTGCGTGGAGACGTGGGCTTGACCCACGTCCGAGTCCGTGACAGCCCACGATCCGACGTCTCAGATCGTGGCCCTGCTGTCAGAACCTCTCCGTTAGTGACTGGCAAAAATAAGTGCATAGATGTGAGCTCGGTCGTGGCGTGGCGTGGCGTGGCGTGGCGAGGCGAGGCGGGCGGCGGAGGAGGAGCGCGCGAGGGCCTCTTCTCTTCTCAAGCTCCAATAGCATGTAGAAGAGAAACCCTTATAAACCACTCCAACTCTCCTTCCACTTCCGGGGTGGGACTAAACTTCCCACCACACCTAGTGCCATATAACCCACAAGGGCCCTTAGAGATTTTTCAGAAATTGCAATATGGGCCTAGAGCCCATCTCGTATTTCAGCAATCCCCACCAGATCTCGAGGGCCCATTGTGTCCTCTGCTCCAAATCTTGTTTTAATATACTAGTGTTTCAATGAAGACCTGTTAAGGTTGAGCTTCACCTAGAGCAAGTAGCTACACTCCTTCACAACTGAACAATGGACTATGCCTTGAATTGTCGGGTTTACGAAAGAAGTTTCACCCCATGTCTTACTAGTACTTGGGCTGTCAAGGCTGACCCCTCGGGTGGAGCATATAAGTCACACTCCTGGCCTATTCATAAGCTTACTAGAGATCACCCCAATCTCATAGACCGTGACTAGCAAATGGGCTCACATAGGTATCTTCCTCCAAAGATCGCTCTGTAGGATAGCATCTTGCTTATACATATAAGCCTTGGAACACATTAAGACAGTAGTCATCCTTTCATACAATTTCCGAGAGTATTGCATCTCCAACGGAGTGGGTTAGTAAAGTTACTCTCCTCAGTTCACCACTGGCTTGTTTTCCTGTGTCCTACTTCACGGGATCTCCGATCACATAGGTTGGGTTACCACCATGGTAACTCATGTGGGTCTCATACCCATCTCCTCGATGCACTATCTATCACTACACGTGATAGCCCTTTCAGAAGGGATCTCGCCAGATTCTTAGCCGTATGGACATAGTCCAACGCTATTACTCGGAGTTTCTTAATTTTCCGACAGCTTTTAATCTCATTCTTATATGTTTGTTGGGCTTCATGTTGTCCTTTGAACTCTTCACCTTGGTGATGACGGTCGATTATCACAGTTCATAAGGATAGCTGCACCGGTTTATCAACCCGATGGCAGGTCCATCAAAAGATCTCAAGCCATCCCGCTTCAACACCGTAAGTGTCTAATGTCATAATTCTGCTTCCATTGTCGATCTCGTTAAGATCGCTTGCTTGCAAGACTTCCGTGAAACAGCGCCACCTCCAAGAGTAAACATATACCCTGTTGTGGCCTTCATCTCATCAAAGATCGAGATCCAATTCGCATCACTATACCCTTCAAGTACCGACGGGTCTCCTCGTATAGTGAAGTCCATAATTCATAGTACCTTTCAGATAGCGCATAACTCTTTCAACAAAGCATGCCAATGTACATCACCCGGTTTGAAACAAATCGGCTCGGCTTGTTTCACAAAGAACGCGATGTCAGCCTCGTTAAGCCGCTAGGTACATCGATGAACCAATTATTTGAGAATATCTCAATTGATCTTTAGCCATGCCTTTGGACTTTTGAATCAACACGCTAGGATCATATGGTGTTTGAGATGGTGTGCAGTCCGAATATCCAAAACGACTCAACACCTTCTCAACATAATGGGATTGCGTATGTGATCCCACCCTCATTATCTCTCAAGAGCTTGATGTTCAAGATAACATCAGCCACACCAAGATCCTTCATCTTAAAGTTACGAGACGTAAACGACTTAACCTCCTCAATGACTTTGAGGTTGATTCCGAATACCGTATGTCATCAACATACAAGCACAAGATAACTCCTTCGCCCCCACCATGGCGATAGTATACACATTTGTCGGTTCATTAACGCAAAGCCAACAGATGTCGAGTTGTATTAAACTTATCATGCCATTGCTTAGGTGCTTGCTTCAGCCATATAAAGATTTCAGCAACCTACACACATTTCTTTTCCGACCATCTATCACAAAGCCATCCGGCTGTTGCATGTAGATTTCCTCATTTAGCTCTCCATTCGTAAAAGCCGTCTTGACATCCATTTGATGGACGAGAAGACCATGTGAGGCCGCCAACGAGAGTAATACTCGAATGGTGGTCGGTCTAGCCACAGTGAATAAGTATCGAAGAAATCTTCCTCTTCTTTACGGTCATAGCCCTTGGCCACAAGCCTAGCCTTGTACTTTTCAATCGTACCATCGGGCCTAAGCTTTTCTTGAACACCCACTTACATCCCAATGGTTTGCAACCATAGGGACGCCGATGATCTCCCATGTCCCGTTAGCCATGATGGAATCCATCTCGCCATGGACCGCATCCTTCCAAGAGAGTCGACACGGAGAGGCATACGCTTACGAAATAGAAGTGGGAGTATCATCCACGAGGTACACGAAGAAATCATCACCAAAGGTCTTTCCAGTCCTTTGTCTCTTGCCCCTACCAAGGGTTTCCTCGTCATCCTCCTCGTGATTTTCATCATGTGTTCGCTCATAATATTCCATAGGAATGGCGTGCTCAGAGTCTCCTCAGATTCCCTGTCTAGGAGTGCTTTGCATATCTCTCATGGGAAAAATATCCTCAAAGAATGTAGCATCCTTAGACTCGACAATTGTACCGACCTTTCCGTCAGTACCTCAGATTTCACTACTAGAAATCTATAGCCAACGCTGTTCTTAGCGTAGCCCAAATTAACGCAGTCCACGCCTTGGGTCCAAGCTTACGCTTTTGGGGATCGGCACATTGACTTTCGCCAAACAGCCCCAAGCACGCAAGCACGAGAGTGTTGTCCTTCTCTTTGCCCATTTCTCATAGGGAGTGATCTCATTATCCTTTGTCGGAACTTTATTCAGTGACATGACATGTCATTAATATAGCCTCCCTCACCATGCCTTGGATAAACCCGATGTATCTAACATGGCGTTAACTGATCGGTTAGAGTACGGTTTTTCCGCTCGGCAACCCCGCTTTGACTGGGGAGAATAGGGAGGCGTCCTCTCATGAATAATGCCGTGTTCCGCATGAATGAATCAAACTCACTCGAGAAGTACTCTCCACCGCGATCCGACCGGATTCGCTTTAATTTTCTTTTCAAGTTGATTCTCAACTTACGCCTTATAGATTTTAAAGTAGTGTAGAGCCTCATCTTTAGTATTTAACAGATATACAGAGCAATATCTAGTGGAATCATCTACCAATGTCATGAAGTATTTCTTTCCGCCTTTAGTCAACACACCATTCATCTCACAAAGATCAGAATGTATGAGTTCTAATGGTGCCAAGTGTCTCTCCTCCGCGGCCTTGTGAGGCTTGCGAGGTTGCTTAGCTTGCACACATGATAGGCACTTAGAACCTTTGGCTAAAGTGAAACTCGGGATTAAATCCAATTTGGCTAGCCGCGTCATAACACTGAAACTAATGTGACAAAGACGTGAATGCCAAACTTCAGATTCATTAACATTCGGATGAATATGGTTCATGACTTTATTACAAAAATCTGCGAGGGAAAGCCGGAACATCCCTCCGCTCTCATAACCTTTTCCAACAAAGAGTCCATATTTCGTAACAACTAATTTATTAGACTCGAAAACCAACTCAAACCCTTCTCTACATAGAAGGGAGCCACTAACGAGGTTCTTCTTGATGGCGGGGACATGTTGCACGTTCTTCACCGCACGATCCTTCCCAAGTAAACTTCAGATCGACCGTGCCAACACCATGAACCAAGCACTCGCGCAATTCCCCATCAATACAGACCCGTGACTGTGACACGATAAGAAGTGAACAATGAAATGTCAAGACACACATGAACACTTGCACTGTGTCCACCCACCAATCGATGGGCTGAAACACCGAAAAAACAGTAAATAGATTACTGCATCAGATGCACCATTCTCATTGTTGCACACAATCATGTTGACAGACTTGGAGTCTGACCGACTTCTTATACTTGTTTGGGCACTTGTTGGCCCAATGTTCAACCGAACCACAAGTAAAGCAACCCTCATCCTTCTTGTTCTTCTTGAAGGTCTTCTTACCCTTCTTCTTAAAGTCGGTATTGTGTTGGACACCGTTCTTTCCCTTGGGCTTGTGGGAGTTGAAGTTCTTCTGGTTCACCATGTTGGCGATGAAGTTCCTTCGGCCCTTTTCCGTATGCAGTCCTTTGCCCTTGAATTCTGCTTTCGACACTCGGATGACCAATGACATCCTCCACAGAGAATTCACGCCTCGATGTTTCAGAGTGGTGGCAAAGTTCCTCCAGAATTGGGGAGCTTAGCGATTATGCAGCCCATGACAAACTTGCCCGGTAACTTCGCACTTCGTAAGCTCAAGCTCCTTAACCATGCATATTATCTCATGAGCCTCGCTCCAAAGACAGACGGTTCTCAACCATCTTGTAATCGTGGAACTGCTCTATAATATACATCTCGCCTCCACTGCATCGCGGCCCCGAACTTAGATTCGCGCGCCCCACAAGTCCTTGGCGACATGCACATGTAAATATGCTTGACCAGTTTATCTCCGATCACGCTAAGAACTGCCCGAGAAACACGGTGGTTGCCTCCTCAACGCCTTTCTCCTGCTCAGGAGCAATCGTTCCGTGGACACACCGGTGACCCGTAACACGTTCATAGCCGTGAGCCATAAAGTGGTCTTTGTCTCGCCACCGCTTAAAATACGCATCGGTAAACTTATCCGGTTTCGCAGCAGCGGCAAAGCCACTTGTCAAAAATTCCTACACATAATAGGTTTTAGATTGTTGAGTAAATAGGCAATTTCTCGATTAAATTAATCCACGAGTAAATCACTAGCATGGCATTGACTAAGTTGATGATGTACCGACTTTGATCTAAACATGCACGCATTAAGCAAACAAGAGACAAATCTATACATACCGCTAGTAATCGCTAATATGAAAATAATCGAGTGGGATAAACGAGTTATACCCTCCAAGAGGCCATGCAGAGGTCAGCGGCTTTGGTGGCAGCAATGACGCCCTCGGCGGCCTTCTTGTCGGCTTCACTTTTCTCGGCGGCGGCACGGTCGGCGTCGGTGGACATGGTGATGATGAAGGCGACGCGACGTAGAGGAAGTAGACGATCGGAAGAGAGCGATCGCGTAATCACTGCCCAAAACCTATTCGCCCTACTCACCCGTACAGGAACCGGAAGGGCGTGGTTTGAGACCTGCTCTCCGTCGGCCGTGTCTGTGGCAGAGAGGATGGAGTCACCGGCGGCGGCGGCAACAAAGGAACGACGGTGCGGCGCGTGAGCAGATGTGATCTGCTCGTGGCGGCTAGGGTTAGGGACACAACACACTTATATAGACGCAGCGTGGAGAGACGTGGCTTGACCCACGCCCGAAGTCCGTGATGCCCACGATCCGACGCCTCGGATCGTGGGCCCCGCCGCCGTAACCTCTCCGTTAGTGACTGGCAAAAATAAGCGCATAAGTGCGAGGCGAGGCGAGGCGAGGCGGGCGGCGGAGGAGGAGCGTGCGAGGGCCTCTTCTCTTCTCAAGCTCCAATAGCATGTAGAAGAGAAACCCTTATAAACCACTCCAACTCTCCTTCCACTTCCGGGGTGGGACTAAACTTCCCACCACACCTAATGCCATATAACCCACATGTGCCCTTAGAGATTTTTTAGAAATTGCAATATGGGCCTAGAGCCCATCTCAGATTTCAGCAGTTCGTACGATAAATGTGGAGTGAGGTGGGGTAGACAACTTAGCAATAGTCGGTCTCTAGATAGTACATACTTCGTCCGTCCTATAGTATGAGATCGTTTTGCAAGCTACGGCAGCTAAATTTAGTGATTATAAACGTCAGGATAAGAGCGACCGCTACACAAAATATGGGGATAGGAAACGGCTAATGGCACATGCCATGGCACCTCTCGTCACCAGTGGCATGCCCAGTGCTCACTTCACCTGTGCTAGTTGCTGCACCACGCCACCACATCCAGACCCCAAACCCCAGAGCGCATATAAGTAACACACGCGGTGCCTTGCGAAAATAGATCACGTATACTTCACGGCCCACTTCGCTCCTCGCAAAAGCTTCTCTGTGTTTCCCTTCCGCGACTTGGACACAGCAGCAATGAGATCGGCGCTCGGTCTCTCCCATTGGTGTTCCTTGCTGCTTCTCCTCTCGCTGGTGATGGCTCCGCGGGGGCTCGAGGTCGGCGACCTCTTCAGCCAAGGGAAACCACCGGCGGTACGTACGTGGGAGAGCGTACGGCTTACTAGCAAATCGATCTGGATTAGTTTGTTTGCATGTGCTTCTGGAGCTGATCGATTTCGTCGTGGCCTTGCAGGGGAAGCAGGACTGCAGCCGGACATGCGAGTCCAAGTTTTGCACGGGTAAGCACTTGCCACAACTCTGATCAGTCTCTCACACTCTGTCTGACCAGTCTCTCTGCATGCAGTCTCTTTGTGGTTTTCTCTTGGTTTTCCAGAGTAGCTGTCTCTATTCCTGGAAAGAACAGAGCAGTCGATCCTAATCAGATTGAACTAGAAGTTGGATTGTTAGACTGAACTTCATCTTGGCTAGCTCTGTTTTAGCCAGACGACAGCATTGCGCGCAGTGCGCACAAGTAGATAGGGTAGCAGATTTCCTGTTTATTTTTCAGTTGATTAATGGCGTGGACTGAAGTAACTGACGCTCGTTTGCCCTTGGTTTCCGGCACGCCACCGGCCTGCCTCCGGAAGTCCCGCCTGTGCTGAGGTACGGCAAATACTGCGGAATCCTCTACAGCGGCTGCCCCGGCGAGAAGCCCTGCGACGCCCTGGACGCCTGCTGCATGGTCCACGACCACTGCGTCGCCGCCAACAACAGTACGATATCTTCTCCCAGCTCCACACATTTTTCTTCTTCTGCTATCCAAAACGAAAAGATGAGAAAAACACGTTTTTTGTTCGACATCTCCACCAACAGACAAAGCCACACACAAGTCTCAGCCTCATGCCAGTTGTTTACGAGATGACACGCCACCTACAGCAAGCAGATCGTATCTCCAGTGGTACCTGCATGATTAGGAATGATTAGATTAACAAGTCGCATGCAATTTAGCACACGCTCCTCCAAATAAGTACGCATTTCGTAATGGAGATAAGTCGATGCGTGCGACGCAACCGACACGTACGCCGCTGCGCCACTAGGTCGTCAACGTCGTCCTGTCGTCCCCATTTCGACCGCGGCAGGTCGCTTGCGCGCGTTGATGAGGCGCGCACGCATGATTGCAGGGAAGAAAACACCTCCGTCGCACTCACTCGGCCGCGCGCACTGATCCTACTACTGTGTCTGAATGATTTGTGGTGCACTCACTCCATGTGTCGTGTGTGCAGATGACTACCTGAACACCAGGTGCAACGAGAACCTGCTGGGCTGCCTCGACGGGGTGAACCCGGCGGGGCCGACGTTCCCGGGGAATAAGTGCGGCGTCGGCGAGACGGCGTTCGTCATAAAGGGCGTCATCGAGACGGCCGTGCTCGCAGGGAAGATCCTTCACAAGCGCGACATCGGGCAGTAGCCATCTGCCCTGGGTCTGGACCCGGAGCGTACTTAGGAAATAATGTGGTAGGCGTGCCGTGGCGTGGTGGTGCGGCAAAGCCGCGATATTCTGGGCACTTTGTACTTGGGACCAGTTTGGTGGTATAGTGGTACGCGGCATATTGCTGTACTGCACACCGGTGCGAAATGGCATGCATGGGTTGCAACGTTGTTTCTGTAGTCAAAAGGACATACTAGCACGAGAGCGGCGTTGCAGCACCCGAGCACCAGTGCTCTTTATATTTGACTTTTTCAAATTCGTATTTTTAAAGTTTTAAAAAAACGTGAAATTATTTCCCGGGATGCATATACACATTCCGAATACCCGTTGCAAGTTTCGGTACAAATCTCGTTTTGTTTTGGACTATAGAAAAAAACAAATTTCTGACAGTATATAGGAGAAAAAAGGTGCCATTTCTGTCAGAAATTTCTCTTTTTTGTATTTCCCAAAATACATAGTATTTCTTCTCTAGATTTCTACCGGTCCTTAGGAATATGTGTACGTATTCACATATTTGTTTTAAGATTTTTTTGAGCATCGAAAATGTGTTTTTCAAAAGATTCAAATATCAAGAGCAATGAAGCTCGGTAGCTGCAGGCACTTTTCGATACTAGAACGCCCAGTGGTTACTGATGGACATAGTCTGATATTCCTGTTGTCCTGTGTCCAGTACTTCCTTCGTTTCTAGAAGTACTTCGTTCTGGCATTTCGAGTTTACCAGAGGGTGACCAGCGGTTTGCCACACCTTCATTCAGTCATGAGTTAAGCCTGTCTCTTTTTGAGTTGTTATAATAGAGCATCTCCGGCCCTATTTTTAGGAATGAAACGTTTTGAAGGCACGAGAGGGCAAAAATCATCCGCTAACACCTGCCCAATACTAAAACCCAAATGCTCTAAAGTGCAGCTGCACTTTTTGGTCGATCTGAGCGCACACTCACAGACCAAAATTTTCGCCAGGTTGATCCCAAATTTAAAAAACTACCCACCCACACATTCTATATATGGAAAGACTTTTCAACAATAGTACGTTGATTTTCTCCACCTCGTCCAACCACCTCGTCTGTATATATGAACCCAACGATGACGTGAATTAATTCCGGTACAGGAAAATTTTAAAAGCTATATCTTTCAAACCGCGTGTCGGAATTATGATCCGTTTTCACAGCTGGGTTCCTCATGACAAGCTATTTAAAATTAGATCTCATATAAATATGTTTTGATGATTTTTGTTTGAAAAGCAACTTTGATGCTAGATGAGGCAAGTTTAATGTTAAACATGAGCAACTTTGATGCTAGAAGAATTGCACCATGTGTATAAGTGAATTCACCTAGTAGCCTTCTACTTAGTTGTGTGCAATAATGTGATAGATGGTTACCATGGTTGCTAAGTTGCATACATCGGAAACTAAGTTGTACATAGTTTAGTTGTCTACCATAGAATGAAAGTTGCTCACCGTAAAGTGGGAAGTTGTCTGCCTCAGAAACCAAGTTGCCTACATTGTTACGAAGTATCCTACGGATGATCCCTAATTGCCTAAAATACTATGTAAGTTGTCCATCAGGGGACCTCAGTTGCCAACATTACTGAGCGCGCGGTTGTTGGCTAGCTAGGTCGCGGGTATTAGATGAGAAGTTGCATAGGTGGTAATGAGAAGTTTCATAGGGGGACGATCAGACAATTGTCCACAAACCTATGCAAGTTCTTAATTTTCGGTCGGGTTGCCTGCCAAAATCATTGAAATCGTCAGATATAATGATGGAAAACACATGAGGGCTAGCCAGGTTGCGACGAGCTCTTCAAAACTAAACCCCACATGGATATGTTTCTTTGATTTTTTTTAAAGCAACTTTGATGCTAGATGAGGCAACTTTAGTGCTTAACAGAAGCAACTTCTCTCCACTAAAGATAACTAATTAGCAACAATAAGCAACTAACTAATAATACAGAACAACTTCAAAAGAGAGGTAGATAAAATCACATCACCTTCATAAGCAACTTTCCTACTACAAAAGGCAACTTTAGTGCTAAAAGCAGACAACTTCACTACATTTTGTGTCCTGGTTAATTTTGTCTAACATTCTCCTAACTTCCTCATCGCTACTTCTAAGTTGCGTATTGTTCATGCTTGTATGACATTATTTCTTAGTTTCCTATAATACTATGATGTCGTCTAGCGGTGATGCTCTTGTGTCTGTTATTGCTAGTTATGGTAGGCAACATGATGGTGAATCTAGGCCACTTCAGAGTGTTTGTAGGCAACTTAGAAAAACAATGATAAACAACTTCATAATATTCTAGGCAACTATTTTTGCAAAGTTAGGCAACTAAGCAGCAATTGTAGGTAACTAATTACAAATAGTAGGCAACTAGACATCAATGATAGGCAATTTCTAGCATTTATAGGCAATTGAACATCAATCATAGGCAACTGACCATCAACAATAGGAAATTGGGCAGCCATGATACGCGAATTGCGATAATGTTAGTAAAATTCACATATAAACATAGTGCAGTGAAGTTTCTTTGTATGTTACACAAACCAACCTAATAGTCGGTCCTACTAGGCCAAAAAAAGAAGTTGCTTCCCTATAGCACTATAGTTGCCTCTATTGCACCCAATGTTGCCCTCGATTTTTTTACGAAACCTACTCATATGGGATCTAGTTTTGAAGAACTCATTGTGATAAACCTGATGGTGAAAACGAAACTTGGTTTCGATGCTTGAATCAAAAGTTATGGCTTTTACAACCTTTTAAACCCTAAATAAATGCACGTAAGGACAAGATCTAGGCTAATTCCATCGGTAGCCATCTGCACCACACGATATGGCCAAACAATTTCCTTTCTAGTGTAGACAACTGGGCACAAGGAAATATACTTGCTATATATGGCGATGCGCTCCAAACAACGAACACGCGCAGAGGCGCTCCTTAGCCAGGTCCATACAAAAATTGGGCAGCCCGAAATGCTGCAAATATATAGCATTTCGCCTGCTGCCGCAAAAATGCAAGGCTACATCCGGACGCTCACGTGCGACCCTTTCTCTCCCGCCCGCAACCGGAAACCCTCGGACCCGCTGCCAGCCGGCCACCGTGCGCCATGGCTAGCTCCTTTGAACCGCCTCCCTGATAAGTTGCCGCCTTCCTCTTGATGGCCAGCGGAGGCCCTGTCGACTCCGCCCATGGTGTCCATGGTGGTTTTGCGGCCCCGCGACCTGCTACCGTCGCTAGAAAGGAAGGAAGCCCGCTGCAGCCGCCAAGCCTAAAGGAGGCGACGTGAAGTGGTTGCCGCGTACACGGCAGTTGCAGCCGTGGCGAATAAGACCAAAGCGACAAGGGCCAAAAAGGTTGTTGTTGTGCCACGGAGGCTACCCTGCCGCCACCACACCGCCTCCTCCTCCACCACCCCTTCCCCGCCAACGGCCATGGAGAAAGAGCCGTTGACACCCACGACCACGATCACCGGCGCCCATGAAAGGATCGATACGGTCTACTAGAGGGGGTGAATAGGAGACTACAAATTATAATCTTTCTTGTCAATTTTAAGGTTTAGTGGATAAATAGGGTTCACTAGATAAGCAACTAGGTGAACACAACCTATATGACAAGCAAGCTTAGAGCCAAGAATGCTAGGCAACAATCTAATTAGTAAGCCAACAAGCATACAAGACAAAGTAAAGTGCGGGGAAGGATTAACCACAAGTGAGGCGAAGACGCAGATTTTATCCCAAGTTCACTCTTCCTTGGGGAAGAGCTACTCTCCGTTTAGAGCGGTGCCGGAGCCAAGGCTTGCGGAACGCCATGAAGGCTCATTGTATTCTCTTTCGAGTCACCCCCAACAGATGAGCCTCGAATCAGTCGGGGTTGGTCTTGAAGGCGACCACCACACCTTTACAAACTTCTCCGGAGCACACCACAAGCAAGGAAGCTTCCGGAGGAACCTCTAACCGCCTAGGAGCCCAAGCTCCAAGAGTAACAAGTCAATGGGGAACGATTTGGTTTGGTCAAGATATAGATCGGGTCTTGCTCTCCCAATCCCCAAAGTTTCAACAAGTTTGGGTGGAGGGATTGAGAGTATTGAGCAAAATGGAGTGTAGCAATGGTGGAGCTCAACAAGACATTAGGGTTAGGGATGGAGGTGGAAGAAGGGGGGTGTCAGTGTCAAAACCGGCAGATCTCGGGTAGGGGGTCCCGAACTGTGCGTCTAAGGATGATGGTAACAGGAGACAGGGGACACGATGTTTACCCAGGTTCGGGCCCTCTCTATGGAGGTAATACCCTACTTCCTGCTTGATTGATCTTGATGATATGAGTATTACAAGAGTTGATCTACCACGAGATCATAGAGGCTAAACCCTAGAAGCTAGCCTATGGTATGATTGTTGTTCTCTATCGACTAGCTTGGCCCTGGTTTATATAATGCACCAGAGGCCTAGAAAACAAGAGTCCTAGCCGAATACGCCAGTGGGGGAGGAGTCCTTGTCTTGATCGCCAAGTCTTGTGGAATCTTCCTTGTATGCGCGGTACCTGTCGGGATCGCCCATGAGTATACGGCCATGGGGGTCCTCGGCCCAATCCAACTGATCGGGAGACGACGTGGTGAGTACCCCCTAGTCCAGGACACCATCAGTAGCCCCCTGAACCGGTCTTCAAGTTAGGGACGCTCCTCGATTCTTACGAACTGTTCTTCATCTTCGGTCGGTCTTGAAAACCGGTTCAACAAATCTTCTCATCTTCGATCTTGAGGATCGCCGAAGTGCATCCGAAGAGTTTACACATTGGGTATCCGAGGAGCCCCTTTAAGTTTTCGGCCTTTATCAATGCCTTGATATTTTTATGCCACGCCTCGGGTTTGAAGTTGTTCCCGGGAGGCAGTGTCCTCTTGCGTTCAAGCTCCAACGCCGGACTGCATTCGAGGTATCTTTTGCAGCCGAGCACCAACGCCGGACTATATCCGAGGTGTCATAGATCACCTTGGTTCAAAAAAGTTGAAGGAGTTTAGACGAGCTTAATGACGGGAATGCCCTCTATGGAGTTAGCCGCTAGCGCCCGAGCTTTATGCCGGACTGCTTCCAAGGTGGTGCACCACCCCGACCGTGGGCTGATTTTTTATGAATATTTTTAACTGGTGTAGTTTATTCTCTGCCGATGTATATCCAGTAGCCCTCAAGGAGTCAAGGTGTGTATCAGTCTAAAACCCGAGATGCACCTGAAGGCAAGCATAAAAACCGATGTTCCCAGTAGCCCATGAGACTCGGGTCGATGCGCGAAATCGGCCTGAGGATCAATTCCTAGCTCGGCAGCATACATAGGAATAAAAACACAGTGTAATATATTAGAGATAATAGTGATCGGCGAATGGGCCCCTGAGAGAGGGTCGCGAGAAGTCACCGCAACATACTAGCTTGATGCCGGATAGGTCCATATGGTACCTATTATTGTCCGAAGACATGTATGCGCATAGTTCGTTCAAGCCGAACACTGAGCACTTCGAATTCTCTCGCATTGAATAAGCGGCGCAAGAGCCTCGAGACACTGGTCGGGTGGCAACACCAGATCAGGGGATCGATGTGCCCCTTTTAATATTTATAAATAATGAGCACGAAGCCCAGTAGCCCCCAAGCCTTAATGTGGGCACGGGTGGCCGAATTAAGGATCGATCTCCAGAGTAAAATCACAGATTATGTGTAATGAGTGTATGTATCCAAGTACTTTACATCATTATTTTGACTCCATTGTGACCGTTTATCAGTTGAAAATGGCCCATCGTCGGCTTCTACCCCTTGGTAGATACTACGCAGGGTGTTTCCGTACTAACAAAACAACCCTTAGCCGACGTCTCGGTGCCTGAAGGCGGTTGTGTTAGCAGAAACGAGGCAATCAGATATGCGGGCTTTAAAACTTTTGCTTAGTCATAGGAGCTTTATACTGGGGAAGCTAGCTATGATCCCCCGGTTAGTGTTCGGCGACAGCCGAGGTCAAGCTGTAAACACTTCAGCCAATGTTATGAACGGCCCATCATTTAACATAGTCATCGGATCGCTGATCAGTTTACGCCTATCGTGACAGTCAGTTTTCGGCTTTCTCCACTGAGGTGCTTGACTATGCGAACTGGAAGCACAATCGCAGTGGTTCTCCCTTTGCACACCTAGCCGAACAAAACGGAACGTAGGAGGTAAGCACAGGAGCCGGGCAACCCAATTATTGACCGAAGACACAATTCGAAACCGGTGCATATAAAGCAATATCCGAGAATTTTTTTGCCGAATCCCTAAAGGTGTCAGGCGTTAATCATGAGACTAATGCTGGAAACGCACAAATAGTTTGAAAGTGCCATAGGCTCGAAAGGCCAAAAAACTTATTCAAAAGTTTAATGTCCGAACTCGATCAAGTGTTCGGTGCCAATCCGAAAATTGGACTTTAAAAAAAATGAAAAGGTGCTTCTGTCGTGCTTTAACATGACACATCCTATGTCAAGACTCCAAGCGGGTCAGCCTATGGCCTCAACCTCCTTATCCCGAAGGCGGAGTGCTTCTCCGAGGCTAGTTTAGCAAACTTTAGCGGCTTTGAGAGAGAAATTAGGCGCCCCGGCTATTGACCACACACTCGCATAGAAAAAAGGAGTGATAGAAAAAATACTTTGCAACGACTAAGAAGAAGAACACTTATTATAAAACAGCTCACATAAATTTAAGAGCCCCCGAGTACTTGCATAAAAGAATGACTGTATGTACCGAAGTACTTAGATCATATCTATGTTCACCCGAACTTTAAACGCGTCTTAACCGACCGTCGGCTTCTCCCTCTTCGGTCAAGGACCGGAAAGTGTTATGTACTCCACCTGTTGAGAATATCGACGGTGTTTCCGATAACCAGGCAATCAGGTCATAAGGCTGTAATAGACAAAGCACGCTCAGGGAACTTATGCTATATTACTGATAAAGTGTAAGAAGCATCTTCGAAGAAAATAGTACCCCCACCGATACCTTTCTTCGGTGCTCATTGTTAATATGAGACTTGTGCAATAGATTTTTTGTACTCATGAGTTCCGTTGTGTGCCACCATAATTGAAAACAAGAAGAGCGCTTAGCTTCGGCTTCACCCAGTCCCGAGGTCGGCTCGGGTGACCCGATCGTGACAATCGCAGAGGTGCTCCCTTTACTCCCTAGCCGAACAATCGGGAACGTAGGGGTAAACACAGGAGCAAGGCAACCCAGCTTGCAAATCACTTAGGTCAATATGGGGCATATTGTGGCGTAATACACGAACAAGGAACAAAGCCGTACACGTATAATCATATGCAAGAGGAAAGGCTTCATGAAAGAAGCCCCAAGTAAACGGGGTATTTGAATTTGTGCGTCACAAACAAAGTTTGGACAAGGAAATTTTTTACAAGCAACTTTTTTCCAAAAAAAGTATAATGCTTGGTCGAACCGAACATAAATTAAAAATTTAAAACTTTGAGCATGAAGGCAACTTAGCTGGTTAATGTGTTCGGTATTGATCACGCGGTCCGAGCTTGACGCGGGACAAGGTTCCATCCCCCAAGCCGGTCCCAAGGTGGCGGAGCAAAGAGCTCAGCACTCCGAAGTGGTGACATAGCACGATCGATGCAGGCCGGCAGAGTGATGCCGAAGTCCCCGACATGGGGTAATGAAGTGTTGACGAAGCCCCCCGTCCAGCCGAGGTGACGCCAAAGGATATAGTCCGGCTGGATCATTTTCCTGTGCACAAAAAATAGTGCAGACCGGGATAATAGTAATAATAAAACGTTGCATAATAAATAATTTATGCAAAGTGAGTAATAAAAGAAATATGGCCCGGGCGCCAAAGTCAATGTCGGCGCAGGCGCCGGCGTGATGCAAGAAAGGCGTGGCAAAGCTCGAATTCACAGTTGGTCCGAGTTCGGATGCGGCGCTCACCGGCTATGTACGGAAATCGACCGAACCACCATGCGACCGCTGATAACGCCGCCCAACATTTGATAGACCTGTGTACATATGATGGACAAACCAGAGTAATAATTCCTTGAGAAAAATGAACCCAAACAAGCAAAAAATACTAGGATTAATAGCACCTGGTTTATTTGTTGTAGCAATCCGAAGGAAGGTGATTCCCAAATTTGGGACTCGATCCACACACCCATTGCCTGATGGGCAATAAAGCGACAACATGACAATGCTGGCAAAGGTTGGCTTGCCGAGGCAAATTCCTTGGTCCAGCTAATCGTGACGAAGCTGGTCGGCTGGTGACGCCAAAGTCACCGGAGTAGGTTGATGAAGAGATGATGAATCCCCCGGTCCAGCCGAGATGCCGAAGCCTCGATGCCAGCCGATGAGTCGAAGTAGGTCGGCATGATGGACACCGGCTTGAAGGAGCAACAGTGCGGCCCTGCCGATGCAGATCGTGATGTGGTCAATGCCGGCTTGATGAAGTGACCGTGAGGCGATGCCGGTGTGCCCGCTCCGTGTAATCCGTGGGGGGGGGATGTTGGTGATGATTTATCCTTTGCGATGCCGAACTCTTGTTCGGATGGCCGAGATGATGATCCGAAGAAGTTGAGCTCGGCTCAACAAAGTGACGACGTGTCTAACGCAGGTCGGCAGCCGTGGAGCAATATTGCCGGACTGGTTTGACACCAGCATGATGTTGAAGATCATGTTCAAAGGATTTTAAAGTTAGTGGGATGTGTTCGGGAACAAAACACAATATCCCATACAAAACTTCCTTCAAAATGGATGTCCGAAATCCCGTTCATAAAAAAGACGAACTCGGGTCGGATTCGTTCAGGTAAAACAGATCCAAAAAGTGATGCACTAATCGGAAGGTTCCTGGAGTTCGGACGGTCGGATCGAGCTGAAATTTGAAGGGGTGGTAGATATACGAATTCCGCAGCCGATCAATAGTTGGATCTTCCAAAGGATGTCCAAGCTAGAAGCTGGAGACCACGCCCTAAACTCGTCCAGATTCCCGTCCAGATTTGACATGGCTCCGGTATATCGTGGATTGCCAGAGATTCCTCCATCGAAATTCGACGAAATTTTCCAAGGTTGTTATAGACTCAATTCCGCACAATTCCACCGAAGCGATCGTTAAAACGACACTTGAGGAGGCGGTGGCGGTGGACACAAGTCCGCTGTCCGTAAAAATAAAGACGGCCGCCTCGAGGGCAATGTTGACGTTGAGCCCCCGGGCTCCCTGGATGATTCCTCCATGATCTTGATAGAGATCGGAGTTGATGTTGATGAAGGCCCTCATCCGAAGATGACGATCGGAGGTAGGGCGCAGTCCTTGGTCGAACCAAGGTGACCAGTCGAGCTGGTGAGGAAGATGTCGAAGTCGCAGTTGATCTACAGGCGAGCCATCGACCTTTTGTCGAACACACAACGAAACTCTCAATGAAAGCACCAATGTCGGTGTCAAAACCGGCGGATCGAGGGTAGGGGGTCCTGAACTGTGCGTCTAAGGATGATGGTAACAGGAGACAGGGGACACGATGTTTACCCAGGTTCGGGCCCTCTCTATGGAGGTAATACCCTACTTCCTGCTTGATTGATCTTGATGATATGAGTATTACAAGAGTTGATCTACCACGAGATCGTATAGGCTAAACCCTAGAAGCTAGCCTATGGTATGATTGTTGTTCTCTATCGACTAGCTTGGCCCTGGTTTATATAATGCACCAGAGGCCTAGGATAACAAGAGTCCTAGCCGAATACGCCGGTGGGGGAGGAGTCCTTGTCTTGATCGCCAAGTCTTGTGGAATCTTCCTTGTATGCGGCAGCTGTGCGGACTGGCCCATGAGTATACAGCCATGGGGGTCCTCGGCCCAATCCAACTGATCGGGAGACGGCATGGTGAGTACCCCCTAGTCCAGGACACCGTCAGGGGGCTTTTATAGTGTTCTTGCCCGGGTGACCATTTTTGCCCGTTGGACCCCGTGCGCACGGGCTAAGTCAGCCCCCTGCGCATGGGGTACTCAGAGACTTCCACACCACCCCGTGCGCATGGGGGTCAAAAGACCCCGTGTGCATGGGGTACTCAGAGAGTTACGCAATACCCCGTGCGCATGGGGGTCAAAAGACCCCGTGCGCATGGGGTACCCATAGAGATAAGCAGTACCCCGTAAGCTCGGGGGTCAAACCAGAAACTTTCTATTGCTAGCTTTCTGAGTACCTCATGCAAACACACTATGGATTTAAGTGGTAGGAATGGGTAGGCTAGTGTTTATGTTTTGCAAATGGCATTCCCACACAGCACATATCCACACCGACCCCTCTTAATAGTGTGGTCTTTCCTATGACTCGAAAAAACCAAAACTAAAACCTTTGAATTGTCGGTCGACCATGCCTTTGATCTTTTTGAATTGGGGGGTCGCACATCTCCCTCAGGAAATACTTGGAACCAATATCCTGAGATAAACTTTAGCAACCAATATTAGTTCCACTAACCACATTCTCATCACACCAAAATATAGTTTAAGTGCCAAATGCACTTTCAGCCCACAATGTGCTCGACAATATGTCCGAAAGGTAAAAAAATCCTTCTTTTTTTGTTATGATTGTGCTTGTAGTTGATGAATGCAATGATAGGAGCATGTATGGATGTGTTTCTATGTTCAATTGTATGTGTGTAGTGTGGACGATGATGCATTTTTGAGACATACAAATATTGCAAACAAATAATTTGTTCTCAAGAATTTGAAGAAACTCAATATGATGACGAGGAGCTTGAGTTGGACCATGAGGAGCTTGAGAAAGAGAAGAGGGGTTTCTTGATTCTATTCCAAAGGGGAGAACCACAAACTACACAACTTGTGAAGACAAATTGATATGCATGGTGTGGAAGAAAGTTTCTCTAGATGTGTCCGTTGGAACCGATCAACCATGCTTCACCTATTGGAAGACTATCAAGGAGTTTTTCGATGAGTGACACACAAGTGATATGACCGCTTGGTTGGGTCTCTTTGCCACCGGTGGTCCACAATATTCGCAGATTATTTCAACTGGTCATGTTGCTTGAAGAATATTGATCGCATAAAACACAAGTGGTTGCAACACGACGACAAGGTGAATATCCTTCTATTTCTCAATGGTACTTGCTCCCACTGTAGTATAGATTGATTGCTATCAATTGTGACTAACTTTGTTCTCAATGGTCTCTTGTAGCTCAACCTCGCTCAAGGGATGTACCGAAGTAGAGGGAAGAAAGGAGAGAAGAAAAATAAAGGGAAGGCCTTGACTTTGCATCATTGTTGGACCGAACATAAACATGATGAGAAATGGAAGACCGGTGAGACATTTGAAATTTCAAACAAGAAGAAGAGCTAGGTTGGGCATGATGGTGATGCATCAAGTGGGGGCGAAGAGAAAAGGAGTGGCACTCCCAACTTGATGGCGGCTAAGTCCAAATGGCCCGATGGAAGGAAAAAGACAAGTATACAAAGGCTGACGACAATGATATCAGAGAATCACTTGAAGCAATTATGAATGCAAGGAAGATGTATGCCGAGGAGAAGAAACTTTTGAAGATAAAAGAGATGTAGGAGAAGGCGGTGGTCAAACTCTGGAAGGCGGCGGCCCAAGGAGAAAAGGGCGGCGACTAAGAAGATGTTGGCAGCGGCTAAGGGGGAGAAGGTGGAGGACGAGCACCATAGGGTGCAACTAGAGGAGAGGAAGGCGGCGGCCGAGGAGGGTGTATTACCTCACCATGAGGGCCTGAACTAATGGTAAGCCCCTTGTGTGAACTCCGTTTTGGTACTTCCGACCATGTTTGCCACCATACTAAGGGTACCGATGGCTTCCTGTACCGTCAAAGGGGAGGGATGGAATCAAGAGATCGAAACCCATCGTCGTGGGGATTGCAAACCCAAGGATGGCAACCTTTGCCCATGCACAAATAACATGTACTTGCTTACTAAACTTCTTCTTCCATCTAGCAATCAAACATGGCCTTAGTTATCTCATAATGCTTAAATCTTGGCTACTACTGGAAAAACGCATTCAGCTGCACGATCATATCGTAGATGGTACGGCTCTCAAAATGTTTTTGTAGCTCTGGTTCCATGCAAGAAACCATCACACACTACACTGATATGGAGTCATAAATGTTGGTCTGATAGACATGTCTATCATCCTTTATGGCATTGTCGTCGGGAGCATCTGGAAGAGCTGCTTCTGGAACATATTCTTTCCTAGCAGTCCTGATGACATTCCTCACGCTACGGACCTAGTATGTATAGTTACTGCTAGATGGATTTAACTTCTCTTTCTCAAACACTGGCACTAAGTTAAAGGTGGATATACGTGCCATTATATCTACAACGAAAATATGCAAATTCACTTAGACATTGTTCATAATTAATGTTGATTTATGCTAATCTTCTTTAAACAAGAATTTTGTGATGCTCTTTTCCAAATTGGACCGCTAAAAGCTCCGGGTCTGGATATTTTTCCGATGAGTTTTTGTCCAGCGGAGCTGGGGTTTGATCAAAGAGGATATTGTTTAAGCATTTCAATAATTTTTAATATCCCGTAATATGCCAGATGGGATTAATTATATGACTATTTTTTTATCCTATATACCTAAAAGAGTGATCTTAACTAACTTATTTATCTCAACATGCAGCATGCCACATCACCATACAATTATGGATGGGATAAGGCCCACCTCAACATGTAACCATGCATGTTAAAGGACCAACCATGCATGAGAAAATATTTTCCATTTTGTTGTTCTACTTATATTCAATAAATACTTTAAAATATATGAAGTTGTATGTACTTTTTTTATTTTCATGTGTTATTAATCTAAATATTTATTCCACACAATAAAATCTCTTTGAAATGTATTACAACTGTTTCCCGCAACAAGGTGCGGGGCATCATCTAGTTCCTAAAGTGAAGAATCCCTAGTAAATTAAAGATTTCAGGCCCATTAGTCTATGCACTGTAATATACAAGAATTTTCAAGTGTATTGTTAATAGGTGATGACCCACAAGTATAGGCGAGCAGTCATAGTCCTTTTGATAAGTAAGAATGTCGAACCCAATGAGGATCAAAAGGAATTGATAAGCGGTTTTCAGCAAGGTTTGACTGCAAGTGTTATAAGATAGTTTTGATAGATAGTTCGATAAAGATAATTTGTAGCAAGGTAACAAGTAACAAAAGTAATAAGTGCAACAAGTGTCCCAATTATTAATTGTGCTAAGGACAAGCCGGAGGTGTTTCTTGTAGTGACTAAAATGCTCTTGAGGACACACGGGAATCTCGTCGAGTTAGTTTCACCATGATTATTAAGTTGTCGTTCATGGCTTTGATAAGTGTTATGTGTCTGGACCGGAGCTAAGGTAATGTCATAACTTGAACAATTAACAACTTACGATTATAACCTCCATGCAAGAATTCGCAAATACAAGAGAAGTCATTATGATAATTGTAACCATCGCATTAAATAGTTGGATCCAAAACATCCCCTTACAGAATCATTCACAAACTAGGGTTTTGGTTTCTATCACCCCCGCAACCCATCTTATACAAACTAATTCCACAATGCCTTCCCCTAAGCCCAAAGATGGTGAAATGTCATGTAGTCGACGTTCACATAACACCACTAGAGGAAGAGTGACACAACATATCATCAAAATATTGAACAATGTCCAACTTCACATGATTACTAATACCAAGACTTCTCCCATGTCCTCAAAAACTAATGGAAATACTCACAACTCATCATATGGATCATGATCAATGGATATAAATATATAGTTAACAATCTGAACCTAACAATCTTCCACCAATAAAACTAATAAGCATCAACTACAAAATGTAATCAACACTAAAAGCACTCCTAGGTACCAATCGGAGGTTTGATACAAATATTGAACACAAGAGAAGAACTAGGGTTTGAAGATGAGATGGTGCTAGTGAAGATAATGATCCCCATGATGAACAGAGTGATAGTGATGATTTTGGCTTCGATTTCCCCCTCCCGGTGGGAAGTTTCCCCAGCAGAATCGCTCCTCCCAAGTTTCGCCTCGGAGATAGCGGCGCAAAGTCTCGAGGATTTTCTATGATTTTTTTCTAGGTCAAAATAGAATTTATAGCCAAAGGACATCAGGAAAGGAGCCTCGTGGGCCCCACATGGCCACATGGCACCCCCTAGGGAGGGGTGTGCCACCAGGGCATGTGGGCCCATGGTGGATCCCCTCTAGTCCATTTTTTCTCCATAATTCTTCATGTATTCTGAAATAATTCTCCAAAAATCCATGTTGCCTTTTGAGCACAAAAGATTTTTTTTCTTCGGTTGCAGTTTAGGTCCAAAATTCCAGCTGTCTGGCAACCCCCCTCTCTTTGTCTTCCCTACATTTTAAGTGAGAAAGGGCATTAGAATTTCATCATAGTGTGAAATATATCATTGAAATATGATCAATTATGCTAAGAAATAATGATGCAAAATGGACGTATAGGCTCCCCCAATCTTAGACTCCGCTTGTCTCCAAGCGAATAATGAGTTTAGTAAACATGACCACAGGTTTATGGAAAGAGGTGTCGATATTAAAAATACATGCATGACAACATCATATTTACTAACACCATTATATATCATAAACATCAACTCATTCTCATAAAACATCTCATGATCAAGTGGCAATCCATTCACATGTTAAGGTGTAACAAATAAACTCTCCTGAGAACCAACAAACTATGTTCTCAATCGTCAAACAATTGCCATTCATCTTATTTTCCAAAAGAGTCTATGTAAGAGATTGTGTTTAGCAAACTTCACATACTCAACTATCATATAGTCTTCTAACGATTGCTGGCTCTCAGGAGCATAGTTTTAGAACAAAGAATTTCCATCAGACACAAACGAAGATAGGGTTTTAGTGATTTATCGTGCAACTTACTGACAACAGGGACAATGTCAACAATAATAACTCATGATCATACATACATACATACATATATATATATATATGTGTGTGTGTGTGTGTGTGTGTATGTATGTATGTATGTATGTATGTATAGGGTGGGTCCATTCTGATAACACCCTTAAGATCTTATTCTCATAACACTAGTGCTTATTCTGCTAACACTTAAGCACTGTCCCGCATATCTAAAACAAACCGCAGCAGAAAACCCTACACCCACCAGGCCACCACCACGTCCCCCTTATCCCCACTTTCTTCTCTGGGTCAAGCCCACCACCCCGTGCCGCCTAGCCACTCCCTCTCCTTCACAGCTTCTTCGCCGCCGGGCCGTCGCGGCCATCCCCGCCTTCCAGCACTCCGACTTTGCGCCGCCCAATAACTCCCCAGCCTCCCACCGCCCTGGCCACCCCACCTCCCACCGCTCTCACCTCCCATCACCGGACACCCCCTAGTGGATCCGGACGCCACCCCCTCCCTCGCCAGGCACCCCCGCGCGACTGCTGGTGCAAATCCGGGCGCGCCGCCCCCAGGTGGCCCACGCGGCTGCCGGCGGGGATGGGATCGCATCACGCCCCAACCCTCCCACAGCCTGGCCAAGGCCATCGCACCTCCCATGGCGGATGCGCCCCAACCCCCTCCAACCGCTGGTGCATCTCGCGACCATGGCGGGATCCGGCCACCACCAGCCGCTATCATTCCACCCCACTGTTGGGGAACGTAGCATGCAATTTCAAAAAAATTCCTACGATCACGCAAGATATATCTAGGAGATGCATAGCAACAAGAGGGGAGAGTGTGTCCACGTACCCTCGTAGACCAAAAGCGGAAGCGTTAGTTTAACACGGTTGATGTAGTCGAACATCTTCACGATCCAACCGATCTTAGTACCGAATGTACGGCACCTTCGTGTTCAGCACACGTTCAGCTCGATGACGTCCCTTGAACTCTTGATCCAATAGAGGGTCGAGGGAGAGTTCCATCAGCAGGACGGCGTGGTGACGGTGATGGTGATGTGTCGCGACCGGTTTTTCAGGATATATTTCCTAGAAAATGGTCCTTGTGCTCACCAGCCCCAGGATTACTGTTAGCTGATGAGGCACCAACTTGATACAGAAATTCCAAGAAAAATACAAAATATGTAGTACAAGACCATTCTGGCCTACGAGTACAACACAAGGTTTCTAGTGGCTGATGGCGGAAGCGGTTTGTGGTTCATCAGTGTCTATGGGACTCCATTTCCCACAGGAACAGCTGACCTGGATAACTCCTATCTTCGCGAGGCTGCTATCACCGTTGCATAGGTTCCGGGGCTGTCATCGCAACGCTCCTCTCCATGCAAGAAATCTGGCCAAGACGATAGCCAGGGACAAGCCAGTGAGTACTTTGAATGTACTCACAAACATTATGAACACAGGTATAATATAGCAGATGATAATTATGCTCTGAAATATGCCATTATCACTTCGTCAGTTACGAAATAAAATTCATGATGCACGCAAACAGGTTATTCATATAAAACATGAATAAATAATCCGAGAATAGAAATAAAATGCACCGATCGGGTGTCTGAAGCGACACTTCGACAGGATAATAATATAAAGCATGCTTGATCAAGGCCCGAGCGGCGTCACATAAAGGGCTTATAAAGGAAATAAGTAACAAACATGCCACAGTCGGGCGTCTGTGCGACACCACGTAAAGGGCTTATAAGTAATTTAAATAACAAGCAATCCACAGTCGGGCGTCTGAGCGACACCACCTAAAGGGCTTATAAGTAATTTAAATAACAAGCATACCACGATCAAGGCGTCGAGCGACACCACATAAAGGGCTTATAAGTAATTTAAATAACAAGCATGTTACGATCGGGCGTCGAGCGACACCACATAAAGGGCTTATAAGTAATTTAAATAACAAGCATGCCACGGTTAGGCCCGAGCGACACCACATAAAGGGCTTATAAGAGAATAATCACAGTGAATATCCAGGAGGTAGAACCTTCCCAGGGATACTCAATAATTCAAATAATGTAAATGGTTAGTCCATAATAATA
Source organism: Aegilops bicornis (assembly GCA_021605145.1). NCBI lineage: Eukaryota > Viridiplantae > Streptophyta > Magnoliopsida > Poales > Poaceae > Aegilops > Aegilops bicornis. Next base: position 495,817,272 of record CM038672.1, on the reverse strand, counting down.
ATAATCATAATCATCATGAGTCACAAGTCATGATCCATGTTCTGGTTTAGCAATTTTTCCAATTTTTCCTCCGAAGACCGACACTAAGACCGACACTTGACCCATCCCAGACTGTAGTCCTTAACCATGGACACGGCTATTCGAATAGATATAATCTCTGCAGAGGGTGTACTCTTTACCCACGAGTAACGGATTCCTTTAGTCCATCGGGACTAATTCTGTCCACAGTCTTTTAATTGAAAACACACCTAACCGCACACACCAGCCAAACTTACCGGTGTCTGGAATCACCCACGACACCCATTAAGCGAAACTCTAAGTGGGGAGGCTACAACCTCGACTAGCATGGGATCACAAAATTTATAACGCGCGCAAACTAGGGGAGCTACCCCATCGGCTCCAACCGGAAACACCCATGCCCCTGGACCAGGTGGCATGTCTACGGGATGCAACCGGTATCTTCCACCATGGCCTCTCTGTATGGTATGTGCTAGGAAGGGGTTGACAACTTACTGAACCATACCCTACCTATGGTAGGGACAAGTGGTAGTACGAAACAAGTATGGGGGTTACTGGAACAAGACTCGATCTACGGTCGACTCAGGAGGTTAAGGCATTCCCTGCAGGATTAGTATAACAAATATATTTCACACCAGCAAACAGAATCACCACTCATCATACCTCACCATGCCTTACCGCACATAATCGTCTCAACGAATTATTAGAGACAAGTTCGTGTCTACCCAAGATGAGACTTTCCCGGATTCCTCCCGATAGGCATGAACGGTATACGAGGGTGATTACTATCAGAAGCATATCAAAGTCCAATAGCAAGGAATCATCATTATGCACTCATGAACATGATCATATCATCACATAAAATACCGAACACTTCATGTCAAGGCGGTGTCGTGTTAGCATCGAATGACACACAACAAATATTATGCCGGGGTTCATAATGCTGGCCTTCAAGAGTATGCAAGTGGGGGTGCACTTTTTGAAAGTTGCCTTCTTCTTCAAAATCCTATTTTATGAAAATTTGAATTAAAACATAGTTCCAAAACAGTAAAAAAAGTTGTTTGGAAAATTTTCAAATAAATATGGAAATAAACTAGATGGAATTTGGGAAACAACAAAAAAATCAGGTCAAATGGAGTTATATTTAAAAAGTTATACCTAGTCAAAGTTTCAGTCAAAATCTGTTTTTAAATAAAACAGAAAAAGAAAAACGGTTCGAATAAGAATACGCTTTCGAGACAGAGAAGACGTACTCCTGTGTTTTACGTTTCCACTTAAAACACGTCGGCAGAGCTGGGGTCACTGGCAGGTGGGGCCGTCGGGTCCACTGGTCAGGTTTGACCAGTCGCCCGCGCCCTCCTTCCTTCTCTGGCCGAGCGGTGGCGGGGCTCCGGCGATTGCCGCCGACGAACGGCGGCTCCCCGCGGGATTCTGAGGGCGGGGATGGATCCGCTGGTCCAGGGCGGTCCTCCCAGTGGTCGATAGGCTGGCGGGGGTGGAAGGTCGCCGTGGCGAGCTCTGCGGCGGACGGTGGTTTCGGGTGGATCGGGGTCTTGAGCTATGGTGGTTCCCGATCGGGCTAGAGAGGTGGGGCGGCTCCGCACGGTTGAGGGGAGTCGGACGGTGGCGCTGGATGAGCTGGGGAGGCCCTGCTCGCAACGTTTGGCACCGGAGCGTGGCGGCGGCCGAACTGGCCGGAGACGAGGCAGGCGGCCTCCCTCCGTTGATTTTGGCTATGGGAGCACTAGGGAGATGGCCTGAGGTCACCTGAGGGTCTGGACGAGCTCAGGGGCTCCTTTTATAGGCGGTCGAGGTAGGTTCCCGCAGCTGCGGATAAGAACGCCGGCGAACCGCCGTTCTGTTGCTGGCAGGGCGACGTGGCGGCGACGGGCGCTAGCGGACGGGCTCGTGGATGAGCTCGAGCTGTTCCAGAGGGCAGGTCGCGGGCGGCTGTGGCTTGGGCGGCGCTGCCATGGCAGGGGCGTGTTGCGGACGCCGGCGTGCCGCCAACAGGCTCGATGACGGCCAGAGGGCGCCAGGTGGCTTGGAGGATTCGGCGGCGGGACGAGAACGGGCGTGGCCTGCGGGTGAGCAAAGGCCGAGGGCAAGACGCGGTGGCTCGGGTCTTGCTACAGGTAAACGTGCGCTCTGGGCGCGCCCAGAGCACGCACGCTACATGCTCGACAGAAAGCCAGGGTGGCCTAGAGGTCTTGGGTGAGGCTGGCAATTAACAGGTCTAGGTTAGAGGTGGCTAGGAGATTAGTGGACATGCTGGTTTGTCCAGAGGGGCAAGATCACAGTGCAAACATAAAACTATGCCAAAGCTGTCCATGAACACAAGGTGCTCGACAGAATGCCATGGGCATCTATGCATCTCTTCTGGTGGCCCAAATCTCCAGGTTGGGGTCTTTAGGTGCAAGTGATGATGGCAAGGCTATTTGGGCAAAACCAGAAACTTGTTAGTGCAAGTTTTGCAAATCTTCAGTTCTGGACAGAAAGTGAAGGGTATTATTGCATGGACCAAAAATACTCCAATGGGTCCAATCTCCTAGACTTAAGGGTTTGGTAGGCTGGTCTATAAGCAGGAGAAAAATCAAGGGCAATAGGGCAAGATAAAACATGGTTGCAATACAAAACACCAAACTGGACCAGAATGAAGATGAGGATGATTTGCTCAAATTTTTCAAAGAACACCAATGGGTTTTTGCATAAAGTTGAATTATACACCACTACTAACATCCCCCAATTTTGGTGGAAAATTTTAAAGAAGTATTTGTAAGGGTTGTAGTGCAAATGGAACTCTAAAACTTATGAAAAATCATTTTTAAAGAAATAAAGCTCAAGGAAAATAATTGTAGAAATAATTCCACTGATAAAAAGAAATTGTCTTGGGAAGATATACAAGTCCAACAATATTATTAAAAGGTTTCCACCTAGAAGGAAAAACTCAAAAAATTCAGAGGGACAGAGTGATCTGAAATTAAAAGATAAAACCAGAAAATAAAAATTTAATTTCCTGGCAAAATTTTAATTAATTCAAGGTCAAAATTTTAATTAATTCAAGGTCAAAATTTTGGGGTGTTACATGATGTGATCCGCGCAGGGCTTCGCCTAAGCACTACGACGCTATGACCGGAGGAGTAAACTGTGGAGGGGGGCACCGCACACGGCTAAGAGAACAATTGATGTGCTACGGGGTGCCCCCCTGCCCCCGTATATAAAGGAGGGGAGGAGGAGGCGGCTGCCCAGGAGGCGTGCGCCATGGGGGGAGTCCTACTAGGACTCCACTCCTAGTAGGATTCGCCCCCCCCCTCTCACTACTAGGGAAAACCCTAGTAGTAGCGCTTGTTTTATAGCTAGCAGTAGCGCTTGTACAAACGCTACCACTAAGGCGCTACAGCTAACTAGTAGCAGTAGCGCTGGAAAGGGAGCGCTACTGCTATACCTAGTTAGCAGTAGTGCTTTCGTTGGGAAAGCATTACTGATAGTAGTAAGTAGCAGTAGCGTTTCTTCTGAAAAGCGTTGCTGCTAGCTTTTCCTGTATTTTTAAAAATACAGCTTATTTTCATTGTGGTTTTATATACAGTACTTTCATCATATGATTTTATGACCATGATTAGTTATTATATATAATAGTGGGTGAAATGAACGTGGAGTAGATTCAAGTGGAGGCAGCATGTGGTGCATGTCAAAAGTACTACTCTAATCCAAACTTGATCTAGTTTGGATTAGTAGTACTTTCGATGTGCACCACATGTTTCCTCCACTTGAATCTAATCCATGTTCATTTCACTCATCGATATATATATATATATATATATATATATATATATATAAAATAACTCATCATGCTCATATAACAACTTAGCATCATGCATCATCAATCATAATAATAAATAACTCATCATTGGTATCATAATATAACAAGTCATACTCATCATCATCATCATACAACTTCTACTCGATACCACATCATCATCATAGACATCTAACCAATCCTACTTAGTTGTTCTTAGAACATAAGCATGTGTATTATCTAGGACCTACTACCTTCTCTTAGGTAAAATATCATAAACAAGATAGGCCCTTGTAAGTGCATCTAGTGCCCCTTAGTGATTTTGGTGTATTGAAGACTTATAGGTTAAGGGATTGATGCGTTTGTGAGTGTACACAGGTCTATAAGTCTATGAGGAGTTTTATATTTACAGAGAAAGTCGACCCCTAAAAATGAATGCCTTCAACTGAAGACTTTGGATTTCTGAAGACTTTCTGAAGACTTTGAAAGTGAAGAAATTGGTGTGACCATGAAGACTTGGTATTCATGCGAGGAACATGAAGCGTGAAGACTTTTGTTTTCGTAGTTTCATTTTCTCTTTCTTGAGTCATAGGAAACACCGTACTGTTAAAGGGGGTCAAGGAAAAACTAAGGAAAAGTTTCCAAGTGACGCTCAACTCAAAATACTACACCTACCAATCCCTTCGAGTGAAGCCATTCGAAATCTCATACAGTTCAGTCAATTTCTTCAAAGGATGAGACGAAGATCTTCCGGTCTCGGGGAATTTGTTCGACCGAGGAGTTAGGAATTCGCCAAAGGCGGATTGCCTACAAGTGAGGAACATGATAGCCCCGAGGAATTTGAGCCTCAAATTTCCGACCGCTGTCGTATACGTGCCAGCTATCCCAAAATATCTACCCACCTAATGGTCATATCATTGAAGGGCATTTATGTCTTATCATGTCAGGCTGCTCCCTAGGCTATAAATAGCCGCCCCCTACAACCACCAGCTGGTTGGCTGCTCCGAGAGAAACTGACACTTGTCATTGAGAGCATCCCATCCTCCGAGGACTTTGAGTGAAAATCATCAAGTGAGGAAAACCCAAACCCAAACACCTACAAACCCAAAGTGATTGAGCATCACTGAAGAGATTGATCCCATGTGGATCCGATGCTTGTTACCTTTGAAGACTGTGCATCTTCCAGAAGGTTAGGCGTCATGGTCTAGAGCATCCAAGAGGAAATTGTGGATCGCCGAGTGAACAAGTTTGTGAAGGTTTGGAAGTCACTTGAAGACTTACCATGAGTGATTGGACGAGGTCTGTGTGACCTTAGATCAAGGAGAATACGGTGAGGTTTGTGTGTCCGGGACTGTGTGTCCTCAGGTTTAAATACCTAGCCGCTCCAACCAAATGTACAACTGTCACAACAGTTGGAACTAGTCTACCAAATCATTGTCTTCACCAAGCCTACTGGTTCTATTTCCTCAACCCTTCCATTTCCTCATTACTGTGTTGTGTGTTTGTTCATATCTGTTCGAAGACTTTGACTGAAGACTTTCTCAATTTCCTCAGTTCAATTCTTCAGTCTATTGTCTTCATCTTGTTTATCCTGTGTTACGCTTACTGTACTCTGTGCTCATTTCAATTCATCATGATAAATGTGCTTATGTTCTGTTATGTTTGCATCTAAGTACTTATTCCGCTACTAAGTAGTTCTTTGCTTAGGAATTTCCTCACCCTAAAATTCCTCAGTGAAGAATTCATAAAAATCGCCTATTTGCGCCCCTCTTGTCGACTTAACGCACTTCCAATTGGTATCAGAGCAAGGCACTCCCTTGTTCTATGTGATTTTGGTTTAACCGCCTGGAGTTTTAGTTATGTTGATTGCAGGTATGATCCAGGTCTATGTTGGGTGTCCTACCTTCGATGGGACGGACTACCCCTACTGGAAGAATAAGATGCGAATGCATCTTGAGGCAATTGATAATGATCTCTGGTATGTTGTGGAGAACGGTGTCCCCTCTGTCACTCCTACCACCAACGCTGCTGACGTGAAGAGATTAAAGCAACCTGACTCTCAAGCGAAGAACATCATATGTGGCCATCTGAGCAAAGGGCAGTATGGCAGAGTTAGTGCTTTGGAGACAGCTAAGCTTATCTGGGATAGGTTGTCCAAGGTTAATGAAGGAGTCTCAACACAGCGTGACTCTCGAGTTGACGTTCTTCACAAACTCTTCAACTGCTTCAAAAGACTTGACAATGAAAATATTCAGCAAACCTTTGATCGCCTCATTGACATCTCAAATGAGCTTCAAGCACTTGGTGCCACTGACATCACCGACCATAAGGTGGTGAAGAAATTGCTGAGATCGTTTGATTCCTCATTTGACACTCTGGCACTAATGATACAATAACGCAGTGATTACACGTCACTTGATCCCGCTGATATCCTCGAGAGGCTAAACACTCATGAGTTCCAGCTTGCTGAAAAGAGATATCTCTATGGACTGAGCTATTACAGAGCACGCGCTCTGAAGGCCAAGGCAGTGTCTGAATCTGAAGGTGAAGATTCTGGTAGCAGCCTTGGTGATCCTGAAGAACTGAGTCAGGAGCTAGCAATGCTCGTGAAGAAATTCCATAAGTTCTCAAGACGTGGTCGCTTTGGAAAATCCTCAAGAAGTGATGATTCCTCATCTCGTGACTACAAGAAGAGACTGTGCCACAAATGCAAGAAACCTGGTCACTACATTCAAGATTGTCCTCAGTGGGAAAAGGAATCAAAGAAGAAGAAATACAAGGATTACCGTTCTGATGACTCTAAGAAGAAGAAGAAATCTTCAAAGTATTCATCATCAAAATCCTCGAAGTCCTCACCTCACAAGAAGAGCAGCTCTAAGAAGGCTCGGGCATTCATTGGCAAGGAAATGGACTCTGAAGCTGAATCTGAGGAACATGAGGAAGAGGAGGCGTCTGAGGAGTCAAAATCTGGTGTGGCGAGCCTAGCCCTCACTACTGCGTTCGTCAGCAAGTCCATCTTCAACTCTGAGGAGAATGACTTCCCCAACAAGGCTAACGATGGCAATGATGACTACGCTCCCACCTATTGCTTCATGGCAAAGGGTGCCAAGGTACTCAAATATCCCTCCTCTGAATCAAGTGAGAATGAATCTGATGAAAACCTCAAGCCTAGCTACTCTAAACTTGCTAAGATTGTTGTGAAACAACAAAAGGCTTTTGAAAAGGTTCAAAACATGCTAGACAAGAGCGATGATATGTTGGGTGAAGAAATGGATCGCACCAAAACCTGGACTGAAAATCTTCAGAGACTTCAGTTCAAGTTTGACAATCTTAAGAGTCATCATAACACTCTCTTATCTGATCATGAGAAGCTTTCTTATAAATTTCCTCAAAGAAAGCAAGACCTTGAGAAGCTAAGGGCGAGTTATGAAGATCTTCAGAAGGAGCATAATTCATTACTTGCTCAACAAATCAGGGTTGCTCAGGAAGAATTTATTCCTCCATGTTTGAAGTGCATTGAACATGAATCTACTAATTCTTCACCCAAAAGTTCAAATGCTTCTATTGCTGCAAATTATTCACCTGTCTCTGCTATCACTAATTCCTCATCTGAGGATATTGCTAGTATCACCGACAATGCAGAGCTGAAGTAATTGTATATGACAGGCATGTACAAAAGCCTCAAAGGGCATCAGGCTCTTTGTGATGTGCTTAAAAGGCAGATCCTCAACAGGAACCCTAGGAAATAGGGTATTGCTTTTGAGAGGAAACTCAATGCTTATGGAACATACTGGAAGCCTGAGCAGTATCCCAAAACCTCATGGGTTGCTGCAAAGGGACCTCCAGTAGATCCATCTACTCTATCTGGCTTTACATGTGAATCTCCTCATTCTTCTAATGAGTTATTTGACTCCAACTATAAGCTGTTGAAAAATCAGAATGGTGAAGTATTTGCTAGATATGTTGGCACTAACTGCAGGAACGGTTCCCCTATGAAGAAAATCTGGGTTCCCAAAAGGTGCCTTGAAAGTCTTCAGGTGAATGTCATCATGATACCACCTGTGAAGAACAAGAACCCCAGATCCAACTCTTCATATGGACCAAATCCTTCATATGGATCCAAGTCCTCATACGGACCAAATTCCTCACATGGATCAAATTCCTCAAAAGGATCAAAGTCCTCATATGAACATCATCGTGCTAACACTTCTGTTTCGTAGGGAAGATTTAAGGGCTATGAATATGTGCATTATTCTTCTAATCATTATGTTCATAAGTCCTCGAGGAATTTATCTGCTTACTCATATGCTTACCCTAACTCCTCTTATGTGAAACGAAGTGGACTGGCTTCTATGCCACCTTTCTCTTATGGAGCTCGCAGGATGATGAACTCTTTGCCACCCCTTCAGATGTGGGTGGTAAAGGAAAATAACTAATCTCTTGTGCAGGGCCAGGTCTCCAGACAAACTTAATCGTCTGAAGAAATTGCTGGAGACCTGAATATGCTTGAAAGGACGCAAGCTAATCATGAAGAAATGAATTCTCATTTCTCACATCCTCATATTGCTATATCTGCTCTATTGCTTGATGAAATTGATCTGATGAATTTGATGTCATATTCTTCACTGATGAAGTATATGAGTTCGCAAGTTGCCCTAATTCATCTGCAGGATGATCAACCCAAAGCCACTGAGTGGGTTCTTGATAGTGGATGTACAAATCACATGACTGGTGACAAGAACTTATTGATGGACGCTCCCTTATCTCCATCGCATTAGAAGCATATCACCTACGCTGACAAAGGCAAAAGCAAGGTATTGGGTCTAGGTAAGGTTGCGATCTCAAAGGATCGACACATCGACAAAGTCATGCTTGTCGAGTCCTTAGGATTCAACCTCATGTCAGTCTCAATGCTTTGTGATCTTGATATGGTTGTTATCTTTGGCAAGTATTATTGTGTTGTGATCATGGAAGCTGACCATTCCAAAGTCTTCGAAGGCTTTAGGAGAGGAGATCTGTATATTGTTGATTTCTCTACAGGACCACAGCCTGCTATATGTCTACTTGCAAAAGCTTCAGAAGGCTGGCTATGGCATCGATGACTCGGTCATGTTGGTACACAACATTGCATACATGATAGAACCTATGACTGAAGCATAAGGAATGAATTTCATTTTCTCTCTATCTTCTGAAGTGGTCGGGCATTGAGTTTGACTCAATTTCACACCTTGTAAAAAAGGCAAGAACCCTTTCTTTGACTGATCCATTGTGAACTTGTTCAAAACTTTATCAAGGTATGTGCTTTGTGAAAGTTCAATTAAGCGTCTTGATCTATCTCTATAGATCTTGATGCCCAATATATAAGCAGCTTCACCGAGGTCTTTCATTGAAAAATTCTTATTCAAATATCCTTTTATGCTATCCAGAAATTCTGTATTATTTCCAATCAACAATATGTCATCCACTTATAATATTATAAATGCTACAGAGCTCCCACTCACTTTCTTGTAAATACATGCTTCTCCAAAAGTCTGTATAAAACCATATGCTTTGATCACACTATCAAAGTGTATATTCCAACTCCGAGAGGCTTGCACCAGTCCATAAATGGATCACTGGAGCTTGCACACTTTGTTAGCACCTTTAGGATCGACAAAACCTTCTGGTTGCATCATATACAACTCTTCTTTAAGATATCCATTAAGGAATGCAGTTTTGACATCCATTTGCCAAATTTCATAATCATAAAATGCGGCAATTGCTAACACGATTCGGACAGACTTAAGCATTGCTACGGTTGAGAAGGTCTCGCCATAGTCAACTCCTTGAACTTATCGAAAAGTTTTCGCAACAAGTTGAGCTTTGTAGACAGTAACATTACCGTCAATGTCAATCTTCTTCTTGAAGATCCATTTATTCTCTATGGCTTGCCGATCATCGGGCAAGTCAACCAAAGTCCAAACTTTGTCCTCATACATGGATCCCATCTCAGATTTCATGGCCTCAAGCCATTTCGCAGAATCTGGGCTCATCATCGCTTCCTCATAGTTCGTAGGTTCGTCATGGTCCAGCAACATGACTTCCAGAATAGGATTACCGTACCACTCTGGCGCAGAACGTACTCTGGTTGACCTACGAGGTTCGGTAGTAACTTGATCTGAAGTTTCATGCTTATCATCATTGGCTTCCTCACTAATTGGTGTAGGAATCACTGGAACTTATTTCTGTGATGAACTACTTTCCAATTAGGGAGAAGATACAATTACCTCATCAAGTTCTACTTTCCTCCCAATCACTTGTTTCGAGAGAAACTCCTTCTCTAGAAAGGATCCATTCTTAGCAACGGATATCTTGCCTTCTGTAGGATCTTGAGAAGAGGTGTCTAGAGGGGGGGTGATTAGACACTAAGTACCAAAGTTGCAGTTTTTAACTTCTTTAGGTTTAAGTGGAGTTTAGGCACAAGTTTAACATTCACAATACATAACAAGCAAGCATGCAAAGAGTATGTGAGCAGCAGAAAGTAAAGCATGCAACTTGTAAGAATGTAAAGGGAAGGGTTTTGGAGGATTCAAACGCAATTGGAGACACGGATGTTTTTGTCGTGGTTCCGATAGGTGGTGCTATCGTACATCCACGTTGATGGAGACTTCAACCCACGAAGGGTAGCAGTTGCTTGTGAGTCCACGGAGGGCTCCACCCACGAAGAAGCAACCCTGTATATCCCACCATGGTCGTCGCCCACGAAGGACTTGCCTCACTAGTGGTAGATCTTCACGAAGTAGGCGATCTCCTTGCCCTTAAAAACTCCTTGGTTCAACTCCACAATCTTGTCGGAGGCTCCCAAGTGACACCTAGCCAATCTAAGAGACATCACTCTTCAAGAAGTAACAAATGGTGTGTTGATGATGAACTCCTTGCTCTTGTGCTTCAAATGATAGTCTCCCCAACACTCAACTCTCTCTCACAGGATTTGGATTTGGTGGAAAGAAGATTTGAGTGGAAAGCAACTTGGGAAGGCTAGAGATCAAGATTCATGTGGTAGGAATGGAATATCTTGGCCTCAACACATGAGTAGGTAGTTCTCTCTCAGAAATAGGATCTTTGGAAGTGTAGGCTTGTTACGATGGCTCTCTTCACGAATGAAGAGGAGGTGGAGGGTATATATAGCCTCCACACAAAATCTACCGTTACACACAATTTACCAAACTCGGTGGGACCGAATCAACAAACTCGGTCGGACCGATCCAAAGAAACCTAGTGACCGTTAGGGTTTTCGGTGGGACCGATATGCAACTTCGGTAGGACCGATATGGTTAGGGTTAGGGCATAACGTAATCTCGGTGAGACCGATTACACAAACTTCGGTGAGACCGATTTTGGTAATTAGCTAACCAGAGAGTTGGTCAGGCAAACTCGGTGGGACCGATTACTCAAACTCGGTGAGACCGATTTTGGTAATAAGTTAACCAGAGAGTTTGGATTGTAATCTCGGTAGTACCAATTACACAGACTCGGTGAGAATTTTGGTAATGGACATACACAGTGAGATTACAATCCCATCTCGGTGAGACCGAGATCCCTATCGGTGAAACCGATTTGCCTAGGGTTTGTGGCAGTGGCTATGACAACTGAACTCGGTGGCGCCGGATAGAAAGAATCGGTGGGGCCGAGTTTGACTTTAGGTTTAGGACATATGTGTGGAAGTGGGAAAGTAGTTGAGGGTTTTGGAGCATATCATTAAGCACTGTGGATCAAGGAACTTATTAAGCAACACCTCATCCCTTGTTGATAGTATTGGCTTTTCCTATAGACTCAATGTGATCTTGGATCACTAAAATATAAAATGAAGAGTCTTGAGCTTGAAGCTTGAGCCAATCCTTTGTCCTTAGCATCTTCAAGGAGTTCCCACATCCTTTAGTCCATGCCACTCCATTATTGAACTTATCTGAAACATACTAGATAAAAGTGTTAGTCCAACAAGAGATATGTTGACATTAATTACCAAAACCACCTAGGGAGCACTTGTGCTTTCAATCTCCCCCTTTGGTAATTGATGACAACATACATCAAAGCTTTAAATAAAGATATAAAGAATAGCAAGTAAAGCTTCGGAAAGACATGTAACAAGCATAGGCTCCCCCTACATGTATGCAATCATGTGAATATGGAATATAGAAGCATGTGAGAGCATAACCATGATAGAGTAGGCAATGTGTTACATGTATCTTGGCCATATGCATCAGAACAAAGAATATTAAAGAAAATAACTTCATGCTCATGAGTCCTTCTTGCAAACAGTATGTACATCAGCAAGAATTCCTCATACACATGATTGTGATGCATATACTTACCTTGTAGTCTTGAGTTGGCTTAGGATGGAATGAACCTGCGTAAACAAGGTTAGATAACACGGTACATCTACTAGCGAGCAAACAGAAGAAACCACAAGAATACCAAGACTGGGATGACATGTGGAGAGTGAGTACTAAGTACCACATTGGATTAGACATGTCCCCAAGGGTAAAGATATGCAATGAATTTAAATGATTTCTTTCCCTTAGATGTCTTGCTCCCCTGAATCTAGCACGGGATCTTTGGGAGAAGATAGGGAGCAGAAAATCGTGAGCTGAAAGATATAAATGAACAGAGCTAATGAAAATAAGCACATATGAACATGTCTTTCCCCTCAAGAAGATATGTGGCATCTCTCCTCTTGAACACCAAGCATCTGGGATCCTTGAGAAATACTTTCTACTTGAGTATTCTCTCCCCCTGGAGATCTCCTTCTCCCCCTGTGGAAGTAATACTCTCTCCCTTTTGGAAGTGATAAGCTTTGATGTGATCTCTCTCTCCCTTTGACATCAATTTCCAAGAAGGGTTTGATCCTTGAGTCCTGACAAAGCATTTATATAAATGTGATGCTTGTAGAGGACAAGATTCATTGAGTGGAGCTGGATCGGAAGAAACACAGAATAAGTGGCAAACTGCTTTTCCTGTTGTGAAATCGGTGGCACCAAAGTGGTATGCTTCGTTGTACCGAAAGGATTGATTGGACCGAAAACAACAAATCGGTGAAACCGAGTTCATCGCAGAGAAAACACTTGTCACCTCAGCTCACTAGACGAGTAAGATCTCACAAAGATTTGCAAGGAATTTACTGAATGATATGCAATGAATTGGATGCAGGAAATGCAGAGCAAACATAAAGGAAAAGAAAGAAATCTAGATGAAGTTTTTTTTGAAAGGGGAAACAAATATGCATGAGACAAATGCAAAAGCACAGAAAAGAACACGAGAGAACTTCATCTAGAGATGGTCGGCGACAAAGTCACCTATGTTAGAGTATATTGACTTAGGAGTCAAGTGAGATCACTTGATTATAGGTCATACTCATCGTTTAAGCTCAAAACGGGGTTACCATTTTTCGTTTAAGCATCTTGATGTATTCACATCTTGTCGAGTTGCTTTAGCTCATTACTCGGAGTAAAGCTTCTCTAAGATCGAATAACATACCTTGGTTGGTGGTGTTGATCATGTAGTTGAACTTGTGTGGGTTGCTCAAGGTTGATGTAGCTTATCAAGAGTTGGGAGCACCACTTGGAATTTGAGTCCATCTAACTACATGGGTTAGTTCTTGCAAGGAAGAGCACTTCTGTATCCAAAAGTGACAATCATGAAGCTCAACATAGAATTTGTCAAAGGATATGTTTGAATGGTTCTGTGCTTCCTTGTCTTCAACCACCATAGTGTAGAGACTTGGTGATGTAGAGATTGCTCAAGATGTGAGTAGATTACAATCTCATGGAATTTGATTCAACCAAGTACCTACATGGGTTAGATAACATGCAAGATGCAAATATATCCAAGACATAAGATTTTCATCATAAGAGAGATATCATGGATTAGTCATAAGCTCATGTCTTGCATGTATCCAATGGAGTTTCTACTCCAAGTTTGAAGCACCAATGATGTTCAATTCTCCTCTCAACCTGCAAAACACTTTCTCATCAAGAGGTTTAGTGAATATATCCGCTAATTGCTTTTCGGTGCGAACATGCTTAAGTTTAATGTCACCCTTAGCAACATGATCTTGAATGAAATGATGACGAACTTCAATATGCTTTGTTCGAGAATGTTGTACGGGATTATGACCAATTTTGATAGCACTTTCATTGTAACAAAGCAATGGAACATGTTTCACATATATCCCATAATCTTTAATAGTTTGGGTCATCCAAAGTAATTGAGCACAACATGAACCAGCGGCAATGTACTCCGCTTCGGCGGTAGATAAGGATACCGAGTTTTGTTTCTTGGAGGACCAAGACACAAGAGATCTACCAAGAAATTGACAAGTACTGAAGTGGACTTTCTATCAACCTTGTCTCAGGCATAGTCCGAGTCGGAGTAGCCAACAAGATCGAAAGAGGCCCTCTTAGGATACCAAATGCCAAAATTTGGTGTATGAATTAAGTATCTCACTATCCTTTTTACGGCCTTAAGATGACATTCTTTAGGTGCAGCTTGATATCTAGCACACATGCACACACTTAGCATAATATCGGGACGTGAAGCACATAGGTATAACAATGAACCAATCATAGAGCGATAAACCTTTTGGTCAACTGGTTTACCATCTTTGGTCAAATCAAGATGTCCACTAGTAGGCATGGGTGTAGACATACCTTTGCACTCTTGCATATTGAACTTCTTGAATAAGTCCTTAGTGTACTTCGTTTGAGAAACAAAAGTACCTTCCTTAGTTTGCTTGATTTGCAACCCAAGAAAGAATTTGAGTTCACTCATCATTGACATATCAAAATTCTCCGACATTAGCTTCCCAAAATTTTCACTAAAATGAGGGTTAGTTGATCCAAATATGATATCATCAACATAAATTTGGCATACAAATAATTCTCCATTAACCCTTTTAGTAAAAAGTGTGGAATCAATTTTCCCAATTTCAAAGCCTTTTTCAAGAAGAAACTTGGTCAAGCATCTATACCAAGCTCTAGGAGCTTGTTTAAGACCATAAAGGGCTTTGTGAAGTTTGTAAACATGATTTGGTTTCTTAGGATTGACAAAGCCGGAGGTTGTTTAACATAAACTTCCTCCTCTATTTCACCATTTAGAAAAGCACTTTTAATGTCCATTTGGTACAAGGTGATATCATGGTGATTTGCATAGGCAAGTAAGATGCTTGAATGGACTCAAGTCTAGCAACGGGAGCATAAGTCTCACCATAGTCCATACCTTCGACTTGTGTGTAGCCTTGGGCGACGAGACGTGCTTTGTTGCGAACTACTTGTCCATCTTCATTTTGCTTGTTGCGAAACACCCATTTGGTTCCGATGATGTTGTGGTTGTTGTCGGGCTTCTCAACCAATGCCCAAACTTGGTTTCTCTCAAACTTGTGTAGCTCTTCATGCATAGCGTTTATCCAGTCCGGATCTTCCAATGCTTCTTCGACCTTCATAGGTTCAATGCTAGAGACGAAAGAATAGTTTTCACAAAAGTTAGCTAAACGAGTTTTAGAGCGAGTGATTCTCCCGGTTTGAATATCATTGTAGATTTTCTCTACGGGATGGTCTTTAGCAATTCTTGCTCGAACTCGTGAAAGCTTTTGCTTGGGTTTTGGTTGAACATCTTCTTCATCTTGTTCTTCTTCTTCTTCTTGATCTTCTTCATTGTTGGCGTTGTCGTTTTCTTGTCGTGGTGGAGAAGGAGGTTGTTGATGTTCGTGATGTTCTTCCTCGCTTTTCTTCATCTTGGTGTGTTCCACTTGTGGATGCTTCCGTATCAACTCTTGGTTCACCTTGTCGTGAAGTAGAAGCTTCCACTTGGACGGACGAGGTACTCTCCTTCACCTCCATTGGACGGACCTTGCAAATAGACAAGTCTTGGATTGCTTCCGAAGGATCTTTTTCTCCTACATCAATTGGCAATTGCTCTACTTGCGAGCCGTTAGATTCATCAAACTTCACATCTACCGTCTCTTCAACCTTTCGGGTGAATTTGTTGTAGACACGGTAAGTGTGAGAGTTTGAGCCATAACCTAGTAGTAAACCTTCATGTGATTTAGGAGCAAGTTTTGAATGACGATGCTTATCAAGAATGTAGAACTTTGAGCCGAATACTCGAAAGTATCCAACTTCGGGTTTGTTACCGGTGAGGAGCTCAGATGTCTTGAGTCTTGCCGAGTAGCTTGTGAAGATACAAGCGATTTGTTGCATGACAAGCTGTCTCAACCGCTTCTGCCCAAAAGTGCTTCGGCGTCTTGTACTCATCAAGCATTGTTCTCGCCATTTCGATGAGCGTCCAGTTATTCCTCTCAAAAACTCCATTTTGTTGAGGTATGTACGTAGCCGAGAACTCGTGTGGAATTCCTTCTTCGTCAAGAAAGGTGTCCACATTTGCGTTCTTGAACTTCGTTCCGTTGTCGCTGCGAACCTTCTTGATCTTCACTTCAAATTGATTTTGGGCCTTCCTAGCGAAGTTTTTGAAGATCTTTTGGACCTGCGATTTATCATCAAGAAAGAACACCCACGTAAATCTTGAAAAATCATCAACTATAACTAGACCAAAAGAATTTCCACCGAGACTTTTGTAAGGCGTTGGGACCAAAGAGATCCATATGAAGTAGCTCGAGTGGCCTCCTTGTGGTCATGATGTTCTTCACGGGATGCCTTCCTCCAACCTGTTTACCTGCCTGACAAGCGTTGCAAAGTCTATCCTTATCAAATATGACATCGTTAACTCCAAGGATATGATTTCCTTTAATAAGCTTGTCAAGGTTTCGCAAGCCAACATGACCTAGTCGTCTATGCCATAACCAACCTTTTGAAGATTTAGCAATGAAGCAAGTTTTAGGTTGTGCCTTTTTAGAGAAATCAACAATGTAAAGATCACCTCTACGTATACCGGTAAAGACCATTTTATGATTGTCTCGATGAAACACTTGGCAATCTACTTCAGTAAATAGGACATTGAAACCGAAATCAGCAAGTCTAGATACTGAAAGTAAGTTGTAGCCAAGAGATTCAACGAGCATAACATTCTGAATGGAGCTATCATGTGAGATGGCCACCTTACCGAGGCCAACCACCTTACCCTTTGAGTTGTCACCGAAAGTGACATACTTTTGAGGACTATCATTTTCAGCAAGCTCACGAAACATGTCTTTATCTCCGGTCATGTGATCGGTACATCCACTGTCAAGAACCCATTCCTTTCCTCCTGACACATATCCCCGAAGATTTGCAATAAGACCAAAATGTCTCATTGCATCGTCAAGATCTAAGTCACTATCATCATCCTCATCATAGTATCCATGTTCAACATCGTCATGTGGTGGATCAAGTCCTAGAGAGGATAATTCGTTAGAGTGAGTTTGACAATGATCTTGCTTATGAATTATTATAGCTTTGGAAATAATATCACCAATAATTCCAACATCTCCTTTGGCACGCATAAGGTTTGTAAGTTCAAATAGACGATCACCAAACATAGGATCACTAGTATTCATCTTACTCAAGGCAATATATTTATGGAGAATCTCATCTAGATTTTTCAAGGAATAATTTGGAAAACGTTCCTCAAGAAATTTCCATATAGTGTAGGCACACTCAAGAGTAGGAAAGTTTCTAATTAAGTTTCTAGGCAAGCCTCTAGTGATAAGATTAACAGTTCTAAGATTCCTAATCATGTCAATTGATTCATCAAGGGTAGGATGCACAGGATCAACATGAGGTGCACAAGGGCTAGCAATGTACTTGTTCAAATGATATTGATTGAAAATTACAAGCATCTCATTTTTCCACTCATGAAAATACTCTCCATCAAGAATAGGCACTCTATGTCTAAGACTCCCCAAAGTAGACTCATCCATCTTCCTCCAATGGTGATTAAACCAAGGCAATGGAGACCAATGCTCGATACCACTTGTAGGATCTTGAGAATAGGTGTCTTGAGGTGGGTTATTAGTCACTAAGTACCAAAGTTGCAGTTTTTAACTTCTTTAGGTTTAAGTGGAGTTTAGGCACAAGTTTAACATTCACAATACATAACAAGCAAGCATGCAAAGAGTATGTGAGCAGCGGAAAGTAAAGCATGCAACTTTTAAAAATGTAAAGGGAAGGGTTTTGGAGGATTCAAACGCAATTGGAGACACAGATGTTTTTTCCGTGGTTCCGATAGGTGGTGCTATCGTACATCCACGTTGATGGAGACTTCAACCCACGAAGGGTAACGGTTGCGCGAGTCCACGGAGGGCTCCACCCACGAAGAAGCAACCTTGTCTATCCCACCATGGCCGCCGCCCACGAAGGACTTGCCTCACTAGCGGTAGATCTTCACGAAGTAGGCGATCTCCTTGCCCTTACAAACTCCTTGGTTCAACTCCACAATCTTCTCGGAGGCTCCCAAGTGACACCTAGCCAATCTAGGAGACACCACTCTCCAAGAAGTAACAAATGGTGTGTTGATGATGAACTCCTTGCTCTTGTGCTTCAAATGATAGTCTCCCCAACACTCAACTCTCTAGCAGGATTTGGATTTGGTGGAAAGAAGATTTGAGTGGAAAGCAACTTGGGAAGGCTAGAGATCAAGATTCATGTGGTAGGAATGGAATATCTTGGCCTCAACACATGAGTAGGTAGTTCTCTCTCAGAAATAGGATGCTGGAAGTGTAGGCTTGTTCTGATGTCTCTCTTCACGAATGAAGAGGAGGTGGAGGGGTATATATAGCCTCCACACAAAATCTAACCGTTACACACAATTTACCAAACTTGGTGCGACCGAATCAACAAACTCGGTCAGACCGATCCAGTAAACCTAGTGACCGTTAGGGTTTTCGGTGGGACCGATATGCAACTCGGTAGGACCGATATGGTTAGGGTTAGGGCATAACGTAATCTCGGTGAGACCGATTACACAAACTTCGGTGAGACCGATTTTGGTAATTAGCTAACCAGAGAGTTGGTCAGGCAAACTCGGTGGGACCGATTACTCAAAGTCGGTGAGACCGATTTTGGTAATAAGTTAACCAGAGAGTTTGCATTGTAATCTCGGTAGTACCGATTACACAGACTCGGTGAGACCGATTTTGGTAATGGACATACATAGTGAGACTACAATCCCATCTCGGTGAGACCGAGATCCCTATCGGTGAAACCAATTTGCCTAGGGTTTGTGGCAGTGGCTATGACAACTGAACTCGGTGGCGCCGGATAGAAAGAATCAGTGGGGCCGAGTTTGACTTTAGGTTTAGGACATATGTGTGGAAGTGGGAAAGTAGTTAAGGGTTTTGGAGCATATCACTAAGCACTGTGGAGCAAGAAACTCATTAAGCAACACCTCATCCCTTCTTAATAGTATTGGCTTTTCCTATAGACTCAATGTGATCTTGGATCACTAAAATATAAAATGAAGAGTCTTGAGCTTGAAGCTTGAGCCAATCCTTTGTCCTTAGCATCTTGAAGGAGTTCCCACATCCTTTAGACCATGCCACTCCATTGTTGAACTTATCTGAAACATACTAGATAAAAGTGTTAGTCCAACAAGAGATATGTTGACATTAATTACCAAAACCACCTAGGGAGCACTTGTGCTTTCACCTTCGGATCTGTGATAGAAGGTGTACCCAACAGTTTCTTTTGGGTATCCTATGAAGACACATTTCACCGATTTGGGTTCGAGCTTAACAGGTTGAAGCTTTTTCACATAAGCATCGCAACCCCAAACTTTAAGAAACGATAGCTTAGGTTTCTTGCCAAACCACAGTTCATATGGTGTCGTCTCAACGGATTTAGATGGTGCCCTATTTAACGTGAATGCAGCCGTCTCTAAAGCATAACCCCAAAACGATAGCGGTAAATCGGGAAGAGACATCATAGATCGCACCATATCTAATAAAGTACGGTTACGACGTTCGGACACACCATTACGCTGTGGTGTTCGAGGTGGCGTGAGCTGTGAAACTATTCCACATTGTTTCAAATGAAGATCAAACTCATAACTCAAATATTCTCCTCCATGATCAGATTGTAGAAACTTTATTTTCTTGTTATGATGATTTTCCACTTCACTCTGAAATTCTTTGAACTTTTCAAATGTTTCAGACTTATGTTTCATTAATAGATATACCCATATCTGCTCAAATCAACTGTGAAGGTCAGAAAATAACGATACCCGCTGCGAGCCTCAACACTCATCGGACCACATACATCAGTATGTATTATTTCCAATAAGTCAGTGGCTCTCTCCATTGTTCTAGAGAACGGAGTCTTAGTCATCTTGCCCATGAGTCATGGTTCGCAAGCATCAAGTAATTCCAAAATCCTGTCAGCATGGAACTTCTTCATGCGGTTTACACCAATATGACCTAAACGACAGTGCCACAAATAAGTTGCACTATCATTATTACCTTTGCATCTTTTGGCTTCAATATTACGAATATGTGTATCACTACAACCGAGATCCAACAAAAATAGACCACTCATCAAGGGTGCATGACCATAAAAGATATTACTCATATAAATAGAACAACCCATTATTCTCTGGTTTAAATGAATAACCGTCTCGCATCAAAAAAGATCCAGATATAATGTTCATGCTCAACGCTGGCACCAAATAACAATTATTCAGGTCTAAAATTAATCCCGAAGGTAGATGTAGAGGTAGCGTGCCGACGGCGATCACATCGACCTTGTAACCATTTCCGACGCGCATCGTCACCTGTCCTTAGCCAATCTTTGTTTAATCTGTAGCCCCTGTTTCGAGTTGCAAATATGAGCAACAGAACCAGTATCAAATACCTAGGCGCTACTACGAGCATTAGTAAGGTACACATCAATAACATGTATATCAAATATACCTTTCACTTTGCCATCCTTCTTATCCGCCAAATACTTGGGGCAGTTCTGCTTCAAGTGAGCATTCCCTTTGAAGTAGAAGCACTCAATTTTAGGCTTAGGTCCAAACTTGGGCTTCTTCCCTTGAGAAGCAACTTGCTTGCTATTCTTCTTGAAGTTCCCCTTCTTCCCTTTGCCCTTTTTTCTTAAAACTAGTGGTCTTGTTAACCATCAACACTTGATGCTCCTTCTTGATTTCTACCTCCGCAGCCTTTAGCATCACGAAGAGCTCGGGAATTGTCATTTCCATCCCTTGCATGTTATAGTTCATCACGAAGCCTTTATAGCTTGGTGGCAGTGATTGAAGAACTCTGTCAATCACACTATCATCAGGAAGGTTAACTCCTAGTTGAGTCAGGTGGTTATGGTACCCAGACATTCTGAGTATGTGTTCACTGACATAACTATTCTCCTCCATCTTGCAGCTATAGAACTTGTTGGAGACTTCATATCTCTCAACTTGGGCATTTACTTGAAATATTAACTTCAATTCCTGGAACATATCATATCCTCCATAATGTTCAAAATGTCTTTGAAGTCCCGATTCTAAGTCGTAAAGCATGTCACACTGAACTATCGAGTAGTCATCAGCTTTAGTCTGCCAGACATTCATAACGTCCGGAGTTGCTCCTGCAGCGGGCCTTGCACCTAGCGCTGCTTCCAGGACGTAATTCTTCTGTGTAGCAATGAGGATAATCCTCAAGTTACGGACCCAGTCCATGTAGTTGCTACCATCATCTTTCAACTTAGCTTTCTCTAGGAACGCATTAAAATTCACGGTAACGGCAGCACGGGCCATTGATCTACAAAAACATAGATATGCAAAAACTATCAGGACTAAGTTCATGATAAATTGAAGTTCAATTAATCATATTACTTAAGAACTCCCACTTAGATAGACATCCCTCTAGTCATCTAAATGATCACGTGATCCATATCAACTAAACCATGTCCGATCATCACGTGAGATGGAATAGTTTTTAATAGTGAACATCTCTATGTCGATCATATCTACTATATGATTCACGTTCGACCTTTCAGTCTCAGTGTTCCGAGGCCACATCTGCATATGCTAGGCTCGTCAAGTTTAATGCGAGTATTCTGCACGTGCAAAACTGGCTTGCACCCGTTGTATGTGAACGCAGAGCTTATCACACCAGATCATCACGTGGTGTCTCGGCACGCATTTAACTCAGAAAGTAACGGTGCATACTCAGGGAGAACACTTATACCTTGAAATTTCATGAGGGATCATCTTATAATGCTACCGCCGTACTAAGCAAAATAAGATGCATAAAAGATAAACATCACATGCAATCAAAATATGTGACATGATATGGCCATCATCATCTTGTGCATTTGATCTCCATCTCCAAAGCACCGTCATGATCTCCATCGTCACCGGCTTGACACCTTGATCTCCATCGTAGCGTCATTGTCGTCTCGCCAACTATTGCTTCTACGACTATCGCTACCTCTTAGTGATAAAGTAAAGCAATTACATGGCGATTGCATTTCATACAATAAAGTGACAACCATAAGGCTCCTGCCAGTTGCCGATAACTTTTAAAAAACATGATCATCTCATACAATATTTTATATCTCATCACGTCTTGACCATATCATATCACAACATGCCCTGCAAAAACAATTTAGACGTCCTCTACTTTGTTGTTGCAAGTTTTACGTGGCTGCTACGGGCTTCTAGCAAGAACTGTTCTTACCTACGCATCATAACCACAATGATTTTTTGTCAAGTGTGTTGTTTTAACCTTCAACAAGGACCGGCCATAGTCAAATTCGATTCAACTAAAGTTGGAGAAACAGACACCCGCCAGCCACATGTGTGCTAAAGCACGTCGGTAGAACCGATCTCATGAACGTGGTCATGTAATGTTGGTCCGGAGCTTCATCCAACAATACCGCCGAATCAAAATATGACGTTCGTGGTAAGCAGTATGACTATTATCGCCCACAAATCTTTGTGTTCTACTCGTGCATATCATCTACGCATAGACCTGGCTCGGATGCCACTGTTGGGGAACATGGCATGCAATTTCAAAAAAAATCCTACGATCACGCAAGATCTATCTAGGAGATGAATAGCAGCGAGAGGGGAGAGTGTGTCCATGTACCCTCGTAGACCGAAAGCGGAAGCGTTATTTTAACGCAGTTGATGTAGTCGAACGTATTCACGATCCAACCGATCTTAGTACCGAACGTACGACACATCCGTATTCAGCACACGTTTAGCTCGATGACGTCCCTCGAACTCTTGATCTAGTAGAGGGTTGAGGGAGAGTTCTGTCAGCACGACAGCGTGGTGACGGTGATGGTGATGCGATCCGCGCAGGGCTTCGCCTAAGCACTACGACGCTACGACCGGAGGAGTAAGCTGTGGAGGGGGCACCGCACACAGCTAAGAGAACAATTGATGTGCTATGGGGTGCCCCCTGCCCCCGTATATAAAGGAGGGGAGGAGGAGGCGGCCGGCCAGGAGGTGCGCACCATGGTGGGGAGTCCTACTAGGACTCCACTCCTAGTAGGATTCGCCCTCCCCCCTTTTCCTTTCTTCACCGGAGGGAAAAGGAAGGAGATGGAGAGGGAGAGGGAAAGGGGGGCGTTGCCCCCTCCCCCTAGTCCAATTCGGACTGCCATGGGGGGCAGCCCTCCTCTCTCTCCACTAAGGCCCATCTAGGCCCAATACTTCCCCGGGGGGTTCCGGTAACCCCTCGGTACTCCGGTAAAATACCCGAACCACTCAAAACCATTCCGATGTCCAAATACTACCTTCCAATATATGAATCTTTGCCACTTGACCATTTCGAGACTCCTCGTCATGTCCGTGATCTCATCCGGGATTCCGAACAAACTTTGGTCACCAAATCACATAACTCATAATACAAATCGTCATCGAACGTTAAGCGTGCGGACCCTAAGGGTTCAAGAACTATGTAGACATGACCGAGACACATCTCCAGTCAATAACCAATAGCGGAACCTGGATGCTCATATTGGTTCCTACATATTCTACGAAGATCTTTATCGGTCAAACCGCAATAACAACATACGTTATTCCCTTTGTCATCGGTATGTTACTTGCCCGAGATTCAATCGTCGGTATCATCAAACCTAGTTCAATCTCATTACCGGCAAGTCTCTTTACTCGTTCCGTAATGCATCATCCCGTAACTAACTCATTAGTCACATTGCTTGCAAGGCTTATAGTGATGTGCATTACCGAGAGGGCCCAGAGATACCTCTCCGATACTCAGAGTGACAAATCCTAATCTCGATCTATGCCAACCCAACAAACACCTTCGGAGACACCTGTAGAGCACATTTATAAGCACCCATTTACGTTGTGACGTTTGATAGCACACAAGGTGTTCCTACGGTATTCAGGAGTTGCATAATCTCATAGTCAGAGGAATATGTATAAGTCATGAAGAAAGCAATAGCAATAAAACTTAATGATCATTATGCTAAGCTAACGGATGGGTCTTGTCTATCACATCATTCTCTAATGATGTGATCCCATCAAATGACAACACATGTCTATGGTTAGGAAACTTAACCATCTTTGATTAACAAGCTAGTCAAGTAGAGGCATACTAGGGACACTCTGTTTTGTCTATGTATTCACACATGTACTAAGTTTCCGGTTAATATAATTCTAGCATGAGTAATAAAGTTTTATCATGATACAAGGAAATATAAATAACAACTTCATTATTGCCTCTAGAGCATATTTCCTTCACCCACCCCATCCCCCCGGCGCAGGATCCCCACCTCCTCCTACCTTCCTCCCCCACCTCGTCACCTTCCTCCCCCAACGAGCTCGCACGTGCCTTGTATCCCCGCCGCCGGCGTGCCCCTTCTCACCGCCCTCCCTGATGGCTGCCTCCATCCCCTCCCCTTCCATAGCGCGTGCGCCGCCCCAATACCATCGCGTGAACCATCCACTTCTGCCCCCCCCATCCTCTTCTGCTCCATTGGCAAGCACCACGGCAGGTACGAACGAGGTCCATCGGCGGCGAGGTTCTGGCAAGTTTGCCTTGCAGTTCGAGCGAGCAATTCACTTATTTTATTGCCGTTGAACCTCCCCGGGTAGGAGTGCAATTCGCTCTGTAGTTCTTTTTTTTAACTTGTGCAATGTAGTTCGCAATGTAAATTTGCAGTGAATTGTTTGTACTTTTATTTCTACTAATGTTTCAGAGAAGTTCTAATTTGTTACAGATTTTGGATGTGCATCTGCCGTGCGGTTCGAGTGCATATGAGGTTCCAGCGTGGTCCACTGATTTTTTGGTTGTATTGTAAAGAGAGAATAGTGATCCAGGTTGGTGTATGACGATATGCAATTCAGCAGCGTGGTCAAGCAGGCCATGGCATGGTGCGTCACGGGCCGTGGGTGTGTGAAGTATGGCGTGTGGGTGCGTGCAGTACACAACGCGCCTATTCCACTGATTTTTTATCTGGCTAGTGCTGATTTTGTGTGTATGTATGTATGCATGTGTGTGTCCATGAGCATCATCAGCGGCCATAGACAGTGTCACAAAACATAAAATGCGTGTGTAGTTTCGTTAGTTCGGTCGTGCAATACTTGTTTTTCTTTTGTGAGGCTCACTTGTTCTTTAAACTATACAACCAATGTTGGTGCGATGTAAAATTATTTTGGCGCAAAAAAATGTAATTTTAAATGATGCCCACTCGCCTCATTCATGCAGCTCACTAACATTGATCATGTAGTCCATACCAATTTACAAAAAAGGAAAGTTAAAAAACCACAAAATAATTATGTAGTTCACTTTGATACATGTCGCGGCTTACTTGCCCTCGTCCATGCGGTCCACTCGTTCATAAAGAAGTTAGAAAAAGGATAATAAAAATTCATGCGGTTCACTTTTGGTAGTCTTGTGGCTTACTTACTTCCAAAAATGTGAAGTGTAGAAAAAATGTTACAAAAACGACGAGAAAACTTAATGTGGTTCGTTTCTTGATAGCGTTGTGGTTCACTTGCGCCTGATGTGAAGTGCGGTTCACTTCTTTGCCTGAGAAAATTTACATCTGAATAAAAGAAATCATGAAGTTTACTTGCCCGTCTGATGCAGTGTAGTTTTCGGTCTGAAGCAGTGCGTTCTTCTGTCCGATGCAGTACACGTGTCGATTTTGGTGTAACGAAAAACAGAGTATCCGCATTTCAGTAATTTTAAAACTGCTCTTAAACCGTAACGAATTAGAGAGAGTGTTCTACATGAAAAGGTTGTGTCTTGATACGTCTCCAATGTATCTATAATTTTTGATTGCACCATGCTATATTATCTACTGTTTTAGGCAATATTGGGCTTTATTTTCCACTTTTATATTACTTTTGGGACTAACCTATTAACCGGAGGCCCAGCCAATTCTTTGTTTTATGCCTATTTCAGTGTTTCGAGGAAAAGGAATATCGGATGGAGTCAAACGGAACGAAATCAATCGGAGAAGTTATTTTGGAAGGAAAGCAACCCAGGGAACTTGGAGTGCACGTCAGGGGAGATACGGGCTGCCCACGAGGGTGGGGGGCGCGCCCACCCCCCTAGGGCGCGCCCCCTGCCTCGTGGGGCCTCCGTGGCTCCTCCGACGTACTTCATGCACCCATATATATCGTCGTACCCTAAAACTTCCAAAAAATAAGATAGATCGGTAGTTCCGCCGACGCAAGCCTCTGTAGCCACCAAAAACCTCTCGGGAGCCTGCTCAAGCACCTGCCGAGGGGGGAATCCATCACCGTGGCCATCTTCATCATCCGGCGCTATCCATGACGAGGAGGGAGTAGTTCACCCTCGGGGCTGAGGGTATGTACCAAAGAGCTATGTGTTTGATCTCTCTCTCTCATGTTCTCTCGTGTTCCCTCTATGGCACGATATTGATGTATCCCGAGCTTTGCTATTGTAGTTGGATCTTATGATGTTTCTCCCCTCTACTCTCATGTGATGAATTGAGTTTCCCCTTTGAAGTTATCTTATCGGATTGAGTCTTTTATGAGAACACTTGATGTATGTCTTGCCGTGTTTATCTGTGGTGACAATGGGATATCATGTGCCACTTGATGTATGTTTTGGTGACCAACTTGGGTTCTGCCCATGAACCTATGCATAGGGGTTGGCACACGTTCTTGACTCTCCGGTAGAAACTTTGGGGCACTCTTTGAAGTACTTTTATGTTGGTTGGATGAATCTGAGATTGTGTGATGCATATCGTATAATCATGCCCACGGATACTTGAGGTGACAATGGAGTATCTAGGTGACATTAGGGTTTTGGTTGATTTGTGTCTTAAGGTGTTATTCTAGTACGAACTCTAGGGCTGTTTGTGACACTTATAGGAATAGCCCAACGGATTGATTGGAAAGAATAACTTTGAGGTGGTTTCGTACCCTACCATAATCTCTACGTTTGTTATCCGCTATTAGTGGCTTTGGAGTGACTCTTTGTTGCATGTGGAGGGATAGTTATGTGATCAAATTATGTTATTATTGTTGAGAGAACTTGCACTAGTGAAAGTATGAACCCTAGGCTTCGTTTCCTATCATTGCAATACCGTTTACGCTCACTTTTATCACTTGCTACCTTGCTGTTATTATATTTTCAGATTACAAATACCTATATCTACCATCCATATTGCACTTGTATCACCATCTCTTCGCCGAACTAGTGCACCTATACAATTTACCATTGTATTGGGTGTGTTGGGGACACAAGAGACTCTTTGTTATTTGGTTGCAGGGTTGTTTGAGAGAGACCATCTTCATCCTACGCCTCCCACGGATTGATAAACCTTAGGTCATCCACTTGAGGGAAATTTTCTATTGTCCTACAAACCTGTGCACTTGCAGGCCCAACAACGTCTACAAGAAGAAGGTTGTGTAGTAGACATCAAGCTCTTTTCTGGCGCCGTTGCCGAGGAGGCTAGGTAAGTGAAGGTATATCTTTAGATCTTGCAATCGAATCATTTTGCTTCTTGTTTTAGCACTAGTTTAGTTTATAAAAGAAAATTGCAAAAAAATGGAATTGAGTTTGTCTCATACGCTTCATCTTTTTAATATCTTTCGTGAGAATGATGGAAAGGAAAATTGTGCTCAAATGCTAGAAGAAGAATTACATAGAATGCTTGGCATGAAATATGTGAATGATGAGCATGATTGCAATGTTGTTAGTATGAATTCCTTGAATATACATGATGCTAATGATATGCAAAGCCGCAAGCTTGGGTAAGCTATGTTTGATGAACATGATATTTTTTGTTCCCCAAGCTTTGATGAGCAAATTTACTATGATGAAAGCATGCCTCCTATCTATGATGATTATTGTGATGACACATATGCTTTAAAGAATAATGATAACCATGAAACTTGTCATCTTGATCTTAATTCTCAATCATATGATAGTTATTTTGTTGAGTTTGCTCCCACTACTATTTCGAATGAGAAGAATTTTGCTTATGTGGAGAGTAGTAAATTTTCTATGCAAGTAGATCATGAAAAGAATGCTTTAGGTGCTGGTTATATTGTTGAATTCATTCATGATGCTACTGAAAATTATTATGAGGGAGGAATATATGCTTGTAGGAATTGCAATAATGTCAAGTTTCCTCTCTATGTGTTGAAAATCTTGAAGCTATGCTTGTTTTACCTTCCTATGCTTGTTGATTATTGTTCCCATAAGTTGTTTGCTCACAAAATCCCTATGCATAGGAAGTGGGTTAGACTTAAATGTGCTAGTCATATTGTTCGTGATGGTCTCTTTATGTTTCAATTCTTATCTCTTATGTGAGCTTCATTGAAATCATCATGCCTAGCTAGGGGCGTTAAACGATAGCGCTTGTTGGGAGGCAACCCAATTTTATTTTAGTTTCTTGCTTTTTGGTTCTGTTTAGTAATAAATAATCCATCTAGCTTCTGTTTATATGTGGTTTCATGTTTTAATTAGTGTTTGTGTCAAGTAGAACCTTTGGGAAGACTTGGGTGAAGTTGATCATACTGTAAAAAACAGAAACTTTAGCGCTCACGAGTTTAGCTAGAAATTTTTACCAGAGAGTGATATTTAGTTGATTCTTTTTGCAGATGATTACTAGACAAATTCCTCAGGTCCACCAATTTATTTTAGAATTTTTGGAGTTCCATAAGTTTGCGTTAGTTACAGATTACTACAGACTGTTCTGTTTTTGACAGATTCTGTTTTTCGTGTGTTGTTTGCTTATTTTGATGACTCTATGGCTAGTAAAATAGTTTATAAACCATATAGAAGTAGGAATACATTAGATATTACACCAATATAAATAAATAATGATTTCATTACAGTACCTTGAAGTGGTGTTTTGTTTTCTTTCGCTAACGGAGCTCACGAGTTTTCTGTTAAATTTTGTGTGGTTGAAGTTTTCAAGTTTTGGGTAAAGATTCGATGGACTATGGAATAAGGAGTGGCAAGAGCCTAAGCTTGGGGATGCCCAAGGCACCCCAAGGTAATATTCAAGGATAACCAAGCGTCTAAGCTTGGGGATGCCCCGGAAGGCATCCCCTCTTTCGTCTTCATTCATCAGTAACTTACTTGGAGCTATATTTTTATTCACCACATGATATGTGTTTTGCTTGGAGCGTCATTTTATTTTGTTAGTATTTGCTTGCTGTTATTTATAATAATATTTTGCATCTTTATTTTCAACAAAAAAAAGTCAAGGATAGCCTTTGCCATGCTTATTTTGCAAGTATGCATGTTGCTGTTTCAAAACAGAAAGTTTACCGCTGTTGCAAAAATTCCCTAGAAAAGTCAGAGAGTGGTATATTGTTGAATATTTTTTCATATTGAGATCTGATAAATTTATTACAGTGGGAATCTTAGTTCATAATTTTTGGAGTTAGGGAAGTATTGATACTCTTGCATTCTTTACAGACTGTACTGTTTTGACAGATTGCTGTTATGGTTGCATTGTTTGCATATGTTTGCTTGTTTAATGATTCTATTTGAGGATATGAGTATTAAATATGCAGAGGCATTTATTATGCAATGTTGAATAGTAATGTTAGTGATTTGTTACAGTAGAAAATGATAAGGTTTTGCATTGGTTTATACTAACCTATCTCACGAGTTCTTGTTGAGTTTGTTGTGAATGAAGCTTTTGATAAAAAAGAGAAACCATGATATGAAAGGAATTAAGGAGACACAAAAGTTCAATCTTGGGGATGCCCAAGGTAACCCAAGATAATATTTCAAGAAGTCTCAAGCATCTAAGCTTGGGGATGCCCCGGTAGGCATCCCACCTTTCTTCTTCAACAACTATCGGTTAGTATCGGTTGAGCCTAAGTTTTTGCTTCTTCACTTGAGTTGTGCTATCCTTGCATGGTCATTTTATTTAGCTTTGCTTGCTGTTTGAATAAAGTATCAAGATCTGAAACTCCTTAATGTTAAAGAGTCTTCACATAGTTGCATAATTATCAACTACTCATTGATCTTCACTTATATCTTTCGGAGTAGTTTGTCGTTTGCTCTAGTGCCTCACTTATATATTTTAGAGAACAATGGTGGTAGTTTTATTTTGGAGAAATATATGAACTCTCATGCTTCACTTAGATTATTTTGAGAGTCTTAAATAGCATGGTTATTGGCTTAAATAATCCTAATATGCTAAGCATGCAAGATTTGTAAGAATTCTTATGAGTGTGTTGAATACTAAGAAAAGTTTGATACTTGATAATTGTTTTGAGATATGAATGTAGTGATATTAAAGTCATGCTATTTGGGTGATTATGAATTTAAAGAATGCTTGTGTTGAAGTTAGCAAGTCCCGTAGCATGCATGTATGGTTAAAGTTGTGTAACAAATTTGAAACATGAAGTGTACCTGGCTTGTGCATCCTTATGAGTGGCGGTCGGGGACGAGCGATGGTCTTTTCCTACCAATCTATCCCCCTAGGAGCATGTGCGTAGTACTTGATTTTTGATGACTTCTAAATTTTTGCAATAAGTATATGAGTTCTTTTGACTAAGGTTGAGTCCATGGATTATACGCACTTTTACCTTTCCGCCTTTGTTAGCCTCTTGATGCAGGTGCATTGCCCTTTCTCACCTTGAGAGTTGGTGCAAACTTCGCTGGTGCATCCAAACCCCATGATATGATATGCTCTATCACACATAAACCTCCTTATATCTTCCTCAAAACAGCCACCATACCTACCTATTATGGCATTTCCATAGCCATTCCGAGATATATTGCCATGCAACTTTCCACCGTTCCGTTCATCATCATCATGACATACTTTACTTTTGTCATATTGCCATTGCATGATCATGTAGTTGACATAATATTTGTGGCAAAGCCACCGTTCATAATTCTTTCATACATGTCACTCTTGATTCATTGCACCATCCCGGTACACCGCCGGAGGCATTCATATAGAGTCATATATTTTCTAGTTTCGAGTTGTAATCATTATGTTTTAATCAATAGAAGTGTGATGATCATCATTATTAGAGCATTGCCCAATCAAAAAAAAAGAGAAAGGCCAAAAAGAAAAAAATAAAGGCCCCCCAAAAAAGGGCAATGTTACTATCCTCTTTCCGCACTTGTGCTTCAAAGTAGCAACTTGTTCTTCATGTAGTGAGTCTCATATATTGTGCTTCAAAGTAGCACCATGTTTTTCATATAGTGAGTCTCATAAGTTGTCTTTTTCATACTAGTGGGAATTTTTCATTATAGAACTTGGCTTGTATATTCCTACAATGGGCTTCCTCAAATGCCCTAGGTCTTCATGAGCAAGCAAGTTGGATGCACACCCACTAGTTTTCTTTTGTTGAGCATTCATAGCTCTAGTGCATCCGTTGCATGGCAATCCCTACTCCTCATGTTGACATCAATTGATGGGCATCTCCATAGCTCGTTGTTTATCCTCGTCAATGTGAGACTTTCTCCTTTTTGTCTTCTCCACACAATCCCCATCATCATATTCTATTCCACCCATAGTGCTATATCCATGGCTCACGCTCATGTATTGCGTGAAGGTTGAAAAAGTTTGAGATTATTTAAGCATGAAACAATTGCTTGGCTTGTCATCGGGGGTATAGAAGTTGGGAACATCTTTGTGTGATGAAAATGAAGCATAGCCTAACTATATGATTTTGTAGGGATGAACTTTCTTTTACCATGCTATTTTGAGAAGACATGATTACTTTGATTAGTATGCTTGAAATATTATTATTTTTATGTCAATATGAACTTTTGTCTTGAATATTTCTGATCTGAATATTCATATCACGAGTGAGAGGAATTACATTGAAATTATGCCAATTAGCATTCCACATCAAAAATTATCTTTTTTATCATTTACCTACTCGAGGACGAGAAGGAATTAAGCTTGGGGATTCTTGATAAGTCTCCAACGTATCTATAATTTTTGATTGCTCCATGCTATATTATCTACTGTTTTAGGCAATATTGGGCTTCATTTTCCACTTTTATATTACTTTTGGGACTAACCTATTAACCGGAGGCCCAGCCTAGATTTGCTGTTTTATGCCTATTTCAGTGTTTCGAGGAAAAGGAATATCAGACGGAGTCAAAACGGAACGAAATCAACTGGAGACGTTATTTTTGAAAGGAAAGCACCCAGGGAACTTGGAGTGCACGTCAGGAGAGATACGGGCTGCCCACGAGGGTGGGGGCGCGCCCACCTCCCTAGGGCGCGCCCCCTGCCTCGTGGGGCCCCCGTGGCTCCTCCGACGTACTTCCTGCACCCATATATATCGTCGTACCCTAAAACTTCCAGAACAGAAGATAGATCGGGAGTTCCGCCGCCGCAAGCCTCTGTAGCCACCAAAAACCTCTCGGGAGCCCGTTCCGGCACCCTGTCGGAGGGGGAATCCATCACTGGTGGCCATCTTCATCACCCCGGCGCTATCCATGACGAGGAGGGAGTAGTTCACCCTCGGGGCTGAGGGTATGTACCAGTAGCTATGCGTTTGATCTCTCTCTCTCTCGTGTTCCCTCTATGGCACGATCTTGATGTATCCCGAGCTTTGCTATTATAGTTGGATCTTATGATGTTTCTCCCCTCTACTCTCTTGTGATGAATTGAGTTTTCCCTTTGAAGTTATCTTATCGGATTGAGTCTTTTATGAGAACACTTGATGTATGTCTTGCCGTGTTTATCTGTGGTGACAATGGGATATCATGTGCCACTTGATGTATGTTTTGGTGACCAACTTGAAGGTTCCGCCCATGAACCTATGCATAGGGGTTGGCACACGTTCTTGACTCTCCGGTAGAAACTTTGGGGCACTCTTTGAAGTACTTTTATGTTGGTTGGATGAATCTGAGATTGTGTGATGCATATCGTATAATCATGCCCACGGATACTTGAGGTGACAATGGAGTATCTAGGTGACATTACGGTTTTGGTTGATTTGTGTCTTAAGGTGTTATTCTAGTACGAACTCTAGGGCTGTTTGTGACACTTATAGGAATAGCCCAACGGATTGATTGGAAAGAATAACTTTGAGGTGGTTTCGTACCCTACCATAATCTCTACGTTTGTTATCCGCTATTAGTGGCTTTGGAGTGACTCTTTGTTGCATGTGGAGGGATAGTTATGTGATTCAATTATGTTATTATTGTTGAGAGAACTTGCACTAGTGAAAGTATGAACGCTTTGTTTCCTATCATTGCAATACCGTTTACGCTCACTTTTATCACTTGCTACCTTGTTGTTTTTATATTTTCAGATTACAAATACCTATATCTACCATCCATATTGCACTTATATCACCATCTCTTCGCCGAACTAGTGCACCTATACAATTTACCATTGTATTGGGTGTGTTGGGGACACAAGAGACTCTTTGTTATTTGGTTGCAGGGTTGTTTGAGAGAGACCATCTTCATCTTACGCATCCCACGGATTGATAAACCTTAGGTCATCCACTTGAGGGAAATTTGCTACTGTCCTACAAACATGTGCACTTGCAGGCCCAACAACGTCTACAAGAAGGTTGTATAGTAGACATCATGTCTCATTGATATCTTTCTGACGGCGTATCACTTGAATCATTCCGATCAGCGGTTTGTAAAAATTCGCAAAAAAACGTCCGCTGCCACTCGTCGTCGGCCGTACCATTTTTAAAATTAATTTAAAACCGTAGGGAATCTCAAAAACATTTGTACATATGGAAGTTGCGCCTTGCCCATAGCTTTCCAACGGCGTATCACACGCCTCATTTTGACAAACGGCTAAAAACTAGAGCGAAAAGAGTACCAAAAAATTGAAAAACACTATTCCACGATTTCGTAAATTTGAAACTGCTCATAAACCGTAATGAATTAGACAAAATAATATATATGAAAAAGTTGTGCCTCGATGATATCTTTCCAACTCCATATCATTTGCTTGATTCGGACTAGCGGTTTAGAAAAAATCACGAAAATACAATCGCTGCCACTCGTCGTGTGCAACACCGTTTTCAAAACGTCTCATAAACCACAATGAATCTTGAAAAATTTCTACATGATGAAGTTGCGCCTAACCCGTAGCTTTTCAATGGTATATTACACGCCTCATTCCGACAAACGGTTTAAAAATTAAAGTGAAAACAATACCAAAAAAGTCGCGTGCAGTTCGAAATGTTAGCAGAATAACTATTCTGCTAATATTAGCAGAATAGACCGGTTGTATATATATAGGGTAGCACTATTATGATCCCAGGATAATAATAGTTACTCTGATCATGATAAGCCCTATAAGGGCGCGATGGACTTGTTCCCGAAATCGACTAAACAAGAAAAAAAAAAGCCTGGACGGCCCAACCCCTCCCGCACCACCTCCCGCCCGATCCACCCGACCACCTCCCACCGACGCCACCGGCCCCAGTGCGTCACCCGCCGCCGCCACCCACTCCTCCCGGCCCGACCCACCTCCTGGCGCCACCGGACCCTCGCACCAACGCGCGCCCCGGACCCCAAAATTCCGCGTGCTGCCAGATCCCCGGAATCCCGCGCGCCACCGAGACCAAGCATCCCAGCGTGAAGAGGCCGCCCCTAGATCCCTGTGCTTTGCCGCCGGCCAGGGATCCTCCTAAGAAACCGACGATGGCAGCAATAGTGCACTGGAGCCCCACTTCACGGCGCCGCCAAGTGCATGTATCCCCACGCGCCGCCAACCTACGGTGGGGCTCCCGCCTTCCGCCTCCTCCTGGTTGTCCCCTCCTGCTCGCTCCTTCCGCCTCCTCTCGGTGGTGCTCCACCGCCGCAACACCAATGGCGCTCGTCGCGATCACACTCCGGCCGTTCAACTACGCGGACCCTGGAGGTTCACAACCACAGCGCCTCCCGAATACCACTGCTGCCATGCATCTCACCCCGCTACCATGGCCTTGCCCCCATGTGTTGCATTTGTCAGTTAAACCCAGCATCGTGTATGTTTTATCTGAATGCGAACAGGAGGAGCTGGAGTACGCAGAGTAGAACGGACTTTCCTAGAGACGTCGGCGACGACAACAAAGACGTTGGAGGATCCCGGGTGGTGAGCCAGCGCTATTTTTCTGTGAAAATTGAAGTTAGTATGGCTCAGAAAGAAGAACGAGTACATGTCAACTTCATCTGGCATTTTCAATTCTCAGTACAAAAGACCGTTCAGAAAAAGAAGAAATTGCCGGCTGCTCCTCTTATATGATGTTCAGGTGTTTAGTTGTTTGCTGCTTTTTTCTCACTAATTTTTCTCAAAAAGTTCCAGAGTCCTATGTGTGGCTGGTGCTCACTACCCGCGTGAACATAGGGAGGAAGAAGGTCACCATCAGGCAGTGGAGAAGTTCACATGAGGTGCAGAAAGAAGGTCGGGCTTCAGAACGGTTAGTGTGATCTTTGTGCTATTTTTGGTGTGCATTTCCACATGGGGATGCGATCTCACTTCTGGTGTATGTTTTTCATCGCATGCGTCCGACCACACGTAAAACTGCAGGGGACAACCGGTCCTCGCCTGTGCCATTGGTGTGCCTGTCTCCGCTGAATGAGCAGTAGCGCTCACGTGTAGCTCTCCATCTATAGTTCTCTCTCCCTGTTTGTGTTTATGCTTTAACCTTTGAAAACAACTCAATGTATGAATTGCACCTCTATTGCTGATGCGTGTACAATTGTCTGCTAGATGAAGCTCAATGTGTAAAAAATATGGTTTTTTGTTTCAGTGGACCTCACATATTTTGGTTTTGTGCGTATGAGACCTGATTTTATTGTTCGTGTTAAATTTAGTAGAACACTTATTCGAGAAAAAAAAACAGTTCTCTCTTACTGTTACAGAGTATGCAAAAAAATGTGGCTACTGTTAGAAGTTCTACTTCATCGCATGCCATAGTTTGGAAAACAGGTTTTTTCAGGGAGCTACAAACCTAGTTTTTTATAATAAAAATGCCCAAGTAATTCATATATGAAAACCTCAAGAACTTTGATGGAGAAAAAAATGGTAACACAAATAAAACATAAACATTTTAACAAAAACATGTAAAATTCATGCGAACAAACATAAACATTAATGCGTAGGGTTAAAAACTAACTCAAAAATACGAACTCGGTGGAACTTGGACCGTTTTCTAAATTACTTTTAAACCATTCAAAATTAGGAAAAACATTAAACATGAAAAAGTAGCGCATTTTCATAAAATTTCCAACGCCATATTATTTGCCTCAATTGGATTAGCCATTTAGAAATGGCGTCTAAAATACGAACTCGGTTGTTCGATTTGTGAAATTTTACGATTTTTCAAATTACTCTTTAACCATAGGGAATTAGAGAAAACTTTAGACATGTGAAAGGAGCGGTTTTGCAGCAACTTTCCAGCGCCATATTATTTGCCTCATTCCGATAAACAGTTTAGAAACGCGATCGAAAATACGATTCACGTTTTTTGTCTAAAGAAAAAAAAACGGTTTTCAAAACTGCTCTTAAACCGCTTACATTTTTCTCAAAATTTAACTTGGTCATAATACTCATGTCCATAGCTTTCCAACGGTATAGCGCAAGCCCCATTTGAACAATGTTAGCGGAAGTTCAACCTAGCAATGGGGAAAGTTCAACATACTACTATATGGGCAGGTCAGGTTGTGATCAGATTATTATTCTCATTCCGTGATCAGAATAGTGTTTATGTATGTGTGTGTGTGTATACATATATATATAGACACACACACATAATGTTTGCCAAGTGGAGAATAGTGAGGTTGGAATTAAGAGTTGACTCAACATCAAAATAAAGTTGACAGAAAAATTTAAAGATACACCCTTCGCAGAGGAAAGCAGAGGTTTCCATGTGCTTTTGAGTTGGATGTCTAAGTATTTAATGAAAAGTAACATCACTTTAATATTGCCCCTTGTGATGGTAACCTTTATTTGGCACTCTCGCGTTTTTATTACTCTACCATCACAAGTTCATACAAAGCTTATTTTCCTTTTAATAAAAGATCGTATGTTATAGTGGCGACATAAGGCAATTTTTATTGCATGCACCAGCGACAACTTACTTGAAGGATCTTACTTAACCCATAGGTAGTTATAGTGGACTCTCAAGAGAAACTGGGTTTAGGGGTTTGGATGCACAAATGGTCTCTCCACTTAGCGCGGAAGTATTTGGCGAGCAAAGATTATAAACAAACACCATATGTTGGAGAATCCATGACAATATAAATTATATGCAAATGCACACAAATATAACTCATTACATTGTCTTTCTTGTCCAACATCAACTATTTGCTCAAGTGTGAAAATATTCATTGAGGGTTCACAATCACAAAAGATGTCCAAGATAGTATATTTTCATGTTAGATTTCTCTTCCTTATACTTAATCATTCATGAATTGTCCAAATGGTCAATGTTGTGTGGTTCTCCTACTGGACTGATAACCTTGGCTCTTAACTAAGGAAAATACTTATCTCTATTGTACTCCATCATTCTCTACTAGGAAATCCCAATGCAGCAAGTAGCAATCGCCAAGAGATTGTTCCTCTCATTGTGCGTAAGCATCTTCATTCTTTGAGAAAAAATGGAGAATTGAATGGAACATCATCGTAATCATCCTGACTATCCTCGTGTTCTTGGTCATCATCATCGTCATGGATATCCTCATCATCATGACTATCTTCATCTTCTTGGTTGTCATCCGCATCGTCATGGATATCTTCATCATCATGACTATCGTTAGCATCATCATCATCATGACTATCCTCATCATCGTCACCATCCTCGCTATCCTTATCATCCACATCATCTTCAGCATCCTCATCATCTTGGTTGTAGAAATATATAATCGTTAACCTGTTGACCTACCCTTCTAAGTAAAATGCTATGTACTCTCCCCCAGTTAGCTTATTGTTTGAAATGAACTTCATCCATCCATCGCCGCAGATGATGGTTTTATGCTTTCCTTTCTTCACTTTAGCTTGAAATGACCGCCCCTTATTATCCTTGAAGAGCAAAGTATCACCTATTGCACTGTTAAATTTCACCCTTATGTTGCATGGGACACTAAAGTGGAAATTGTAGGTTGAAGTTAAAGACCATTACCATCGATTTTCGGAACCCCCTTGTACAAAAAGATCCCAAACTCCTTTGTAGTTTCCAAGCTGTCTACACAACTACTTTTGCAGATTTGGCACATTTGAAGCACCATGGTCCCTATTAACAAAGGGTGAGAATGAACGGGAATATTTGGCATGACCTTTGCTAAAAAATAAACATATCGAGTGCCAAAAATTTGGCGAAACGGAAATTAATCAACGTTTCGCCAAAATGTTGGCACTCATTTTTGGATCCCTAAAAATAAGTATAACATCTCCACTACTATTAAACAATCAAATAAGAACTTTCTTGCGTGTACCCCATAATTAGCCCCACGACACTGCACATCCAATTCGTGGCATATGATTAGGCCCACAAATCTGAATCTAACAGATAGAATTAACCCAATTCATTCACTGTGTGCACTTAGTAACTTACATTGACTGACCATACTCCACCACGGAGGAAATAGACCCATGCCATCTTATGCTGCTAAATAGAAGGAAGAGGTAAAAAAAGTGCTCTCTCCACCAAAATTTCGTTTTCCTATTTCCGTCGGTACTCGCCATACACTCCTCCTCGGTCCAGCCGACCCATCGCGGCTCGACCTGCCGCCGCCGGTGCCCTACCCCATATTCGGGTCCTCCTCCTTCGGGGCGAACATCGAACCCTCCACCCTCCACATGCTGCCACCGGTGCTTCCTCCTGACCTCTGCCTTAACCCTGGGTGTGGTGGCGCAGGATCCAAGCGGGCCGTCAGCGAGGACTGGATGATATGGTCGACCCGGACGGCGGCGTCTGTGTCGCCCAGCTCAACGCATGGAAGGACGACGAGTGGGGTATCAATTTGGAGACGGGCAGAGATACAGTAGCCGCCACTGTCACTACTCCTCGCCTAGCCCCGAGATGCCGTGGTGTCCGCCTCCAGCATAGAGGCCACCTGCAACAGCATGGTCTAGCTCTGGGCAGCAGATGCTATGCGCTCAGGCCGGATTGGTAGAGGAGCGTGACTATGAGTCCGACGGCGTGGTGGTGCTTGCAAGCCTGACGGACCCGACGGCGACGGCCGACGAGATCAAGAGCGATTTGGGAATGTCAGATTTGACTATGAGACCTACTACTCTGTATGTACGTACAAAACTTAAAAAAACTGCGATGACAGTTACTAATACTATGTCAAGCATAGATGCAAAAAGTCAAATTTGATTAGTATATATGTTTGTGATACAGTGTGAATTGTGGAAGTTTGGTATTGTTCATAGTCATACACACACCATTTTCTTCAGTGATATATTTGATTAGTATATATGTTTGTGATACTGTGTGAATTGTGGAAGTTTGGTATTGTTCATAGTCATAAACACACCATTTTCTTCAGTGGTATATACATCCTTTATCAATTCTATAATCATTCCTAGTATATTAGTGTGGAATTTCTTTTTTCGAGATTGACGTGCAAAGAAACTGTGCCACGCCTTTCTTTCTTTTTTCTTACTCTGGTATTTCTCTTCCGATCAAAAGAACTAGCAGCCGAGAAGCAGTTTGAGCGGAAGGCGGATGGTGCTCCCAACGGCTCCTGGCGTCTCTGGCGATGGTGGGGGCGACTCGGCGCAGGGCCTCGTCCCCGACGTCCACAGCGACGACGCCCCGGCCTTGGCGGTCGGCTTGGCGGGGGGCTGGTCGGCGGCTCGCTCCCCTGCTCCCAGGCGGACGGCCGCGCCTCCCATGAGCATGGCAAAGTGGTCGGGGAGTCGCTTTTGGGCTCTGGCGGAGGACGAATCTGATGGCGATGAGGAGGCGGAGGTAGACGACAGGGGGAGTCTGGGGCGGGTGGCCGTGCGGCCTGCTCCATTGGCGACTTCGTGTCGCGGGCCGAGGAGCTTGGGGGCTCTCTCAAGGCCGGACGGCGTGCTTTTTGCGCCCGGTGGCCGTGGCTCGAGGCGGTCGCTTCCAGGCGCAGGACGCCGTGTGCTCTTCGTGGGGACGCGAGGGACGTGGCAACCTGGCCGCTGGCGTCGGGGCTGCTCTGCAAAGACGCTACTGGACTTACCATGTCCGGCGCCGACGTTCCCGTGGCGGGCGGCGGCGGGCGCAGCGGAGCTGGGCGTGGTGAGCTCTAGGGTTGGGGTGGATCCACCGATGGCTCGGACGGGCCAGCCCACAAGGGGCGACAGCCCATCTGCTGGGCTGCAGCTGGGCTGGAGCCAGTCTCTGGCGTGCACAGGGAGGCGAGAAGTGAGCTGGTTTCCAGGCCCCAGCCCGTCCCACAGGGGGCTTCCCAGCCCATGTCGCCAAGCCCCGAGAGGGCATATAAATGGCTCTGGATCCCCCGCGGAACCCTAAATCCCTCGCTAGGTTTCCCAGCCACCGCAGCGGAGGTGCGGCGCTTCGGTCATTCCGCCCGGTTCCTCTCACCCACTCCACTCCCTCCTCCTCTGCGGCGCTCCTTTGCGGAAGTTGTGGCGATGGGCTTTAAGCAGGATCGCAGAGGGGATAAGCCTCCCATGGAGCCGCCAGGATCGCATGGCCGCGGCCGGCCGGCAACGAGGGTGGTTGGGGGCCGCCGCCGGCGTGGTGGCTCAAGGAGCAAGAAAGAAAGAAGAAGAAGAAGGCGGAGTACAAGCAACGTGGCCTCGAGCTCAAGCGCAAGGGGCTGCAACCTGCGACGGGCGGCGACCGGGGAGGCGAACCCCAAACGAAGAAGAAATCCAAGCCGGCGGGGGCGGCAGCCTCCCAGCTGCCCCTCCCGCCCAGATCTGAGGCGCCGGGCTCGTCCAAGGGCACGGAGGAGGAGCCAATCCCAATCGAAGAAGCTGATGGCCCGGAGTGCCGGAGTGCTTGATCACGGTCGCACAGGCCATTTCAGAACCTGTGCACCTTCAAGCCATTGTGTGTGGTGTGCACCAAGGAGGGCACACGTCTGCCTTGATGCCGACCCGCGGCAAGCCTCTGCTCCTCCAAACCATGGGGCACACCATCTCCGGCGAGGGCTTCTTCTATCTCCAGTACCCGGAAGATTCGACGGCGGAGCCACAGATCCTGCTGGGGGCCAACGCGGCGGTGCTCTCCTTGCCTTCCGGCGCGCTCACGCATGAGATCCTCCAAGTGGAGCTGCCACACCTCTTTGAGGGCGAGTGGGACTGGCAGATCTCACCTTTGGAGGGCGGGGCGTTCTCAGTGGTCTTCCCGGATCCGGCGATGCTCAGGATGGCAACGCCAAGCGGCAAGCTCTTTCTCTCCCTCAACAACCTCATGGTGGATATTCGCGATGCGGTTCTCGATGCTCCCAAAGGAATGGCGATGCAGAGGTGTGGGTCAACCGGGAGAATCCCACCCAAGCGAGGCGCTCCGACCTGCTCATGGCGGCCACCACCATGCTCGGCCGCCCCTTGCTGATAGATGAGGAGTCTCTCATCCGCCGGGGCCGGTGCGTATGCGTTTCGCCTGCCGCAACCCCCGCAAGCTGCGCGGACTGGTCCAGATCTGGTTCAACGGCGAGGGTTTCAACATCAACATCGAGCCCGAGCTCCCCTCGGAGCAAATCACGGCGCACGCCTTGCCTGTCCCGAATCCCCCTTCTCCTAACCACGACAAGGGTCCGGACGAGGCGGGGCGTGACGGCACCATGGATGACGGTAAGAGGCCGATGCTAGCATGGGGGATGATTCCATTGACACGGCGGCGTGGGAGAAGTTGGGCATCACTGACAAGGGCGGGGTGGCGAATCGGGCGCTGCTCCCTTCGTTGGAGCTGCCTTTGGCGGGGAGGTCCATGGAGCTGGAGATGTCCATCCCGAACCAGTATGGCTCAAACTTGGGCTCGGTCATCCCCGGTGCGATCGGTGGCGGAGGCCGGCGCGGAACAGATGGAGGAGCCGCTGGGAGAGGCTAGCACCCCCATCGCGGTGTCTGTGGACTCGCTGCCTCTCGCCTCGCGCTCTCCGTCTCAAGGAGGCCGCAGCTCCAACAAGCTCGACGCGGTGAAGCTGCTCAAGAAGGTGGCCGTGCGCAAGGTCAGCGCGGAGGTCGGGCGGGCAGCGGAGCTCCAGGGCGCGCCGGCGACGCCTCGTCAGGCGGTGATGGCGTTGGCCGTGCCCGGCTCGGCCCCGATCGCGCTGGAGGCGTCCACGACGGCGACTTTCCCGAAGGCCAAGCGTTCCAAGGCCGTCGTGGATGGGTAGGTGGCTCCTGTTCGCGTTAGTGCGCGGGCCAAGGGCGCCAAAGGGAACATGCCTTCGCTCCAACGCGCCCAACTCCTCCAAGCACAGAAGAATCTGGAAACCTCAGGTAATCCATTGCCCCGTTTCTCGATACTGGATTCTTTTTTGGACGATCATCTGGGAGAGGTGTTGGTAGAGAGTGGGGTAGAACCGTGTGGGGAGGGCGGGGTTTGCGAGCTCATCTCGCTGGTGCGCGCAAAGGAGATGGCACAGGCGGCAATCGCAGCGGCGGCTGCTCAACACATGGAGCGTTTGGCTGCCGAGGCTGAGCCCTCGACGTCGCTAATGCTCCGGCTCGAAGAGGAGACAGCAACAGGGGTTGCCGCTCCTCGCTTGCCTCGCTGCGGCAAGGTGAGGCGCGTGGCCAAGGCGATCACCTCCAGGGGTGTGCGCCTGCGAAACCGCGTCATCTAGATGCGGATGCTTTTTTGGAACATCCGTGGCTTCGGCCACTTGGGGCGGCGCACCCAACTTAGAGATTACATCAGAAAAGAAGGGATAGATATCGTAGGGCTCCAGGAAACCATCAAATCTGATTTTCGTCACCTAGATATCTTAGCCATAGACCCCCTTGAGCGTTTTATGTGGCAACACAGCCCGGCCAACGACCATTCGGGTGGTATGTTGCTTGGCTTCTGTAATGCCATGTATGAGGTGCTGTCCTGGGAGGTCGGCACCTTTTTTATCGCTGCCAACATACGCGTGAGAGCCTCGCTGCATGAGCTCGTGATTGTGCACGTCTACGGACCAGCAGATCACTCACGCTCGGTGAGTTTACAGGAGAACTTCGAAGCCAAGGTGTTGGCAGTAGCCGCAAACCAAATCCCTCTTCTGGTGGGTGGCGACTTCAACCTCATCCGTTCAGGTGAGGACAAAAACAATGATAACATCAACTGGTCAAGGGTGGCCATGTTTAATAACGCAATTGCGTCGATGTCACTTAGGGAAGTGACACAGACTGGGGCAAGGTACACTTGGACCAACAAGCAACTAGCCCCGGTGCGGTCCGTTTTGGATCGCGTTTTCATGTCTCCGGAGTGGGAAGTGGTGTTTCCACTAAGTTCGCTCCTTGTAGAAACAAGGATCGGCTCGGATCATGCTCCACTTATCTTATCTTCAGGGGAAGATAGGATCCGTCGCAGCCCACGTTTCTTCTTCGAAACGGCGTGGTTCGAGGTCGGACTTTGATACTATCTTTAGGGAAAGATGGCTGAGATGTGTTCAAGCCACGGGCCAGACGCGGCCCTATGGAG
Organism: Aegilops bicornis; assembly: GCA_021605145.1. Lineage (NCBI taxonomy): Eukaryota > Viridiplantae > Streptophyta > Magnoliopsida > Poales > Poaceae > Aegilops > Aegilops bicornis. Next base: position 495,773,507 of record CM038672.1, on the reverse strand, counting down.
TTTTGGACGCGGTCGGGGGCGCCTATGGCGCAAGCCTCAAGGGATGGGGTGCGAATCGAGGCGTGGCGACAAAGTTACGAGCGCGTCTTCTCGACGAGATTGCACTTCTCGATACCGAAGCAGACTCGCGCCCTTTCTCGGAGCAATAATGGGCGCACCGATATGCCTTAGAAGGGCAAGTCGAAGCGCTGCTTCGGTCGGAGGAGGAGTATTGAGGGCGTAGGGGAGGCATCAAGTGGACGCTTAAGGGCGATGCGAACACTGGCTATTTCCATGCGTATGCGAATGGTCGCCGCAGGAAATGCCTAATCCTCCGACTGCAGACGGAGCAGGGGCTCCTTCTATAGCAAGCGGAAATTAGCAAACACATCTACGACTTCTACATCAGCTTGATGGGGACTGACGAGCCACAATGCGCGCGGCTACGCGAGGACGTTTGGCTCCCAGCTCAAAAAGTCTTAGAGTCGGAGAACGGAGAGTTGGGGCTCGCGTTTCTCCCTAAGGAAATTGATGATGCAATCCAAAGCATGAAAACAGACACGGCCCCGGGGCCCGATGGATGGCCGGTGGCGATGTTCAAACACTTTTGGCCACTGTTGCGCGACCCCATCTTCGAGGTGTGCAATGGCTTCATGCGCGGCTTTGTGGATATAGCTAGGTTAAACTACGGGGTGTTCTCGCTAATCCCGAAAGTGCCTGGTGCGGATAACATCCGCCAATACAGGCCAATTGCGCTCATCAATGTGCCTTTCAAAATTTGCGCCAAAGGGTGTGCCACTAGGCTTACCCCGATCGCCCACCGCACCATCAGCCGATCCCAATCAGCTTTCATCCGCGGTAGAAGCATTTTGGAGGGGCCGCTAGCGTTGCAAGAGACACTTCACGAACTTAGACGCATGCACGAACCAGCGATTTTACTCAAACTCGACTTCGAAAAGGCTTATGACCGCGTCAACTGGGATTTCCTTAGAAAAATTCTCACTAGTCGAGGTTTCTCGTCAATGTGGGTTCACAGAGTCATGCAGTTAGTCTCGGGGGGCCAAACTGCGGTCTCGGTGAACGGAGAAGTAGGGCACTTCTTCAGGAACAAGCGTGGCTTACGCCAGGGTGATCCCATGTCACCGCTCTTGTTCAACCGTGGCGAGATGCGCTTGCGACCTTGCCCGTAAAACAGCGGAGGCAGGTCATATCAAAGGGGTGTTGGGGCACCTCATCCCGTGGATTTCGCACTCACAATATCACAGACGATCTGTCTTTGTTGTTCCAACTGGACCTACACAGCGTAGCCATGATCAAAGCGGCTGTTGATTAACCCGAACTCATGTCGGGGCTCAAGATCAACTTTCACAAATGTGAAGTGATGCCCATGGGGCTCGATCCGTTCGAGGAAGCGATCGTATCGCGGACCAGCTCAGCGCAAACTAGGCAAACTCCCATTTTCCTATCTGGGCCTTCCATTGGATGCCAAGCGTATCTCGATGAGCGGATGGACTCCGCTTTGGACCAAGGTGGGAGGCGGGTGTGCCCGTGGAGGAAGTTCACGTCCTCTGCAGCTAGACTAATTCTAACGAATGCGAGCTTATCCTCGCTGCCGCAGTTTGCGATGGGGTTATTCCTCCTAGCAGAAGGCGTTCACGTCAAAATGGACACACCTAGGTCCCGTTTCTTTTGGGAAGGGACGGGACCAAGCATAAGTATCACATGGTCGGTGGGATGCGGTGTGTCGCCCCAAGGACCTAGGGGGCTAGGGATCACAAACACCGGATCCTAAACATTGCACTTATGTGCAAGTGGATTTGGAAGGCTGTCGCAGGGGCGGCGGGCACGTCAGGCTGATCATATCATAAAATATTTCCCGAGCAGGAACTTCTTGAAGGCAGGCGAGGGGCTCACCATACGGAATGATCTACAAGCGATCCGCCCGGCTTTTGCTCTTGGCGCCAAATTCGCCATTGGCAACGGCCGCTCGGCCCGCTTCTGGCTCGACAGGTGGGTAGGAGGGCAGCCCCTCTGGGCCCAATTTCAGGACCTGTATGCCTTGGCTGTCAATTCGAGGCGGGCAGTGGCAGCGGCACTTGCCTCTAGCCCTCCGGCGATCCACTTTCGTAGAGAGTTAACGGGTCCAGAACAAGCTCATTTCGAGGATTTGCTTGCTCTTATTCAACCGGTGACGTTGTCCACCTCTGCTGACACGGTCACCTGGGCTCTCACCTCGTCTGGCAAGTTCATGGTCAAGTCTCTGTACCACAGGATGTGCCTGGGCCAGGGCCTGGCCTTCCCGATGCCGAAGGACCTGTGGAATGCGCGTATTCCGCTTAAGATCAAGGTGTTCTTTTGGCAACTTTTCCGTAATAAACTTCCCACTTCGGCTAATGTTGCCAAGCGCAACGGACCGTCCTCTGGCTTATGCGCAATTTGCAACACCTCGGAGGGCCTTGAATCACGTGTTCTTCCGCTGTCCTCTAGCTGCGTTTTTCACGGAGTGCGGTCCGTGAGGCCACCAACACCTCTTGGGACCGACTTTTCATTTGGAGACCTTGAGGCCATCGTTGCTTCGATGACAGGCGGCAGCAAACGCGTGCTTTGGAGCTGCCTAGGCGCCTTAGCATGGGCTTTGTGGCTCACCAGGAACAAACTAGCAATCTAGGGAATCTTCCCATCACACCCTGCTAACATTCTTTACAAATGCAACATTCTTCTGCAGCAGTGGAGTCCGTTGGCGAGGCGCAAGGATGCTGAGAGAATGAAGCAAGATCAAGACCGTCTTCGCCAAGTCTACATTTTGGCTAGGGAGCCGACCGCCACTTCTACGTCGTGAAGTGGTTATTTTGTCTCGCGAGCGAGCCTGCGTGCTCTAAGCTCTTGGCCTTTGGCCTGTAATAGACTCGCTCTGGACTGCACAGGCTTTGTGGCTGCCGCCATAAAACTTCGTGTGCCTTCGCGCCCGTGTGACCCGAGCCTCCGCGCTTGTTCCGTTCTGTCCTTAGACTCCTCTGTAAACGCTGCCTTAGTTGTGGGCTTTATTAATTTAAAGCCGGACGCTTCTAGCGTCTCCGTTCTAAAAAAAATATCTTCCCTGCTTTTCTTCCCTCTAATGAGAATCCCCCCATCTTCCACATCAAAGAGCAACAAGCGATAAGTTTGAGAGAACGAGAAATACTACTGGCCACTTTCCTATGACCATTTTCATCTCTTCTCTATGTAGGACGATGTTGCGTCTCCCTATGACCATTTCCATCTCTTCTCTCAGTAGCATTTATATTCATATTTGACAGGAATAGGAACTTAACCTATTAAATAGTTATGTTAAGCTAATCATCGTTGCGCTGTAGATCTCCTCCGCCCCTTTGGTTAATTTCCTCAGCATCTTGGTTCAATAGGGAGATGCTTGAACTTAAAACTGAAGGTCCTTCTCCCAATCTGGCCTCCTCCCCACTCGATTCTCCCGATCTGGTCTCCTCGAGTGTGTGCAGTTGGTTGGAGCAGTACTAGAAGAGTTCCCCCAAAAGATGCATTGGGTTGATGCCAATGGTCATGTCTAATGCCCAACATGGTACAGAGGTAGTGCAGGTGTTGTGTAAGTTGTAACGGATTGATTTTGAAAAAAAAAGAATGTACAAAGAATTTGTGGCGAATTCCAAGTACCACGGAAGGTACCTGATTTTGTGATGAATCCATGTGCGGATTTTTTTGCCTCACTATCTCCAACTCCATTGATCGAAGACTATTTGGATTCTTCTCCCTTCACGACTGCAGTTACCTCTCTTTTGGTTCACTAATTCATTTTTTTGTCTCCAACTCCATTGCTTCACTCTTTGTTATGAACAAATTACGAGTAGCGATAATGCTGACTCTTGGTTTGTATTTGATTTGAGTGAAGTGTAACCAATTAAAGGTACTTTGAAGATCCTACACCAGAGTATATTCCATTTTTTATTAACCCACGACAGAATATGTATAGGAAAGTGTACTTTAGTGAATCGTATTGTTCTCGCTTCTCTTATTGTACTGTATCAGGTTGTTCATGTACAAATTCTTCAGCGTTTTGTTCACATGAAAGGTACTTCTGTAAAATCATTTTGTCAAATTGGCATGGATAAGATAACATATACACGTATCCTTCTCAAAAGCTAACAACAATTTTTCATTTGTTCTGTGAGATAATTCCTTTTTCTTTTGGATAGCTTTTGGGATTTTTAAGATAGCTATTTCTGTGAGGACCTGATGCTCAAAGAATCTTAAAAACTAACGGCCACATTTCAATGTGTTTTTTCTCTCAGGCACGCATAAGTTTTGGCTCACTGTGTATTAAAAGAATAGTGAAAAGGTGAGAAATAGTATAATTTAGGGACAAAGGATCATGCTTTCAAACTTGGTCATCTTTCACATTAATCCTTGTGCTTGTATTAGTGTGGAATTTTTTTTGAGATTGACGTGCTTGTACTACAACCCAGTTTCCTATGACCATTTTCATCTCTTCTCTCTGTAGGACGATGTTGCGTCTGCCTCTGACCATTTCCATCTCTTCTCTCAGTAGCATTTATACTCATATCTGACAGGAATAGGAACTTAACCTATTAATTAGTTATGTTAAGCTAATCATCGCTTGTATTTGTAGATCTCCTCCGCCCCTTTGGTTAATTTCCTGACCATCATGGTTCAATAGGGAGATGCTTGAACTTAAAATTGAAGGCCCTTCTCCCAATCTGGCCTCCTCCCCACTAGATTCTCTCGATCTGGTCTTCTCGAGTGTGTGTAGTTGGTTGGAGCAGTACTAGAAGAGTTCCCCCAAAAGATGCATTGGCTTGATACCAATGGTCATGTCTAATGCCCAACATGATACAAAGGTAGTGTAGGTGTTGTGTAAATTGTAACAGATTGATTTTGAAAAAAAAGAATGTACAAAGAATCTGTGGTGAATTCCAAGTACACAGAAGGTACACAGATTTTGTGATGAATCCATGTTTGGATTTTTTTGCCTCACTATCTCCAACTCCATTGATCGAAGACTATTTGGATTCTTCTCCCTTCACGACTGTAGTTACCTCTCTTTTGGTTCACTAATTCATTTTTTTGTCTCCAACTCCATTGCTTCACTCTTTGATATGAACAAATTGCCTGAGTAGCGATAATGCTGACTCTTGGTTTGTATTTGATTTGAGTGAAGTGTAACCAATTAAAGGTACTTTGAAGATCCTACACCAGAGTATATTCCCTTTTTTTATTAACCCGCGATAGAATAGGTCTAGGAAAGTTTACTTTTGTGAATCGTACTGTTCTCGCTTCTCTTATTGTACTCTATGAGGTTGTTCATGTTCAAATTCTTCAGCATTTTGTTCACATGAAAGGTACTTCTGTAAAATCATTTTGTCAAATTGGCATGGATAAGATAACATATACACATATCCTTCTCAAAATCTAAAAACAACTTTTCATTTGTTCTGTGAGATAATTACTTTTTCTTTTGGATAGCTTTTGGGGATTTTTAAGATAGCTATTTCTGTGAGGACCTGATGCTCAAAGCATCTTAAAAACTAACAGTCACATTTCAATGTGTTTTTTCTCTCAGGCACACATAAGTTTTGGCTCACTGTGTATTAAAAGAATGGTGAAAAGGTGAGAAATAGTATAATCTGGGGACAAAGGATCATGCTTTCAAACTTGGTCATGTTTCACATTAATCCTTGTGCTTGTATTAGTGTGGAATTTCTTTTTTTGAGATTGACGTGCTTGTACTACTAGCCACTTTCCTATGACCATTTTTATCTCTTCTCTTTGTAGGACGATGTTGTGTCTCCCTATGACCATTTCCATCTCTTCTTTCAGTAGCATTTATATTCATATTTGACAGGAATAGGAACTTAACCTATTAAATAGTTATGTTAAGCTAATCATCGCTGCTCTGTAGATCTCTAGGCTGTTCATGTTTGAATTCTTCAGCGTTTTGTTCACATGAAAGGTACTTCTGTAAAATCATTTTTTTGTCAAATTGGCATGGATAAGATAACATATACATGTAACCTTCTCAAAAGCTAACAACAGTTTTTCATTTGTTTAGTGAGATAATTCCTTTTTCTTTTGGATAGCTTTTGGGGATTTTTAATATAGTTATTTCGGTGAGGACCTGATGCTCAAAGCATCTTAAAAACTAACAGTCACATTTCAATGTGTTTTTTCTCTTAGGCACGCATACGTTTTGGCTCACTGTGTATTAAAAGAATGGTGAAAAGGTGAGAAATAGTATAATCTGGGGACAAAGGATCATGCTTTCAAACTTGGTCATTTTTAACATTAATCCTTGTGCTTGTATTTCTTATCATATTTCTGAACCATATCAACAATTGTTGGGTCGAGAATGCCGTCAGACATAAGCTTCTACTTCTCCTGGATGGTTTTGTAAAGGTGAGATATTGAATGTAGCATGTTTCGCATTATTTTTGAATATAATATGCATTAGTTTAGACGTGCATTGCACGTGCAAGCTTACTAGTGTCCATTAAGCACTCATTTGGTTGTACTTGTCATATTTAAGCTTTCTTTTTCTTAGCAAAAGTTCTAACACGAATGTACGCATGCACATAGCCTACTTGACATAGGTTTGCTATTCTACTACTCAAACTTGTCTTAGAATCGAAAAAATACTACTCTAATAAGATGAATCATATATACATGAGAACCTACAGAACGATATATAGAAAACACTTGATCACAACCTAATTAAGACTTGCTGACAACTACCGGCGACAACATACTCAAAGAGCCGCGGCGGTGACATAACCGTACCAGCGGCGGCACCCTAATAAGATGAAGCAGATATACATGAGAACCTACAGAACTATATATCGACAACATTTGATCACAACCTAATTATAACTTGCTGACAACTACCAGCGGCAACATACTCGAAGAGCCGCGACGGCGACATAACTGTACCGGCAGCGGCACCCTAATTAAACCTATCCCCAGCTAGCGGTGGTGGCGACTGAGGGAGTCCTGGATTAGGGTGTTCAGATGGGACTTTCCTTGGCGTGGAAGGCAATCTTGGCGATCCGGATATTATATTTCCTTCCTTGTAACCGACTCCGTGTAAACCCTAGCCCTCTCCGGTGTCTATATAAACCGGAGAGGTTGGTCCTTAGAAGGCCGATCACAATTACAATCATACCATCATAGGCTAGCTTCTAGGGTTTAGCCTCTACGATCTCGTGGTAGATCTACTCTTGTACTACCCATATCTTCAATATTAATCAAGCGGGAAGTAGGGTTTTACCTCCATCGAGAGGGCCGAACACAGGTAAACATTGTGTCCCTTGCTTCCTGTTACCATCAGCCTAAGACGCACAGATCGGGACCCCCTACCCGAGTCCGCCGGTTTTGACACCGACAGCGACCTAACCCTACTGGTGGCGGCCAGTACCCTAACCCTAGACCTAGCAGCAGTGCGGTGGCGGTAGCGCCCTACTCGCAGCCCTAGAGGCGGTGGGCGGCGGCGCCCTAGAAGGAGATGAGTGAGGGAGTTTGGGACATACCGGCGGAGAGACGTGGACGGGCTCGAGGACCGGGAAGAGACAACGGCAGAGAAGACGCATCATGTGGGACGAAGGGGGCGAAAATCAAAGAAGGGGATTTGACTTAGCATGGCTGTGATGGAGGATTTTGTGTGTGGGGAGAGGAGAGCGAGCGGGCGGCCCACAGGGCCCGCCATAGCTTATTTTTGCAATTTTTGAACCATTCTGGCGTGAGTTTCCCATAGATATGTGTGAGGGGTGCTACAGGATGCCCACGACACGACACAAACATAACAATGGCGGGCCCTTCTTGTCGCCCGCCACTAGAGTTTTCCACCAAACGCGGATCTTGAAGGGAGTTCACCTGTGGCGGGTGAGGGAGTCCTGGATTAGGGGGTATCCGGACAGCCGGATTGTGTACAACATCCGGACTATTGAAGCGTGAAGATACAATACTCAAGACTTTGGCCTGTGTCCGGATGGGACTTTCCTTGGCGTGGAAGGCAAGCTTGGCGATCCGGATATTATATTTCCTTCCTTGTAACCGACTCCATGTAAACCCTAGCCCTCTCTGGTGCCTATATAAACCGGGGAGGTTGGTCCTTAGAAGGCCGATCACAATCACAATCATACCATCATAGGCTAGCTCTTAGGGTTTAGCCTCTACGATCTCGTGGTAGATCTACTCTTATACTGCCCATATCATCAATATTAATCAAGCAGGAAGTAGGGTTTTACCTCCATCGAAAGGGCCCGAACCTAGGTAAACATCTGTGTCCCTTGCTTCCTGTTACCATCAGCCTTGACGCACATATCGGGACCCCTACCCGAGATCCGCCGGTTTTGACACCGACATTGGTGCTTTCATTGAGAGTTCCTCTGTGTCGTCGCTCTAGGGCTCAATGGCTCCTCCAGTCATCGTCGACAACACGATCCCGGGTGAGACCTTTCTCCCCGGATAGATCTTCGTGTTCGGCGGCTTCGCTCTGCGGGCCAACTTGGTTGGCCATCTGGAGCGGATCGGCAATCGCCCACAGCCACGGATCAGGTTGAACCTGAACTACACGGCGGACATCCGCGGAGACTTGATCTTTGATGGATTTGTGCCCTCGCCAGGGAAACCTTTGGACAATCCACGGCGAGCACGGCTTAGACCTGCCGTCGGACGAAGCTTCGGTATCACCCCGTAGTATCCCGACCCTAGATCCGGAGCAGGCTGCGCTACCTAAGGACGGAGGGATGGACCCCGCCCCACAGGTCACACACTCATCGGCGGTGGAGCCGAACACGGGTCTTACCTCTGCGGTGGCCTGTGACTCCGAACCACCGGATTCGTATCCGGACGTTGGTTCCAGTCCGCGCACGCCCGAGCCCGTCGGGTCAGGATGGGCTCCGGTAATGGAGTTCACCGCTGCGGATATCTTCCAGCACTCGCCCTTTGGCGACATGTTGGACTCATTAAAGTCTCTCTCTTTGTCAGGAGGCTCTTTGCTGAACTATGTCCGGCTCGAGTGGGAGGCAGGCGACGAAAGAATTCGTTGCCCACCCACCACCCACTTCATTGCCACGGTCGATGATTTAACCGAGGTACTGAACTTCGACTCCGAAGACATCGACGGTATGGACGACGATGCAGGAGAAGAACATGAACCACCGCTCACTGGGTGGTGGACAACCACCTCTTCTTATGATATATATATATATGGTGGACACCCCGAAGGAAACAAATGGCGATGAGGCAACGGAGGATAAAACCTCAGGGAAAAAAGCAAAGAATGGGCGTCGTCGGCGCCACTCCAAGCCCCGCCACAGCAATACCGGCCCAGGAGACGAAAACAATCCAAATGGTGTCGAAGAAGAATACAACCTTGATCAGCCCGCCTTCGAGCAGGCCGAACAGGAGGATGAATAGGTCAGCCCAGAAGAACAGGCAACGGACGAACACCCGGAGGAGGACAACTACATGCCCCCCTCCAAAGACGAGATTAGCCTCGGCGACGACGAGTTCGGCGTGCCTGAGGATCCCGTGAAGCGAGGCGCTTCAAGCGTCGGCTTATAGCCACTGCGAGGAGCCTGAAAAAGAAGCAGCAGCAACTCCAAGCTGATCAAGACTTGCTCACAGACAGATGGACTGAAGTCCTGGCAGCCGAGGAATACGGACTCGAGCACCATACGGCTGACCGGCAACCTCATGGCCGGGATAAAACGACATACCAGTCCGCATACCAGCCAACACCCCCACGCCAACATACTACGACCCGAGGCAACAAAGCAGGACAGCCAAGATCGATCTACGGATCGCGGGGGCGCGCCTCGGCACGCGACAAGGACCGTCACACCGGATACACCTTCAACAAGTCCGGCCGGGCCGAATATAGCCACCCAGAGCAATTCGACCTGCGTAGCCACATAGCCCGCACGCAGGTGCGATTGCACCCCCTACCTTCAGCAGCGAAGTAATGGATCATGAATTCCCGGAAGGGTTCAAACCCGTAAACATCGAATCATACGATGGCACAACAGACCCATGGTATGGATCAAAGATTTTCTTCTCCACATTCACATGGCCCATGGAGGCGATCGCACGCCATCAAGTATCTTCCCTTAAGCTCAAAGGACCAGCCCGGCCTTTGGCTAAACAGCCTAACAAAGAAATTCCATTGGCAGCTGGGAAAACACGGAAGACGCATTCCTCGTCAACTTCCAGGGCACATATGTGCGACCACCTGACGCCGATGACTTGAGCCACATTACTCAACAGCCCGGAGAGTCAGCTAGGAAATTCTGGACTCGGTTCCTAACTAAAAAGAACCTAATAGTTGACTGTCCGGACGCCGGAGCCCTGGCGGCTTTTAAGCATAATATCCGTGACGAGTGGCTCGCTCGACATCTCGGCCAGGAAAAACCCAAGTCCATGGCAGCTCTCACAACACTAATGACCCGCTTTTGTGCGGGCGAGGACAGTTGGTTGGCTCGCAGCAGCACTACGCCACATTTCGGCAATTCGAATGGCCGCGACAATAACGACAAGCCACGGCATAACATACATAATCGACGGAACAACGGCGACAGCACGGAAGACACGACAGTCAACGCCGGATTCTGCAGATCCAAGCCCGGTCAGCGGAAGAAGCCGTTCAAAAGAAATAATCAGGGACCGTCCGATGCGGACCGCATCTTTGGGCGCTTCGTGCCAAATTCATGGCACCCCGGACAAGCCAGCCAACCACACCAATAGAGATCGCTGGGTATTCAAACAGGCCGGCAAGATTGTAACGCCCCGGATACAACTTTCCATATTCGTAACTCCAACTCTTGCCATTTCCGGCGATGTGCTATATTATTTTCCTTTGTGGTTGGGTTTTTGTCTTTGTTTTGCATTTTGTTCATGTTATGCAATCTCATCTCATAGCATCATCCGCATTGCATCTGCATGTTTTCATAAAGTTTGTATCCGTTCATAGTTGCCGCGTCCCCCCTTGCCTTCGTTGTCCGTTTCGCGACCAATCAGGATTTTCGTTTCCCTCTTGTCAAACCGCCCAACCCCTCTTTGCACAACCACCGACCACCTCCAACCTAGTCCGAAAACTGCTCCGAACCCGAACCGGGCTGTCATAACCGATGAGTCCGGATCATCCCCAATCATCTCTAAAATATCATCAGTTTATTTATTGAACTCCCCTAGTTTGTTTTTCCTGTCCGTCCGATTTAAATCGGATGTCCCAAAATTCCCCTCATTTCACCATATATAGTCCACCCCTAGTCCAACCCTAAAATCTAGCTCCCTTGTCCCATCACCCGCCGCCACCTTCCAAATCCCCCTCGGGATCCATCCCTCCCCAACCATCGCTCGCCACCTACAGCCTCTAGATCCCATCGCCCACCTTCTCCTCTCGATCCATGGTCGCCTCCTCCTGCCTTCTTCGCCAACCACCAGATCGAGGCCCCATCTGAGCTCCTCCTCCCGCCTTCGCCCGAGCACCTCCTGCTTCTCCTCGTCGCCCTCAACCCCGCCTTGACTCGCCGAGAGCTCATCCTCTGGTGGATCCCCTCAATCCCCAGCCTCGCCGCGTCCGCCTCCCGCTCCAACCTCGTCCATCAGTAGCTCCGGCCGCTGCAGATGAGCTCCGGCCGCTACAGATGAGCCCCGTGTCGTCCCTTCCCTTCCTTCTCCTGCCTTTCTCTCTGTCTCTCAAATCCATCTCTCTCTCTCTCTAACCAGGAACACCAAGCAGGAGCAGCCATGGACATCCTTCCTCGGCGGCAGCCGCTTGACCTCCCCATCACATCTCGGCGCGGACATGGAGCCCGAAGCCATGGTCGTGCGCCACCCGTCTTCCTCAACCCCGGCGTCGCCAAGTTCCTCGTCGCCGGGAACCACTTTTCCGACCCCTGGACCGCCCGGATCTGTCTGCCTTCGCGCCTCCCCCGCCTTGGATCCGGCCATCCCCGCGTCGTCGTGCCCTGCATCCCGCGGCCAGCCGCGCCAAGTCCCTCGTCGCGCGTTTCGCCAAGTCCCTGCTGCTGCTCTGCTCTCTGTCAAGCAGAGGACGAGCACCTCGACCCGTGCCTTGCTCGACCGCTCGCACGCGCGTGGGTCGCGCCCAGCTCCACTGCCGAGCCGGCCTAGCAACCGGCCTGCCCAGCTCCACCACCGGGCCTCAGCCCATGGTGAGCAGCACCCGCCCCCCTCCTGTGCATTGTTGGGCTAGCCAATTTCGGCCCATATCATGTTTTTTTTTCGTTCTGCGAATTTGTCCAATTATCCAGAGAGTGCAGATTTACAGAAAAACCCCTAAGCATCATGCATATAATAACTCATGAACCGTGCATCGGATTAAAATGAGTTGAACATGTAAAATGCTTAGAATTTTGTCTAGTTTCATAATATGCTGCTTTCATCCATGTTTGGAATGTTTAAAATGTTGTTTGTTTAAATTTGCTTAAATGCCATGCTAAAATGATTTATTTCATAACTAAATAACCGTAGCTCGGTTTTAAATAAACTTTATATGTAAATGGGGTGGAAAATGCCTAGTTTAACATGGTGCAGTTTATTTTCCTGTTTTACAACAATAAAATATGGTTTAGGGTAGAACAGTACCGAATCTAAAATATTGCTCATGAGGATTTTCCGGAATTGTTGTTTCTTATTTCCGGCCTCATTTAAATTTGCCTGAATAGTTAGTTTACTTATGCTTCACCCCTTGCCTTGTTTAATAACATTTAATATTGTTGAGTACCTAACCGAGAGCGAACTAAATAACTCGAATGTGGTGTTTCGTCAATATGCAACCCGTTGCATATTGAGCTCCACTTAACTTGTAGTATTGTTTGTTGCACTTTGCCATGCCATGCCATGCCATGCCTCATTAAACTGGACATGCATCATACTTGATTGTGCATCATGCCATGATTATGCTTGTGCGTTTACCATGTTGTTTGCTTCTTTCTGGTTTGCTTCTCTCGTTAGCTTCGGTTTCGTTCCGGAGTTGTGAGGATTCGTTCGACTACTCCCGGTTGTCTTCTTCATGGACTCGTTCTTCTTCCTAAGCGGGATTTGGGCAAGATGACCGTCACCTTGGATCTCATTACTATCATTGCTATGCTAGTTGCTTCGTTCTATCGCTATCTTTGCGTTACCTACCACTTGCTGCTCAAGCCTCCCAAATTGCATGAACCTCTAACCTTTGTCACCCTTCCTAGCAAACCGTTGTTTGGCTATGTTACCGCTTTTGCTCAGCCCCTCTTATAAGCGTTGCTAGTTGCGGTGAAGATGAAGATTGCTCCATGTTGGATTATGTTTATGTTGGGATATCACAATATCTCTAAAAATATTAATGCATCTATATAATTGGTAAAGGTTGGAAGGCTCGGCCTTATGCAAGGTTTTTTGTTCCACTCTAGCCTCCCTATTTTCCTACATATTGTTATTATTTTCCCGGATTTTGCGTCCCTAACACGGTTGGGTGATTTATGGGACCCCCTTGACAGTTTGCTTTGAATAAAACTCCTCCAGCAAGGCCCAACCTTGGTTTTACCATTTGCCTCACCACCACCTATACCCTTTCCCTTGGGTCGGCCAACCCGAGGGTCATCTTTATTTTAGCCCCGGGCGGTGCTTCTCAAAGTCTTTGGTTCAAACCGGCAGATCAGGGGCCACCTCGGGGCAACTTCGAGGGCTGGTTTTACTCGTGAGGTGACCTATCCGGTGTTGCCACGAGCGAGATATGTGCAGCTCCTATCGGGATTGTCGGCGCATCGGGTGGCTTTGGGTCTTGTTTTACCATTGTCGAAATGTCTTATAAACCGAATTCGAGACTAATCGGGTCTTCCGGGAGAAGGAATATCCTTCGTTGATCGCGAGAGCTTATCATGGGCTAAGTTGGGACACCCCTGCAGGTATAAACTTTTCGAGAGCCGTGCATGCGGTTATGTGGCAGATGGGAATTTGTTATTATCTGGTTGTAGTAAACTTGAAGTAAACTCTTCTAAAATACACCAACCGTGTGCGTAACCGTGAGTGTCTCTTTTCGGGGTTGATCGAGAGGAGAACACGGTTTTTGGGTTATGTCTGGCGTAAGTAGGAATTCAGGATCACTTCTTGATCATTACTAGTTGACGACCGTTTGCCTTGCTTCTCTCCTCGCTCTTATTTGCGTAAGTTAGCCACCATACATGCTTAGTCGCTGCTGCAACCTCACCACTTTACCTCTTCCTTACCCATTAAGCTTTGCTAGTCTTGATACCCATGGTAATGGGATTCTTTGAGTCCTCGTGGCTCACAGATTTACTACAACACCGATTCTTGCAGTCTGAGTTATTGCGATGATCTTGGCGTGAGAGCGATGTTACTTGTTTTGGAGTTCTTCTTACGCTTCTTCGATCGTGGGATAGGTTCTAGGTCGGCACTGGGCTAGCGAGGGTGGATATTGTTTGAGTTTACTGTTTATGTTTCATCCGTAGTCGGATGTTGATCTTGTATGTTGTATTGTTGTATTCATGTGACATTGTATGTATTGGATGTATCCCCACTATTATGTAATGTTGATGTAATGATATCCACCTTGCAAAAGTGTCTTCAAGATGTGCTTCTATCCTTGGTGGGACCTTCGAGTTCCTTTAGGATAGGGTCGCATCTTAGGCGTGACAAGTTGGTATCGAGCCTCGACCGACCATAGGAGCCCCCTTGTTTGTTGGCCGTTGTTGAGTCTAGAAGAAAACTATTTTGAATCTTAGGATTATATATATCGGAGAGTAGGATTCTTTTTACTCCTCAGTCCCTTCGTCGCTCTGGTGGGGCCTCCTACCATAGATGTTTTGTCTTTCCTCACCTCAAATTTCATGAAATTTTTTTTAGGATCACACGGGTATCTTGGAATCGTTCCGATGGTTTTGTGATGAGAACATTGTTCTTTGTGCCTCCTGACATTTAGGGGTTGTGGCAGTGTCCCGGGGAGTTGAGCTGCGATGTGTTGTTGTCCCAATTTTATCGTTGCGATTACGGAATACCGAGTTTTGCCGACATCGAAAATCTCTTTTATGCAGTTGTTGGTGAGATAACCTCGGCGCCACTGATCTTGGGGAGTTCGGGAGTATTGCCATAGCTTGTATAACGGATGCTTTTGAAGGTTGAGGTACACGATTTCGGAGTTTTCTTGGTTATGTGTTGACGGATGGATACAATTTGGATCTAGGTATTGTTAGTTTGGGTGATATATTTTGTGTCCCTGTATCCCCAACACCAGATTGCATAACCGTAAAGTTTCGGGAGTTTATAGGTGGGAATTCAAGTAGCTCCTAGGATATCTTTCCGACGGATGCATGATATGGGATTGGGTAAATCTCTATCATATGTATTTGTTCCGGCTTATTCTGCAAGCCAAATCCTTTGTTTTGTTTTATTTGTGGTATTCGAGTTGCTTCGAAGTCAAATGTTGAATCCATACCTTTCCTAAACGGTGTTCTCATATTGCTATGTGAATACTAATCCTTCTTGTTCATTGAGGTCGTCATGTTAATTCTTTTCCAACCAGCGTACTTCTCTTTAAGTGCATCCGATCATTTCAACATCCGCAAGATAAATTCTAAGCTTTTCTCAACGGTATTCGTTTCATCCGTCCCCAAGTTGCCTTTGTTTTCCCGCCCTCCCACCCTTTTTCTTCAAGGACTCAGATTTCTTAATCATGTATCCTTTTATTTGTGGGAAGTCTCTTCATTCTTTTCTTTCAATGTTCTTATCCGTGATTTCCCATGAAGATGCTCAACAGCTCCAAGTTCATCATTCTTCATTCTCGTATTCTTTTCGGTGGATTTAACTCAAGCTTTCGGTGTTGATCATATTCCTTTCCTTGTTGCAAATGCTTTCTCTTGCCGATGCACCTCTTAATCATTCACTTCTTGCTATTCATACATTGCGGAGTGTTGAAGATATCTCAGAAGGCTCATCTTTTCATTCCAGATCCGCTCAATTTATTTTGAGGTTGTTATCTCATTCAAGCCATTTAATTCAACCGGTGCAACCTCTCTTTAAAATTGTTCAACGGTGTTCTCTTTTGAGTGGGCCCTAACCCACATGTCTTTTTCCAGGATCTTACCTGGCTCTTCTAATTTTCCTGGAACTATTCTCAAATTCATTTCAAAGTTTTACGTAAGAATGGGTTATCATCAGTCATATGTCTTTCTCCAAGATCTTTCAAATTCTTTCCATCGTTGGTTCAACCTTCCCAATTTTAACTCCGGAGTGCCTCAACAATTCATGGTGATGTTTCTCATCGTCATTCTCAACATTTGAAGACCGAAGAAGAGTTCCTCTTAAATCCTTACCCGCTCTTCCAAAGATGCGTAGTTCAAGTTTGATGCCATCCTCTCATAATTGTTTTCGATTGTGGGAATTCTTTTCACCCATCCGGAGCATTTCATGAGTTGTTTCCATTTCTTTCCTCCATAGGCCATCATGTCATAATTCCTCATTCTCAGCTTTCAGCTCCCGTTCTCCAAATCATACCGGTGCATCATTCAAGTATTATCTAATTAGCTCGGGATCTCTGCATTCACTTGCATCTAAATTCTCTCAAGTATCTTTGTTCATTTTCTAATTCTTCCCGGTGTTTCTTTATCTTTTCTTCTTTCATTTTCAATTTTTACGGTGGTTCGTTCAAGATTCCTCTTCCTTTATTACCGTATCATTTCATTCATCCTTTCCAATCCTCTCGGTGATTCGTCGAAGACTTCTTCAAGTTGGCGCTATATCTCTCTTCAATCCTTGCAAAAGAATAAGTAGTGTGCCAAATCCGTTGCTTATCATCAATTAAATTGGTGAAGGATACGCACAACATAATTCTTATTCTTGTTTCATCCAAGTGTTTAATCCTTTCCTTCAGAGTTTGTTCATGAGGAATAAATTATCGGTTCTAAGATGTTCATCTTTTCTTTCCGGAGTTCCAAGTTCTCTCGGTTATATAATCGCGAAGCTCCATCTAAATCATCGCAAGGCTTCACCCTGTGTTTTCAACTTCTCTTTCTTTTTATCACCCTTTCATTACCGGAGTTCTTCATGGAGGCTCTACATGATGGTTCGTCAAGGATTCTTTTCATTCTTCAATTGTTCTTCAAGATTTCTCTCGAAGTTATGATCCGTCAAGCTACACTCAAAAATAAACATGGTGTTCAACACATGTTTTGTTTTGAGGAGCTCAAATATTCTTCATCTTGCATTCCAAAGTGCAATTCTTCCTACCTTATCTTTTGAGGCGGTGTTATGCCATTCTTGACAATTCCCTTCGTGTTTCATGATTCACAAGTTTTCAAGAATGACATATTTTAAACCCATCACTTTCTTCCTTGGAGTTATCTTGGGTTAGGTTACACCTAAAGCCTTCCCTAAGGAATGTTGCTAATTGTGGTGCCTATCGATAATCCAAGTTTCCTCCTATTCTCTCATTAAAAGGAGTTTTCATCTCCTTGCTGTTCTCAATCAATTAAGCTGTTTCCATCGGTGGCCGGTTGTCACCTCATCATTTTGAGATGTTTGCCGTAAGCCAACAACAAGCTTGTGCTTTTCGTTGTTGATTTTGCAACAACTCCGTTCAATTCTTCTTTGCAAGGGTGCTTTCCAAGTTCATTTGTGGCAGAAGTTGGCATTTTCTTCTCCGTCCCTTTATCCCAACGATCTAACTTCTATTCTTTCATTACGGAGGCATTGTGATGTTGTGCTCTTCACCCATCACCTCGTTTTGTGAGGATCGTGTTCTTTTCTTGCTTATCCATTTAACCGGAGTGTTGTATCATCTCTTCAATATCTTTTCATCTCATCAAGTTTTCTTCTCTTTTCTACCGGAGTGCTATCCAAATTCTGTCATTCTTGTTCCTTGGCTATCTCATTATACCGAGGTGGTAATGTTCTTTTCGTTCATGAAGCTCTTATTTCCATGTCTTTCAACCTTCAAATTCTCGTAATACTCCTTGTTCCTCTTTTCTACCGGATTGTTTGCAATCTCGTTCATCTCTGTTGTACTCTTTCTTTTAAATTGCTCAACATCTCAAGGTTCAGGGTTTCGCTCGTTTGTCGAAGAAGCAACTTAGTTTTACCTCTTATCTTCCTCTTCCTTTTCCCTCCGGTGCCATCCTAGATCTCGGGACGAGATCCTCTTGTAGTGGTGGAGTGTTGTAAGCCCCCGGATACAACTTTCCATATTCGTAACTCCAACTCTTGCCATTTCCGGCGATGTGCTATATTATTTTCCTTTGTGGTTGGGTTTTGTCTTTGTTTTGCATTTTGTTCATGTCATGCAATCTCATCTCATAGCATCATCCGCATTGCATCTGCATGTTTTCATAAAGTTTGTATCCGTTCGTAGTTGCCGCGTCCCCCCTTGCCTTCATTGTCCGTTTCGCGACCAATCAGGATTTTCGTTTCCCTCTTGTCAAACCGCCCAACCCCTCTTTGCACAACCACCGACCACCTCCGCAACCTAGTCCGAAAACTGCTCCGAACCCGAACCGGGCTGTCATTACCGATGAGTCCGGATCATCCCCAATCATCTCTAAAATATCATCAGTTTATTTATTGAACTCCCCTAGTTTGTTTTTCCCGTCCGTCCGATTTAAATCGGATGTCCCAAAATTCCCCTCATTTCACTATATATAGTCCACCCCTAGTCCAACCCTAAAATCTAGCTCCCTTGTCCCATCACCCGCCGCCACCTTCCAAATCCCCCTCGGGATCCATCCCTCCCCAACCATCGCTCGCCACCTACAGCCTCTAGATCCCATCGCCCACCTTCTCCTCTCGATCCATGGTCGCCTCCTCCCTGCCTTCTTCGCCAACCACCAGATCGAGCCCCATACCGAGCACCTCCTGCTTCTCCTCGTCGCCCTCAACCCCACCTTGACTCGCCGAGAGCTCATCCTCTGGTGGATCCCCTCAATCTCCTGCCTCGCCGCGTCCGCCTCCCGCTCCAACCTCGTCCATCAGCAGCTCCGGCCGCTGTAGATGAGCTCCGGCCGCTACAGATGAGCCCCGTGCCGTCACTTCCCTTCCTTCTCCTGCCTTTCTCTCTGTCTCTCAAATCCATCTCTCTCTCTCTCTCTCTCTCTCTCTCTCTCTCTCTCTCTCTCTCTAACCAGGAACACCAAGCAGGAGCAGCCATGGACATCCTTCCTCGAGCAGCCGCCTTGCGCCGACCTCCCGTCCCATCTCGGTGGGACATGGAGCAAGCCA
Organism: Aegilops bicornis; assembly: GCA_021605145.1. Taxonomy (NCBI): domain Eukaryota; kingdom Viridiplantae; phylum Streptophyta; class Magnoliopsida; order Poales; family Poaceae; genus Aegilops; species Aegilops bicornis. The sequence continues at coordinate 495,754,277 of CM038672.1, read as the reverse complement.
TGGTAAATGCGCCACCCGTCTTCCTCGACCCCGGCGTCGCCAAGTTCCTCGTCACCGGGAACCACTTTTCCGTCCCCTGGACCGCCCGGATCCGTCTGCCTTCGCGCCTCCCCCGCCTTGGATCCGGCCGTCCCCGCGTCGTCGTGCCCTGCATCTCGCGGCCAGCCGCGCCAAGTCCCTCGTCGCGCCTTTCGCCAAGTCCCTGCCGCTGCTCTGCTCTCTGTCAAGCAGAGGACGAGCACCTCGACCCGTGCCTTGCTCGACCGCTTTCGCCGCAGCGTGGAGTCGCGCCGAGACTCATGCAAACCCGGCCCGACAACAGCTGCCAGCTCCTGCCGGGCCTCAGCCCATGGTGAGCAGCACCTGCCCCCCTCCTGTGCATTGTTGGGCTAGCCAGTTTCGGCCCATATCATGTTTTTTTCGTTCTGCGAATTTGTCCAATTATCCAGAGAGTGCAGATTTACAGAAAAACCCCTAAGCATCATGCATAAAATAACTCATGAACCGTGCATCGGATTAAAATGAGTTGAACATGTAAAATGCTTAGAATTTTGTCTAGTTTCATAATATGCTGCTTTCATCCATGTTTGGGATGTTTAAAATGTTGTTTGTTTAAATTTGCATAAATGCCATGCTAAAATGATTTATTTCATAACTAAATAATCGTAGCTCGGTTTTAAATAAACTTTATATGTAAATGGGGTGGAAAAATGCCTAGTTTAACATGGTGCAGTTTATTTTCCTGTTTTATAACAATAAAATATGGTTTAGGGCAGAACAGTACCGAATCTAAAATATTGCTCATGAGGATTTTCCGGAATTGTTGTTTCTTATTTCCGTCCTCATTTAAATTTGCCTGAATAGTTAGTTTACTTATGCTTCACCCCTTGCCTTGTTTAATAACATTTAATATTGTTGAGTACCTAAACGAGAGCGAACTAAATAACTCGAATGTGGTTTTTCGTCAATATGCAACCCGTTGCATATTGAGCTCCACTTAACTTGTAGTATAGTTTGTTGCACTTTGCCATGCCATGCCATGCCTCATTAAACTGGACATGCATCATACTTGATTGTGCATCATGCCATGATTATGCTTGTGCGTTTACCATGTTGTTTGCTTCTTTCTGGTTTGCTTCTCTCGTTAGCTTCGGTTTCATTACGGAGTTGTGAGGATTCGTTCGACTACTCCCGGTTGTCTTCTTCATGGACTCGTTCTTCTTCCTAGAGGGATTTCAGGCAAGATGACCATCACCTTGGATCTCATTACTATCATTGCTATGCTAGTTGCTTCGTTCTATCGCTATGCTGCATTACCTACCACTTGCTGCTCAAGCCTCCCAAATTGCATGAACCTCTAACATTTGTCACCCTTCCTAGCAAACCGTTGTTTGGCTATGTTACCGCTTTTGCTCAACCCCTCTTATAGCGTTGCTAGTTGCAGGTGAAGATGAAGATTGCTCCATGTTGGATTATGTTTATGTTGGGATATCACAATATCTCTTATATTATTAATGCATCTATATACTTGGTAAAGGGTGGAAGGCTCGGCCTTATGCCTGGTGTTTTGTTCCACTCTTGCCGCCCTAGTTTTCGTCATATCGGTATTATGTTCCCAGATTTTGCGTCCCTAACACGGTTGGGTGATTTATGGGACCCCCTTGACAGTTTGCTTTGAATAAAACTCCTCCAGCAAGGCCCAACCTTGGTTTCACCATTTGCCTCACCACCACCTATACCCTTTCCCTTGGGTCGGCCAACCCGAGGGTCATCTTTACTTTAGCCCCCCCGGGCCAGTGCTTCTCTAAGTGTTGGTTCGAACCGGGCATACTGCGGGGCAACTCGAGGGCTGGTTTTACTCGTAGGCTGACCTATCCGGTGTTGCCCTGAGAACGAGATATGTGCAGCTCCTATCGGGATTGTCGGCACATCGGGCGGCTTTGCTGGTCTTGTTTTACCATTGTCGAAATGTCTTGTAAACCGGGATTCCGAGACTGATCGGGTCTTCCTGGGAGAAGGAATATCCTTCATTGATCGCGAGAGCTTATCATGGGCTAAGTTGGGACACCCCTGCAAGGTATAAACTTTCGAGAGCCGTGCATGCGGTTATGTGGCGAGATGGAATTTGTTATTATCCGGTTGTAGTAAACTTGAAGTAAACTCTTCTAAAATACACCAACCGTGTATGCGTAACTTAGTGAGTGTCTCTTTTCGGGGTTGATCGAGAGGAGAACACGGTTTTACGGGTTATGTCGGCGTAAGTAGGAATTCAGGATCACTTCTTGATCATTACTAGTTGACGACCGCTTGCCTTGCTTCTCTCCTCGCTCTTATTTGCGTAAGTTAGCCACCATACATGCTTAGTCGCTGCTGCAACCTCAGCACTTTACCTCTTCCTTACCCATTAAGCTTTGCTAGTCTTGATACCCATGGTAATGGGATTGCTGAGTCCTCGTGGCTCACAGATTTACTACAACACGATTCTTGGTACAGGTTATTGCGATGATCTTGACGTGAGAGCGATGTTACTTGTTTTGGAGTTCTTCTTACGCTTCTTCGATCGAGGATAGGTTCGGTCGGCCTGGGCTGCCGTGGTGGATATTGTTTGAGTTTCTGTTTATGTTTCATCCGTAGTCGGATGTTGATCTTGTATGTTGTATTGTTTTATTCATGTGACATTGTATGTATTGGATGTATCCCCACTATTATGTAATGTTGATGTAATGATATCCACCTTGCAAAAGCGTCTTCAAGATGCGCTTCTATCCTTGGTGGGACCTTCGAGTTTCTTTAGGATAGGGTCGCATCTTGGGCGTGACAAAGATAAACGCCGAAGACAAGGACAAGGGGCTGCACAATGACGATGACGAGGAGTCACGACGTCCGAACACGGGGGGACAGAAGAAATATCCCCCCAGGTGAAAACGGTCAACATGATCTACGCCACGCACATCCCCAAGCGGGAATGGAAGCGGGCACTAAGGGACATCTATGCGATGGAGCCAGTCGCCCCCAAATTCAACCCATGGTCAGCTTGTCCGATCACCTTTGATCGTAGGGATCACCCTACTAGCATCCGTCATGGAGGCTCGGCCACATTGGTCCTAGACCCAATCATTGACAGATTCCACCTCACGCGCGTCCTTATGGGCCGGTGGCGGCAACTGAACACTGCTTTATCGGGACACGGTCATAAAATGGGCATTGACCCTTCAAGGATCAAGCCCACTAAAACCACCTTTAAAGGTGTAATCCACAGGTAGAGGCCCGTACGGGCTCTATAAGATGGAAGTGGTCTTCGGATCTCCGGATAACTTCGAAGCGAAGAGTTAATCTTGATATCGTCCCTTTCATGATGGTTACCATGCCTTTGCTTTCGAGCGAACCGCATTCGCTAGATTCAATGCGGTACCACACTACGCATACCTCAAGCTCAAGATGCGGGACCACGCGGGGTCATAACGGTGAACGGAAATATGGACCGCTCTCTACGAACAGAAGAACATACCGCAGCCCTTGCGGTGGAAGTACAATGCGGCCTTCTCCGACAAACCAATCCGGCGACAACAACTTCGAGCACAGTCAAGCGAGTCCGGAGCACCCCGCAACAAGATCATCAGGCACGCCAGGAGTGCGACTTGCTGTCCGGCCTCCGCTGAAGCCCCATCAAAGCAGCATTAGATGCGGCCGCGCACACAATTACGCACTTAAAATACCATGGGCATAGGCGGAGCCGCATCAACGACTCAGTCAATAGTGCGGGTAACCGCCAAATACTTTCATACTCTTTCCCTCTTACCTTTCAGGACACCGCGTTGGTGTAGCATCCTCAAAAGAGCCGAATTGTTGTGACACCCCAAAAATTTTAACCTTGTTTTATTAATTAAAATTTTGCCAGGAAACTTAAACTTTTATTTTCTGGATTCTCTTTTGATTTCAGAACCTTTCTGTTCTTTATTTTTATGGAGTTTTCACCCCAAGTGAGAACCTGCCAATTATTTTATTAGACTTGTTTACACTCTCAAGAAAAACACCTCTATTATCAGTGGATTTAGTTGCATAATTTTTGCTCTCTGAGCTTTATTCCTTAAAGTGATTTTTATTAGTTGTAGCCCTATTTTGAACTACAACCATTTGATAAATTTATCCAAAATTCCAACCAAAATTTGGGGATGTCATGTGATGTTTTTAAATCACTTTTATACAAAAATATCTTCTGTTCATTGGAGATTTTGAGCTCTACACCAAATTTTCAAATCTGGTCCAGAGGGAAAATTTGCACTACAACCTATTTAAATATTTCTTTAAAACTTCCACCAAAATTATGGGATGTTAACAGGAGTATATTATTCAACTTTATGCAAAAACCCAGTTTGGTTCTTTGAAAAATTTGAGTGAATCAACCTCATTTCCATTCTGGTCCAACTTGTTGATTTGTACAACAACCACATTTTATGTTGCTCTGTTGCCCATGATTCTTCCTCATGCTTATAGTCCATCCTGCAAAACCCTTAAGTCCAAGGGCATGAACCCATTGGCATATTTTTAGTCCATGTAATCTGGACCTTAGTTTCTGACCAGATTTGGTTTTCTCAAATCTTTGCACTAGCAAGTTTCTGTGTTTGGCAAACTCAACCTACCACCATCACCTACACCCAAGGAGACTAGGATCTGGAGGTTTTGGCCACTCCAAGAGCTGCCTAGGTGCCTCTAGCATTTTGCCAAACACCTGGTGTGCATGGCCAGATCTGGCATGGATTTTAGTTTACAATATGAACTTGATCCACTGACCCAATGACCTTGTCCACTAAGCTAGCTACTCATAAACTAGGTGCATTAATTGCCAGCCTCACCCTAGCCATGTGGCATGCTTTGGCATTTAAATCAGCGACTAGCGTGGCGAGCTCTGGCGCGCCAGGCGCCGCGTTTTGCACGCGTGCACAACCGAGCCGCGCCGCGTTAAGCCCGCGCCCACGGCCTTTGCTGCGCTGCGAGTCATGCCTCGCCCTCGACCACTTTCGCCAGAAAGCGCGTAAGCTGCCACGGTGCCCTATAGCACCGACGTCGAGCCCCTTGGCGGCATGCGGCGTCCGCAGTGCGCCTCTGCCACGGACGGCGCCGCCCGAGCCACAACTCCTCGCCATCTGGCCTCGTGAGCAGGCCGCCCTTATCTCCGAGTCGTCCGCTAGCGCCGACCCTGCTCCGGCCATCGCCACGTCACTCTACCGCAGCAGAAACGGTCGACCGGCGATCTTATCCCCGGCGATGGCGGAACCGACCTTCCCCGGCTATATATACCCCCAGGCCCCGCTCGAGCCTCCTCAGCATCCTCGTACCACCCCTCTAGCGCACCCCTCGACCAGCAGGCAACGGCGGGAAGCCGTCTCCCCCGTCTCCGGCCGGTTCGGCCGCCGCCACGCTCCGGTCCGTTTTGTCGCAACCGAAGCCCCTCCCATCCATCCAGCGCCACCACCCGACTCCACGTGACCATGCGGAGCCGCCCATCACCTCAGCCCCGACCGGGAGCCACCATATCCCAGACCCCCATTTGCTCCCGAAGACACCGGCGCCCATGGCTTCGTCGGCGGCGATTCCGTCCATGTCGGCGACCATGGCGGGTACCTGAGTTCGCCTCGACCACTTGAGCACACCCATGTGCTCGATCCCCGAGGATGCCTCCGTTCACGGCCGAGCCTCGCCAGCTCCGCCTCTGTTGATCGGAGGAGACGGCTGGCGTGGACTAGTCAAACTGACCCGATGGGCAAAGCGGGCCCCTTGTCGATGACCAGCGCCGGTCCACGCAGGCATAAGTGGAGGCGTATTCTCAGAGTACGTCTTCGACGTGTATCTATTCGAATCGTTTTCTTTTCTTTTCTGTTTTTTAAAACATATTTGACCAAAACTTTGACTGGCTCTAACTTTTTAAATATAACTCCAAATGAGTTGGTTCTTTTTCCTACCTCTCTCAAATATTATCTAGTTTATTTTCAGATTTATTTGAAAAAATTCAGACAACTTTTTTGTACCACTTTTGAACTATATGTTAATTTGAGTATTTTCAAAAATAGGATTGTCGGAGAGAGAAGGAAACTTTCAAAGTTTTGGAATGCACCCTGCCTCCCCACAACTTGAAGGCAAGCATTCTGAACCCTGGCATAATATTGTGTGTGTTATTTACACAGTTACAACACCACCTCGACACGGAGTATCCGTTATTTCATGTGATAAAACGTTTCTACTCATGAGTGCATGTCGATGAGTGCATGCTATTGGAGTTAGATATGTTTGTGATAATACTCACCATCGAATGCCTTTCATGCATACCGGAAGGGATCCGGGAAAGACGATGTCTTGGGTAGACACGGGTTTGTCCCTAGTCCTCCGTCGAGACGGTTGTGTCCGGTACGGCATGATGAGGTATGTCGAGTGGTGATTCTGTCTATTGGCTGAAGTATATATTGTTATACTAATCATGCAGGAAATACTTAAGCCTCCTGAGTTGACCATAGATCAAGTCTTGTTCATTAACACCCATACTTGTTTCGTACTAGCACTTGTCCTGTCATAGGTAAGTGCAGTTCGATAAGTTGTCAACCCCTTTCCTAGCACACACCATCTGGAGAGACCATGGTGGAAGATCTGGGAGGCATCCGGTAGGCATGCCACCTGGCCGGGGCATGGGTGTTTTCGGTTGTAGCCGAAGGGTAGCTCCCCTAGTTTGCTTGGCGGTATAAATTTTGTGATCCCATGCTAAGTCGAGGTTGTAGCCTCCCCACTTAGAGTTTAGCTTAACGGGTGTCGTGGGTGATTCCAGACACCGGTAAGTTAGGCTGGTGTGTGTGGATAGGTGTGTTTTCAATTAAAAGGCCGTAGACGGAATTAGTCCTGATGGACTAAGGGAATCCGTTACTCGTGGGTAAAGAGTACACCCTCTGCAGAGGTTAAATCTATTCGAATAGCCGTGTCCATGGTTAAGGACTACTGATGCAGGATGGGTCAAGTGTCGGTCTTAGTGTCGGTCTTCGGAGGAGAAATTGTTAAATCAGAACTTGGATCATGACTTGTGACTTGTGATGATCAGGATTATTATTTATTATGGACTAACCCATTATATTATTTGAATGATCGAGTATCCCTAGGATGGTTCTACCTCCTGGATATTCACTGTGATTCTTTATAAGCCCTTTATGTGGTGTCGCTGAGACTCCCGACTGTGGCATGCTTGTTATTTATTTACCTTATAAGCCCTTTATGTGGTGTCGCTCAGACGCCCGACTGTGGCATGCTTACTTTATAAGCCCTTTATGTGGGGTCGCTAAGACGCCCGACTGTGGCATGCTTGTTATATATTTACTTTATAAGCCCTTTATGTGGTGTATTTGAGACGCCTCATCGTAACATGCTTGTTGTATATTTACTTTATAAGCCCTTTATGTGGTGTCGCTCAGGCCTTAGTGTAACATGCTTGTTATATATTTACCTTATAAGCCCTTTATGTGGTGTCGCTCAGACGCCCAACTGAGGCATGCTCGTTATTTGCTAACCTTTCGAGGCGTCGCTTCAGACATCCAATCGGCGCATTTTATTACTACTCTGTTATTGCATATTCATGTATATAAATAACCTGCTTGCATGCATCCGAGATTTTATTTTATGACTGACGTTGAGATCATAGAATATTTCAGAGCATATTTATCATTTGTTATATTATACCCGTGTTCATAATGTTTGCAAGTACATTCAAAGTACTCACTGGCTTGTCCCTGGCTATTGTCTTGGCCAGATCCCTTGCGTGGGAGGAGTGTTGCGAAGACAACCCCGGAACCTAAGCCATGATGATAGCAACCTCGCGAAGATAGGAGTTAACCTGGTCAGCTGTTCCTGTGGGAAATGGAGTCCCATAGACGCCGATGATCCACAAACCGCTTCCGCCATCAACCACTAGAAACCGTTTGTTGTACTCATAGGCCAGAATGGTCTTGTACTACATATTTTGCTTTTTGCTTGGAATTTCTGTATCAAGTTGGTGCCTCATCAGCTAACGATAATCACAGGGGCTGGTGAGCACAAGGCCATTTTCCGAAACTAATATCCCGAAAAGCCGGTCCCCGATAATTGCTTGGACTTATAGGGGAGAGACATCAAGGAGGCTGACGGGCGTTGTGCGAGAAGGAAATACCCGGTGGAAGTTATTTACGATCATTATACCTGCTTTATCTATCCGAACACAGCACCTTACTGGATAGGACATGTCAAATAGTCCTATATTATCTCTGCTTAACGCATCCATTGTAAACGTACGCTTAAACGTATTTTTCGTCAATGGGAGATTATATATAGCGTCAGCTTATTATTCTTATTTGAGCATTTTTTTCTCTTATAAATTTTTATTTGATATTGCATCCGCACACCTTGGTGCAGCCAAATTGCCAGGGGCTTCTCATGACGCCGTGTATGGCAAATAAAGTCCGAACACTTTCAACAGTGCGGCACCCCGAACTTATAGCACTATATGAATCAGCTCCGAATCATGTCTTGGGTCTACAGTTGGGATAGCCCGGCTCCCTTGTGTTGGTGCCTTACGTTAAGTTATACCGGCTAAGGTAGCCTTGAGGAGAACTACTGCGATTGTGTCCCGGTTCTTCGGACGAGCACCTCGAGAGAAAGCCAAAACTTACCGACATGATGTGGCGAGAGCTGGTCGCTGTTCGAGAGGTTCTAAAATCCTTAAAGATTTTCCGCTTTAGGCGATAAATCGGCTTCGTCCGATCTAGGCGTGTATAGTGCCCCGATTCAACCTTCCGGATTCTAGGGGCTTCGCCAAAATTTAAAATTGTAGACTTCTATGGCTAAGTGAAAGTTATAAAGCCGCATAGTCTGATTGCCTTGTTCGCTGCGCCGGACACCTCCTTAAGGGACCAAACATTTGGATAAAGAGTGTCCGGGTTTTCCACGAACACCCCAGTGCTAGTTACGTGGGGGAGGTAGCCGACGACTGGCCTACTTTCAGAATTTTATAAACAGTCGCACAAAAGGTAATATTTTAAATAACAAAAGCGCTACATAGCGAAGTAACTTCGTCTTTAGTTACAAATATGACAGAAGTGAATTCATTCCAAAATGGCGTCCTTGGTACACTCATCGGCGACAAGACGAGCACCCTTCATAACGCCATCGTAGTACATCTCGGGATGGCGATGCGCCTTGCCCTCCGGCGGCCCGTCCTTGACCAGCTTCTCCGCATCCAGCTTGCCCCAATGCACCTTGACCCGGGCAAAGGCTCAGCGGGCACCTTCGATGCAAACGGATTGCTTGATCACTTCAAGCCGCAGGCAGGCATCCACCATCCGCTTGATTAGGCCAAAGTAGCTACTGGGCAGGAGCTCACCAGCCCACATCCTGACTATGAAGTCCTTCATAGCCAGTTCGGCCGCCCTGTGGAGTTCGATCAACTGCTCCAGTTGGTCGCTCAGAGGCATCGGATGATCGGCCCCAGCATACTGGGACTAGAACAGCTTCTCCATTGAGCTCCCCTCCTGGGCACGGTAGAACTCCACAACGTCTGAGACGCTGCGTGGCAGATCTGCAAATGCCCCTGGAGAGCTCCGAATTCGAGTAAGTAAAAGAAACGCCTCCTCCACATGTTTGCTTTGCATAAAGAATTTCTTACCCGCCGCTATCTTTTTGGCCTCCTGGATCTTCTGCTGTGCTTTCTCGGCTTCGGCCTTGGCATCTTTCAAATTTACAAGGGACTTCCATGGCTCGGCCTCCTTCATCTTGAGATCATGCTCCACGGACTCACACTTCTTGCCGAGGTCACGGAGCTCTGCTACCTCGCCCACTCTAGCACTTTGCTTTTTCGCTCCTTGCATTCCAAGGCCGCTTTTCTTGACCTCAGACGGCGCTTTCTTGAGGGCGCTTCTTGGCGGTGGCCCCTATTACGATCCACGGCGCTTTGGCGTTAGATTGACAAATTTTGCCTATCTTTAAATACATACGAATGGGGAATAAACACCTTTATTCTCCTCGAGCTGCCTCTTCATGAGGCCGAGCTCTCCATGCGCTGCTCGAGATCCCGCTTGATTCGGCAACTTCGGCAAGACGGGCAGCAAAGAAGTCGCAACCTCGCTTATGCACACGAACATTTATTGTTAGACCCTTGCGGATTATAATTGACCCTCCGTTTGGTTTTTCTTTCCGAACACCAAACAGAGTATCAAGGGCTACTACCTATCGGGTGGTATTTTTACACGTATTTATTACTCACCTCAAAGCCTGTCAAGAGGCTGGTGCAAGCTTCGGTTAGTCCGCTCTTGGCGGACGAAACCTTTCGAATCACCGAACTCATAAGAGTATGGTGCTCCTCATCTATGGAAGCGCCGCGAAGCGCTTCCAGCAGACTATCCGGCGCCTCGGGCGCACCGGAAGTCCTCGATGTAGACGGCTCGCTCTCCCTGACGAGGGGCTGTCCGCTTGAGTTCGGAACCATTGAAGGTTCCGGGACAGTGTTCGGCTAAGAGCCCGACCTATTGATGATCTCATCGACACGATCCACAGGGACCTTGAACCCCGCGTGTCCGACGTCTGGGACCCCGCTCGAGGAGCCTTTGGGACAAGACCTCCTTGTCATCCGCGGGTTGAGGAGTAGTGGCCGTCGGAAGCGAATTGATCTCCGAATCACTCAGGGATCCGGAGGAAGACACTTCGGGGTAAGCCCTGGCCGGACTGCACATATGTTCGGCGTTAAAAAAAGCTATAGAATGAAGTTATGATGGAGTGCGGACACTTACGATCGCACCGGGTGCTTCCCTCTGGGCAGCCACCCTTCCTCACTATGAGCGGACGTGGCGGAGTAGTCCGGAAGGGGTACCTTCCCCTTCTTGGATGCCCCAGCCTCCCCCTCCGGGACGGCTTTTCTCTTCTTCTCCCCCCAGTGCAGGGAGGTGGAATTTCTTCTTGACTCCCCCTGCCTCCGCGGGAGGAATCTGTCTCATCGTCATCGGACGACAGGGGTATAACGGCCTTGCGCCGAGGGCCTTTTCCGGCCCCTGGCCCGCCTCTCCGGGCCCCTCATCCTTTCCGGATGGGGCGTCTTCTTCTTCTTCCTCCTCCCTTCGTGGGAGGAGTCTGCCTCGTCCGTCTCGGACGAGGCTTATGGCGCAACCTTAAGCCCGAGACCCTTTAGGGTCCCCGGGGCCTTCTTCTCGGCTTTCTTCTCGGCACCTTATGCGGTGCAGGACCCGGCTATCTTCGTCGGGGAGAGCATCAATTTGGGCCCTCTGGCGCGGAGCGGACGGTAAACCTGCTCCATTGTCTCCACATAATCCACGAGGCAAATAGGTATAACTACTTAAGGATCTCCCTTGAACATATTGGGAAAAGCGAGTCCGGTGGTAGTCTCGAGAACTCACTGACTAGGAGCTGCCAAGGGCGTGAAGCCCGCGATCCTCGGATGTGGGAGGAGGCACTTCAGAGGCCTTGAACAACACCTTCCATGCGCCTTGGTGCGTCATGTCATAGAGCTTCCGGAGCATTTGGTGTTCGGCCGGGACGAACTCCCATAGATTGTTGCCCGCCTTTGACAGGCAGGATCCGACGAGCAAGCATGAATCGGATCATGTTGACAAGCTTGATGTTCTTGTCCTTCATGCTTTTGATGCATGTCCGAGTCCGGTCAGCTCCGTAGAATCGCCCTGTGATAGGCCCTTCCTTTCCCAGGTGAGCCGCATGGGGGCTCAGAACTGGTCGGGGCCGCCCGCCCGATTGGCGCCAGCAGCAGTTCGGTGATGTAGAACCACCCGATTGCCATCCTTTACGGTCTCCGCAAAGGAGCCGTCCGACCATGTGACATTAGGCATCTTGCACCATGGCTCCTCCGCACTCCGCTTGATGGCGCTTACAATCTTGACTTCACGTAGAAGGTTTGCAGCCATAGGCCGAAATGAGGTCGGATGCGGAGGAAGGCCTCGCATACGACGATGAACGCCGAGATGTTGAGGACGAAATTTGAGGCTAGATCATGGAAATCTAGTCCGTAGTAGAACATGAGCCCGCGGACGAAGGTATGGAGTGAAAATCCCCGTCCACGGACGAAGTGGGCAACGAATACGACCCTCTCGTGGGGTCCTGGGTCGGAATGACCTGCCCGGCGTCCGGTAGCCGATGCGCTATGTCCGCGGCCAAGTATCCGGCCGCCCGAAGGTTTGTGATGTGCTTCTCCTTGATGGTGGAAGCCACCCACTTGCCTCCTGCTACGGACATGTTTAGCTGTGCGGAGGAGACGAGGACTTGGGCGCTGGAGCTCGAGGGGGCAAGAGTGGGCGAAGGAGGAGGAAGGCGTGGGTAAAAATGAGGAAATCTTATCCCTTTATAGAGGCGCCGAAAGCGGTACGCCTCCCCACTTGCCCTTTGGGAATCGCTTGCTTCCCAAGCGCTACGCTTGATGGCGTGGTGGGATTACCCATACCCGTATTGATGAGAATCCCGTGATAAGGGGACGTGATCTCTTCTTCGACAAGACATGTCAAGGAAATCGCCTCGTAATATGCGCTGTAGCTGGTTGTGGGAAAACAGTTCGAATAATGACCCGACCATAATGACACGTCGCGTTGCCTAAAAAGTTGTCAGCATATTGCATTTGTGAAACATCATTCTCTCTACGGTGGCATGCGAAGATCATCTTGTGGATCCGGACACGGTTCAAGTGTTCGATAATTGCCTTGAGGTATTCGGAGGAGGAATCCGCCTGCAATGTCAAGACAAGATCAAGGCTGCGTCGGACTCATCGTCATTGAAGCCTCGGTTCAGGGGCTCTTGAGGGAGTCTGGATTAAGGGTATCCGGACAGCCGGATTTGTATCTGACGTCCGGGCTATTGAAGCGTGAAGATACAAGACTCAAGACTTCGCCCGTGTCAGGATGGGACTTTCCTTGGTATGGAAGGCAAGCTTGGCGATCCAGATATTATATTTCCTTCCTTGTAACCGACTCCGTGTAAACCCTAGCCCTCTCCGATGCCTATATAAACCGGAGAGGTTGGTCCTTAGAAGGCCGATCACAATCACAATCATACCATCATAGGCTAGCTCTTAGGGTTTAGCCTCTACGATCTCGTGGTAGATCTACTCTTGTACTACCCATATCATCAATATTAATCAAGCAGGAAGTAGGGTTTTACCTCCATCGAGAGGGCCCGAACCTGGGTAAACATATGTGTCCCTTGCTTCCTGTTACCATCAGCCTTGACGCACAGATCGGGACCCCCTACCCGAGATCCGCCGGTTTTGACACCAACAGCGGGTGCAGGGGAATGCACGTCACTACTGTGATTGTAGCAATGGCGGGCTGATACGTCCATTTTGCATCATGTTTACCTACTGTTATTTATAATGTTTTAATGCATAATAATGCTTTTTGGAGTAATTCGAATGCCTTTTCTCTCATAATATGCAAGGTTCACACAAAGAGGGAGAATTCCGACAACTGGAAATATGGACCTGAAAAAGCTATGTCAGGCTACCTATTCTGAACAACTCCAAATGAGCTGAAACTTCACGGAGAATTTTTTATGGAATAAATAAGAAATACTGGAAGAAATAACTACCAGAGGGTGGCCACCTGGTGAGCACAAGACACCAGGGCGCGCCCTACTAGGTTGTGCTCAGCCCAGCCCACTTCCGATGCCCATCTTCTGGTATATAAGTTATTTTGACCTAGAAAAAATAAGAGGAGGACTTTACAGACTAAGCGCTGGCCTCGAGGCGAAACTTGGGCAGGAGCACTTTGCCCTCCCATGAGCGATTCCGTCGGGGGAACTTCCCTCCCGGAGGGGGGAATCATCGTCATCATCACCAACAACTCTCCCATATTGGGGAGGGCAATCTCCATCAACATCTTCAACAACACCATCTCCTATCAAACCCAAGTTCATCTCTTGTGTTCAATCTTTGTACCGGAACTATAGATTGGTACTTGTGGGTGACTAGTAGTGTTGATTACATCTTGTAGTTGATTATTATATGGTTTATTTGGTGGAAGATTATATGTTCAGATCCAATATGCTATTTAATACCCCTCTGATCTTGAGCATCATTATTATTTGTGAGTAGTTACTTTTGTTCTTGAGGTCACGGGAGAAATCTTGTTGCAAGTAATCATGTGAATTTTATATGTGTTCGATATTTTGATAGTATGTATGTTGTGATTTCCTTAGTGGTGTCATGTGAACGTCGACTAAATGACACTTCACCATATTTGGGACTAAGGGAATGCATTGTGGAGTAGTTATTAGATTATGGGTTGCGAGAGTGATAGAAGCTTAAACCCTAGTTTATGCGCTATTCCGTAAGGGACCGATTGGATCCAAAAGTTTAATGCTATGGTTAGAATTTATTCTTAATACTTTTCTCGTAGTTGCGTATGCTTGCGAGGGGGTTAATCATAAGTAGGAGGTTTGTTCAAGTAAGAATAGTACCTAAGCACCGATCCACCCACATATCAAATTATCAAAGTAACGAACACAAATATAACTAACATGGTGAAAGTGACTAGATGAAATTCCCGTGTACCCTCAAGAACGCTTTGTTTATTATAAGAGACTGTTTTGGCCTGTCCTTTGCCTCAAAAGGATTGGGCTACCTTGCTGCACTTTTGCTACTATTATCATTACTTGCTCGTTACAAATTATCTTGCTATCAAACTACTCGTTACCTATAATTTTAGTGCTTGCAGACATTGCCTTACTAAAAACCACTTGTCATTTCCTTCTGCTCCCCGTTGGGTTCGACACTCTTACTTATCGAAAGGACTATGATTGATCCCCTATACTTGTGGGTGAGCTCTTTTCTGGCGCCATTGCTGGGGAGTGAAGCGCTCTTGGTAAGTGGAAATTGGTAAGGAAAAATTATTACTACGTGCTGAAATTTATTGTCACTTGTTACTATGGAAAACAATCATTTGAGGGGTTTGTTCGGGGTATCTTCACCTCGACCGGAACCACAATTAGTCACCCCTCAACCTAATACACCTACTGAAAATATTGAATATGAAATTCCTTTGGGTATTATAGTACAACTCCTAGCTAATCCTTATGCAGGAGATGGAACCGAACATCTTGATATGCACTTGATATATGTGGAAGAAATTTGTGGATTGTTTAAGCTTGCAGGTTTACTCATAGATGGAGTTAATAAGAAGGTTTTCCCTTTATCTTTGAAGGGAAAAGCATTGGCATGGTACAGGCTATGTGATGATATTGGATCTTGGAATTGGAATCGATTGAAATTGGAGTTTCACCAAAAAATATCCTATGCATCTAGTTCATCGTGATCAGAATTTTATATATAATTTTTGGCCTTGTGAAGGAGAAAGTATCGCTCTAGCTTGGGGGAGGCTTAAGTCAATGTTATATTCATGCCCCAATCATGAGCTCTCGAAGGAAATTATCGTTCAGAATTTTTATGCTCGGCTTTCTCATGATGATCGATCCATGCTTGATACTTCCTGTATTGGTTCCTTTATGAAGAAGACTATTGACTTACGGTGGGATCATTTGGAAAGAATTAAACACAACTCTGAAGATTGGGAACTCGACGAAGGTAAATAGTCAGGTATTAAGCTTAAGTTTGATTATGTTAAATATTTTATGAATACTGATGCTTTTCAAAAGTTTAGCACTAAATATGGACTTGACTCTGAGTTAGTAGCCCCTTTTTATGAATCATTTGCTACTCATGTTGATCTCCCTCAGGAGAAGTGGTTTAAATATCACCCACCTATTAAAGAAGAAATTAAAGAACCGGTAGTAGCTAAAGATGAAACTATTATTTATAATGTTGATCCAGTTGTTCCTACTGCTTATATTGAAAAACCACCTTTCCCAGTTAGGATGAAGGAACATGCTAAAGTTTCAACTCTGGTCAATAAAAATTATATTAGAACTTCCAAACCTGCTGAACAAATTAAAGTAGAACCTAGTGTTGCTATGGTTAAGGATCTCCTGGTTGAAAATATAGATGGGCATGCTATTTATTTATATGATGAAGCTACTAGAATTGCCAAACCCGATGAAAAAGATAAACATAGACCTGTCGTTGGCATGCCCGTTGTCTCAGTTAAAATAGGAGATCACTGTTATCATGGTTTATGTGAGATAGGTGCTAGCGTGAGTGCTATTCCTTTTACCTTATATCAGAAATTATGAATGATATAGCACCCACCAAAATAGAAGGCATATATGTTACTACTAAACTTGCTAATAGAGACACCATCACACCACTTGGGATTGTTAGAGATGTTGAAGTCTTGTGTGGGAAAATATAATACCCTACTGATTTTCTCGTTCTTGGTTCCCCACAAGATGACTTTTGTCCCATTATCTTTGGTAGACCTTTCTTGAACACCGTTAATGCTAAAATAGATTGTGAGAAACAAACTGTCGGTGTTAGCTTTGGTGATGAATCTCATGAGTTTAATTTTTTCCAAGTTTAGTAGAAAGCATCATAAAAAAGAATTGCCTAGTAAGGATGAAATAATTGCTCTTGCCTCTATTGTTGTACCTCCTACTGATCCTTTAGAAAAATATTTGTCAGACCATGAGAATGATTTGCATATGCATGAAAGAAATGGAATAGATAAGATTTTCTTTGAACAACGTCCTCTGCTCAAACACAATTTGCCTATTGAAACTCTAGGAGGTCCTCCTCCACCTAAGGGTGATCCTAGTTTGAATTAAAACAATTGCCAGACACTTTGAAATATTCTTATCTCGATGATAAGAAGATATATCCTGTTATTATTAGTGCTAACCTTTCAGAACATGAAGAAGAAAGATTATTGAAAGTTCTAAGGAAGTACCGGGCTGCTATTGGATATATTCTTGACGATTTAAAGGGAATTAGTCTCACTCTATGTTAGCACAAGATTAATATGGAACCTAATGCTAAACCCGTTTTTGATCATCAACGTCGGTTAAATCCGAAGATGAAAGAAGTGGTAAGAACGGAAATATTAAAACTTCTAGAAGCAGGTATAATCTATCCTATAGCTGATAGTAGATGGGTAAGTCATGTTCATTGTGTCCCTAAGAAAGGTGGTATTACTGTTGTTCCTAATGATAAGAATGAACTTATTCCACAAAGAATTGTTACAGGCTATATAATGGTAATTGATTTTAGAAAATTAAACAAAGCAACTAGAAAAGATCATTACCCTCTGCCTTTTATTGATCAAATGCTAGAAAATTTTTCTAAACAAACACATTTTTGCTTCCTTGATGGATATTGTGGTTTTTCACAAATACCTGTTTCTCAACCTGATCAAGAAAAGACCACTTTTACTTGTCATTTTGGAACTTATGCTTATAGACCTATGCCTTTTACTCGGGGTGGTCACCGGAACCCGTAAAATTGCTCGGGGCGATCTCCACAACCTAATTGGAGACCTTGACGCTTGCCTAGAGCTTTACACCACAATGATTGAGCTCCGAACACCACCAACCGTCTAGGGCACCAAGGCACCCAAGAGGAACAAGCTCAATTGTACCAAGCACCCAAGAGTAATAAGCTTCTCAACTTGTAACTTCCATGTATCACCGTGGAGAACTCAAAACGATGCACCAAATGCAATGGCAAGGGCACACGGAGTGCCCAAGTCCTTCTCTCTGAAATCCCACCAAAGAAACTAATGCTAGGGAGGAAAATGAGAGGAAGAATAAGAAGGAGAACACCAAGAATACAAGATCTAGATCCAAGGGGTTCCCCTCACAAAGAGGAGAAAGTGGTTGGTGGAAATGTGAATCTAGATCTCCTCTCTCTTTCCCCCAAAAACTAGCAAGAATCCATGGAGGGATGGAGAGATAGCAAGCTCGAAGAAGGTCAACAATGGGGGGAAATGCAAGCTCAAAGGATAGGGTCCATTGGGGAAGAAGGCCCCCTTAAGTAGGCACCCCCAAATCTAACTGTTATGCCCACTGGTCGTGCACAAGCGTTACTACCGCTTGGAGGAGCGGTACTATCGCTTAGGATGGCCAAAACAGCCCAACGAGGCAGGAAACACGAATAGTAGATCTGCCAGAGTGGTAGTACCGCTCTGGGGAGCGGTACTACTGCTCTACTACCGCTTAGGGAAATCAGGCAACAGAAACAAGCACAACCATTGAAACACAAGAGGTACTACCACTCGGGGGTGCAGTACTACCGCTTGAGCGGAACTACCGCTCTACTACCGCTTAGAGAAAACAGGCAACAGAAACATGCACAAAAGACTTTGCCCAAGCGGTAGTGGCAGCGGAAGTCCACAATGGAAGTACCGCAAGTGTTACTACCGTGGTACTAAGCGGTACTGTCGGCTTTCTGGGAACGGGGGTCCCCGGGCTTGCCTGCCTGCTGCCCACGGCATGGCGCTGCTAGCGGGCCTGTACGGCCCATCTTCACCAACAAGCTCTCAAGACCCTCGCGAGGGGCCAAGCCTCACAAGGCGGATGACACAAGACCTCCTCGGGAGCGGCCTCACCAGGTTGGCTCGCGAGGGGCGGGGAGATCAAGGCAAGGCAAACCTCGCGAGGTTCTTGTGACATAAGCCATGACGATCAAGGCCAGGCGGGCACCAGGCGGGCGCCAGCGCGCATAGTGTCCTTGTTTCCCCTTTGGTGCTAAGGAGGCAAGCGCAGGCGAGGAGTACCGAGGCATCAGGCAAAGGTTTCCTTATCGGTGCAACGAGACCAAGACCAGCAGGACGGCAAGACGGAGGTCACCGTGGAGCCCAAGACGGCGTCATCACCAGAGCCTTTGGCATGCGAAGACCACCTTTAGTCAGGATAGCTTGTACTAGTTGTCCCCTTTCAAATTGGCCGTTGTGGCATCCCTTCCTGCTCAATATTTGGGAAGAGGACCGGGGCCTCTATAAATAGGACTAGCCACCATAGCAGGAGGCATCTCATCTTGAGTAATCCTCACCCACATAAGTTCACTGAGCATAAGAACACCTCTCCTCAGGAGGCTGTTCTTCCCTTGTAGCTGTTCATCCTCAGCCCGAGAGGCAATCCACCACCACCACACTAGAGTAGGGTATTACACCACAACGATGGCCTGAACCCGTATATACCTCGTGTCTCTTGTGTTGCGAGTTCATCGAGCCTAGCCTTTAGATCGCGGAGTGTGTGAGGACGTGATCGGTGGAGAGATCTTTCGCGTGCACCCCAGTGTTCGAACCTTGAGGGTTTTGCCGGAACCCGTGATCCGACATTTGGCGCGCCAGGTAGGGGTGCACCGGAGCTTTCTTCCGCCAGTTGATCCGCCTGTTGATCCATCAACACTCCGCGGCTCAGATGTCCAGCGACTCAAGGACCAATGCCGACCGCTGGGCAGCCTAGCCAGCCCGGGCGGCGCCGCCCGCCCAAGAAGACCTCAACCTCAAGCGCTTCTAAGCAAAGACGTGCACCACCAAACAACTGCGCGAAGCGGCGGCGATCACCGCCGACCGCCCTTACTCCACGACAGGTGTGGCAGCTGCGAGGGCCTCAAGCCACACCGCGGCCACGGCGCCGCACACCCGGCGGGAGCAAGCAAACATGAGGGCCACGCTCACAGTGGCTCGGGAGCTGTTGCGGTGCCGGTTAATGGTGAGCGGCAGGGATGCATTGCTGGAGCGTGTCACCGAGCTCTTGGACGCCGCAGCCTCATGAGCACCACCCTTCTGCTCTCTGCACACACCTCAAGTCGCGGCCGGGTCGCATGGCGGGCCTCACCGCGCCCGCGTGCCCTCGGGCGCGCCACTGGGCTTCATCGACACCGGCGTAACCAACGGTGCCGGACGCCCGCTCGCACCCGCAACTCCTCCGGTGAGCGCGGGCACGACCACTGCCACCTACGGCCCCGGCGGGATGCAGCCCTACCATCCTCAAGGCGGCACGCTAGGCTGGGCAACATGGAGCATGGGGCACTACGGCGAGGTCTTTGAGGCGGCGGCCCCGGAGGCCTACGTGCCCCACATGGTGGACCAGGAGTACATGCTGGAAGATGACCCTGGCTCGTTCCTCTAGCCGGCCGGGTGGAGGAGGCGCTAGAAGCTGGCACCTTCAGAACCCTCAGGAAGCCTCACCAACCAAGGGCGACATAACAACTGTGGTACCACTAATTTCTTAGGAGCAGGCTTACGCTAACGATGGAACGCAGGAGGATCAGGTCGCAGCGGTGGATGGCGGCCCCAGCTCGTCAGCCTCCCTCCCGCCAGGGGGGCGCACTGGGGGGCTGCAGGAGAGGGGCTGGGAGCAAGGCTCCTCTCCGCGCCGCATGGAGCAAGGCGTCCCCCGGAGGTAGGCCCTCTACCGGGGAGGTGCTGGAAAGCCTACCCCCGGCAGAGGACCCGTGGTCGCCGAGGGCGCCGCTGGCGTCCCCTTTGCCCCTTGGTGTCATCCTGGTTTCCGGTCGCCCCCAATGGTGGTTGAGGGTGGCGCAATGCGGGGCCCTCGTATGGCGATATGAAGTAAGGCTCACGCCTTTGAAGATCGCCGTCCGTGACACTCTCACGTAATAACGAGTGGGGTTGTACACGCCCCGGAGTCTCAGGAGTGCCGCCCTCGGGCCTCGGGGGCTCCCTCCCTCGTCCTAGTGGCAACACTTAGCTTCGTGCTGGTGAGAAGACAAGAAGACTAGACTAGGTGCTGGACACGACCATTCGCTTTTGATCTCATTTCTGTAGCTCTGTCTTCTGGATTTGGATTTGAGTTGAAGCTAGATATTCATTGATATACGCGGGGGGTGCCTTTTTCTTGTTCGCACAGTTTCTTGCAATCCGGTTCTCGCCTTATTCGGGGCTCACACCCGCTGCCTCCCCCTCGCGAGCAGGGCTGGGCGAGGCACACACATGCCACGTGCGCGCCAATGCCACGACTGGCGCCTGCTTCTCAGGAGGCCCCCTCGGATGCATCAGAAGGCTCCTCAGGAGTCTCAGAAGCTCACGACCTCACGATCCAGTTCGGGATTTACCCCGGCTAAGGTAAGCCACGACAGGAAACTCGCCACCGGGCTTATGGTTTCGCGAAGGCGCATGCCCAGCTTGATATAAAAGAATAAAGGTTGTGATTTCTTTACATGAGGGGCTTCCCCTCTCAAAATACTCTTACAATCTTTAGGAGCTGCGCCCAAGCTTTTGCATACATGGTAAACAACAGGGAAACACGGGATCAGCCGGATATGTCGCTCGCCGCGTCCCCCAGGTCATCTTTAGGCGCATCACTGGCGTCGCCGCAACCTTCGCCGGCGCCGCCATCTCCGTCGTCAACCACGTCGCCTTCGTCCGCCGCGACTACCACCACGTCGTCCTCAGAAGCAAAGGCCCTGACCAGCGCATCCACGTTGTCCTCCACCCATCGCGCCAGGTCGCCTCGGATGGCCTCGGGTACGGGGGCAATGGTGGCATCAAAGTCGAAGTTAGGGTAGGTGTTCTGAAGATGGTTGAAGACGCGGGAGAACGCGCGCCCAAGCAGGCCACGACTCCTCTCTTCCACGAGCTGGTGAGCTCTATCGGATCGAGCTTCCAGGCGCGTCACCACGTCAGCGAAGAAGCGAAGGTGACTGACGTAATCGTTTGAATGGGGATGCAAAGCATTCTCGTCGCAGACATGGCCTAGCGCCGCGTTGGCCCTGACCCTGAGATCTTGAAGCATGGGGCATGCTCACGCTCCAGTGTCTGCCGCTGAAGCACTCCCTCCTCACTCTGCCTCGTGAAGGATTCGGCGTCATCTACTCGCCGTTGAAGAGAAACCAGCTCGGCGTGGGCGGAGGCCAGCTCAGCCTGCGCCGAGGCCAGGGCGGCTGCGGTGACCTCCCCATGCCGCTCCACCTCAGCCAGCCTAGTCTTGAGGGCAGAGGTCCTGCCCTCAGCCTCGGCTTCCACAAGCTCCAGCTTCAGGTCGAGCTTACCCTCCAGATCCGCGCGAGCCTCGGCCACCCGGCGATCAACCTCCTCCTGGGCCCTGGCCTCGCGCGCATTGACGGCATCCTTCGCTTGGGCGACTTGGCGCTCTCGCATCTCCAGTCGCTCAAGCTCAAGGCTGCGTTCCACAGCCTCCAGAGTCAGCGCTTCCTCAAGCTTCTGGACCTCTTCCTCCTCGGCAGGTGTCCCCCTCATTGACGCAAGGGTGGCTTTGCGCGCCTCCACCTGCTACTCCAGGGATGCACTCCAGGCCTGGAGCTCCCACGCACGCTTCTCCGCAGCCTCGCGACGGCAGTCAGCCTCACGGGCCTCCTCCAAGGCTCGGGAGCAGGCTTCACGAGAGACCTCAAGGGACGCCTCGGCCTTCGCCTTGTCAAGATCGCGCTGATGACGCCCAAGGTTGATGGCCACCTTCAGCTTATGTCGTTCCTCCGCCAGCCGAAGACCCTTGGCCTTGAGGCGCGCATCAACATCCGTGAGTTCCCTGCTGAGCCGGTTCATCGTGCCCACCGCCTCCTGGAAGAGCTCGTGGCGAACGAACTCTGTTCATGCTCGAACTCAAGCGCACGACCCATCTCGTCCTCCACCGCGGGGGCCGCAGGTGGGGCCCGAAGCAGCTCGCCTCCTCTCGGCAGGGGGCTGGGGGCTGGCACCCGCCCGGAGGCCAGCCAAGCCTCGCGAGGGGCCCGGACGAGTCGGGGCCAGCTGCTTGAAGAGGAGCCCAAGACCGAAGCCACCCAGCCGCCGTCCATGTCCAGAGGAGGAGCCCTTGGCACACTTGCTGAGCTCCAAGCCAAGTTGCAAAGGAGGAACGACGGAGACGTGGGCTCAGGTTGCTCTACTGGCGTGCTCGCCTCTCCGGTCAGCCCCGCGCACGGGCCCAGGGCGCTCATGGTCAGCAGGAGAGACGAGGAAGGAGGAGATCGCTTCTCAGGAGACCCAGCAGCTTTGGCGGAAGGGATCTTGAAGGTCCACTATCATAAAGGGAAGCAACACTCAAGGAACCACAAAGATACAATACTTACTCGTCGACGGCGATGTACTTCCTCCTCTTCAACGGCCCGAAGATACCCCTGCTGCCGCTCGGGGATCCGTTCCTCTTGCGGAGCTCCTCGAAGTCCACGCGAAGCTGACCGAAGCGCTGGACGTGGCGGCCGGCGCGGGGCGCAACCGGAGAAGTGCTCGAAGGGATGACCTCAGGGGCGCCAAGCTGAGGTGAGCCATCGGGCGCCACCTCGCGGTGACCTGCCGAAGTCTCAGGAGCCTCTGCCTCGGGAGTCGCAAGCTGCATCACCCCCGTAGTTGTCGCCCCAGGACAAGGATCACAAGTCCCCGAGGACGATGCCTCGGGAGCCCCAGGCGGCATCAGCATGTCGGCACTCTGGCCACCAGCCTCCGGCGGTGCTCGCCCCCCTGCATCCACACTCGGGGCGAGCTCGATGCCACCAGCAAAGAGGGGAACCACATTGACGGGGTTCTCACGAGGCCCCACCAGGCCGTCCGGGCGCAACCCCCACTCATCAAAGGAAGGCATGTGCTCCACAAATTCTACCATGTTTGAGCAGCGATACAACAGGCAACTCTTCCTAGGAATGTCGTCTGGCAATGGAACACCTGTCAGGACCTCAAGCACTGTTTGCTGCGTCTCAAGAGGAAGCCCGGACTCCTGAAACCTCAGGCGGTCCTTGCTGTTGAACAAGGCCTACATTGGTTGAGAATGGCGCTGAAGCGGAGCGATGCGGTGCCTGACGAACTCCTTCACCACCATAGGCGCAGTCTCGCCGTGGTCTTTCAGCCTGTTCAGCCTGAGCCAGACGGGGATGAGGCAAGGGCTCGCAAGTTTCTCATGGCCCCAGCCGGAGTTGGGGACGGCGGGCGACAACGGAGGCGAGAGTAGGGGGCTGAGCACCCCTACATCTACATACACCCATCGCATCCGAAATCTATTCGCGGGCAGCGGGAGGTCAAAATAGATCCCCGAGCCGGCCGTCTTCGCCACGGCGTGGAGGCTCACACATCCCGAGCTATGCCGGGGATCGATCAGATGCAGCGAGAAGAAGTGGCGGAGAAGGGCCACGGAAGGAGCAATGCCCACCATGGCCTCGCAAACAAAGGCGAAGACGGCAAGAAGGGTCACAGATTGGGGGTCAAGATGCAGCATATGGATCTGGTAATGTTCAAGCACTACGTTGAAGAAATCAGAGAAGGGGGGACCAGACCAGCCCAACGAGCGTCGATGAAAAGCGGGACCTCGGTGGCTGTCCTATCAACACAAGCTCGAGATGCAGGCCAGGCCACCGTCCCTCCCCACTCATTGAAGCAAGAGGCGAGCATGGGGGGCACCTTTCCCATGGCCTCATCATTGAGCACCAGCGATCGGCCAATGGCGGGCTCGATGGCCGGAGACGCACTGGCCGAAGTCAGAGGTTTTTTCCCTTATCTGCTTGTTTCGGTGCCATGGCGGTGGAGTGGGCAGAGTTCAGATCAGATTGGAAAGAGGAGCAGAGTCTCGAGGAAGAAGAGGAATTGGGGGAGTATGGCACTGGCGATGGAGGAATAACTATGTAGGTTGCGATGGCCGCCTAGCCAGGCGGATTCCAAGGCAGCGTGGGGAAGTGGAGACGCCCACGTCCAATCAACTGCCATGTGTCGACCAAGGTCGCAAGCTGTGGGGGGCCCGTGGTGCTCCGCACTTGCCCTTTGGCTTCGCCTCGAAGCCAAGTCCGACCGCGCCTTGGGCCCGGGGGCTACTGTCGGCATTCTGGGAACGGGGGTCCCCAGGCTTGCCTGCCTGCGGCCCACGGCATGGCGCTGCTAGCGGGCCCGTACGACCCATCTTCACCAACAAGCTCTCAAGACCCTCGCGAGGGGCCAAGCCTCGCGAGGCGGACGACACAAGACCTCCTCGGGAGCGGCCTCACCAGGTTGGCTCGCGAGGGGCGGAGAGATCAAGGCAAGGCAAACCTCGCGAGGTTCTCATGACGTAAGCCATGACGATCAAGGCCAGACGGGCACCAGGCGGGCGCTAGCACGCACAGTGTCCTTGTTTCCCCTTTGGTGCTAAGGAGGCAAGCGCAGGCGAGGAGTACCGAGGCATCACGCAAAGGTTTCCTTATCGGTGCAACGAGACCCAAACCAGCAGGACGTCAAGACGGAGGTCACCGTGGAGCCCAAGATGGCGTCATCACCAAAGCCTTTGGCAGGCGAAGACCACCTTTAGTCAGGATAGCTTGTACTAGCTGTCCCCTTTCAACTTGGCCATTGTGGCATCCCTTCCCGCTCAATATTTGGGAAGAGGACCGGGGCCTCTATAAATAGGACTAGCCACCATAGCAGGAGGCATCTCATCTTGAGTAATCCTCACCCACACAAGTTCACTGAGCACAAGAACACCTCTCTTCAGGAGGATGTTCTTCCCTTGTAACTATTCATCCTCAGTCCGGGAGGCAATCCACCACCACCACAATGGAGTAGGGTATTACACCACAACGGTGGCCCGAACCAGTATAAACCTTGTGTCTCTTGTGTTGCGAGTTCATCGAGCCTAGACTTTATATCGCGGAGTGTGTGAGGACGTGATCGGTGGAGGAGAGATCTTCACGCTGTCGGATTTCGGGTTCCGGCAGACCCTTGAGGTTCGAACACTGGGGTGCGCGCGGAGATCTTTCCCCTACCAGCTCACGGGTGAATGGTTAGCGAGGGATCTAAACTAAGAGGAAGAACACACAAGGGACACGAGGTTTATATCTTGGTTCGGGCCACCATTGTGGTGTAATACCCTACCCAAAGGTGTGGTGTGGTGGATTGCCTCAGGGGCTGATGATGAACAGTACAAAGGAAGAACAACCTCGCGAGGGGCTGTTCTTGAGCTGGTGCGATGAACTACTTGGGTGAGTTCGATCGCCTCTCTCTCTCTCTGGTTAATCTCTCTCTTTGTTCTCCCTGGTTCTCATCCCTGTATCCCTTATTCGTTTGGTGGCTAGTCCTATATATAGAGGGAGGCCCTGGGCCTCTTCCCAAATAATGAGCGGGAAGGGCGCCAACAATTGGCCATTTTAAAGGGGAACATCTAGTACACTTACCCTGACTAAAGTTGGTCTTCTACCGCCAAAGGCTCGACGGTGACGCCGCCCTGGGCTCCACGATGACCTCCTTCTGCCGCTCTGCTTTGGTCTTGGTCTTGTTGCGAAGGCGGTAACCTTTGCACGATGCCTTGGCCTGTGCTTGCCTCCTTTGCAGACTAAAGGGGAACGAGGACACTTGCGAGTCGGGCGCCCGCTTGGTCTTGATCGTCATGGCTTGCGCCACGGGCACCCTCGTGAGGTACCCTGCCTTGATCTCTCCGCCTCCTCGCGAGCCTGCCTGACGAGGCTGCTCCTGAGGAAGGTTCCTATCGTCCGCCCCGCCAGGCTTGGCCCCTCGTGAGGGTCTTGAGCTTGAGCTGATGAAGCTGGGCCGCGCCGGGCCTCCACTTGAGCCACGCCGCAGGCCGCAGGCAGGCAAGTCTGGGGACCCCTGCCTTAACGCCGACAAGAGCCCCGAGCCCAAGGCGCGCCCGGACTTGGCTTAGCAGAGAAGCGAAGGGGCAAGTGCGAAGCCCGCGGGCCCCAATAGCCTGCGGCCTTGGGTGCCGCGTAGCGATTGATTGGTCGTGGGCGTCTCCGCTTCCCCATGATCCCTCGGCGACTGTATGACTTGACAAGTCCCTGCACGCAGAAATGGTTCATGATTACCTGTGATCGTGGAGGCCGGCGGTTGGCCTCCTCCGGCTATAAGTACGGAACGACGCGAGCCCTTCCAGTCCATCTCTTCTTGCTACTCCTTCCTCTCCATCCTTGCCCTTTCTCCACATTGCGACAATGGCTCCGATCCGCCGGTTTTCTGCAGAAGAGAAGGGAAAGGCCCCTCGAGAGGGTCTCGACCCGCTCACCAAGAAACGGCTAGTCCTCTGCCGAGAGGAAGGCGCCCGGCAGAGGTGTCGAGGCCTGCACGAGCGGCCACCGCCAGGGTTCCCGCTGCCCTTGTACGCCCGCATCGAGGGCCCTGGAGGAGTAGACGCCGAGCGCCACGGACGACGCCGCCATCGGCGCCGGCGGGTCACGGTGGTGCGCGTCGTTCCTCCTGGAGTCCATGCCGAGGGCTCCTCCCGAGAGCTTGTGCTCCACGCCGCCATGCCTCCTCAGTCTTGGATTCGCCTTCCTCCTTCCTTCGCCTTCGAGATCCCGCCGAGGGGCTCTGTGGAGCTCTGGTTGCAGCATGCTGGCTGCAGCACCCCTGCGACCGGAGCGGAGGTTGCGGTTGTCCCACCGGGCAAGGTCTACATGACCCGAGGCTGGGGCGAGATCGCCCAAGTCTGCCGGACAAGGGGCGCCCTCATGATCCACCTAGAATACGATGTAGCCTCCTTGATGTTCTTCAAGATTTTCGACGCGGAAGGAGGCCGACTGGAATGCTGCCCCGAGAAGGGCGGTCGGGGCGTCGTCGCGGCGAGGACTAGGCCCGCCGATCGCCCCCTCGGCAGCTCCTCGGGCAGCAGCGAAGGGACCGGAGGGTCCAGCGCCTCCGCCGAGCTTCTGGCGACTCCGGAGACGAGCGACAACATCTACGAGCCCCCGAGCTCGCGACGCGCTCTGAGCCGGACGGGCGCTTCGGGCTACCGGCGCTGGTGATCTGGATGGGGTTGGCGCCGGCACCTGGCGGCCCACTGTTGATGATGGCTTCTCCTGCGGAGGCACGCGTAGTCGGTGTTTCTTAGGATTAGCACCTTTTATTTCCTGCAAAGAATCGAAGTTGCACCCTGCGGGGGTATGTAAGGTGCTCGCCATGTTTTTGTAAATATTATTTCCTTATGATGAATCGGTGCGAGATGCTTGTTGTGTTCCGGCTCAGCTCCCCTTTCTTTCCTCACGAGGGCTTGGTGCTCTGCGCTGACAGGTCCCGGTCCCCAGGTAGGCTTCAACCGTCGCAGGTATGCCAGGTCGCGATGCCGTGGTCAAGGCCAGGAGGTGACCGGCCCGAGGTCCAGTAAGAGCCCCTGAGTCGCGATGCTCAGGAGGTCCCCTTTAGCGCTCAAGCAGCCTCCGCAGGGCAGGAAAGGTAGGCAGCTTTGCCGTGACAAAGCGGCGAGAGCGAGGGTTTAGCGCCGAGTTGGATCAGTTTTATGCGTGACTTATCTTGCGAGTTTGGAGCGTTTGATGAGGTGCTGCAGGTTCCAAGGCTGGCAAGAATCGAGGTGTTCTTTGGTTTAGGCCCTCGCGAGCTTCTTCCCTCTCCCCCGCTTTCCTTAATGCTCTACATCCTCAAGTCCGGCCCTCGAGCGAGCTCACCATTACCGGTATGATGTGTCGTGATGCCGTGGGTCAAGGCCGGGGTGAGAGCCGAGAGCCAAGAAGAGCCCATGAGTCGCGATGCTCACGTACCCCCCCTTTTTAACGTGCAAGCGGACGCCTTGGGAGAGGAGGAGAAGGCTCGTGGTGCCGCCGGCGTTACTCTGGAGCAGTCCTGTGTACCAATCACGAGAGGAAATAAGGTTCGTCGTTACGGTTGCCACCAACCATTGGTCGCCCGAGAGAGTGATCGGGGCACCGAGGGCTTGGTGAGGTGGCGCCTGTCGCTGCCGACGAGCTCGCCCACTGATTTGCTCGGCATTGCGGACGGACCGGCGCGAGCGCCGCGGCTCGAGCGAGCGGCTCCAAAGGTAGGTGTCAATCGAGCAGGCGATTAGGTCAAGCACATTATGTATGAATAAGCAAATCCATCTAAATAGGTGTGGAGAAAGCATACGCCACCGGGTCCGGCCCGAGCAGCTTGGGGATAATGCAGCCCGAGGAGCGCCCCCAACAAGGTAAGTAAAGAACATTTTAACATATAATGAGGCTAGTCAACTTGCCTCCTCGGAGCTCCCCCGATTTGGCTGTTCGTGACCGTCCGATCCTGGTAAATTTCCCACCTCGCCTCCCCTCAGCCGTTGGATATTCACTGCATGTTTCACCTTGTTATTTCTTTCACATGTGTATGACTGGTGGGCCGGTTCGTTGGTTGGTTCACTCTGTGTTGGCTGGGTATGATGGCGCAAGGGTGCCATTGGCTGTTCCTCTCCTCTCTGAGAGCCCATTGGGCACAAGCACACAAACCCTAGCCCCAACCCACAGCCGCCACACCTCCTCACTTCCTCGTCCGCTGCGGCACCCCATCCCTCCTCCCCCATCGTCACCACGACCTCCGCCCTGGGATCTCCGCCGCCTCCCACGCGGTCGTCCTCTCATCTCCCATGCCACCACCGTCGTCGCGGCGCTCTTCCCGAGCCCTCGCCTCCCGTCTCACCAAGCCCTCGATCCGGCCCCGTCGGCATGCCGAGGTGACGCAGCGATGGCCGCGCTCGACATTTTCCTTCGTCGGTGAGGGTCCAGCGCCTGCGGGAGTAAGCAGAAGAGATTGGTGGAGCGGCGGATACGGGCGGGCAGGGTCAGCGGTAGGGGAAGGCTCGACGGCTGGAGCACCAGGATCTCGAGGTGATTCAGGCTTTCCTCTCCTCTATACACCGGGTGCACAGGTCAGGCGGCTAAAGCTATTTGACATGGTGGTGCCATTCAGGCAGGATGGAGGTGGTGCACACAGACGAGGACAGCAGGGGAACCCCGCCTGGTCCAGCCCCCACCATGCCAGCTGCCTGGAGAGGAGGATAGCTCGAGGACAACTCCCAGCTTGCCGAGGAGATGCGAACAGGTGAGCTTCTTTCTGTCTTTCTCCCTCCTTTCCTCATATTCCCAACCTGCAATTGTTTTCTATTTTTTTAGCTTGATTTGGCACTGTCGTGAAGTGGGGTAATTAGCCATATTGATATGGTTCTTCCCGGCAAAGAGGTATGCACATCCCACTAAGAAGCAAGGCATAATAACAGCTCATTTTCTATTCAGTAAAGGTTCTTTTTTAGTAACTGATGATGTGTCCATGTTGATGCAGCTACAAATATGGTATTGCAGGTTATACTGCAGGGTTCACGATGCCTTTGTAAGTAATTTTACTGCAGATATTCTAGGGCGTCGCAAATTTTTTTTTATGCTCAGTTGCATGAGTTAGAAAGCCAATGTTAGGACAGAACAAGAGATACATACACACATGTTTCATTATGATTTGTGGCAATCTTGTGGCTGGTACAATGCTAAAAAAAGTCAATTATATGATCAAGATCTTAAGTTGATGGTAACTTGATATGTGGTTCTCCTGTTGTAGTAGTTACATTTTGAATTATCTTACCCGGAACTAAAGTTTCAGTACGTAAAAAATGACTACTTTATTTTGTACCAAGTTAAAATTAAGCCCCAGATAAGAAAGGTACCTAGCCTACAAGAAGACTTCAAAATAACACCTACAATAGTTGGGTCATGTCTGCCAGCTAAATAAATTTAAAGGAACAGATTGAGTTGTTTTAGAAAGGAAAAAGTTATTGCCCTTGATTATCTTTTCTTTTTGTGTTAAAACAAGAAGAATGAAATATTACACACTGCCCTAATCTGTGGGAGCTGCATGCATGTAGTTAATGTTTATTAATTTGTTTAGATGTTGTCAAGGGTTAGACATTAAGCATATTATATTCTGACCCAAACTATTGTCAGGTTGGAGCATTTTGTCAAGGGACTTCTTATGCAGCTCCTAGCTTTTCAGTTAAGCATCTCTGCCTATTGGTACGACTGATTTGTGCCACGCATCTGAATTTGTTGGATGTTTACATTTTTGTAGTTCCATAGATGGAATTTCAAATCTTTAAGGGCAATGATATTATACTCCGCCCTTTCTTCTGAATAATCAGCCCTCCTATTTCATTCTCTTACTTAATTTCTGTATAGATAACACTCACCTGTTCCTTTGTTCTTTCAGGAGTTCGCCCAGTTTATGTGCTTGTAATTTGTTTTGATTGATGGACCTTAAAGCTGATGCAATAATGCATGAACTTGCCAAAAGGTACACATTGACTTGGTTACTACATATAAATCAATAAAAGAGCATTTGATTAACCTATGAGAGGTTGCTAAGTACCTAAGAAATCACATTGTATGGTTTATTTGCCTAATAAGTTCTCTTGAGCGTAAAACTAATAAGCATGTCCAAGGATAGTTCTTTTTTATCAGTTATGATAAGAGTGTAAATAGCATTGATGCTTCGCACAGAGCGATTATGGCTGGAATGCACACCAATTGGTATTATGTTCTGAAATTATGGTTCAACCACATCTTTTGTATTTTTTGTTGCTAAATTGTGATATGTAAATTATTGGAGGACCATGCATGTACCCCTGGATCATTGATTTATAATAATTGTATCTGAAAATAAAGTCCTTTGCTATGCAAATAACACTTGGTTTAAATCGGGAACTCGTGCCACATGGATTGAATCTTAGCTTTTGTGTGTGTCCCTATCACTATCACTCATACTTCTTTTTTATTTTCGGTATAGATCTGTAAATGGTAGGCATTCTTATGCGTATACACACACCAATGACTGTATTTCTCTTACCCTCAATCCCCACGGACTATCTATTCTGTTTCTACAACTTCAGTAGCTTGGTTTCATCTGTCAACTGCTGGTTACATCTGTGTCGTGTATTGTTTCCAATCGTTTGATGAATTTCTAGAAGAAATTTTATGTAATTTCTTTGGTCGCTGTTTCCCTGAGTCCATGTTGTTGAATCAGGTGCTGATGCAAAAATTTGTCGTACCAGCTTGCTGTACGGAGCTCCTCGTCTATGTCTTAAAAGCCTCGTCGACATTCAGCGAGTGAGAGTAAGGACACCTTGCGTTCTTTTAATCCCCATGCCTTCTCTGATTTTTTCCCACCACACCCTAATCCCAACTCTTCCATGTTACTCTCACTTTACTAGATTCCCTAATTTTGCTAGATTATTTCCTCTTTCCTAGGCTGATTAATCTAACTTGGTAATTTGCTTAGCGGTCGTGCTAATCACCATATGATTTAGAACAGCGAGCTTTCTATCTTGGCCTTTATTTCCTGTGTGTAGGTTGTACAACGCAACAGCTACAAATTAGTTAGTAGCTTCCTTAATGCATGTACTTGCACATTCGGATCTTCCATTCTCATGCATATCCACCTTGCACTTTTAGTATTCAGATTTTTTGGTCATCCATTATATGGATGCAGAACATATGCCAATATATTTATAGTATAGTGGTTGCGCCACAAAAGCGTAGCGTTTCCTTGCTATGAACCTAATTTGGAATCCAGTGTTTCTGTCTCCATTGGTATGTTCTGAATTCTAGAGTCTTTTGAATTTCAGAGTTTCAGTCACGATGACATCATACCGCATGCAGGGCACATATGCAACTATAAGTCTATAATTACGAAAATGTACTTCTTTTTTGCCAGGCAGCTATTGATTAATGCTTTTCTTTTTCTCTCTGGATTTGCAAAGTGATTTCCATCTGTTTTTTCTTTACTTGATGGCTAGGTAGTATTCATTACTAGGTTCAAAGTATGCTCAGATTATCTATCAGGTTGTGAAATTCACTTCTTTTATTAGCCCGTCCTTAGGTATGCTGGAGATAAAGTTCAATCGACAGTACAAACTTCTATTAAGTAGGCTCATTGTTAAGTTGAGATATAATTATGTGTCTTGAATTCTTGTTATTTCCCATTTCTTATAGGAAATAAATCATCAGTGGCATACTTGGTTTCCCATATTGTTTTTGGTTATAGATTGAAAGTGACCTTAACCCAAACATCTGAATGAAATTAAAGCTATATACAGAGAGAATGTGTAGACTCTCTTGCTTGGCATGAACTCTGGTATGCCTATTATGAGTGAGACCGCTTCACTTTGCTTCCAATATAGTAGATACCCGAAGTGGTTTTCTTACATAAAACCATTAGAGATGTATATATGTAGCCATTTCCTCTGTAGAAAGGAATGCCACTTTAGTTGGTTGTGAGTTTTTAACCTTTCATTGCTGGAGAGGACCAATCTTCCTTTGCAAGTTTATTTCTAGGTACCTATGTACATTATTCTCATGCTCCCCTTGTTTGGGTGATCTACCTAGGCTATGCAGGTACATATAGTATTGCCATGTTCTCTTTGTTCATGCATCATACAACGTTGCTGCCAAATTGATGTTCTGTTGTTCTATATACTGGTGTTATAGACTGCGATTTGTTTTGTCGAACAGTTTGCCAAACTGATTTTGTCTGTCTTAGCAAGTTATTCATTTGGTTATGCCCCTTTTCTTTTTCAGCTATCATTTGCCAACCTCTTCATTATCTGACTATACACATGTATTCCTATATGCAGATGTCGTTAGGAGGGCCTGGTTGATGTATGCGGTCATCAGGAGCGGCTGTATTGTTTGGTCCTCAACAATTTTGACTGAATACTCCTAGGCTTTATCATTGCGAAATCATGTGAAAAGAGGTGTTCCAAGAATTCTTTTGAAAGGCATGTCTATATAGGCCATGCGTCTCACTATCATTTTTTTGTCTTTGTGAGTTGCTGAAAAGATCTTAGGATGTTTGAATAGTTTCAACTCATATGAAGTTGTTAGGATGATTAGGTTGTAGCTTCTGGGAAATGTACAACCCTTTGTACTGTGTGTTCCTCATTCTTGCCGACTTTCTCCATGCAGCGCCACATTTTGTTTTGAGAATAACTTTTGTTTCACAACCACCTTAGTTTACAACTATGTCTACCAAGGGAGAAGACACATTAAGTCACAACTAACATGGCTCTATGTTACCTGAATAAGATACAAAATATACAAGCTCAAGTATATATTTTCAAAGCTAAATTATCATTCATTTTACATGTTATGAAGGGTTTGAATTATTACCTGAAGTAGGAGTAGTTGCTAAAACCAACTTCTACGAAGTCAAATATTTTCAGAACACTTAGGGTTTGACATGGTCTTTGCATTTGCTTAAACATAAAATTACTGAAAAATGCAAATATTTTCAACATGCACATGGTTACAAATGGGACTTTGCACCATTTGGTGGGTTAATACAAATACTCATTTTCAATAAAACAAAGGCCTCCTTAAATGGTTCCTGCATGCTATTATATACACGTATTTTTTAGCATTAACATATGTAGTTTTTGTGTATTTCTTTAACAATTTTTTAACAAACGCAGGAGTATGTGTTTCCTTTTGTACATAAGCATCTAAATCCTTGGTGTGCGTCTTTGCGCAGACAAAAAGATTACTAAAAGGATACACGTCTCGTTGTACACAACAAGATGCCCTTATTTATCATACGTACTTGCCTATAACTAAACTAACTATAACATATATTTTGTTTTAAACAAGACTGTGCTATTGAATTAAAATGTGTCGAATTAAAATGTGTATATACATCTAATTGTAGACAACAAGCCACCAGGTTTCCTATATTAAAGGGGGTTAAACCATGACTATTTTTTCATCGCGCACATGGATTTAGCGTGCCTCTGCGCCATTTGGCGCAACGGGTCCACTAGTAAGCAAAACGGATACATGCCGCAGGGACGGACCCACGCGGCCTGGGAATGATGCAGCCCGAGGGGCGCTCCCAGCTGAAAGCGGAACCTGGAAGGTGTCACCTGATATGGTCGGGGATGACGGGATGTTGAGGTGGCGGATGACGCGTGATGAGGAAGCCGGCCCTCACGAGCCCTCCAGACCTGGAGCCTCGGGAGGCTCCGGGTACGGGGTTCTCGAGAGCCATCTCCATCTCTGCCAGGACCGCGCGTTGCTTGACCTCCTGAGCCTCGAGAGCGCACCTCAGCAGGCGCTGATGGGCGACGACCGCGTTCGGCAGGCCGAAAGGCATGCGAACGTAGCTATGAGGTGGACCCTCGCAACGCCCCTCGCGTGAGGGCCAGAGGCGCTCCTGAGATGCGGCCTGGTTGAGCCCTGGTATGTCGATGCAGATACGCAGTCCGGCATCCTCGCCTGGATGCGGGGCCACGGCGGACAAGCGGCGACAGCCGCGCATGACTCTTGAGTCCTGTAGCTCCTGGATGCTCCTCGTGATGAACTCCTGAAGGTTTGGCCCTCCTTGCCTCATATCTTCCTGAGGGAAACGTTCCTTGAAGCACGCCTCCAAGTGGTGCCTGAGCGCCTCTCTCGTGACCCCGGCTAGGTCGGTGGCACGCCATGAAAGAGCCCCCGAGCCCCGCCTGAGGACGGCGCCGAGCGCGCCTTCCTACGCGACAGAGGGTGGCGCCCCTTGAACGGGCGCGGGTCCTGTTGCCACGCCTCCGGAGGTGCCTTCCCCACGAGGGCTTGGACCAGGCGAAGCCTTCTTCTTCTTAGGGATTCCCTCGGGAAGTCTCCCGCTCCTGTGATCTGGGTCTTCGATTGCTGCGGCTTGGAAGGCACGCTCAAGAGAGCACACTGCATCCCTTTCCTCACAAGGCACTGTGATGACTCCTCCGTTTCCTGGCATCTTGAGGACATTGTAGCCGTGGTGAGTTACTGCCATGAACTTGGCCAAAGCTGGGTACTCGAGGATGGCATTGTATGGCAGGCGAATGTGGGCGACGTTGAAGTCGATGAGCTTGGTGCGGTAGTTGTTGCGCTGTCCGAAGGTGACGGGAAGACGAATTTGCCCTATCGGGATGGTGGGGCCATCGGTGACTCCTGAGAAGGGCTTGGTCGGCTGAAGCTGATCGTATGGCACTTGGAGATCGTTGAATGTCTCGACGGATAGGACGTTGAGTCCTGCTCCGTCGTTGATGAGGGTCCTGGTGACTTGCACGTTGCTGATGACTGGTGAGCAAAGCATGGGGAGGACTCCGGCCGTTGCCGCGCACTTGAGCTGATCCGCCGAGCTGAACGTGATAGCGCATGACAACCACCTGAGAGGGCGTGTGGCCTCTAGTCTGGGGAGGACCGTATTCACCTCGCGAGCAAACTGCTTGAAGATGCGCTGAGAGGCTGGGGCCTGAGCGCCACCCAGGATGCAAGCGATCGCGCGCGGCTCCTGGAAGCCACCAACCCCCTCGTCCTGATGATTGTCTTCGTACCTCCTTGGCGGCGGTGGCAGAGGTGGGAGCCCTGCGTTGCCTTGAGGGCGGTCCTCACGAGGCTGGTCCCTCCAACCTCCCTCGCGAGGCTGGTCTCGCCACGGCCGTCCTCGCGAGGTCTGTCACGCCATCCCTGGCGAGGGCCACGTTCTTCACAGCGTCCTGCGCCTCTTCCTCCTCCTCGGCCGTAGCCCCGATCATTGCGCTCGGCGCGTCGGCCGATACGCCCTTCTCGCACGGCCCTGAGCTCCTGGCATTCGTTGGTGTTGTGGGTGTGGAGATCGTGGTATACGCAGATCTGGCTGCCCTTGGATGACTCGGGCTGATCCTGCCTTGCTTGGTGTCCGGTTCGCCATGAGCACGGCAACCCCTTTGCGCTTCACGCCCTTGGCCTTGGGCTTCTTCTCTTCCGGATTGGCAGCCGGAAGCTTCGAGGAGGAGAGGCGCCCTTCCTCAGCCTGGCGCATTTGGTCGCCAAGTTGAACAGCTCCAGGGATGTGCACAGGTCTTCATGCATTGCAAGCTCCTCCTTCATCTTGACGTCACGCACGCCATCGGAGAAGGCTGAGATGATGGCTTCCTCAGTCACCTTGGGGATTTGAGGCGGGCATTGTTGAAGCGCTGGATGTACTTCAGCAGGGTCTCTCCTGGCTGCTGCTTGATGCGGCGCATGTCGCTCACGGCCGGAGGCCGGTCGCGAGTGCCTTGGAAGTTGGCGATGAAGTGGGTGCGCATCTCGTCCCAGGAGGAGATAGTGCCGGGAGATAGGTTCATGAGCCAGGTTAGGGCTCCGTCCTTGAGCGCCATGGGGAGCCAATTTGCCATGACCTTCTCATCCCCGTTGGCGGCTTCGATGCCCAGCTCAGAGAGTCAAGGAACTCCGGGTCGACAAAGGTCTGCCGAAGCGAGGAGGCAGGTCTGGCTTGAACTTGCCGGGCCATGCGACGTTGCGTAGCTCGGCGGTGAAGGCGCGGCAGCCTGCAGTGGCCACCGGGGCTCTCTGCTGATGTGGAGCTTGCTCTTGTAGATTCCTGCGCACCGCTGCCTGGAGCAGCGCGGGGTCTTGATGTGGTGGTGCTGGAGCGCGGTCGCGGCGCTCCGGTGCTGGGAGCACACGCGCACCTTCTTGGGGACGAGGGATCTCCTGACAGCTCCTTTCTTGCTGCGCGGGCGCCGGACCCAGAGGGTCTTGGCCTAGGTCCACGCGCCTTGGAGCCAGGGCGCCTTCTTGGGGAGGAGGTGGCGGGGGCACCTCCGGCTCCCTGCCTCCTGCGCGGGGTGCGGGGCGAGGCAACGAAGGGACGACACGGGGGAGCCCCCTTCGGCGCGGACGAGCTCGGCGACGCGGTCGAGCCATTCCTCATAGACGTCGTCGACAGGGCGGTAGAGCAGGAGGTCGTTTGCCGCGATGAGCGCGGCTCTAGCCTCCATGGGAGCGTGGTGCGCGCGGGACGAAGAACCAGCAGGGGCGAGCGAAGGAGTAGCGGTGCGGCCTTCTCGCCTCACCGATGGATGCAGGGACGAGGCCTGCTGCTCGTTCCCCGCCGGGCCGGTGGCGGCGTTGGCGGCAGGCGACGGGGAACGACGGGGGTGTTCACCGACGGGAGCCGTCTGGGCGACTCAAGCGGCGCAAGCAGCCCGGCGCTCGGTGCGAGCTCGGCGAGCGTCAGCCATGGACACGACAGAAGATCACACGCGACCAGCGGAAGAAAGATTCCGGCGCACCCCTACCTGGCGCGCCAAATGTCGGATTTCGGGTTCCGGCAGACCCTTGAGGTTCGAACACTGGGGTGCGCGCGGAGATCTTTCCCCTACCAGCTCACGGGTGAATGGTTAGCGAGGGATCTAAACTAAGAGGAAGAACACACAAGGGACACGAGGTTTATACTGGTTCGGGCCACCATTATGGTGTAATACCCTACTCCAGTGTGTGGTGTGGTGGATTGCCTC
This sequence comes from Aegilops bicornis, assembly GCA_021605145.1. NCBI lineage: Eukaryota > Viridiplantae > Streptophyta > Magnoliopsida > Poales > Poaceae > Aegilops > Aegilops bicornis. Next base: position 495,716,384 of record CM038672.1, on the reverse strand, counting down.
AGGGGCTGATGATGAACAACACAAAGGAAGAACAGCCTCGCGAGGGGCTATTCTTGAGCTGGTGCGATGAACTGCTTGGGTGAGTTCGATCGCCTCTCTCTCTCTCTCTGTGGTGAATCTCTCTCTCTGTTCTCCTTGGTTCTCATCCCTGTATCCCTTCTTCGTTTGGTGGCTAGTCCTATATATAGAGGGAGGCCCTGGGCCTCTTCCCAAATAATGAGCGGGAAGGGCGCCAACATTTGGCCATTTTAAAGGGGAACATCTAGTACACTTACCCTGACTAAAGTTGGTCTTCGGCTGCCAAAGGCTCTGACGGTGACGCCGTCCTGGGCTCCACGATGACCTCCTTCCTGCCGCTCTGCTGGTCTTGGTCTTGTTGCACCGAAGCGATAACCTTTGCCTGATGCCTTGGCCTGTGCTTGCCTCCTTTGCACCAAAGGGGAACGAGGACATCAAGGCAGTCGGCACCCGCCTGGGCGCCTACCTGGTCTTGATCGTCATGGCTTGCGCCACGGGCACCCTCGTGAGGTACCCTGCCTTGATCTCTCCGCCTCCTCATGAGCCTTCCCGACGAGGCTGCTCCCGAGGAAGGTTCTGCCGTCCGCCTCATGAGGCTTGGCCCCTCGCGAGGGTCTTGAGCTTGAGTTGATGAAGCTGGGCCGCGCTGGGCCCCCACTTGAGCCACGCCGCAGGCCGCAGGCAGGCAAGTCTGGGGACCCCCGTTTCCAGAACGCCGACACAAGCGCACCCCAGTGTTCGAACCTTGAGGGTTTTGCCGGAACCCGTGATCCGACAGGTACTACCGCTTGGGTGCTGCAAAATAGCACAAGCAAAAACAGAAGAAACAGGTTGGACCAAAATAGTCACAACTTTTGTATATGGGCTCTGAAATCAACAAACTCAAGCTTGTTGGATAGAAAACGACAAGAACTATCCAACAGAGACTGGATAAAATAAGAACTAACAAAGGAGAATAAATGTCAAAAGGATAAGGAAGAGACCCTTCCCAAATATGATCCCGCAAAAACTCCAACATCGAAAACATCATAGAAGGTGCATGCAGACTCTGTTTTTGATGAGCTTGAGTTTGACAAGAAGACCAACGCGAACACAACCTCATCTAGAGAAACCCCAAATAATAACCAAGATGATGCAAGGATGCAACTGTTAGATCTCTCTACCAATGATACGATCAAGCTACTCACTCGAGAGCCTCCCTTGATAGTACGGCAAACTATCCTATAACCCGATCTCCCAACTATCACCATGAGACCAATAAAATAGAAAACCTATCAAGGGCAAACCTTTGCCTTGCACATAGTCCACTTGAGCTAGATGATGACGATCTTGGCCCCCTCAAGTTGGACCACCTTTCTTGATTGCGATGGCTCGATGAAGACTAGTTGATTGCTCCCCCATACTCCACTATGGGTGAGCCACTTTTTGGCACATCTTCACAAGTCCATTGTCACCACAATGGACGGCAACCTTCAAGCACTTGATCTCTTCATGATGCTCCACTTGAACTTGCACACCTCAATCTTGATGACGATCACCACTTGATGTCATCCTCTCCATGGGTTGTATGATATCTTCCTCTTGACGCAAGCCCATGGAAACATACCTAACCCCACATAAAACTCTCATGTAGACCATGAGTTAGTACACAAAGCGTAATACAATGTTTGCCATACCATGGGATCTGTCAGGACCCCGATCCTAAGTCACACCGATCTAGCCTGTAACACCTCATATCACTTTGCGGCCTCATGCACGGTATTCCCACGGGTGTCGCCTTACCATGTCCCGGGAACATTTGCGCCTTTTGGCTCACGTATATGATAGTGTCGCTAGCATCCATATGACAGAGAACCCGGGCCGACATGACTAGTCGTGAACCCAAAATGGCACTAACTTACGGGGACATGCATACATGAATCAACATCGAGCATGTCGGTCAGCAGCATGCGAATCCGGGCTGTAGCACTGGGCTAACAGGATTCCGGTGAACCCGGGCTGTAACAGGCTAGGCAGGACTCGGATGTCACCGCGTGACATTTCGAAGAACAGAACCACGTAAGCAAGTGAATCACATGCCCGGGCCGATCAAGTGTTAGGAGGCGATAGTCTTTGAGCTAGCAGGACTCCGGTGAACCGGACTGTAGCAGACTACTATGGCTCATGGAAGCACAAGACTATGTTTCCCCATAAGAGAGGCTACCAAGGATAAACAACTAGGTTGTCGGATCCCACACATACCAAGCATTTCAATCATACACACAATATGCTCGATATGTGTGAATACAACATGGCATCACAACATGACCCTATGACTCAAGTATTTAATCATTAGGCTCCGAGGGGCCAAGTATTACAAAGATGGGTCTCATGACCCCAACATACAGAGCATACAAGCAACAAGCACATGCGGAAGCTTAACTTGTTTGAGTACAGACAACTAGAAATGAAGAAGGCTGAGAAGCCTGACTATCTACAAGACCCTGCCGAGGGCACAAGATCGTAGCTGAGGTAACAAGCTAAACGTCGAAGTCCACGCGGAACTACTAGCGAGACTGACATCTCTCTGCAAAAACATATAATAGGCAAACGTGAGTACAAATGTACCCATCAAGACTTACATCAGAACTAACTACATATGCATCGATATCAACAAAGGGGGTAGTGGAGTTTAACTGCAGCAAGCCAGCTTTGACTCAAGCTAACCCGAACTACGATCGCAAGCAACTCTTTTGAGGTGGCGCACACGAGTCCACATATTCACCAATCAATACACCACTATGGATCCGCTCCCGTCTACCTACGAGAACGCCATCCATAGCACTCACGCTTATCTTGCGCATTTTAGAGTATCCACTTCAAGTTATCTATGAACTGTTATAGGCAACCCAGAAGTCCTTTACCGTGGACGCGGCTATTCGAATAGATCATTTATAACCCTGCAGGGGTGTACTTCTTCACACATCACTACAAAAAAAAGACACATCCGTGACATTTTGGGCCGAACGAATTTTTTCCTGTCATACATATGACACTTCTATGACGATAATTGTGACAAAACCCGGTATCATCATAGATGTGGTGGGCTCCTACTTCTATGACAAAAAATCATGATGAAAATGGGCTTTTTGTCTGGGCGGGCCGGAGACGCAGCTGCATGACATTCTTTGGGCCGCCCATGACAGAAAAAACCGTGGTAGAAGCGAGGGGAGGAAAATTTCGGGAGTTCCGGTTACGGTGGGAGGTCGGGGCCGAAAGCGATGGGCGCTTTCTCTCAGACACGTGACGCTGCAGGTGTGTGCGAGGCATTGGCTCTAATCGAACCCGAAGCGAGGCGTTGGGCTCTAATCGAACCCGAGCGATTGCACTACAAAGTTACGCTAAGCATCAACCCGAGCGATCAATCGATGGCTATTAATCGAACCCGATCGAGCGATTCTTCGCTACTACTACTAATCAAGCCGATCGATTGGATGAACAGTGAGTGTTATGGGGGGAGGGGAGTTGGATGAACAAAGGAGCGGTGGCGTTGCCTCTGGATGAACAGGACCCGTGGTGTGGAGGGTGGATGAACAGATGAAGCGGTGGAGGGGTGCCCGTGGAGGGGTGGTTGAACAGGACCCGTGGTATGGAGGGCTGGATGAACAGAGACGGTGGAGGGGTGCCCTTGGAGGGGTGGTTGAACAGGACCTGTGGTGTGGAGGGCTGGATGAGCGATGAGACGGTGGAGGGGTGCCCGTGGAGGGGTGGTTGAGCGAGCGGTGGAGTAAGCGCAGCGGTGGAGGCTAGATGAACAGGAGCCCGTGGAGGCTGGAGGAGGTCGACGGTAGCCCGTGTGGAGGCCGGAGGAGGTCGACGGTGGAGATGAACAGTATCCCGTGGAGTCCTGCTTTTGCACGCCACTCCTCCCGATGAACATGACCCCGTTTCGACCGTAGGAGGTCCGTTTCGTCTGCTTTTATGGCACGCCACACCCTCCCGATCAACAGGACCCCTGCTTTGACTGTAGGAGGTCCGTTTAAATCCGTTTTGCGGTACGCCACACCCTTCCTGATCAACAGGACCCCCGTTTCGACCATAGGAGGTTCGTTTCCTCCGTTTTGCGGTACGCCATGATACGTCTCCAACGTATCTATATTTCTTGATTGCTCCATGCTATATTATCTACTGTTTTGGACCTTATTGGGCTTTATTTTCCACTTTTATATTATTTTTGGGACTAACCTATTAACCGGAGGCCCAACCCAGATTTGCTGTTTTTTTGCCTATTTCAGTGTTTCGAAGAAACAAAATATCAAACGGAGTCCAAACGGAATGAAACCTTCGGGAACGTGATTTTCTCAACAAATATGATCCAGGAGACTTGGACCCTCCGTCAAGAAAGGAGGGAGGCGGTCACGAGGGTGGAGGGCACCCCCTTAGGGCGCACCCCCCTGCCTCGTGGGCCCCTCGAAGCTCCACCAACGTACTCCTTCCTCCTATATATACCGCTGCCCCAAACGATCGACACGGAGCCAAAACCTAATTCCACCGCCGCAACCTTCTGTACCCACGAGATCCCATCTTGGGGCCTGTTCCGGAGCTCCGCTGGAAGGGGAATCCACCACGGAGGGCTTCTACATCATCACCATAGCCCTTCCGATGAAGTGTGAGTTTTTACCTCAGACCTTCGGGTCCATAGTTAGGAGCTAGATGGCTTCTTCTCTCTTTTTGGATCTCAATACAAAGTTCTCCCCCTCTCTCGTGGAGATCTATTCGATGTAATCTTCTTTTTGTGGTGTGTTTGTTGAGACCGATGAATTGTGGGTTTATGATCAAGATTATCTATGAGCAATATTTGAATCTTCTCTAAATTCTTTTATGTATGATTGGTTATCTTTGCAAGTCTCTTGAATTATCAGTTTGGTTTGGCCTACTAGATTGGTTTTTCTTGCAATAGGAGAAGTGCTTAGCTTTGGGTTCAATCTTGCGGTGTCCTTTCCCAAAGGATGAGGGGCAGCAAGGCACGTATTGTATTGTTGCCATCGAGGATAACAAGATGGGTTTTTTATCATATTGCATGAATTTATCCCTCTACATCATGTCATCTTGCTTAAGGCGTTACTTTGTTTTCTTGAACTTAATACTCTAGATGCATGCTGGATAGGGTCGATGAGTGGAGTAATAGTAGTAGATGTAGGCAGGAGTCGGTCTACTTGTCTCGGACGTGATGCCTATATACATGATCATACCTAGATACTCTCATAACTATGCTCAATTTCATCAATTGCTCAACAGTAATTTGTTCACCCACCGTAGAAATACTTATGCTCTTGAGGGAAGCCACTAGTGAAATCTATGGCCCCCGGGTCTATTCTCATCATATCAATCTTCAATCACTTTATTATTGCTTTGCTTTTTATTTTACTTTGCATCTTTATATCAAAAAAACCAAAAATAATATCTATCATCTCTATCAGATCTCACTCTCGTAAGTGACCATGAAGGGAGGGATTGACAACCCCTAATCGCGTTGGTTGCGTGGAGCTATTTGTTTTGTGTAGGTACAAGGGACTCTCGCGTGGCCTCCTACTGGATTGATACCTTGGTTCTCAAAAACTGAGGGAAATACTTACGCTACTTTGCTGCATCATCCTCTCCTCTTCAGGGAAATCCAACGCAGTGCTCAAGAGGTATCAAGAAGAATTTCTGGCGCCGTTGTCGGGGAGTCTACGCAAAAGTCAACATACCAAGTACCCATCACAATCCTTTATCTCTCGCATTACATTATTTGCCATTTGCCTCTCGTTTTCCTCTCCCCCACTTCACCCTTGCCGGTTTATTCGCCTTTTCCTCGCCTTCTTCCTGTATGTCCTTTTGTTTGTGTTTCCATGTGACTTCTATTTGTTTGCATCTTTGCTTGCTAAAAATCTATTATTATGGATCCATTTAAAGTGTTCTACTTGGATCATCTTCGATCCTTATGCGCTCGTGCTGAAACCCCAACTAGTCTAGTTGACAGGAAATCATTAGATGAGCATGCTCATTTTGTGCGTCACCGTTTGTCTGAAAAAGGGAAACTCTTATGGAGTCAAATAAACAGATTGCTATGTTATGCTTGGAATCTTTGTGAAATTTGTGATTTTACTTGTTGCTCTAAGAACCCTAAAAACACCTTCCCTACCTATGTGAGTTTAATGATAATGAAATCTTATCTTCTTATGCAAAGGGTGTTTATAGTTACTATGATATCAAACAAATTGAAGAATTTGTTGCTTTTAAGGGTGCTTATGAAGTTGCTTCTTTGATTGAAAAGTATGATATTACTCTCTACGAATCTGAAAATTTTGACATACTTAAATATTGCTATGAAAACTATGCTCATAATGTCTATGTCAAAGAATTTATTGATAGAATGGCTGTTGCTTTGGAAGAAAATAATGATATGCATGAGTCTATAGATAATGATGATTCTCATGATTTGATTGAAATATCCCTTGATGAACATGATGCTTGCTATTCTTGTGGCCATGATGCCAATATTTATGAAGATGCATTTGCTATAGTCCCTTATGTTAAACATGAGATCGTTGCTATTGCACCCATACTTGATAGTTCCTTCGATGAAAAACATGATTGCAATGATTTTACTATAAATTTTCTTGATGTCAATTGTGCTAATAATATGCAAAACCCTAAGCTTGGGGATGCTAGTTTTGCTAGGTCTACTACTTGTTGCAATGATCATGATTGGGGTGATTCTTCTTATGATCTTGAAAATTTATTTAAGCCCCATGATGAATATGAGATTGATAATAATGTTTGCAATAATATTGAAAGTGGGTTTGGAAGAATGTCAACTTTAGATCCCACATATTTGGAGAATATTCAATCTTATGATTTTTTTTATAAAAGTGGGTTTGGAGAGGTCATAACTTTAGTTAATGTTAATCCCACTATTTCGGAAGAGTGTCAACTTTGCATGCATGTGGATCGTGTTGAAAATATTTTATGTGATAGCTACTTTTTTGAATTTTCTTATAATCCCAAATGTAATTATTATGAGAGAGGAAAATATGGTCGTAGAAATTTTCATGATAATAAATTACCTCTCGTTATGTTGAGATTGCTATTGTTTCTTTCCGCTTCCTTGCATATGCTAGTTTTGCTTGCTATGATAATTTGTTTGCCTACAATATGCCTATGCATAGGAAGTATATTAGACTTAGATGTGTTTGTCACGTGTTTCATGATGCTCTCTTTGTGCTTCAATTCTTCTCTCTCATGTGAGCATCATTAAAATTATCAATGCCTAGCTAAGGGCGTTAAACGATAGCGCTGGTTGGGAGGCGACCCAATTTTAATTTAGTTTTTTCTTTTTTGCTTCTGTTTAGGAATAAATAATCCATCTACCTTCTTCTTAGATGTGGTTTTATCTTTTAATTAGTGTTTGTGCCAAGTTAGACCTATAGGATCTTCTTGGATGATAGTTATTTGATCTTGCTGTAATTTCCAGAAACTTTTGGTTCACGAAAACAATTATTAAAATTCACCAGAACGTGATAAAATAGTGATTCCAATTTATGCTGATCAATAAACAAATTGCCTAGGTCTTCCTATTTTGGCTTATTTTTTGGAGTTCCATAAGTTTGCGTTAGTTACAGATTAGTACAGACTGTTCTGTTTTTGACAGATTCTGTTTTTCGTGTGTTGTTTGCTTATTTTGATGAATCTATGGCTAGTAAAATAGTTTATAATCCATAGAGAAGTTGGAATAAAGTAGGTTTAACACCAATATAAATAAATAATGAGTTCATTACAGTACCTTGAAGTGTCTTTTGTTTTCTTTCGCTAACGGAGCTCACGAGATTTCTGTTGAGTTTTGTGTTGTGAAGTTTTCAAGTTTTGGGTGAATTTTTTTGATGGATTATGGAACAAGGAGTGGCAAGAGCCTAATCTTGGGGATTCCCATGGCACCCCCAATATAATCCAAGGACACCAAAAAGTCAAAGCTTGGGGATTCCCCGGAAGGCATCCCCTCTTTCGTCTACTTCCATCGGTAACTTTACTTGGAGCTATATTTTTATTCACCACATGATATGTGTTTTGCTTGGAGCGTCTTGTATGATTTGAGCCTTTGCTTTTTAGTTTAACACAATCATCCTTTCTATACACACCTTTTGAGAGAGCCATACATGAATTGGAAAGTGTTAGAATACTCTATATGCTTCACTTATATCTTTTAGAGCACGGTGGTGGATTTGTTTTAAAGAAACTATTGATCTCTCATGCTTCAATTAGATTATTTTGAGAGTCTTAAATAGCATGGTAATTTGCTTAATAATTTTAATATGCTAGGTATACAAAAATAGTAAAACTTTCTTAGGAGTGTGTTGAATACTAAGAGAAGTTTGATGCTTGATAATTGTTTTGAGATACGGAGGTGATAATATCAAAGTCGTGCTAGTTGAGTAGTTGTGAATTTGAAGAATGCTTGTGTTGAAGTTTGCAAGTCCCGTAGCATGCACGTATGGTAAACATTATGTAACAAATTTGAAACATGAGGTGTTCTTTGATTGTCTTCCTTATGAGTGGCGGTCGGGACGGCGATGGTCTTTTCCTACCAATCTATCCCCTAGGAGCATGCGCGTAGTGCTTTGGTTTTTGATGGCTTGTAGATTTTTGCAATAAGTATGTGAGTTCTTTATGACTAATGTTGAGTCCATGGATTATACACACTCTCACCCTTCCATCATTGCTAGCTCTTCGGTACCGTGCATTGCCCTTTCTCACATCGAGAGTTGGTGCAAACTTCGCCGGTGCATCCAAACCTCGTGATATGATACGCTCTTTCACACATAAACCTCCTTATATCTTCCTCAAAACAGCCACCACACCTACCTATTATGGAATTTCCATAGCCATTCCAAGATATATTGCCATGCAACTTTCCACCATTCCGTTCATCATGACACATTCATCATTGTCATATTGCTAGCATGATCATGTAGTTGACATAGTATTAGTGGCAAAGCCACTGTTCATAATTCTTTCATACATGTCACTCTTGATTCATTGCATATCCCGGTACACCGCCGGAGGCATTCATATAGAGTCATACTTTGTTCTAGTATCAAGTTGTAATCATTGAGTTGTAAATAAATAGAAGTGTGATGATCATCATTTTCTAGAGCATTGTCCCATGTGAGGTTCAAAAAAAAGAGGCCAAAGAAGCCCAAATAAAAAAAATTGAGAGAAAAAGAGAGAAGGGACAATGTTACTATCCTTTGCCACACTTGTGCTTCAAAGTAGCACCGTAATCTTCATGATAGAGATTCTCTTGTTTTTTCATTTTCGTATACTAGTGGGAATTTTTCATTATAGAACTTGGCTTGTATATTCCAACAATGGGCCTCCTCAAGTGCCCTAGGTCTTCGTGAGCAAGCAAGTTGGATGCACACCCACTTAGTTTCTTTTGTTGAGCTTTCATACATTTATAGCTCTAGTGCATCCGTTACATGGCAATCCCTACTCCTTGCACTAACATCAATCGATGGGCATCTCCATAGCCCATTGATTAGCCTCGTTGATGTAAGATCTTCTCCTTTTTTGTCTTCTCACATAACCCCCATCATCATATTCTATTCCACCCATAGTGCTATGTCCATGGCTCGCGCTCATATATTGCGTGAAAGTTTATAGGTTTGAGATTATTAAAGTATGAAACAATTGCTTGGCTTGTCATTGGGGTTGTGCATGATGAGAGCATTCTTGTGTGACGAAAATGGAGCATGACTAAACTATATGATTTTGTAGGGATGAGCTTATTTGGCCATGTTATTTTGAGAGGACATAATTGCTTAGTTAGTATGCTTGAAGTATTATTATTTTTATGTCAATATGAACTTTTGTCTTGAATCTTTCGGATCTGAATATTCATACCACAATTAAGAAGAGTTACATTGAAATTATGCCAAGTAGCACTCCGCATCAAAAATTCTGTTTTTATCATTTACCTACTTGAGGACGAGCAGGAATTAAGCTTGGGGATGCCTGATACGTCTCCAACATATCTATAATTTTTGATTGCTCCATGCTATATTATCTACTGTTTTGGACCTTATTGGGCTTTATTTTCCACTTTTATATTATTTTTGGGACTAACCTATTAACCGGAGGCCCAACCCAGAATTGCTGTTTTTTTTGCCTATTTCAGTGTTTCGAAGAAACGGAATATCAAACGGAGTCCAAACGGAATGAAACCTTCGGGAACGTGATTTTCTCAACAAATATGATCTAGGAGACTTGGACCCTCCGTCAAGAAAGGAGGGAGGCGGTCACGAGGGTGGAGGCCCCTAGGCGCGCCCGCCTCGTGGGCCCCTCAAGCTCCACCGTACTCCTTCCTCCTATATATACCTACGTACCCCCAAATGATCAGATACGGAGCCAAAAATCTAATTCCACCGCCGCAACCTTCTGTATCCACGAGATCCCATCTTGGGGCCTGTTCCGGAACTCCACCGGAAGGGGAATCCACCACGGAGGGCTTCTACATCATCACCATAGCCCTTCCGATGAAGTGTGAGTAGTTTACCTCAGACCTTCGGGTCAATAGTTAGTAGCTAGATGGCTTCTACTCTCTTTTGGATCTCAATACAAAGTTCTCCCCCTCTCTCGTGGAGATCTATTCGATGTAATCTTCTTTTTGCGGTGTGTTTGTTGAGACTGATGAATTGTGGGTTTATGATCACGATTATCTATGAGCAATATTTCAATCTTCTCTAAATTCTTTTATGTATGATTGGTTATCTTTGCAAGTCTCTTCGAATTATCAGTTTGGTTTGGCCTACTAGATTGGTTTTTCTTGCAATAGGAGAAGTGCTTAGCTTTGGGTTCAATCTTGCGATGTCTTTTCCCAGTGACAGTAGGGGTAGGAAGGCACGTATTGTATTGTTGCCATCGAGGATAACAAGATGGGGTTTTTATCATATTGCATGAATTTATCCCTCTACATCATGTCATCTTGCTTAAGGCGTTACTCTGTTTTCTTGAACTTAATACTCTAGATGCATCTTTGGATAGCGGTCGATGAGTGGAGTAATAGTAGTAGATGCAGGCAGGAGTCGGTCTACTTGTCTCGGACGTGATGCCTATATACATGATCATGCCTAGATATTCTCATAACTATGCTCTTGAGTCAATTGCTCAACGTAATTTGTTCACCCACCGTAGAATTACTTATGCTCTTGAGAGAAGCCACTAGTGAAATCTATGGTCCCCGGGTCTATTCTCATCATATCAATCTTCAATCACTTTATTATTGCTCTGATTTTTACTTTGCTTTTTATTTTACTTTGCATCTTTATATCAAAAATACCAAAAAATATTATCAATCATCTCTATCAGATCTCACTCTCGTAAGTGACCGTGAAGGGATTGACACCCCCTAATCGCGTTGGTTGCGTGGAGCTATTTGTTTTGTGTAGGTACGAGGGACTCACGCGTGGCCTCCTACTGGATTGATAGCTTGGTTCTCAAAAACTGAGGGAAATACTTACGCTACTTTGCTGCATCATCCTCTGCTCTTCGGGGAAATCTAACGCAGTGCTCAAGAGGTAGCACGCCACACCCCTCCCGATCAACAGGACCCTGTTCCGAACGTAGGAGGTCCGTTTCCTCCGTTTTGCGGTACGCCAGGCCTCGTTTCCATCACCTGTTCCGTCCAAGCCCTCCCGCTGAACACGACCACGCATTCCGTTCCGACCCAGCCGGTTGGTTCCCACGCGTTCCGTTGCCTCCCGATGAACACGACGCATTCTGCTGCCTCCCCATGAACATGACGCATTCCGTTGCCTCCCCATGAACAGGACGCATTCCGTTGCCTCCCCATGAACACGACGACGACGCTGTTTCTCCGTTCCGACCCAGCCATGTACGAGCCCTGGCCGTACGTATGCGCGAGTAGGCGTTCGAGACCCCGCCCGTATGTACACATACGTGGCGTCAGATTTTCTTTCTTGCACCACGGCGTTATGCGTGCGTGTACATGCTACGTCGCGGCGCCTCTACTACGACTTCGTGCGGCGCCTCTACTACGACACGTCGGCGCCTCTACATCAACCAAGATGTATATGCGTACACGTTCGCGACCAGAATGACAACGCCACGACGCTTCGACCGTGTGGGTCCCGACCGCCGTGCACTTCCTTGCTGTGAAGATGTAGCTGGTGGGTCCCAGCGGTGGGGCAGATCGTTTTTTACCGGACGCACTTCCTTGCGTGCGAAGATGTAACCGGTGGGTCCCAGCCGGTCGGGGCTAATCGTTTTTTTTTGGCGGACGCACTTCCTTGCGTGCGAAGGTGTAGCTGGTGGGTCCCAGCAATCAGGGGGGCGAATCATTTTTTTGCCCGGACGCACTTCCTTGCATGCGAAGATGAAGCTGGTGGGTCCCAACAGTCAGGGGGAAACATTTTTTCCGCGAAATACAGTGGCCCGTCAATGGGTTCCAGCTGTCAGGTGCAGGAATCATTATTTTCCGCGTAATAAGGAGGCACTTCCTTGCTGTGGCCGTGGACCCAGCTATCAGCCTCTCCACGTACAATCCAAGTCCGATGGAAGTCGTTCCTTGACCACGTTGACCAGGCCGCGCTGAGGGAGTCCTGGATTAAGGGGTATCCGGACAGCCGGACTGTATACGACGTCCGGGCTATTGAAGCGTGAAGATAAAAGACTCAAGACTTTGGCCCGTGTCCGGATGGGACTTTCCTTGGCGTGGAAGGCAATCTTGGCGATCCGGATATTATATTTCCTTCCTTGTAACCGACTCTGTGTAAACCCTAGCCCTCTCCGGTGTCTATATAAACCGGAGAGGTTGGTCCTTAGAAGGCCGATCACAATTACAGTCATACCATCATAGGCTAGCTCTTAGGGTTTAGCCTCTACGATCTCATGGTAGATCTACTCTTGTACTACCCATATCATCAATATTAATCAAGCAGGAAGTAGGGTTTTACCTCCATCGGGAGGGCCCGAACCTGGGTAAATATCTGTGTCCCTTACTTCTTATTACCATCAGCCTTGACGCACAGATCGGGACCCCCTACTCGAGATCCGCCGGTTTTGACACCGACATTGGTGCTTTCATTGAGAGTTCCTCTGTGTCGTCGCCGCCAGGCTCGATGGATCGTCTTATCGTCAAAGACAACATTACTTCGGAGGGGGCTCTGGCTGTAGGCCAGACGCTCCGGCTTGGTGGCTTTATCATGGCCGCCCCATCAGCGGTGGCGCCGATGATGACTTCTCGGGTCGTCGATCATAACCTCCGCGTCAGTTCGGAATTTGACGAACATATGGATCCAATGGAGCTCTCCTCCCTTAACGAACTCCTGGATCGCATCGCCGCTTTGGGAGTCGCTACAGACTATGACTGGATTGGGCTTAAACCCGACCCGAGGGACATCAGGTCCCCGCCGGACACCCACGAGATAGCGATAGTGGAGGAACCACACGCGGATTGCCCCTCAACTTTGAGGACAAGTTGTATTCGGATCACCGAACTCCTTGAGCCAAATACCTGCTCAAAGGAAAACCTAACCCAGGTCCCGGAATTAGAATCGGGCATCGGGTCGAAGAGATTGGGCACCCCAGATCCTGAGCTGTTTAGCTCGGGACCGCCCGCGCCCTTGGGCGTTAGATCGGATAAAAATCCGGACATTAGGCTAGACCTAAACTGTCTCTCCCGCATCAGGCAAGAGCCCCAGGAAACCATACATCGCTACTGGGCCAGATTCCTCCTTGCACTTAACAAGGTCAGGGACTGCCGCGAAGAGGACATGGTCTCACTTTTCTGCAAAAACTGCACGGACGAAGGACTCCTCAATGCTATAAGCCGCCGCGACATAGTGCAACCCGCGGACTTGGTAACCATAGTACGGAAGTACTGTGCGATGGAGAGCGCTTGGAAGACCCAAACAGAATTTTGGGATAGTACTGCTCTCGCCAAAACCTTTGTCCGAAATAAACGGAGGAACTCTCGTAAGTCGTCCGACCCAATCCCCAAGAAACCGAAGCCCACTCAGGGGCAGAGATCCGTATTGGAAGATTGGCTCGACGGGCCATGTAAGCTCCACAGCACTCCGGATACACCACCTACCCATAGCCTTAAGGCATGTTGGATACTCCGGCAGGTGGAAAAAAGTGGCGATGATCTTCTTATGGGCCACCTGGCAACGGGCAACGCCCCGCCAAATAACACAATACGGTACTAACGGTCTTGAGACTTTTGCCTCGAACAATAGGCATAAGCGAGCTCGTCATGAGCTCCGCTGAAATTTACCATGTGGCAAAAATAAACCCTTGGAACGACACTACTATAACTTTTAACGCCAGTGACGAACCTCGATCCCGGACAGTCCGGGCGCCGGCCGCTCTAGTTCTTAGCCCAATCGTGGACGGATTACGGCTCACCAAAGTGCTCATGGACGGTGGAAGCGGATTAAATCTGATCTATGAAGAGTCACTCAGCAAGATGGAAATTGACAAAGGCCGTATTGAACAAAGCGGTACAACCTTCAGGGGAATTATCCCTAGTCGAGAAGCATGGTGTGCGGGAAAAATCACACTTGACGTAGTGTTCGGCACCCCGGAGAATTATAGGTCAGAAGAAATCACATTCCAAGTAGCCCCCTTCAGCAGCGGATACCACGCCCTTTTAGGGCGGGACGCGTTTGCAAGCTTTCAAGCTATACCCCATTATGGGTACATGAAGCTTAAAATGCCCGGGACCAATGGAATCATCACTCTAGCCAGTCACCCAGACGTCGCACTTCGCGCCGAAAATAAAACCGCAGCACTAGCCCTGGAGGCACTATCCGAGGCCCTAGCAGTCGAAGAGTTGGCAACATCAAGGGCTACCGTGGACAGGGACGACGTGATACTAGACAAGCGACCCAAGTCCACCTCATTTAAACCTGCAGACGAGATAATCAAATTCCAAGTCCATCCAACGGACCCCACGAAGACATCTTCCATCGGGACACATCTGAGTCCCACGATTGACGATGCACTACGAGATTTCTTACGCGAGAATTGGGACATTTTCGCCTGGCACCCATCGGACATGCCAGGCATCCCGCGCAGACTGGCCGAACACAGCCTCAATATTCTAAAAGGATATAAACCGGTCAAACAGACCCTAAGGCGATTCTCATAGCCCAAACGGCGAACAATGGGGAAGAGTTAGCCAAGTTACTCGAGGCTGGATTCATCAGAGATAGCAAACATCCGGAGTGGCTGGCAAATTTGGTGATGGTACCAAAGAAGGACAAATCCTGGCGCCTATGCGTCGACTTCAAAGACCTCAATAAGGCTTGCCCCAAGGATCCCTTTCCCCTCCCTCGCATCAATCAAATCATCGATGCCACAGCAGGACACGACTCGCTGTGTTTTCTCAACGCATACTCTGGATACCATCAAATAAAGATGGCAGAGTCTGACCAAGCTGCAACAGCTTTTATAACGCCATATGGCCCTTTTTGCTTCAACACTATGCCCTTCGGGCTCAAGAATGCCGGCGCAACCTATCAACGCATGATTCAAACATGCCTGGAAAAACAAATCGGCAAAACAGTAGAAGCATATGTGGACGACATGGTCATAAAAACTAGACACGTCGAAACCCTGATAGATGACCTGAGACTCACATTCGAAAATCTCCGGACATACGACATCAGGTTGAATCCGGAAAAGTGCGTCTTCGGCGTCCCATCAGGGAAACTGCTGGGCTTCATCGTTTCCAACAGAGGAATTGAGGCAAATCCGACAAAAATCCGAGCTCTGTCACAGTTGGCTATACCAACAGACCTTAAGCACATCCAAAAGCTAGCCGGATGTGTGGCTGCTCTCAGCCGCTTTATCTCCAGGTTAGGAGAAAAGGCACTACCGCTCTATCGCCTTATTCGGCGCACCGAACACTTCGTATGGACGGAGGAAGCCCCGGCTGGACTGGATGAAATAAAGACCTTATTGGCCAGTAATCCAATGTTAACAGCGCCGAAGATCGACGAACCTATGTTGTTGTACATAGCTGCAACGCATCAAGTTGTAGGCGCGGTGCTCGTCGTCGAACGAGAGGCCGACGGACACAAATACCTGCTCCAGAAGCCGGTCTACTACGTGTCCACGGTCCTAACCCCATGCAAATCCCAATACCCACACTATCAAAAAATAACATACGCGGTGTTCATGGCATCCCGGAAGCTACGACACTACTTTCAAGAGTGTTCGATTACGGTGGCCTCCGAAGTACCACTCAATGACATAATAAATAACCGCGATGCTACGGGCTGGATTGCCAAGTGGGCTATTGAGCTCCTTCTGTTCGACATAACGTACAAACCACGGCAGGCCATCAAGTCGCAAGTGTTGGCTGACTTCGTCGCCGAATGGACAGAAGCCGAACTCCCTAAAGAGTACGGCTCATACTCAAACCGGATCATGCACTTCGACGGCTCTTAAGTGCTGGCCGGATTGGGAGCAGGGGTAGTCCTGACATCTCCCACCGGTGACACGGTCCAATACGTCCTCCAAATATTATACACAGACTCCAACAATGCAGCCGAATACGAGGCTCTGTTACATGGTCTTCGGATGGCAGTTTCTATGGGCATTCAACGCCTAGAAGTGCGCGGGGACTCGAACCTCGCAATATCACAGATAAACAGAGATTTTGATGCCAAGGACCCGAAAATGGTGGCCTACCGTAATGCCATCCTGAAAATGTCAGCTCGGCTGAGGGGCTCGATTCCATCACGTGGCTCGAGAAAACAATCAAGCGGCGGATGTCCTCGCTCGCATCGGCGCTAAACGCGACCCTGTCCCACCTAACATATTCTTGGAACGGTTGTTCAAGCCATCCGTAGTATGGGAAGGGGAGTCCGGCAACACTAGCATGGACCCGAATACACCCCCGGATTCCAAACCATCAGACACAGTCGGAGGTTCTACCCCCGAAATAACGTCCTCGGCCCACGAAATCATGGCTGTAATCGCCCCGTGGACCGAGCCCTTCTTGGCCTACCTAAATAGGCAGGAGCTCCCCGAAGACCAAAATGAAGCACACTGCATTGTCCGGCTCTCTAAAGCTTACAAAGTTTACGAAGGGGAACTATACAAGAAAAGCGCTACCGGAGTACTTCAAAGATGCATCTCCGAAGAGGAATGGCGACATCTCTTGGCTGAAATCCATGCCGGCCTGGGCGGGCACCATGCCGCGGCTCGGGCATTAGTCAGGAAGGCCTTCCGTACAGGTTTCTATTGGCCGACGGCCCGAGCAGACGCACAAGACCTTGTCCAACATTGCGTAGGTTGCCAGCTCTTTGCCAATCAGAGTCATATGCCCCCTACCGCTCTACAAACAATCCCCATAACTTGGCCCTTTGCGGTCTGGGGGTTGGATATGGTCGGACCTCTCAAAGGGGGAAGCCATAAGAAAAAATACTTACTGGTCATGGTGGAAAAATTCACCAAATGGATAGAAGCTAAACCAGTCAAAAAGGCTGAATCGGACGATGGCGACTTCATATCCGGGTCGTACACCGACACGGTGTTCCCCACAGCATAAATCGCGATAATGGCTCAAATTTCACAGCCGACGAAGTGAAAACTTGGTGCGCAAAAATGGGCATCAAGCTCGATTACGCTTCCGTCTACCATCCACAAACTAGCAGCCAGGTAAAGAGGGCAAATGGTCTCATATGAGCGGTATCAAACCCAGGCTAGTGCGATCCTTGACAGAGTCGTATACGCACTGGGTGGAGGAGCTTGACTCCGTACTCTGGGGGCTACGAACCATGCCAAATCGCACCACCGGATACACACCATTTTTTATGGTGTACAGCGCGAAAGCAGTTTTACCCTGCGACATAATACATGATTCGCCACACGTACGCATGTACGAAGAGAAGGAAGCCAAGTTAGATCGGCAGGATAATTTGGACGCCCTGGAGGAGGAGCGCGATGTCGCAAAATCCCATTCCGCATTCTATCAGCAGCAGGCTCGACGATACCAAAGCAGAGAAGTGCGGGCCAAAACTTACAATATTGGCGAGCTCGTTCTACGACAACCGGAGAAGAAGAAGGACAAACTCAAACCCAAGTGGGAGGGTCCCTTCGTCATTGACAAAGTTCTCACCGGAGGAGCGTACCGCTTATGTAATGCATCCGATAATAGACTCGAGCCGAACCCATGGAACGCGGCAAGACTATGGAGATTCTACGCCTAGCGCCGAACACAGTGTTCGTCTCCTAACCCCTCCCTTTGAATTATGCCCCATCTCTTTTTCATTTCTCGACCTTTTTCTATCTTCACACAAAGTATTCAATACAGTACGGATTTCGGATCGCTCCGGCCGCACTAAGTGTGTAAGCAATACCTGGGGGCTTCCTATACGGAAGCTTAAAATGATTACTCACATGGCTTTTTGCCCGTCGCATATGCATTCTTTTTCCATATGTGCCTTTTCTTCACCATTATATGCATCGATATGACTTAAGATGTTGCCAAGCTGGGTTGCTGGCTCTTGTGTTTATGCCCCACGTTCTCGTTAATTCGGCTAGGGCATAAGGGGAGCACCTCTGCGATTGTTACTGCCGGTTCAGCCGAATGTATACCTCAGACTGGGTGAAGCCGAAAGCTAGCTTCCTTAAGAGAATATTGAAGGAAATATGCCCTAGAGGCAATAATAAAGTTATTATTTATTTCCTTATATCATGATAAATGTTTATTATTCATGCTAGAATTGTATTAACCGGAAACATAATACATGTGTGAATACATAGACAAACAGAGTGTCACTAGTATGCCTCTACTTGACTAGCTCGTTAATCAAAGATGGTTATGTTTCCTAACCATAGACATGAGTTGTCATTTGATTAAACGGGATCACATCATTAGGAGAATGATCTGATTGACATGACCCATTCCGTTAGCCTAGCACTTGATCGTTTAGTATGTTGCTATTGCTTTCTTCATGACTTATACATGTTCCTGTAACTATGAGATTATGCAACTCCCGTTTACCGGAGGAACACTTTGGGTACTACCAAACGTCACAACTAAAATCGGAGAATATAAAGGAGTACTACAGGTGTCTCCAAAGTTACTTGTTGGGTTGGCGTATTCGAGATTAGGTTTTGTCACTCCGATTGTCGGAGAGGTATCTCTGGGCCTTCTCGGTAATACACATCACATAAGCCTTGCAAGCATTGCAACTAATGAGTTAGTTGTGAGATGATGTATTCCGGAACGAGTAAAGAGACTTACCGCAACGAGATTGAACTAGGTATTGGATACCGACGATCGAATCTCGGGCAAGTAACATACCGATGACAAAGGGAACAACGTATGTTGTTATGCGGTCTCGACCGATAAAGATCTTCGTAGAATATGTAGGAACCAATATGGGCATCCAGGTCCCGCTATTGGTTATTGACCGGAGATGTGTCTCGGTCATGTCTACATTGTTCTCGAACCGTAGGGTCCGCACGCTTAAGGTTTCGATGGCGGTTATATTATGAGTTTGTGTATTTTGATGTACCGAAGGTTGTTCGAGTCCGGATATGATCACGGACATGACGAGGAGTCTCGAAATGGCCGAGACATAAAGATTAATATATTGGACGGATATATTTGGACACCGGAAAGGTTAGGAGAAGTTTGGAGCTCGGGAGGTTACGGAACCCCGGGAGGTATATGGGCCTTATTGGGCCCATGTAGGAGGAAGGGAGAAGGAACAAGGGAGGCGCGCCCCCAAGCCCAATCCGAATTGGGGGAGGGGCGGCCCCTTTCCTTTCTCCTTCCCCTCTTCCTATTCCTACTACTAGTACTACTTCCTAATACTAGTACTCCTTCCTTCCCCTCCAAATAAGATAAGGAAGAGAGGGAAACCTACTTGGAGTAGGTTTCCCCCTCCTATGGTGCGCCCCCCCTTGTGGCCGGCCACCTCCTCCCTCCCTCCTTTATATACGGGGGAGGGGGGGCACCCTAGGACACACAAGTTGATCTTTGAGATCGTTCCTTAGCCGTGTGCGGTGCCCCCCTCCACCATATTCCACCTCGGTCATATCGTAGCGGTGCTTAGGCGAAGCCCTGCGTCGGTGAAACATCAAGATCGTCACCACGCCGTCGTCTTGTGGAACTCCCTCTTCCGGAGCTTTGCTGGATCGGAGCCGAGGAGCGCCATCGAGCTGAGCGTGTGCCAAGAACTCGGAGGCGCCGGAGTAACGGCGCTGGGATCGGCCGGATCGCGAGGAGAACGTCGACTACTTCCTCTACGTCATCATCGACTCGGAGGTGCCGGAGTAACGGCACCTTTGGGATCGGCAGGATCGCGAGGAGAACGTCGACTACTTCCTCTACGTTGTGATCGCTTCCGCCACGGTCTACGAGGGTACGTAGACAACACTCTCCCCTCTCGTTGCTATGCCATCACCATGGTCCTGTGTGTGCGTGGGACATTTTTTGAAATTACTGCGTTCCCCAACAAATATTCGGTCGGTGAACAAAAGATGTGATTGTTTATTATAACATGAATCCCCAGAAGTCTTGTATTCTGCGCCATCGTTCACAGTCCGGACGTGTGCATCGTCACATGCGTACCCAGGGAAAGGAACCCCTAACAGAACTATTCTCTCTGGAAGATGTTTCTTACTATCCATGTAATATAACATAACTAGTTGGGTACATGTCTATTCAAGCACTTATGACCCCTACGCCTTGTTTCCATGCATACCCCGGTTTGGCATAACTGAGTGGGTATTCGGACACACCCCGGACTATAGGGTCCGGGGGCTGAAGCGAAAAGGTCCGCCATGACAAATGATTTTAATCCGGCTAGGGGCTAATCATGCCCATTAATTCACACAGTCATTTGGACTGATTACATTCCTCTTCTATACCATCCAACAGGCTATCTAGCTTACAATCCTGTTGAGAATACTTAGCGGCTAACACTACTTGGTCATACACAAGACTAACGGGAATTTCTTGCCCATCGGGCCCCGCCGGTCCCACTTCGGCCATATGGTTCGGGTCCAGCTTGGTGTAGCGTGTCTTCACCATTGCCCAGGCTTCTCTTGCTCCTTGCCGGCATGCTGATATCTTCCATAGACGGAAGCGCCGCCGGGCTCCTTGCAGCAGGTCCACAAGTTCCCCCATGCCATTCGGCAGTAGGCTTGATGGCCACAAAGCCTGAGCAACACCCTGCATCACTTGCCGAGCTCGCTCGTCCATTCACGAAAGGTCTTGCAGTAAATCATTTGCAGATGTGGGCATCTCCTCCTCGGGGCGACCCGTTAACATTCCTGCAAGCAAAATTCTTTCAATATACTTCCTCGCCGAACTGTACAACAGTTCGTCAAGGCACTTACTGTAAATGCCGCATCGAAGCCTCTTGTTCTCCTTCATGGAGTCTGCCAGCTGAGCGCGGAGATATTTTAACTCCACGTCCAGCTGGACTTTGGCATCTTGAAGATCGTTCTTCTCCCGCCTAACTCGCGTAAGAATGCGCTCGCCAGCCTCTAGTTGCTTTTTGAGATGCGATGCGTCCTCTCCTACGCTCTTCGGATTCACCCCGGGATTGTCTGCAGAATTTTCTGTTAGACTTGAAATATCTACTCACTGGTGCATCTTCGCACAATTGTGATAATTACCAGATGAGGGCCTTTGGGGTTCCTCTAACTTGGCAATCATGCCCTCGGTTCGCCTTGCAGTCCTCCAGCTCGAAACAATTGCTCGTTCTTCTCTACAAGGACCTGCACATAAATTGATCCTTAAAACTGTTGTTTCAACCGTTTCAAGTCTCGGGGGCTACTGCTATACATACTTATCAAAATTTCTCACCCGTATGTCTTTGGTATACTGGTTTGTCGCTTGGGCAAGGCCGCCCCGAGCAGCTTGGACGTACGCGTCTGCCGAATTGAAGGCATTAAACGCCTCTATGGAAAAGATGTTGTTCCGAAGTACGGCCCGTCGGCGGCAGTTATTCATGGCGCTCTCTACTTCGGAATTGGTGGCTGAGAGCATGCCCGCACTCTCTGTTGGAGAGCCATGCAGTGCTGGCCCCGTGTCCGCATCCACCCCTGAAGCCGGTTCTGCAACCCGGCTGGTGGAAGCGTGATTGGTAGGGTCTCCGGATGTAGTCCGATTATTCTTCTTGCTGCCAGACACAAAGGGCGTTGTCATACTTTAAATTGTATAATTACAGGACATGTTATTGTTTTACCTCTGTAGCGGTGTGTCAACCCTCACCGCCTTCCTCTTGAGCCTGCCCGATCTGTACGCCTGTGGTTAACAAGTCCCTAGGGGCTCGGCCCCTCGTTCCGGCCGTCGTTTCTGCAAATAGAACGACGCCTCAAAGGTAAATTATGACACCTGGGGGAAGTCCTCTTCGAAGGATAGGGCTTTCTAGTTCGGCTTACACATGAGGCGGGGAGCAGTCCAGGGTAGTCGGCGGTAATGGCCACTAGGGCGCCATCCCAGCTCGCCTGATAAAATACCCCGTTGACGAGCTCCACAGTGATATCCGGATCCACTTTAAGTCCCGGATCTAGGGCTCTTCCAGGGTCCTCTGGTTGTGGGGAGGGGCTGAAGATTCCTTCTACGGCCCTCCTTAATTCCTGCCCAGAAGCACTGATGCAAGTAATCTTAGCAGAAGACGCTAGAGCAAAGCGGGGAAAAAGAACGGCAACTTACCCACGCTGGGGGGTTGTACATGGAGAATCCTTCCCGCGTTTTCAGATGAAGGAATTCCTCCTCTTCCCCTTTGTACAGATCGGACAATATCCTTGCCAGAGCGGCAACGGAGTCCGGACCTCTACGGCCGCAGCGGGTGGCGTCGTCTTCCCCGTTGAAATGCCACATGGCCTTCCCCCGATGTTGGAGCGGCTGCATTCCCCGTCTTATGCATATTGCCATAACCTCAATTATCATCAGTCCGGATTTGGCTAGTAACTTTATCATGTCCATCAGGAGGAATATTTCCCTCGTGTCCTCTTCTTGAGGGCCCCGGGAGCGCCAGCTTAGGCGTGCCCTTGGCGGGGCGTTGCTGAACTTGCGGAGACCTGTCCGGACTGGATCCGGAAGGGGGACGTCGTTTATATAAAACCACTCTGAAGGCCAGTTTTCTGGTGCCTTCTTAGGAGTGCTGGAAAGGTATCCGGTCTCTGCAATGCACCATACTTCGGCCCCGCCCACTTGGCATAGGGACTCCCCCTGGGTGCGGGGGATGAGGCAGAACAGCTTCCGCCATAATCCGAAGTGTGGTTCGCATCCTAAAAACAGCTCGCACAGAGCAACATACCCCGCTATGTGCAGAATAGAGGCAGGGTTAAGATCGTGTAACTAGAGGCCGTAGAACTCCAGGAGCCCGCGAAGAAACGGGTGGATAGGGAACCCGACACCCCTTAGCAGATGAGGGATCAGACATACACGCTCCTCCGGAGATGGGTTAGGAGATCCCTCAGCTTGGTCTCCCCCGTCATAAGTGGCTATTCCAGCTTGGACGGAGACCATGAACGCCGGTGGGAGAAATCCTTGGGTTCGTAACTTTGTCAAAAGGCTATGAGGAACTGAACACTCTCCCCAATCCCCCGACTTGGAACGAGAAGGGCAAGCAGATGAGCTGCGACGGTCTGCCATGTTGGAATGGCTTTTTGCGGAGCGCTCTGTTGGATCTTGGCTCACGGGAGAGAGAGTGAGGTTTGGATCTGAGAATCCCGTCCCTTCAAATAGATGGTTCGCCTGGAGGATCGAGGGTGGCAAATGCAAAAATGCCTCGACTCCTCGCATTCGCTCGACACGTGGAGATGGTCATTACTGAGGCACCAAAGCCGAGGAGCACAACATTGATTGGAGGCTGGACACTATTCGTCGTAGCAAACACTTTGGAGTATTCGAAGAAGGAACCCGCCTTGCAATGCCGAAGACAATACTGCGCGCCGGACTCATCGTCATTGAAGCCTGGTTCAGGGGCTACTGAGGGAGTCCTGGATTAAGGGGTATCCGGACAGCCGGACTGTATACGACGTCCGGGCTATTGAAGCGTGAAGATACAAGACTCAAGACTTCGGCCCGTGTCCGGATGGGACTTTCCTTGGCATGGAAGGCAAGCTTGGCGATCCAGATATTATATTTCCTTCCTTGTAACCGACTCCGTGTAAACCCTAGCCCTCTCCGATGTCTATATAAACCGGAGAGGTTGGTCCTTAGAAGGCCGATCACAATTACAGTCATACCATCATAGGCTAGCTCTTAGGGTTTAGCATCTACGATCTCGTGGTAGATCTACTCTTGTACTACCCATATCATCAATATTAATCAAGCAGGAAGTAGGGTTTTACCTCCATCGAGAGGGCAGAACACAGGTAAACATCTGTGTCCCTTACTTCTTGTTACCATCAGCCTTGGCCTTGACAGATCGGGACCCCTACCCGAGATCCGCTGGTTTTGACACCAACACACGCCGAGAGCACTGGCGGTGGATGACAATGAGGCACAGGAAGGGGACGACGCTGAGCAGGGAAGACGCAGCAGTGGAAGCCCAGCGAAGAGGAGTACGAGGTTCACTGGTTTGGCTGCGGTGTGAAGCTGCCGTCGCCCTTGAACTGGCCAGCGATGGGAATAGTAGGGCGGTGAGGCCTCCAGCTGCCTGACCGCCACGGGAGGCGGGAGCATGCGGAGCAGCAGTGCTGCTTTGGGCGGCTGGAGCAAGAAGACCAGAGGTTGAAGAAGCACTACGGCCGTTGGATGGACATCGTCACGGTCCTTTGGAGCTAGAATCGTTCACATTGACTAAGTTGACAAAGCCCTCCGTCCCGTCAACTTAGTTGGCCCTAAGTCATCCTCCCACTATGGTGGGTCCCAGCTAGTAGGGGGTATTCATTTTTTTGTGCGTAATAAGGAGGCACTTTCTTGCGTGCGAAGATATAGCTGGTGGGTCTGACATGTCAGCGGGGGGAACGATTTTTTTAGCGAAACACAGAGGCCCTTCCGGTGGGTCCTAGCTGTGAGGTGGAGGAATCATTATTTTGCGCGTACAGTCCACGGCCGATGGATGTCGTTTGTTGACCACGTTGACCAGGCCGCGCCGAGAGCACCATGGCGGTGGACGACGGCGAGGTCTAGGAAGGGAACAACCCGGAGCCGGGGAAGACTCGACAATGGTTGCCCACGCATGGGAGTCTGAGGTTCTTGGTCCGACTATCGCCGAGAAAATAACAGGAGGTGTGGGTGAGTAGAGGAATGGCACGGCCAGCAATGAAGTAGGGTGGGCGGTGCGGCTGGGCGGCAAAGACAAATGCCACGGGAGGTGGGAGCAGGCAGTCCCACCGGAGCTAGTTTGGGCGGCTGGAGCAAGAAGATCGAATATTGAAGAAGCAGCATGGCCGCTGGATTAACATCCAACGGTCACTGCTGCTAGAATCGTTTGTGGACTAAGTTGACAAAGCCAAAGTACACGTCAACCTAGTAGACCCACAAGTCAGCCTCCAAATCTGTCCCGAACAAAGATACAACCCGAAATTTCTAGCAGATTCAAATTAATTTTAAATCTAAATATACCTTAATTTAAATTCAATGAAATTTTACCCGCACAAAAAAAATGAAATTTAAAATAACAAAATACAAATAAAACAATATTTTTGAACAAATTGACTGATTTCTGTATATTATTCATTTTACAGCACATTTATTATTACTTATATCCAATTACTTATTACTTATAGCCCATTTTACGGGCAAAATGCATCCTCCTCGTCTTGAAAGATTTCCGGCCATTGAGGCGTAGAAAAGCAAGTAGGCCTACGTTGGTTATACGCAAAAACAAAATAGCTGGCTAGCCATTTTCGTAAAGGAAAAAACAAACTGGGCTGGTCATGTGCTAAACATATGAAATAAAAGCCTGGGCTAGATGGGCCACGGGTCCCGCACAACCCAGTTGATACCCTTCTCCGTCCTGAAAAAACAAAATTACTGCACGCGCTGCTGGGTCCCTACTGTTATCCTCACCATGTACAGTCATCTCCTTATTCCTCTCGGTTTTTGACCATGTTGACAACACTGGAGGGCGGCGCCGCGGCGAGCGAACCAAGGCGGAGGACGATGGTGAGGCCTCGGACATGAATGAACAGGAGCCTGGAAAGATCACAGCCCGGTAGTGGGAGGCGGAGCGGCGGTCCCGGCTGGCGCTGGTTTGGCTTTGGCGGCTCGAGGAAGAAGAGATTGAAGAAAGCGACAGGGCGTTGAATGTGAATCCAACGGTCAAGGTTGGCACAATCGTTTGTTGACTAAGCGGACACCAAGTAGCATACTTTTTTATATATAGGAAGAAAACTGCGAGGAAAATGCGCTCGTCTGCCGTCCTCCTCACAGGGAACGTTCGCCACATAAGTGACTAGCACCCTTGGTTTTCAACCGAGAGGTCTTGGGTTCGAGTCCCGGGAACTCTCAATTTTGTCCTCCTTCCTTCCTCGCAAAAAAAGGGAAAGAAAATCAAAGACTTGGGAAGGCGTACAGAACAAGCTAGTGAACCAGTAAAGAGATGTTGCCGAGTTTTAGAAAAAAGAAAGACATGCTCATGTAGCTGGTTCGAATCCAAACCTAGACTATGACTATATATGGTGCTATGCTACTCTGCAAGTAATGAAACTGACATATCCCACGTTCGCTTCTCCTCTTCTCTACTTACTCTGCCTAGCATCGAAGCTCGCGCGGCAACCATGTCCGCCGGCTACTCGTCCGCTTTGCTCTTGACGAGCAACAACCAGATATGAGCCAAGTCGCCACCCGTACCATCACCTGTGGGTCTCATCACACCCTCGCCGGCACACGCACCGCAGCCGATTGCTCATCGCAACCCGCTGCCGTTGGTGTGGTGCCACTACTGCAAATCACGCAGAGTCCTCCGTCGCATCTCAACCACAATCCGCAACCCAGGCCGAGTCTTCTACAAATGCCCGAATCATGGGTGCCGGTGTCAAAACCGGCGGATCTCGGGTAGGGGGTCCCGAACTGTGCGTCTAGGCGGATGGTAACAGGAGACAAGGGACACGATGTTTTTACCCAGGTTCGGGCCCTCTCGATGGAGGTAAAACCCTAGTCCTGCTTGATTAATATTGATGATATGGGTAGTACAAGAGTAGATCTACCATGAGATCGAGAGGCTAAACCCTAGAAGCTAGCCTATGGTATGATTGTTGTTAGATCCTACGGACTAAAACCCTCCGGTTTATATAGGCACCGAAGATGGTTAGGGTTACACAGAGTCGGTTACAATGGTAGGAGATCTACATATCCGTATCGCCAATCTTGCCTTCCACGCCAAGGAAAGTCCCATCCAGACACGGGACGAAGTCTTCAATCTTGTATCTTCATAGTCCAGGAGTCCGGCCAAAGGTCATAATCCGGCCATCCAGACACCCCTAATCCAGGACTCCCTCAGTAGCCCCTGAACCAGGCTTCAATGACGACGAGTCCGGCACGCATATTGTCTTCGGCATTGCAAGGCGGGTTCCTTCTCCGAATACTTCATAGAAGATTTTGAACACAAGGATAGTGTACCGGCTCTGCAAAATAAGTTCCACATACCATCGTAGAGAGAATAATATTTACACAAGTTCAATCTGCTGACGTATTCCGCAGCGTGATATCACACCACGGCCAAGCCTTTATTCGAATCATTTTTACTGTCCCACCTCAGCGCGTTTAGTGAGGCGGTTTCCTTGGCACGTCTTGTCAAAGCAGAGATCGTGTCCCTTTATTCCGGGATTCTCATCAATACGGGCGTGGGTAACCCAACCGCGCCATTGATTACGGCGCTTGGGAGATAAGCGAGTTTTATCAGGCCGGTGGGGACGCATAGCTTTGTCCGTCCATATAAGGGGATAAGGATCCACTTTTTCACACACGCCTTCTTCCTCCTTTGCTCATCCATTTCCGCGCACTTGAGCTCCAGCGCCCAAGTCCGCACATCCCACCTCAACCTTCTCCAACTATGTCCGGAGCGGGAGGCAAGTGGATGGCCTCCTCCGTCACGGAGGGGCACATCAAAAAGCTACGAAAGGCCGGATACTTGTCCGACGACATCGCGCATCGGCTCCCCGACAAGGGGCAGCTCATCCCCACCCCAGGCCCCATGAGAGGGTGGTGTTTCTCCCCCACTTCCTCCGCGGACTAGGGTTTCCACTTCACCCATTTATCCGGGGGCTCATGTTCTATTACGGCCTAGATTTCCACGATCTGGCCCTGAATTTCATCCTCAACATCTCGGCGTTCATCATCATGTGCGAGGCCTTCCTCTGCATCCAGCCCCACTTCGGCTTATGGCTGAAGACCTTCAGTGTCAAGCCGAAGGTAGTGGGTGGCCACCAAGTGGAGTGCGGAGGCACCATGGTGGGCAAGATGGCCAACGTCCTATGGCTCGAGGGCTCCTTTGTGGAGACCATAAAGGGGTGGCAATCGGGGTGGTTCTACATCACCGAGACGCGCGACTCTAAATGGGCGGCGGCCCCCGAATTCTGATCTGGCTTCCCTACACAGCTCACCTCATGGAAAGAGACGGGCCTAACGTGGGGTAATTCAGAAGAGCTGACCGGAATCCAAACCTGCGTCCGAAACCTGGTGGACAAGAAGCTCAAGCTTGTCAACGTAGTCCAGGTTATGCTCATCCGCCGGATCCTCCCATGCCAACAACGGGTGAGGGAGTCCTGGATTAGGGGGTGTCCGGATAGCCAAACTATCACCATTGGCCGGACTCCTGGACTATGAAGATACAAGATTGAAGACTTCGTCCCGTGTTCAGATGGGACTTTCCTTGGCGTGGAAGGCAAGCTTGGCGATACGGATATGTAGATCTCCTACCATTGTAACCGACTCTGTGTAACCCTAACCCTATCCGGTGTCTATATAAACCGGAGGGTTTTTAGTCCGTGGGATGAACAACAATCATACCATAGGCTAGCTTCTAGGGTTTAGCCTCTACGATCTCGTGGTAGATCCACTCTTGTACTACCCATATCATCAATATTAATCAAGCAGAGTAGGGTTTTACCTCCATCAAGAGGGCCCGAACCTGGGTAAAACATCGTGTCCCTTGTCTCCTGTTACCATCCGCCTAGACGCACAGTTCGGGACCCCCTACCCGAGATCCGCCGGGTTTGACACCGACATTGGTGCTTTCATTGAGAGTTCCTCCGTGTCGTCATCCTTAGGCCCGATGGCTCCTTCGATCATCAACAACGACGCGGTCCAGGGTGAGACTTTTCTCCTCGGACAGATCTTCGTATTCGGCTTTTGCTGCGGGCAATTCACTTGGCCATCCGAGCAGATCGAAAGCTACGCCCCTGGCCATCAGGTCAGATTTGGGAGTTTGAACTACACGGCCGACATCCGCGGAGACTTAATCTTCGATGGATTCGAGCCACAGCCAAGCGCGCCGCACTGTCTCGATGGGCATGATCTAGCTCTGCCGCCGAATAGTGCCCCGGAGGCCGCACCAGCGTCCGCTCCGACCCTTAGCTCGGAGCCGACTCTGCCGATCGAGGACGAGTGGTTGGACACCGCCTCGGGGGCTACGATCCCTACGACGATTGAGCCGAACTCCATCCTCGTCGCTGCGAAGACCGTGACTCCAAGGTGCGGACTCCTCTCCGGACTCAACCCTCCGCGCCGCCAATTGAATCCAATTGGGCGCCGGTTATGGAGTTCACTGCCGCTGACATCTTTCAGCACTCGACCTTTGGCGACATCCTGAATTCACCAAAGTCTCTCTCTTTATCAGGAGAGCCCTGGCCGGAGTTCAGTCAGGAAGGTTGGGATACGGACGACGAAGAAATTCTACGCCCACCCACTGCCCACTTTGTAGCCACTATCGAAAGCTTAAACGACGTGCTCAATTTCGACTCCAAAGACATCGACGGTATGGACGATGATGTAGGAGACAACCATGAACCAGCACCTATAGGATACTGGACAGCCACCTCATCCCACGATGTATACATGGTGGATACACCTAAAGGAAGTGACGACGAGGAACAACGGGACACTATGAAGGATAAATCCTCTAAAAGCAAATCAAAACGGCAACGTAACGCCGCACCAAGTCCCGCCGACAAAGACGGCAGCCACACAGACCCAACCATAGAGCAGGGCGAACCAAAGGATTTACTTAACATGCTATCGAAAGCAACCGTCTCAAACAGGACAACTTGGATAAACAACCCGTCCCGGCGAAGATAACAGTCGGACGATCTCACGTCGGACAAATTGTTGGAGCAGAAGAACCTCCACAAAGGCTCGTCGCCATCACAAGATAGCCTGAAAAAGCAGAAGCGGAAGCTCAAAACAGCGGAAGATGCACTCAGAATCAGATGGAGCAAAGTACTCAACACCGTAGAGAAATACGGCGACAATCGCCAAATAAAGAGCTACCCGAAGCGCAAATTACTGCCCGAATTCGATGAGGAGGCCGTAGAGCCCCCGCAATCAAAAAACAAAGAGGCCGCCCGGTCGGATAGACGACCACATGGCAAACATGGAGCGGCAAGCGGCGCCGCACACAAGCCGGCACGCGATCCGCATAAGGATTCACATCAAAAGGATGGCCCAGTTAGGTCCATCTATTGGCCGAGAAAGCAAGCTCTTCCAAGCAATGCAACACGCCAAATATCCGAACATCACGGCACACCCAAATATAGGGGTGCCGCACACCCCCCGTGGTTTCACCGATGAGGTCTTTGGATCACGAATTCCCAGTGGAATTCAAACCCGTAAATATAGAGGCATACGACGGAACAACAGACCCTGGAGTCTGGATTGAGGATTACATCCTCCACATACACATGGCTAGAGGAGATGATCTCCACGCCATAAAATATTTACCCCTCAAGCTCAAAGGGCCAGCCCGGCATTGGCTCAAAAGCCTCCCTGAAAATACCATTGGAAGTTGGGAAGAGCTCGAGGATGCTTTTCGGGCAAATTTTCAAGGGACTTATGTCCGTCCTCCGGATGCAGATGATTTAAGTCACATAACTCAACAACCCGGAGAGTCAGCCCGCAAATTCTGGAACAGGTTCCTCATAAAAAAGAACCAAATAGTCGACTGTCCGGATGCCGAGGCCTTAGCAGCTTTCAAACACAACGTCCGAGACGAATGGCTCGCCAGACACCTCGGCTAGGAGTAGCCGAGAACAATGGCTGCATTAACAAGCCTTATGACCCGCTTTTGCGTGGGAGAGGATAGTCGGCTGGCAAGATGCAGCATCAGCTGACCCAAGTACATCCAAGTCAGGGATGGAAATGGAAAACCACGACGCAACAAGGACCAGCGCCAGACAAAGGGAAACAACCCAAGAGCACGGCAGTCAACGCCGGATTCGTAAGCTCGGCAGAATCATAAAAACTGCCCTCAAGGACAACAACGACGAGCTATCCAACCTAAACAAAATTTTGGACAAAATATGCCAAATCCACAGTACTCCCGGGAAGCCTGCAAACCATACCCACAGAGATTGTTGGGTCTTCAAGAAGTCCGGCAAACTCAATGCCGAACACAAGGGGCTCGACACACCAAGCGAGGACGATGACGAACCCCACAAGCAGAGCACCGGAAAACAAAAGAATCCCACAAAAAGTCAAAATAGTGAACTCACTTCAAGTGACAAAAGGGAAAAACAGAGCGGCGCCCATAGAAACACGCACCGCACGGACTATCCGAGCAGAGTCCCAATGATGGTTGTCAAAACCAATCACCTTCGATCATCAGGACTATTCCGGAAGTATCCGGAACGCATGATGGACTGCCTTGATATTAGATCCTATAATCGACGGGCTCCAATTTACACATATCCTAATGGACAGAGGTAGCGATCTAAACCTGCTATATCAGGACACAATCCGCAAAATGGGGATAGACCCAACCAAAATTCGCCATAGCAACACCTCCATCAAAGGGGTAATGCCAGGCCTATATGCCCATTGTACGGGCTCCCTACTGCTAGAAGTTGTGTTCGGGTCATCCGACAACTTCCGTCGCGAAAAGTTAACCTTCCACATCGCCCCATTCGAAAGTAGCTATCAAGCACTACTGGGACGCGAAGCTTTCACCCGCTTTAACGCAATACCGCATTATGCATCTCTTACACTTAAAATGCCCGGTCCACGCGGCATCATCTCATTAAAAGGGAGTATCAAGTGTTACTCGAGCATGGAAGAACGTGAGACTGCCTTGACAGCCCCACACTAATCCGGCTCCGCTAATCAAAGCACCTGAATAGGTCATTCAACCCCGGGCATGGCTAGACGAGTCCGGCGTAAACATATAAACGCCTACTAGCGGCATACCCCGTACAAGGGCTGCACACATGTACAACAAGAGACAATAAAGCTCAATTTTATTCACTTTTCAACCGTACTCTGTTTATTTAATATAAAGTACACTTTTCGCATGATCTTTTTCTTTTCAACTAAGTTCTTCTCTTTACAGATGAACACCGTGCTACACCCGTCCAGGATACGGCACAACGGAGACACGGTAGCAGACATGCAAGAGGGACCGTTGCAAGGATTCTTTTCAGATTAAGACCTGCGTAAACCTTTTTACTGTCTCTTGTTGATACACATCCCCGGTTTCTTGCTATAACCGAGGAGGAGGCTGGCGTTTTGGCATCGGCCGCACCAGAATTTTTATGCGTGTACCGGACACGGGGGCTTAGGGCATTATTCCACCCGTTTTCATAAAGACCGAATACCTTAGGGAGTGTTTGGCGTCTCGAGTTAGGCCTTATATGCATCAGCTCCGAATCATGTCTTTGGTCAAATGTTGGGTTTGCCCGGCTCCTGTGTTTTGCTGCCTTACGTTCCGTTCTATCGGCTAACGCGGCACCAGGAGAACTACTGCGATTGTGCCCCGGTTTGGCCAGGTGAGCACCTCAGTAGAGAAAGCCGAAAACTGACTGTCATGATATAGCGTGAGACTGGTCAACCACTCGATGACCCACCGGAATGTTTAGAATTCCCCCGCATTAATGAAGGACCGTTTCCCGGTCAGGCACATCTGGCGCCCGAATCCGGGAGAGCGCTGGTGCCCCTAGGGGCTATATAGTAGCCCCACCATCGAACTCCTATGGCTAAGTGAAAGTGATAAAGCATTATAGTCCGGTTGCCTAGTTTGCTACGCTTATCACCTCCTTTACAGGACCAAGACGTTGGATTAAGTGTGAAAATGCGCCTTTTGCAAACACACCCGCACTATGTGCGTGGAAGTCAAGACTGCCATCTTTCGGGTTATATACACATATACATCAACGGCAAGACAGAGGTGTTTTAATACTTGAACGCACAAGTATAAAAAGCTCTTATATTATATTGAAACATTGTTTTCACAAATCATACATGTCATTAAAGCATAATATCCTTCGAGCACTGCGTCTCTATTAAACGAGCGCCTGCGGAGACTTCCTCAAAATAGTGCTCGGCAGGTACTCGGCTTCTGTCCAAATCTCGAGATGCAGCGTCGGTGGCCTTCATCTCTGCCCAGTATGTCTTGACACGGGCAAGAGCCATCCGCGCACCCTCTATGCATGCTGACCGCTTCATTGCATCGATATGCGACACCGCACCAAGGAACTGTTGCACCAAGCCAAAATAACTCTTCAGCTCTGGCCTTTTCGGCCACAAATGAGTCACGACAGCCTTCATGGCAAGTCCGGACAACCTATTCAGCTCAGCCCATTCGGCCAAACGATCGGTTAATGAAAGTGGACGCTCCAGACTATGGAACTGCGACCAAAAAAGCTCTTCCATTCCGTGATCCTTTTGATCTCGGAAGTGTTCGACCGCGTCTGCAGCACTCGCCGCCAAGTCCAGATAAGCATCCTCTGCACCCCACAGCCGGTCCAATTGAGCGTACCTAGGATCCGTGAATTTCCTCCGCAACAGAAAGGGCTTTCCAGCCGCAATATCTCCGGCCTGACGTAGCTCCTCCTTCATAGCTCTCATTGCGGGCGAGTATCCTTGGCCTCGGTGGCGGCCTTTTTCAGGTCCTCTTATTTCGCTCGATCTTCTTTTTCAAGAAGCTCGCAACGGTCAGTAGGATTCTTCAATTTCACGGCCATCTCGGCCATTTCTTTCTTGCTTCGGCAGTGAGCAGCCTGTTCGGCTTTTAGCTCTGCGGCCGCCTTTAAAGCAGCCGCATCACTTTTTCCGCTTGCTCCTTGGCTCAAGGCGAGCTCCGCCCGATGGCTCTCCATAGCAGTGGCACCATCTGCATTAAGCATACATGTTGTAAGGCATGGGCGTCAAGCTCCCTTACCAGGTGTCCGCGGAGAAGTTGCATACCTTGTGACTCGTCAAGCCGCTTATTAACAAGCTGATGTCCGCATCCGCCACGTCAAGTTGCCGCTTCAGTCCGGTAAATTCATCAGCCCGGCTAGCCACCAGACGCTTCGCCACCTACATAGGAAGAGCGCATATTATACCTGGGGTTATGATCCTTGGCGCGCCGTCATTTTTGACACCGCACCAAGTCTCAGGGGCTACTATCTATACAGGGCGCATTTTATATGCAAAACTGTCAGAAGGTACATCATTTTGCGTACCTCAAAACCCGTCAGTAAACTTACGACGGCTTCATGCGATCCGCTCTCAGCGGATGAAATCCTTTCAATCACCGTACCCCATTAACGTATGGTGATCTTCCGAGATAGACGCTCGCCCGAGCAGATCCTTCAGCTCCTCCGACCGCACACCCGTTGGTGCCGGACTCGTCCGGTGGCCTTTTTCGAAGGCCGGACACGAAGGGCTTTGAGGGGACATACGGCTGCCTTCTGGCCCTGCCGGATTCGGAGGAGCCCTCCGCGACGACACCTCAGGGTCGTCCACCTCGCATAACGGTACAGCAGGCGGAGGCGTTTCGCTCTCCATCATCTCCGGACCAAGATCCCCTGAAGACGAGCTCTGCTGTGAAGGGCTAAGATCCGAACTACAAGGTAAACTTTCAGTTACCTTCAGAAATAAAACGGGGATGTCTCACTTTTAAAAAAAATGCTCCCATTTAC
The DNA here is from genome assembly GCA_021605145.1 of Aegilops bicornis. Lineage (NCBI taxonomy): Eukaryota > Viridiplantae > Streptophyta > Magnoliopsida > Poales > Poaceae > Aegilops > Aegilops bicornis. The sequence continues at coordinate 495,681,281 of CM038672.1, read as the reverse complement.
TTACGGCTCGCTGGAGGGATGATCTCCTTGGGGAAATAGTGCGGCCGGGGCATCTCCTGCCGCAGGACCCTCTGGTGAAGATTTCTTCCCCCGCTTCGGGGCTTTGGTCTACGGATCTTCAGAAGCGGTCCTCTTCTCCCCTTGGAAGGAGGGATTCTCGATCCCCCCTTTCTTGATAGCCTCCTTCACGAAGGTAGTAGTTCCCTAGTTCCCCCCTTCGCCTTCTTCGAAAGGCACGGCCTCTAGCATCTTAGTTAATACAGGATCCGGCGTGGTCTCGTGGAGGGGGCGGACACCGATCAGGCTTTTGCTTTTGCTATCCACTCATGTTTAAAGGATAGCTCTTTTAAGGGCAAGTGTATGATAAATATGCGGATAGCATGTCCGGGTACAGGACTACTTACTTGAGTATCCGGGCGATTGCAGCTCAGACCCGCGTCCTCGGTTAAGTCCGGTCACATTGCTTGTGATCCGAAGAACAGTTGGTACATCTCCACGGGCGTTACGCCCATAAAATGTTGGAGAACTCGTTGTCCCTCCGGATTAAACTCCCACAAAGTGAGGGGAGGCGATGTTTGCAGTGGCAAGGTGCGATGAATCAGCATGACCTGCGCTTACTACGACCAGATTGATCTCTCTCTCGGAGGTCTCGAATATGGCCCTGCAACAGTAGGTACGCCCTTGGACGGTCCCAGTCGAGCCCTTTATTGACCCATGACGCCCGCCCGCGGTGGAGGACCCAGCGGAAGGCAGGTGGCGCCGCCCATTTGGTGCCCCTGGGAGCGGTGATATAAAACCACTCCTGTTGCCATAAATTGAGCTCCTCTTGAAAAGAGCCCTCGGGCCGTGGAGCGTCCGCATTCTTGCTTATAACAGCCCCTCCACACTCTACCTGATGCCCCTTGATCATCTTCGGCTCCACTTTGAAGGTCTTGAGCCACAATCCGAAGTGAGGGGTAATGAGGAGGAAGGCTTCAGAAACGACAATGAACAACGAGATGTGGAGGATGGACTTCGGATCCAAGTCATGGAATTCCAGCCCATAATAAAACATGAGCCCCCTCACAAAGGGTCCGTCGGGAAGCCTAAACCCTGAAGGAAGTAAGAAACGAATACCACGCTCTCACCAGGCTCGGGAGTGGGAATAACCTGCCCTTGGGCAGGCAGCCTATGCGAAATTTCGCCGGTTAGATACCTGGTGTCTCTCAGCTTTAGCACATCTTCTTCCGTGACGGAGGAAGACATCCACCGATCGTGCAGGACGGAGCCGGACATCGTTGAAGGTCGGAAGCGCCTTAATCTGGAGCTTTGGGTGTTGGAACTCGAGGCGAGGGGCGGATTCGATTGAGATTGAAAGAAAGGAGCGGGCCTTGGTCTTGTTATAAAGAGGTTGAATACCAAGAGCCCTCCCCGTGACCGTTTGGGACCCGCCTTCGATGGAGGAGGCGTGCCAACGGGCACGATTGGGTTACCCACACCCGTATTGATGAGGATCCTAGAATAAGGGGCACGATCTCCGCTCTGATAAGACATACCAAAGAAACCGCCTCGCTAAACGCGCTGAGGTGGGACAGTAAAAACGATTCGTATAGAGGCCTGGCCGTGGTGTGATGTCATGCCGCGGGATACATCAGCAGATCTGTGCAAAGGTTATTCTCTCTACGGTGGTATGTGGAACTTGTTTTGCAGAGCCGGACACTATCCTTGTGTTCAAAATCTTCTATGAAGTATTCGAGGAGGAACCCGCCTTGCAATGCCGAAGACAATATGCGCCCGGACTTCGTCGTCATTGAAGCCTGGTTCAGGGGCTACTAAGGAGTCCTGGATTAGGGGTGTCCGGATAGCGAACCATCACCGTTGGCGGACTCTGGACTATGAAGATACAAGATTGAAGACTTCCTCCCGTGTCCGGATGGGACTTTCCTTGGCGTGGAAGGCAAGCTTGGCGATACGAATATGTAGATCTCCTACCATTGTAACCGACTATGTGTAACCCTAACCCTATCCGGTGTCTATATAAACCGGAGGGTTTTTAGTCCGTAGGGACGAACAACAATCATACCATAGGCTAGCTTCTAGGGTTTAGCCTCTACGATCTCGTGGTAGATCCACTCTTGTACTACCCATATCATCAATATTAATCAAGCAGGAGTAGGGTTTTACCTCCATCGAGAGGGCCCGAACACAGGTAAAACATCGTGTCCCTTGTCTCCTGTTACCATCCGCCTAGACGCACAGTTCGGGACCCCCTACCCGAGATCCGCCGGTTTTGACACCGACAACGGGCCTTCAACTTGTGGGAGTTTGATCCGTCACAGCACCGAACCTTGAGCCGGCTCTTCGACACTACGTACGAACATGCCTGGAAGGTGCTGTTCAAGGGTGCCGAGGCTCCCGCATTCGCTACCGCAGATCGCGGATTCAGCTCGCGGCATCAAGCCGGCGAGGTAAGTTATTTTACCCTTTACGGGACTCTTTTTTCATAGTTTGACTCTATGCGGGATCTAAAACTCCCTCACCTTTGACAGGACTTGCAGAAGACGTCCGGACAGGTTGACTGTCTGGCTCCCTTGCCAGAAGACCCAGCGGACGCCCGATTGACAGGGCTGCTGGTTCCGGCACCTTACGTGGTGCCGGAGAAGAAGGCCAAGAAGAAGGCCACGGGAACTCGAAGGAGTTCCTGGCGCCAGGTGTCGTCGGACTCATCGTCCGATGACCCTGAGGCAAACTCCTCCCGCGAAGACGAGGAGGAGGAAAAAGAGGCCTCTCCCCCAGCGGGGGGAGAGAAGAAAAGGAAGGCCTCCCCAACTGGGGAGGCCGGAGGGTCCAAGAAGGGAAGGACCCTTCCTTCGGACTACGCCGCCAACGCCGACGGCGGCAAAGAGGAGTGTCCACTGAGGACCAAGCCCCTGGCGAAATCGTAAGTGTCCGGACACGAGAATAACTCATTCCGTTCCATTTGTCGCAAAGCATCTTCTAACGGTGAATATAACCATGCAGCCCGCCCAAGGTGGGCTCGACGTTTCGACGAGCGGCTCCCTGGATTCGTTGGATGTGAATAGGACCTCACTTCCGACCGCCTCGTCTCCTCCCGCCGCGGATGACGCCGAGGTGGAGTCCCAAAAGGGGCCCAGCCAGGAGGAGGTGGCCCTGGAGGCGCCGCAAGGCGACCTCCCGGACTCCGGGCGTAAGGGGAATAAAACCCCGAAGGGCCGTAAGTCCGGCCCTGTGCTGGACTCCGTACCGGAACCTTCAGTGGTTCCGGAGTCCGATAGGCGATCCCTTCGTAAGAAGGGCAAGACTGCGACGCCGGTGACCTCCGTCCAGCCGGAGGCACCGGATAATTTGATGGAGGCGCTTAATGGCGCTTCCATTGACGAGGAGCACCGCACTGTTATGAGTGTGGTGATCCGAGAAGTTCGATCCGCCAAGAGCGGGCTGACTGAAGCTCGTGCCAGCCTTCTAACAGGCTTTGAGGTATGTATTTAAGATATGTAAAAATATTACCAGCATAGGCGGTAGCCCCGATGCTCAGTTTGGTGTTCGGAAAAGAAAAAGCCGAACTGAGGATCTAAAAGATATACTTAGGAGTCTAACATAAGTATGTCAATATGGGAATGCAGGCTGCGCTGCTGACCTCTGCTGCACTAACTGCGGAGGTTGATGTGAAGCAGAGCCTCGATCGGTCCGAGAACGAGCTCGGCCTTGCCAAAAAGCAGCTCGAGGACAAGGAAGGTAAGTAATACCTTATGGGATTATTTAAAAGATGTGGTTGCAAAAAATAACAGGAATAACGTGAATACTGCAGGGGCCATGAACAAGGTGGCGACCCTGAAGGAAGCGGTGTCCAAGGCCGAAAGCAATGCAGCCGTGGAGCGCACCGAGCGAGAGAAGCAGGAGGCGCGGGTGGCGGAGGTGCGGCAAGAGCTCCAGGCTCTCGTGGAAAAACACAAGAGTTTGGAGCGTGACTCAAAGACTCGAGAGTCCGAGCTCGCCTCGGCCCTTGAGAGCGCCAAAGCCGCTAAGGCCGAAGCCCAAAAAGCCCTCTAGAAAATTGAGGCGATGAAGAAGATAGCGGCGGGTAAGGCATTCTTTGTGCAAAGCAAGCATGTGAAAGTGAATTATCTGTTGCTTTCCCGAATTCGGAGCTCTCCAGGAGCATTCGTAGATCTGCCCCGCAGTGTGTCTGATGCTGCCGCATTCTACCGAGCCGAGGAGGGAAGCTCGACGGAGAAGGTGTTCTGGTATCGATATCTGAGGCCGGACACCGGTGCCCTTAGCGACCAGTTGAAGCAGCTGGTCGAGCTCCATAAGGTGGCGAACAGGCCATGAAGGGCCTCATAGTTCGGATGTGGCCTAAGGAAGCCATGCACAGGAGCTACTTTGGGCTGGTGGTAATTTGGTGGACGCCTTTGTCCATGGGTTGAAGTCGTCAAGCGCTCCGTCTGCATCGAAGGTGCTCAGAGGGCCTTGCCCGTGCTAAGGTGCACTGGGGCAAGATGGATGTTGAGAAGCTTGTGACAGACGGACCACCACACGGCAAGGAGCATCACAAGCCTGAAATGTATTATGAGGGCGTCCTGAAGGGTGCCCGCCTTATAGCGGGTGAATGCTCCAAAGATGTAATTTTTAGTAGACTCGCATTTGTTATCCTGTACGCTGAAAACTTGTTCATATGCGCTAAGCAACACTTTTGAATTTAAAATATTACCTTCTATGCGGCCGTTTATTAAATTTGAGAGATGGCGAGTCGTCGGCTTCAGCCCCCATGCCACGAGTGTTGGGGTGTTCGGGATAAACTTGAGCGCTCTTGTTCCCATTCTTGGGTCCTTCGAGGGAGGCGCTCAACGCAACGAACAAGGCAACCGGACTATAATGCACGAACACTCTCACTTAGCCATAGAATTCTATAATTTTAAATTTCGGCGAAGCCCCTGGTATTCGGAAGACCGAGTTCGGGGCGCTATCCACGCCTAGGCCGGACAATGCCGACTCCCCGCTCTAAGTGGCATAAGTCTTTAGGGACTCGAAAATCTCTCGAACAGCGACCGACTCTTGCCCTATCATGACGGTCAGTTTTAGCTTTCTCCACTGAGGTGCTTAACCCAGCTCAACCGGGGCACAATCACAGTGGTTCTCCCAGCGCTACCTTAGCCGATATAACGGAACATAAGGTACCAAAACATGGGAGCCGGGCAAACCCAACTATTGACCCAAGACATGATTCAGAGCCGATGCATATAATGCTATAAGTTCGGGGTGCCGCACTTGTGAAAGTGTTCGGACTTATCACACCATATTGTGGGGTACTTAAGCCCCTGGTGTATTGCCCGTACCGAAGTGTACGGTTGCACAATGTCATAACTGAACATATATATCGTCGGATTTCGGGTTCCGGCAGACTCTCTAGGTTCGAACACTGGGGTGCGTGCGGAGATTTCACTCTCTACCTACCTGCACCTTGCCGCCTCGCTAAGATCTAAGCTATGAAAGGAACAACACAAGAGACGCAGGGTTTATACTAGTTCGGGCCACCATTGTGGTGTAATACCCAACTCTAGTTTGTGGTGTGGTGGATTGCCTCTTGGGCTGATGATGATGAACAATACAAAGAAGAACAGCCTCGCAAGGGTCTGTTCTTGGCTGGTGCGATGAACTGCTAGGAGGAGTTCAATCGCTCTCTCTGCTGATCCCAGATGCTGGATCCTCTCTCTCTAGATATCTCTACCTTGCGGGTGGCTAGTCCTATTTATAGGCAAAGACCCCGGGCCTCTTCCCAAATATTGAGCGGGAAGGGCGCCAACAATTGGCCATTTTGAAGGGGAACATCTAGTACACTTATCCTGACTAAAGTTGGTCCTCGCCTGTCAAAGGCTCTGGTGGTGACGCCGGCTTGGGCTCCACAATGACTTCCTTCCCGCCGTTGCGACGGCCTTGGTCTTGTTGCACCGAAACGGATGCCTTTGCTTGATACTCTTGCCTGCGCTTGCTTCCTTTGCACCAAATAGGAAAGGAGGACACTGCGCCCGGGCTGGCGCCCGCCTGGCGCCATCGGTCGTCATGGCTTGCGTCATGGGCACCTCGTGAGGTACCCCGCCTTGATCTCTCCGCCTCCTCGTGAGCTGGGCCTCGACGAGGAGGCCGTGCTGAGGAAGCTCTGCCTCGCCTCATGAAGCTTGGCCCCTCGCGAGGGTCTTGAGCTTGTGCTAATGAAGATGGGCCTTGATGGGCCACCCCTTGAGCCACGCCGCAGGCCGCAGGCAGGCAAGTCTGGGGACCCCCGTTCCCAGAACGCCGACAGTAGCCCCCGGGCCCAAGGCGCGCGCGGACTTGGCTGAGCAGAGGAGCGAAGGGGCAAGTGCGAAGCGCCGCGGGCCCTAACAGCCTGCGGCCTTGGGCGCCGCGTGGCGGTTGATTGGACGTGGGCGGCCCTGCTCCCCCACGACGCCTCGGCGACTACACGAATTGACAAGTCCCTGCATGCAAAGCGGGTCATGATTACCTGCAATCGTGGAAGTCGGCGGTTGGCCTTCTCCGGTTATAAGTACGGAACGGCGCGTGCCCTTCCAGTCCATCTCTTCTTGCTTCTACTTCTTTTCCGTCCTTGCTCCACCTTGCCGCAATGGCTCCGATCCGCCGGTTCTCCGCGGAAGAGAAGGGAAAGGCCCCCTGAGAGGGTCCCGACCCGCTTCCGCCGAAGAAACGACTAGCCCTATGCTGTCGAGATGATGGCGCCCGGCAGGAGGTGTCGAGGCCTTGGTGCGAGCGGCCGCCGCCAGGGTTCCAGCTGCCCTTGTACGCCCACCTTGAGGGCCCTGCAGGAGTTGATGCCGAGTGCCATGGACGACGACGCCGTCGATGTCGGCGTGTCACGGCGGTGCGCGTTGTCTCTCCTGGAGTTCACGCCGAGGGCTCCTCCCGAGAGTTTGTGCTCCACGCCGCCATGCCTCCTCAGTCTTGGATCCGCCTTCCTCCCTCCTTCGCCTTCATGATGCCGCAGGGGGGATACTTGGAGCTCTGGTTGCAGCACACCGGCTGCAACACCCTCGCGACCGAAGCGGAGGTCGCGGTCGTCGCCCCGGGCAAGGTCTTCATGACTCGAGGCTGGGGCGAGATCGCCCGGGTCTGCAGGACGAGGGGCGCCCTCGCGATCCACGTGGAGTATGACGGCGCGTCCATGATGCTCTTCAAGGTCTTCGACGTGGACGGACGCCGGCTGGAGTGCTGCCCTGAGAGAGGTGGTCGGGGCCCTGCTGCGGCGAGGACCAGGCTCGCCGATCGCTCCCTCAGCGGATCGTCAAGCGGCGGAGGCGTCGGAGGGTCCAGCGACTCCGCCGAGCTCTTCGCGCCTCCGGAGACGAAAGCGGCGACAGACTCTGAAGCCTCGAGCTCAAGCGCCGCTCTCGGAGTAGGACGGGCTCGTCAGGCCGCCGCCGCCTCTGATCTGGATGAGGTTGGCGTCGGTGCTCGGCGGCCCATTGTTGATGAAGGTGTCTCTTTGCAGAGGCACGTGTAGTTAGCGTTCTTTAGGGTCTGTTCCCTGCGAGGAATCAAAAAGCGCGCACCGTGGGGGCTTGTAAGGTGCCTGTGGTTCTGTTTGTTAATATAGTCCTTGCCATGAAGTAGTGCGAGATGCTCATTCCGTCTTAGCTTAGTTCTTCCTTTTGAGGTCCCGGTCCCAAGGCAGGCTTCAACCGTCGCTGGTATGCCAGGTCGTGATGCCGTGGTCAAGGCCAGGAGGTGAGCGGCCCGGGGTCCAGTAAGAGCCCCCGAGTCGCGATGCTCATGAGGTCCCCTTTAGCGCTCAAGCAGCCATCGTTCGGTGAGAAAGGAGCGCGACGTTGCTAACACGGGATTGCATTGGGTGCGGGGATGGTGCTGCGGTGGCTGGTGTTTCCGGAGGGTGACTTATCTCGAGAGTCAGGAACCTCTTCCTGGTGCAGCACTAGGTCAGCACATCGGCTGGAGATGGGTTGCCTGGCGAGGTCCCCGTGTGCCTCTCCCTTCTCGCCTTTGCTCCCCTTTCTGCTCTACGTCCTCGGGTCCCGGCCCTCGAGCGGGTCTCAGCCGTCGCTGGTATGCCAGGCCGCGATGCCGTGGACAAGGCCAGAGGGTGAGGGCTGGAGAGCCAGTAGGAGCCCATGAGTCGCGATGCTCAGGTACCCTCCCTTTAACGTGGAAGCGGTTCGCGTGGGTGAGAGTGAAGAAGAAGCCGCGAGGGCCTCGCCTGGCGCTGCGCCTTGGAGGGATCCTGCAGGCTCACCATAAAAAGAACAAGAGTCCGCTATGACAAGCGACGGTCAGCTGTGGGTTGCTTTGGAGAGGTGATGAGGCACTGAAGGCCCGACGAGGTGGCGCTGTGCGGGGCTGCCGCGGCCAGAGCTCAGTCGTTCAGGTTTGTCGGTGTTGCAGGGACGGACCCATGCGCAAGTGCTGTGCCGCTAGGGAGCAGCTCCATCAGTTGGTATCAGTTGAGAAGGCAACTAGGTCAAGCACGTTAATCACGAAGAAGCAAGTTCATTTAGATAGATGCAGAGAAGGCAGATATCGCTGGGTCTGGCCTGAGCGACTTGGGGATGATGCAGCCCAAGGGGCGCCCCCACAAAGTAAGCTAAGAACATGGAGTAAAAGGGATACACGCTGCAGGGACGGACCCACGCAGCCTGGGAATGATGCAGCCCTGGGGGGCGCTCCGAGCTGGAAATGAAACTTGAAGGATGTCACCTGATAACGTTGAGGACGAAGGGATGTTGAAGTAGCGGACGTCATGGGCTGCGGAAGCCGATCTTCACGAGCCCCCAGGCCCAGGAGCCTCGGAAGGCTCTGGAGGCGCTGGTGGCTCCTCGTGGACCATCTCCATCTCCGCCAGGACTACGGAACGCCTGGCCTCTTGAGCCTCCAGGATGCTCCTCATGAGGCGCTGCGTCATGCGACCGCTGCTCGGCAGCCGTAGGGCATGCGAACGTAGCTGTGGTGGGCCTTCGCAGGCGCCCAGCGTGAGGGCCTGAAGCGCTCCTGAGAGGCGGCTCGGTTGAGCCCTGGTATGTCGATGCAGACGCGCAGTCCACCATCCTCGCCTGGATGGGGAGCTACGGCGGGTAAGCGGTGGCTGCCACTCATGACTCTTGACTCCTGCAACTCCTGCGTGATCTGACTGACGAACTCCTGAGGGTCCGGCCCTCCTTGCCTTGCTCCTTCCTGAGGGAAACATGCTTTGAAGCACGCCTCCAAGTGGTGCCCAAGCGCCTCCCTTGTGACCTTGGCAAGGTCGGTGGCCCTCTAGGAGAGAGCCCCTGAGCCTTGCTTGAGGAGGGCGCCAGGCGTGCCTTCCTATGTGACAGAAGGCGGTGCCCCCTTAGCAGGCGCGGACCCTGAGGGGCCTGCCTCCTGAGGGGTCGGGCCTGGCGATGTCTTCTTCTTCTTGGGAGCGGTCTAAGGGAGCCTCACGCTCCTGCGATCTGGGTCTTCAAGTGAGGTGGCTTGAAAGGCTCGCTCCAGGGAGCACACTGCGTCTCTCTCTTCACAAGGAACCGTGATTACTCCGCCGCTTCCTGGCATCTTGAGGACGTTATAGCCGTGATGAGTCACGGCCATGAACTTGGCCAGAGCTGGGTACCCGAGGATGGCATTGTATGGCAGGAGAATGTGGGTGACATCAAAGTCGATGAGCTCGGTGCGGTAGTTGTCGCGCGCCCCAAAGGTGGCAGGGAGGCGGACCTGCCCAATTGGAACCGTGGAGCCATCGGTGACTCCGGAGAAAGGCTTGGTTGGCTGAAGCTGATTGTAAGGCACTTGGAGATTGTTGAATGTCTCTACGGACAGGACATGGAGCCCTGCTCCGCCGTCAATGAGGGTCCTGGTGACTTGCACGTTGCTGATGATTGGGGAACAAAGCATCGGGAGGACTCCGGCTGTGGGGCGCACTTGAGCTGATCCGCTGAGCTGAACGTGATGGCGCATGCTGACCACCTGAGAGGGCGCGTGGCTTCGAGCTTGGGGAGGACTGCATTCACTTCACGGGCGAACTGCTTGAAGATGCGTTGAGAGGCTGGGGCTTGAGCTCCGCCAGGATGCAAGCGATCGCGCGTGGCTCCTGGAAGCCCCCAGCCCCCTCATCCTGATGATGGTCCTCGTTTCTCCTTGGCTGCGGCGGCAGAGGAGGGAGGCCTGCGTTTCCTTGCGGGCGATCGTCGCGAGGCTGATCCTCCGGTCTCTCGCGAGGCTGATCACGCCTGACAATCCTCGCGAGGTCGGTCGCACCACCCTTGGCGAGGGCCATGGTCTTCCCAGCGTCTGTGTTTCTTCCTCCTCCTCGGCCGTAGCCTCGATCGTTCTTGATCGGGCGTCGGCTGATCCTCCCTTCTCGCACGGCTCGGAGCTCTTGACATTCGTTGGTGTTGTGGGTGTGGAGGTCGTGGTACACACAGTACCGGCTGCCCTTGGAAGACTCGGGCTGATCTCTGCCCCGCTTGGTGTCTGGTTTTGCCGCGAGCACGGCAGCCCCCTTGCGCTTCACGTCCTTGGCCTTGGATTTCTTCTCTTCTGTGTCTGCGGCTGGCAGCTCGAGGCGGGAAAGGCGCCCTTCCTCAGCCCTGGCGCACTTGGTTGCTAAGTTGAACAGCTCCAAGGAAGTGCACAATTCTTCATGCATCGCCAGCTCCTCCTTCATCTTGACGTCACGCACACCGTCGGAGAAGGCAGAGATGATGGCCTCCTCAGTCACCTTGGGAATCTTGAGGCGTGCGTTGTTGAAGCGCTGGATGTACTTCTGCAGGGTCTCCCCTGGCTGCTGCTTGATGCGGCGCATGTCGCTCACGGCAGGAGGCCGGTCGCGAGTACCTTGGAAGTTGGCGGTGAAGCGGGTGCACATCTCGTCCTAGGAGGAGATCGTGCCGGGGAGCTGTGTTCGAGGAGCAGTGCGGGCTCCGTCCTTGAGTGCCATGGGAAACCAGTTCGCCATGACCTTCGTCCCGTTGGTGGCCGATGCCCAGCTCGTAGAGCTGGAGGAACTCCGCAGGTCGGCCGTGCCGTCATAGCGAGGAGGCAGGTCTGGCTTGAACTTGCCGGGCCACGCGTGACGCGCAGCTCGGCGGTGACGGCTGGCAGCCTGCTTTGTGTACAGGAGGCCTTTGGTGACAAAGAGCCTGGTCTTATGGGTCCCCATGTCTTTGCAGGCTGGGAGCAGCCTGGGTCTTGACGCGTCTTTGGAGCAGGAGCATGGTCGAGACGAGCCGGTGCAGGGAGCACTCGGGCAGCTTCTTGGGGGCGAGGGACTTCTTGGCAGCTCTGCTCTTGCTGCGCTGGCGCCGGACGGAGCGGGTTCTGCCCAGGGGCCACACGCCTTGGGGCCAAGGCGCCTTCTTGAGGGGGAGGCGGCTGAGGCGCCCCCGGAGCTTGATCACCCGCGCAGGGCGGGACGCGGTGCAGCGAGAAGGACGGCGCGGGGGAGCCCCCTACGGCGCGGACGAGCTCGGCGACGCGGTCGAGCCACTCTTCGTAGACATCGTCGACAGGGCGGTAGCGCAGGAGCTCGTTTGCCGCGATGAGCGCAGCTCGAGCCTCCATGAAGCGCTGGAGCGCTGGACGAAGAACCAGCGGGGCGAGTGAAGGAGTAGCGGTACGGCCGTATCGCCTCACGGACGGGTGCTGGGACGATGCTTGCTGCTCGTTCCTCACCGGGCCGGTGGCGGCGTTGACGGAAGGCGACGGGGAACGGCGGGGACGGCCGCCGACGGGGGCCGTATGGGCGACGCGGGAAGCGAGAGCAGCTCGGCGCTCGGCGCGGGCCCGACGAGCGTCTGACATGGATGCGATGGTCGGCGAAAAACAGGGCGGCGGAAGACGAATTCCGGCGCACCCCTACGTGGCGCGCCAAATGTCGAATTTCGGGTTCCGGCAGACCCTCTAGGTTCGAACACTGGGGTGCGCGCGGAGATTTCACCCTCTACCTACCTGCACCTCGCCGCCTCGCTAAGATCTAAGCTATGAAAGGAACAACACAAGAGACGCAGGGTTTATACTAGTTCGGGCCACCATTGTGGTGTAATACCCTACTCTAGTTTGTGGTGTGGTGGATTGCCTCTTGGGCTGATGATGATGAACAATACAAAGAAGAACAGCCTCGCGAGGGTCTATTCTTGGCTGGTGCGATGAACTGCTAGGAGGAGTTCAGTCGCTCTCTCTGCTGATCCTAGATGCTGGATCCTCTCTCTCTAGATATCTCTACCTTGCGGGTGGCTAGTCCTATTTATAGGCAAAGACCCTGGGCCTCTTCCCAAATATTGAGCGAGAAGGGTGCCAACAATTGGCCATTTTGAAGGGGAACATCTAGTACACTTATCCTGACTAAAGTTGGTCCTCACCTGTCAAAGGCTCTGGTGGTGACGCCGGCTTGGGCTCCACAATGACTTCCTTCCTGCCGTTGCGACGGTCTTGGTCTTGTTGCACCGAAACGGATGCCTTTGCTTGATACTCTTGCCCGCGCTTGCTCCCTTTGCACCAAATAGGAAAGGAGGACACTGTGCGGGCTGGCGCCCGCCTGGCGCCATCGATCGTCATGGCTTGCGTAATGGGCACCTCGTGAGGTACCCCGCCTTGATCTCTCTGCCTCCTCACGAGCCAGCCTGACGAGGCCGTGCCTGAGGAAGCTCCCTGTCATCCGCCCCGTGAGGCTTGGCCCCTCGCGAGGGTCTTGAGCTTGTGCTGACGAAGATGGGCCTTGATGGGCCACCCCTTGAGCCACGCCGCAGGCCGCAGGCAGGCAAGTCTGGGGACCCCCGTTCCCAAAACGCCGACATATATATAGAAAAAGGGAATGCAATAATAGACAGAAGCTATGTATTGTTTATTCAAAAGGGCTGCAGTAAGAGCAGAACGATACAAATAGTGCGATAAGCAAGGGACGGGACTTTTTAACATGTCCCCTCGAGGGAGTAAGCTGCGGGATGGTATGTAAAACAGGTATACTGCTCATAATAGAGACCACCTGGACACTCGACGTAGCTTTCTTCTTCCCTGGCTGTTGCATGGTGTGTTCGGCGATTCTACTGCCGGACAGGGCTTCGTGAGAACGGAGTCCTGAAAGTAAAAAAAAGAAGAAAAGAAAAGAGTGACACAATCGGGAGCCCCTGGTGCGGTTGAGCCGCATTCTGGGCATGCCGTGGTCGTGCCCCTTCCCCTATGCCCATGGTATTTCCAGAGCGTAATTATGTACGCGTAGTACTGGTTTCGCAATTTCACGAGGGCTGGGGTTTGGGCCGCATTGCTATGCATGCTCGGAATGTGCCAGGCGGTCTTGTTGTAGGTTACTCCGGGCGCGCTTGACGGTGTCCGGACGTTTAATAGCCAGACTCGAGAATTGCCTTAAGAGGCTGCTTTGTACTTCCGCCGTGAGGGCCGCCGTATGCTCCTCCGTCCGGAGAGAGCGTTCGGTGTTTCCATTGACCATAATGACTCCTCGAGGACCTGGCATCTTGAGCTTGAGATATGCGTAGTGCGGCACCGCATTGAACTTTGCAAATGCGGTTCGTCTAAGCGGTGCGTGATAGCCACTGCGGAACGGGACTATGTCGAAGATTAACTCCTCGCTTCGGAAGTTATCCGGGGATCCGAAGACCACTTCAAGTGTAACTGAGCCTGTACAGTTGGCCTCTACACCAGGCATGACGCCTTTAAAGGTCGTTGAGGGAGTCCCGGACTAGGGGGTGTCCGGATAGCCGAACTATCATCACTGCCGGACTCCAAGACTATGAAGATACAAGATTGAAGACTTCGTCCCGTGTCCGGATGGGACTTTCCTTGGCGTGGAAGGCAAGCTTGGCGATATGGATATGTAGATCTCTGTCACATCCTGATTTTCATGGCACAAGACTTAAGATGATAAATCATGATAAAGTATGGTTTGACAAAAACTTTTGCATTATTTGACTTTTTATTGAGTTGGTTTTTCTCTGTGTGTTTTGCAAGTGCTCTTAAAAGTTAACATAGTTTCACCTTCTACACTTCATCTCCTTGCCCCAAACTTCTGCCCAATGATCATGCCATGTGTATAGTGCAATATAGTATTTTCTTACAAAAATAATTTGGCCAAAAAGTATTTTCTAAAATTAGTTTTCCAAAAACCCTTGAATTGAGATTTGCCTTTGCAAGTACTTGATTTCGTGTGTGAAAAATCTTTCAAAAGGTATATTTGAAACCTATTAGATATAGGATACCCAGAAACCACAAAATATAATTTTAAAAGTTATTTTCCTATTTTATTTAAAACCTTTTTCTTAAGGCCAGAAATTGTCTTTAATAGGAAAAAATATTTTATTGTTTCAAAAATATTTGACAAAATCAGGGAAACTTCGGTGGGCATATATTTCCCATATATAAGAGTTTCAACACATGGCCATGTTCAAAATATTGGTCAAATCCTCAAGAACCCTTTCTCGGATATTTCAAGCTTTTGAAATATTTACAAAGGAAATATTCCCCAAAAATTCCAAGAAAATTCTATCATGTCACATATGACATGTTTGATGATCTTGCCAAGCCTCATGTCATGGAGAATAGTATAACCCCATGAAACCCCCTCAAAACAATTTCTTCCCATTTCAAAGATTTGAAATATTTCTACAGGAAATATTTTCATAAAAATCCAAGGAAAATCCATCAAGTCACAAATGAATATTGTGATCACCTTGCAAAGCCTCATATCAATCAAGGTCATTTTGGTTCACCAAAATGCCCCAAAAACCCTCTCGACTGTAATCAAATTTGAACAAGTTTGTACTACCAACTTTATCTTCTTGACCCCAACTTTTGTGAGCATGTTCACATGACCAAATGAGGCCACTACACCAAGTAGTGCATCAAGGAGAAGTGATTTGCTCAACTAGATCTACACAAGTCTATTTCTACTCATTTCTAGGGATTACAAAAGTTGCATTGGCAACTTTGCCAAATAAGCTCAAATTGGTGGAGGACCCTAATTATATGTGTCATTTCACCCTGTGGAGTCTCATGGCAATTGGAAATCATTTGCTTGCTAAAACCTTTATCAAACACCTTCTGCCACTTTTCAAAAATCCCCATTTTGACCATTAAAACTATTCTCCTTGAGCTCAACTTTTTACCACAGCTCCTCCTAGACCCCTTTCACCTCCAGTAACAATGGCAAGTCCACAGCTCAATTATTGGATGGGTAAAACCCCACTTTCTCTCTCTGGACAGCCCCTTTCTCTCTCTTTCTCACCTCCCTCACTCCAGTGGATCTCCAGGGCATCCAATGCCCCTACCCACTTGTTTACTTCCCCCTAGCACTGCCAGAAATGAGGGCACGCCCCCTGCCCCTTAAACATTGCCATGGCAGCCAAAGACACGCTCTGGAGCGCGCTACAGTGCGCTCCCGCACTGTAGCCGCCCCCTTCCAACCGCCTCCGACAACCTCGGGCCTCCCCCGCGTGCCTGCCGATGCGCGTCGGCGTCCGCAACACGCTACGCGGTCGGCCCCCTCCTCTCTCCTCCTCCCCGCGCCTCCACGCTAGCAAACAGAGGCCGCCCGAGCGCGCCAATGGCGCGGCTCACACACGCGCCTCGACCTCTCCCCACCCCCTCTCTCTATCTCACCCGACGAGTCGACGTCCGAGAGCACCCAGCACACCACTCCCTCTTCCCCCGAGCCCTGCAGCGACGAGCAGGAGCCCACCGGCGCACGGGTCTACGGGACCTCGCCGTTCGCCTATTTAAAGGCCTCCCCGAGCCCTCCACTCCTCACCACTCGCTCTCTGCACCACCAAACCCTCCCCCTGCACCCCCCAGTTCCTCTCCAGAGCCGCCCGAGCTCGAGATCGACCTCGAGCTCCGCCGCTTCGGCTCGCCGGAGTTCGCGAGGTATAGGCCTCCCCCGCTCCTCCTTTGCCTCGATCTGGAACCCCTGCAGCCCTCTAATCCTTTCCCCCTTGTTTCCCCTCTCTTTAGCTGCCGGAAACAGCCGGAACCATCAACGCCCGAAGCTCCTCCGCCGCAAGACCTCGTCACCGGCGAACCAGGCCACCCCGGCGGCCAACTCCACCTCCATCCGAACGGCGGGGAGTCCCTGAGCACAACGGTGCCACCCACGCATCCTCCCGTGCCCTGTATCGCCGCCGGCGAGCTCGCCGTCGCCTCTGTACAGAGGTAGACGGCTTACGGCCGTGGGCCTGTCCGTCGACCTCACGCTCGACGGGTGGGACCCACGTCGAGTTTAAAACGCTGCCAGCAGTGTGGTATGGGTTCGCTGC
The DNA here is from genome assembly GCA_021605145.1 of Aegilops bicornis. Taxonomy (NCBI): domain Eukaryota; kingdom Viridiplantae; phylum Streptophyta; class Magnoliopsida; order Poales; family Poaceae; genus Aegilops; species Aegilops bicornis. The sequence continues at coordinate 495,665,016 of CM038672.1, read as the reverse complement.
GTCGGCTGAAGGCGTATTTTGCCTTTACGCCTTCGACGTGGCAGCCTCGCGTGGGCTGAAACCCATCTGGGCCTGCTGCACTGTGGTCCTTCTGGCCCAGTTGCACAGTGCTCCTTCTCCTTTTTCTTTTCTTTCTGTTTTATAAAAATTCCACAGGATAAAATATTTTTCCAAATGAAATAATTCCAGTTCCTAAATTCTTGTAAAAATCCCACCTATTTAATGGTGCAACTTTCATTCTAATCCAACAACCTTTCCTTCACTGTAAATATTTAAATGTGATTTTAAGCATTTAAATATACCTTTGTAAATCCATTCCTCCTATTCTGCTACTCCAAATCCAAAACTAGGAATTTTCCCCTTCTTAGTTTTCAACCTATTATTTAATAAAATCGAGTTGACATTTTTCTGAGCACTTTGGTTTTTCTGTTTTATTATTGCCTTATTTTCTCGTTATTATTTTGCGACGATAGATTGCGTTGCTGACGAAGGAGTTGGACCAGAAGACTTTGAAGACCCAGAAGACTTTGTTGAGCCAGGCAAGCAACCCTTCACTTTTATTGCTTGCATCGGAGACATGATATTGTGGTGACCACATGGGGTGGCTTGCCACCGTTACTTCCTCATTGATACTTGCATTGTGCATGACCCTACCTTCTTATGAGGGTTATGCCGGCGGGAGTAGATAGGATGCTAATGTAGTGCTACGCAAAAGGGACGGGTATATGCATGGTGAAGGAGACAAAGCATTTTCAAAGGACTTTTCGAAAACCCCGGCGGGTGCCACTTATGCCCGACGGAGATGATGAGATGGGTAACCACTTGATGACAAAGTGGTGTACCGAGGCAAGTGTGTGTGGTTTTCGAAAACGGATTAAATTTAAGATTTGTCGACTGTCCCAACCTTACATGTGCAACCACTCTACCCTTGTATGGGAAATGGCATTATTGATTACCTAGGCCGATAATAGCTTGGAGCCCGCATTACTAGTGACGGGGGAGAGTTGGTGCTCTCTCTCGGGACGGGGTCGTGCCAGGTAGGGCGGCCATGACTGTTTTTACAGGGCACCGGATACACCGTTGTGTCCCCTCTCAGTTGTTACAATCTCGAGTGAGTCTCGTATGATGTACTTCGTGAGGATACGGAACAACGAGTGGACTCCTTGTTAGTGTCGTCTAGGGAAAGATAGTGATCGGGTGCTTACCCCGGGTACTTGAGGTACCGCAGGTCGTGGATGACACGGAAGTTCCGCAGATCTTGTGGGTAAAGTGTGCAACCTCTGCAGTGTGTAAAACTATTCGAATAGCCGTGTCCACGGTCAAGGATGATTAGGCGGTCTTTGCTTAAACTTCATGAGCTTTGCAAACCAGTGTGTGTGTGTGTGTTGATAAAACTACTTGGGTCAAGTCAAAGGACTTGACATGATTGAGTTGGGTTGGTGCCCACTCTACTTATGTTGATATCTGTAACCTGTCCTCATGGTTACTTGAATTCTCCTGATGCATGTCTTACAAGTTGTTGAACATGTCATTGCACTCAAAACTAGCTTTCTGCAAACAAAAAAAAATTACCTATATCATGCATTGTTGTATCTTGAACCAAAACATGGGTTGCTTGCGAGTACATTCAAAGTACTCATTGGCTTGCCACTGGTTATTTAATTGGCCAGGCATGGAAGAACCGGAGTTCGAAGAAGAGTTCTTTGGAGACGAACATGCGAACTAGGACGTTTCCCAGTCAGAATGCATGTAGGGTTAAGGCAGATGGCATGGGTTCTACTTATCGACGAAGATTTCCGCTGCTTGTGTTTTATTTGATGTTCAGACCTTAAGGCTTTATCAATGTAAGACTTGACCATAATGGTCATAATTTGTGTAAGACGGTATGTATGGATGTAAGACTCTTGTTATTCAGCTTCTGTGTGTTCAGTGAGCATTGATCTCTGGGATCACTGTACACGTGCATTCGGTGATCACGACTTATGAGTCAGGGTCCCCATAGAGCTGGTATCAGAGCCATCCTGACTATAGGAAGCCTTAGTTAGCATGGACGTTAGTTAGCTTGAGACCATCTAAACTTCTCTTCTTTTCTAAAGCTTACCCTACCCAAGATATATTTCCCTTATTGACCTCCCCTATTCAACTTTTGTAGATGGTCACGCCCCCTTGAGACTCCTTATGACAGCATTTCCATCCCTCCTAAAAGACTGCCTCCAACGATGTCACTATCCCTTGCTGCCCATATACACCCTGCATGAACTGGAAAATGATGTGCTCGAAAAGGGGTTCTACGCCAAGGTTTTTGTGCCTGCCAAGACCTCACCCCAGGGGTTGTTCTTCATTGGACCACCCATGCCAACACAAGACCTGGCCATTCAGCAAGTGGCATATGAAGCGCTCCTCCGTCTTCGAGGCCTCCTTCCAGAAATGAAAGAAGAACACGCCACCCGCTACCTACCTGAAAAGAACAGATTTGGAGCCCCAGCTCAAGTGATGATTTCCCTAGAAGATGAGGATCCAACCCTCAAGTACCAGATCCGCTTCATCAATGCCGGAGACTACCTTCTACGTCACCTTACCGAAGCATTCCTTAAGGCTCGCCAAGACCTCCCTTCATACGCACCTCCACCGCCTCGAGAAGAAGAAGGTGGTCGAGCAAGAACAGCAAATCACTGCCCTAGAAGCCCACATTTTCAATCAGGAGCAACAAATCAAGGAACTTCGGAAAACCCGCAACCAAACCCCGCGCAGGAGGCATAGGGATGGATTTCCATATCCACCACGTCGAAGATCGTCGTCAGGCCATCGACGACATAACTCAAGACTGGATAGCAACCTTTGCTTCCGTCACTTGTCACGGGTGTGGTGAACTTGGGCACATTAAAAGGATGTGTCCCAACAAGCAGCCGACTGTCGCATACCCTCTGGCACCACAAGGGGAACCCAGAAACTGAAGACCGAACGCCTTTCTCTCAAAGTGATGAATCAAGCACGACTACTGAATCCGAGGACCCCTAGGGTAGGATGAGTCGTGTACCCCTATGCGCAGTCGAGTCCATATAATGGTTCAAATGAATCCATGTTGAGTGTTGCTTGTTCTTATCTGTTTGTGTTTTGATATAAGTTGCACTTTTGCCTTAGGGAGCATGTATGCAACTATATCACCTATCTTATCTTAATGAAATTGTGTGTGGTCTTTTGGCACTTGTTTGTTTGCACCTGCACTATAGAACCCCTTTAGGCATCCCCATCTATACTACCTTTCCCTCTCATCCCTCTATCCTCAATCAAGACCGGCAAGACAAGGTACACCAAGGATTCTACTTCGGCGACCAACTAACACTGGAGACTTTTGCTACAACCTCCTCGAGCAAGTGCAGCCCTTTAGAGTTAGGGTTGCCCCTCAAGATTAGAGACCCATTCCTAGACCCTTCAAGACTTCATAGGATACCCAGCTCGAGTCCTTAACCATGTGCTTAACCCACAAAATTGCAAGAGAACCTGTTAAGCCTCCGTAACCTTGCACAACACTGAGTTCATATGGAACTAGTGGACATAGTGAACGAGCACATTATCATCCTAAGATAGCACCAAAGCTGACGATGCCATAGGAGAGACCAATTTGAGGATATAGGAATAGAGGACAAATGACTTGATGAGTTTATATCAATGACTTTGAGGAAACATCCGAGACTATTTGGTGGATTATGAGGTTTTCATGTTGGTAGATGAACTTGGTGGGATCATGATTATAGAGTAGCATAGCCTTCATTTACCCCCGAGTAAATTGGATTTATAGGACAATTATGATCGCAAGCTGAACTCACGGAAGTGCAAGGATTTGACTTGATGATATTGATAGAAGACAGTTGATATCACGTAAATAACTTGAGGGAAACATGTAGGATCCCTCGTTGGACAAGAGATTTGGATTTAAATAGGTGATCCTAGTTGAGTATAGATGCAGAGTAATTTTACATGGTTCAGAGTAAATGAGATTTAGACTGATGATCTCGATCATGATACCATGTTTCTTGGAGGGCAATAAACCAGGAGATTGGATTAATTGTCGGGGTTGATATAAGCTTGACCTTGGAGTTTACTTGACCATGATAATGTAAATTGGTGGAATGACTATAGTAAGGTAGCCCTTCCAAGTATTTGGGTATTATAGGAACCTTAGGAGATCATGTGGAACACCATAACCATTGGATTTGTAGAATTAAATGGATTATGTAGTAATTGATGAAGGTAATGGGTTGTTGGAGTTGATTCATAGGAAGGAAACAAGATCTGGAGTAGCTTACGACGTGGTTCCTAGGGATAGAAATGCTTTATCTTAGACCTTGGAAGAATAGGCTGAGCACTTGGATTGTCACGTTCAAGCTTAGCAGCTTGTATGTTCTACCCATGGATTTTTAGGGACAGACATACATATGAGTTTGGGGATTGTAGACATATATGGTTTTGTTAGACCTCCTCTCGGGAGCCATGAGGATATGAATCACATGAGTGATGATTGGAGTTGACCTATACGAAATGATGCTATCAGTGATATGCTGTGATTTGTTTAAAGGACTAGATAGCACAATTGGCATCTCAGAAATTGTGCTTAAAGATAAGATGATAAATGTTCACTCGCACACTAGAATCCTTGAAACTCTTAAGCCCCACCAAGCTACAACATGGTCGGATCAGGACCTTAGGGCCTTGACACTAGATCTAGAACACCTTGGCCCATGCTCAACAGAGACCACCATCAATCCCCCCCAGCCTACTTTATGTACCCCGTCAACAAAGTCTTCATGGAGTACTTAGACAAGATAGTTGTCATCATTATTTGGTGACCTACTTGTCCACCCGAAGACGGAAGAAGAGCCGTTCAACTAGCCAAGGAACATTTGAAGACCGCCATGCCAAGGAGGAAGAACTACACCCACCACCATCGTCAAGAAGTGAAATTTCTCGTCAAAGACCAGGCGTATCTGCAAGCCTTTTCTCTCAAAGGAACCAAGCATTTCCATGTGAAAGGGAAGCCCACTCCAAGATTCAACAACCCCCTTTTGAGATCACTTCGAGACGAAGAGTAGATGACTACCAGCTAGAGTTACCACCTGAGTTACCCACTGTGCACAGCGTTTTCCACGCGACACACCCCCGAAACTGTTGCCAACTTCCTAACTAACCCGATCCCTACCAGGGCATCAGTCATCGAACCATTGACCCCCAGCCCAACCTGACCTAACGCGAGAGACCCCTTAGCAACCTGGATCAAGCAAGAACGTCATACACGAAGCCACACCATCAAGTACTTCAAGGTTCAATGGAGCACCACTCAAGCGAGAAGCGGTATGGGGCGTGAAGACTACCCCAGATCCAAGTTTCCGTATTCCTTTCCGCGTCTAGTCTGGGAATCTCGGGGACGAGATTCTTTAAGGGGGGTAGGTCTGTCACATCCTGATTTTCATGGCACAACACTTAAGATGATACATCATGATAAAATATGGTTTGACAAAAACTTTTGCATTATTTGACTTTTTATTGAGTTGGTTTTTCTCTCTGTGTTTTGCAAGTGCTCTTAAAAGTCAACATAGTTTCACCTTATACACTTCATCTCCTTGCCCCAAACTTCTGCCCAATGATCATGCCATGTGTATAGTGCAATATAGTATTTTCTTACAAAAATAATTTGGCCAAAAAGTATTTTCTAAAATTAGTTTTCCAAAAACCCTTGAATTGAGATTTGCCTTTGCAAGTACTTGATTTCAGGTGTGAAAAATCTTTCAAAAGGTATATTTGAAACCTATTAGATATAGGATACCCAGAAACCACAAAAATATAATTTTAAAAGTTATTTTCCTATTTTATTTAAAACCTTTTTCTTAAGGCCAGAAATTGTCTTTAATAGGAAAAAATTATTTTTGTTTCAAAAATATTTGACAAAAATCAGGGAAACTCAGTGGGCATATATTTCCCATATATAAGAGTTTCAACACATGGCCATGTTCAAAATATTGGTCAAATCCCTCAAGAACCCTTTCTGGCTATTTCAAGCTTTTGAAATATTTACAAAGGAAATATTCCCAAAAAATTCCCAGAAAATTCTATCATGTCACATATGACATGTTTGATTATCTTGCCAAGCCTCATGTCACGGAGAATAGTATAACCCCATGAAACCCCCTCAAAACCATTTCTGCCCATTTCAAAGATTTGAAATATTTCTACAGGAAATATTTTCATAAAAATCCAAGGAAAATCCATCAAGTTACAAATGAATATTGTGATCACCTTGCAAAGCCTCATATCAATCAAGGTCATTTTTGTTCACCAAAATGCCCCAAAACCCTCTCTGACCAGAATCAAATTTGAACAAGTTTGTACTACCAACTTTCTCTTATTTACCGCAACTTTTGTGAGCATGTTCACATGACCAAATGAGGCCACTACACCAAGTAGTGCATCAAGGAGAAGTGATTTGCTCAACTAGATCTACACAAGTCTATTTCTGCTCATTTCTAGGGTTTACAAAAGTTGCATTGGCAACTTTGCCCAAATAAGCTCCAAATTGGTGGAGGACCCTAATTATATGTGTCATTTCACCCTGTGGAGTATCATGGCAATTGGAAATAATTTTCTTGCTAAAACCTTTATCAAACACCTTCTGCCACTTTTCAAAAATCCCCATTTTGACCATTAAAACTATTCTCCTTGAGCTCAACTTTTTAGCTCCTCCTAGACCCCTTTCACCTCCAGTAACAATGGCAAGTCCACAGCTCAATTATTGGATGGGTAAAACCCCACTTTCTCTCTCTGGACAGCCCCTTTCTCTCTCTTTCTCACCTCCCTCCTCACTCCAGTGGATCTCCAGGGCATCCAATGCCCCTACCCACTTGTTTACTTCCCCCTAGCACTACCAGAAATGAGGGCACGCCCCTGCCCCTTAAACAATGCCATGGCAGCCAAAGACATGCTCTGGAGCGTGCTACAGTGCGCTCCCGCACTGTAGCCGCCCCCTTCCAACCGCCTCCGACCACCTCGGGCCTCCCCCGCGTGCCTGCCGATGCGCTTCGGCGTCCGCAACATGCTACGCGGTCGGCCCCCTCGTCTCTCCTCCTCCCCGCGCCTCCACGCTAGCAAACAGAGGCCGCCCGAGCGCGCCAATGGCGCGGCTCACACACGCGCGCCTCTGACCTCTCCCCACCCCCTCTCTCTATCTCACCCGACGTAGTCGACGTCTAGGAGCACCCCAGACACCACGCCCTCTTCCCCCGAGCCCTGCAGCGACGAGCAGGAGCCCACCGGCGCACGGGTCTACGAGACCTCGCCGTTCGCCTATTTAAAGGCCTCCCCGAGCCCTCCACTCCTCACCACTCGCTCTCTGCACCACCAAACCCTCCCCTGCACCCCCAATTCCACTCCAGAGCCGCCCGAGCTCGAGATCGAGCTCGAGCTCCGCCGCTTCGGCTCGCCGGAGTTCGCGAGGTATAGGCCTCCCCCGCTCCTCCTCTGCCTCGATTTGGAACCCCTGCAGCCCTCTAATCCTTTCCCCCTTGTTTCGCCTCTCTTTAGCTGCCGGAAACGGCCGGAATCATCAACGCCCAAGCCCCTCCGCCGCAAGACCTCGTCGCCGGCGAACCAGGCCACCCCGGCGGCCAACTCCACCTCCATCCGAACGGCGGAGACTCCCTGAGCACAACGGTCCCACCCACGCATCCTCCCGTGCCTGTATCGCCGCCGGCCAGCTTCGCGTCGCCTCTGTCTGAGAGGTAGGCGACGACCGTGGGCCTGTCCGTCGACCTCACGCCACGACAGGTGGGACCCACCCGTCGAGTTTATAACGTTGCTACATCTGGGTTCGCTGCGTCGGCTGAAGGCATACTTTGCCTTTACGCCTTCGACGTGGCAGCCTCGCGTGGGCTGAAACCCATCTGCGCATGCTGCACTGTGGTCCTTCTGGCCCAGTTGCACAGTGCTGCTTCTCCTTTTTCTTTTCTTTCTGTATTATAAAAATTCCACAGGATAAAATATTTATCCAAATGAAATAATTCCAGTTCCTAAATTCTTGTAAAAATCCCACCTATTTAATGGTGCAACTTTCATTCAAATCCAACAAACTTTCCTTCACTGTAAATATTTAAATGTGATTTTAAGCATTTAAATATACCTTTTTAAATCCATTCCTCCTATCCTGCTACTCCAAATCCAAAACTAGGAATTTTCCCCTTCTTAGTTTTCAACCTATTATTTAATAAAATTGAGTTGACATTTTTCTGAGCACTTTGGTTTTTCTGTTTTATTATTGCCTTATTTTCTCGTTATTATTTTGCGACGATAGATTGCGTTGCTGACGAAGGAGTTGGACCAGAAGACTTTGAAGACCCAGAAGACTTTGTTGAGCCAGGCAAGCAGCCCTTCACTTTTATTGCTTGCATCGGAGACATGATATTGTGGTGACCACATGGGGTGGCTTGCCACCGTTACTTCCTCATTGATACTTGCATTGTGCATGACCCTACCTTCTTATGAGGGTTATGCCGGTGGGAGTAGATAGGATGCTAATGTAGTGCTACGCAAAAGGGACGGGTATATGCATGGTGAAGGAGACAAAGCATTTTCAAAGGACTTTTCGAAAACCCCGGCGGGTGCCACTTATGCCCGAGGGAGATGATGAGATGGGTAACCACTTGATGACGAAGTGATGTAGCGAGGCAAGTGTGTGTGGTTTTCGAAAACGGATTAGATTTAAGATTTGTCGACTGTCCCAACCTTACATGCGCAACCACTCTACCCTTGTATGGGAAAGGGCATTATTGATTACCTAGGCCGATACTAGCTTGGAGCCCACATTACTAGTGACAGGGGAGAGTTGGTGCTCTCTCTCGGGGACGGGTCGTGCAGTAGGGGCGGCCATGACTGTTTTTACAGGGCACCGGATACACCGTTGTGTCCCCTCTCGGTTGTTACGATCTCGAGTGAATCTCGTATGATGTACATCGTGAGGATACGGAACAACGAGTGGACTCCTTGTTAGTGTCATCTAGGGAAAGATAGTGATCGGGTGCTTACCCCGGGTACTTGAGGTACATGGTCGTGGATGACACGGAAGTTCCCCGGATCTTGTGGGTAAAGTGTGCAACCTCTGCAGAGTGTAAAACTATTCAAATAGCCGTGTCCACGGTCAAGGACAGTTGGGCGGTGCTGCTTAAACTATGTCCAGCGCTTTGCAAACCAGTGTGTGTGTGTGTGTGTGTGTGTGTGTGTGTGTGTGTGTGTGTGTGTGTGTGTGTGTTGATAAAACTACTTGGGTCAAGTCAAAGGACTTGACATGATTGAGTTGGGTTGGTGCCCACTCTATTTATGTTGATATCTGTAACCTGTCCTCATGGTTACTTGAATTCTCTGATGCATGTCTTACAAGTTGTTGAACATGTCATTGCACTCAAAACTAGCTTTACGCAAACAAATTTTTTACCTATATCATGCATTGTTGTATCTTGAACCAAAACATGGGTTGCTTGTAGTACATTCAAAGTACTCATTGGCTTGCCACTTGGTTATTTAATTGGCGGGCATGGAAGAACCGGAGTTGAAGAAGAGTTCTTTGGAGACGAACATGCGAACTAGGGCGTTTCCCGGTCGAGAATGCTGTAGGGTTAAGGCAGATGGCATGGGTTCTACTTATCGGCGAAGATTTCCGCTGCTTGTGTTTTATTTGATGTTCAGCCCTTAAGGCTTTATCAATGTAAGACTTGACCATAATGGTCATAATTTGTGTAAGACGGTATGTATGGATGTAAGACTCTTGTTATTCAGCTTCTGTGTGTTCAGTGAGCATTGATCTCTGGGATCACTGTACACGTGCATTCGGTGATCACGACTTATGAGTCGGGGTCCCCACAATCTCCTACCACTGTAACCGACTCTGTGTAACCCTAACCTATCCGGTGTCTATATAAACGGGAGGGTTTTAGTCCGTAGGACGAACAACAATCATACCATAGGCTAGCTTCTAGGGTTTAGCCTCCTTGATCTCGTGGTAGATCTACTCTTGTACTACCCTTATCATCAATATTAATCAAGCATGAGTAGGGTATTACCTCCATCGAGAGGGCCCGAGGCTGGGTAAAAACATCGTGTCCCTTGTCTCCTGTTACCATCCGCCTAGACGCACAGTTCGGGACCCCCTACCCGAGATCCACCGGTTTTGACACCGACATTGGTGCTTTCATTGAGAGTCCTACGTGTTTGTCACCGATAGGCCCGATGGCTCCTTGATCATCAACAACGACGCGGTCCAGGGTGAGACTTTTCTCCCGGACAGATCTTTGTATTCGGCGGCTTTACTGCTGCGGGCAATTGCTTAGCCATGCGGAGCAGATCAAAAGCTACGCCCACGGCCATCAGTCAGATTTGGAAGTTTGAACTATACGGACGATATCCGCGGGGACTTGATCTTGACGGATTCGAGCCGCAGCCAAGCGTGCCGCCTTGTCTCGATGGGCATGATCTAGCTCATAGCCAAACAAAGGTCCTCGGAGGCCGCACCAAAGACTCCGCCTCCGGCCCTTGATCCGGAGCCGGATTCCCGATCGAGGGCGAGTGGTTGGACACCGCCTCGGGGCTACAATCTCTATGGCAATTGAGCGAACTCCGTGGTGCGGACTCCTCTCCGGACTATGAACCCTCCGCCTTCGCCAATCGAATCCGATTGGGCGCCCGTTATGGAGTTCATCGCGGACATCTTTCAAAGACTTTCGCCCTTTGGCGATATTCTGAATTCACTAAAGTATCTCTCTTTATCCGGAGAGCCCTGGCCGGACTGCGGACAGGAAGGTTGGGATGCGGACGACGAAGAAATTCAACGCCCACCCACCACCCACTTTGTAGCCGCATCGGCGATTTAACCGACATGCTCGACTTCGACTCCGAAGACATCGACGGTATGGACGACGATGCCGGAGACGCCCAAGACCCAGCGCCTATAGGGAACTGGAAGGCCACCTCGTCATACGACATATACATGGTGGACATCCCCAAAGATGGGAACGGCGATGGAACAACGGAGGATGACCCCTCCAAGAAGCAACCGAAGCGCCGACTTCAGCGGCGCCGCTCTAAATCCCGCCACATCAAAAACGGTGATTCCGGCACGGGAGATAATAACACCGGACGGTGCGAAGAAAAAACCCTCCAGCCAGGACTCGGTAGGAGGAGGAGAGAAGCAAGTCCGCCTGACGGTCTGCGCAGAAAAGAGAGGTTGAGGACGATAATTATGCGCCTCCCTCCGAAGATGAGGCAAGCCTCGACGACGACAAGTTTGTCATGCCTGAGGATCCCGCCGAGCAGGAGCGTTTCAAACGCAGGCTTATAGCCACGGCAAGCAGCCTCAAGAAAAAGCAACAACAGCTTAGAGCTGACCAATATCTGCTAGCTGACAGATGGACTGAAGTCCTCGCAGCCGAAGAGTATGAACTCGAACGCCCCTCCAAAAGCTACCCCAAATGCAGGCCGTTGCCTCGATCAGAGGAAGCACCCAAGTCACCAGCGTACGACATGGCAGACCGGCCACCTCGTGGCCGAGATAGAGAGGCCTCTAGACCCTCCGTTCAAGCCGTACCCCGACGCCGTTCAAAAGGCACCAGGGCACGGGAAAATGCGCCGGACTTGCAAGATATATTGGAGGATAAGGCAAAACATACAAGATCGATCTACGGATTGCGTGGGCGCCCAATGACGCGGGATGATTACCGTCGCTACCGGATACAAAGAAACCCGGCGGGCGAACCACGATGAGACAAAGCTCATATGAGCTATGTCGTGATATAGCCCAATCTGAGGCGCCAAGACACCCACTATGCTTCATAGATGAAGTAATGGATCATCAAATCCCGAGGGCTTCAAACCCGTAAACATCGAATCATACGATGGTACAACAGATCCTGCGGTCTGGATCAAGGACTATCTCCTCCATATCCACATGGCCCGCGGTGATGATCTACATGCCATCAAATACCTCCCACTCAAGCTTAAAGGACCAGCTTGGCATTGGCTCAAAAGCTTGCCAGCAGAATCAATTGGTTGTTGGGAGGACCTGGAAGCCGCATTTCTCGATAACTTCCAGGGCACATATGTGCGACCACCGGGCCGATGACCTTAGCCACATAATTCAGCAGCCGGAAGAATCGGCGGAACAATTACGGACACGGTTCCTCACAAAGAAAAATCAAATCGTTGACTGTCCGGATGTAGAGGCCCTTGCAGCCTTCAAACATAACATCCGCGACGAGTGGCTTGCCCGGCACCTACGACAGGAAAAGCCGAAATCCATGGCAGCCCTCACAACACTCATGACCCGCTTTTGTGCAGGAGAGGACAGCTGGCTCGCTCGAAGCAACAACTTGGCCAAACATCCTGATAGTTCGGATACCAAGGACATCAATGGCAGGTCGCGTCGCAACAAGAACAAGCGCCGCATCAACGGCGATAATCATCAAGACACATTGTCAATGCGGATTCAGAGGCTCTAAACCCGGTCGGCGGAAGAAGCCATTCAAGCGAAATACCAGGGCCCGTCCAACTTGGACCCGGATACTCGATCGCTTGTGCGGATACATGGCACCCCGAAAAACTAGCCAATCACACCAACAGGGATTGTTGGGTGTTCAAGCAAGCGAGCAAGTTAAGTGCGAACTCAATGACAAGGGCTGCATAGCGACGACGAGGAAGAGCCCCGGCCACCGAACAATAGAGGACATAAGGGTTTTCCCACACAAGTGCGGACGGTGAACATGATATATGCAACCCACATACCCAAAAGGGAGTGGAAGCGTGCACCACGGGACGTATATGCGATGGAGCCAGTCGCCCCAAAGTTCAACCCATGGTCTTCCTACCCGATCACCTTCGATCGAAGGGACCACCCCACTAGCATCCGTCACGGCGGTTTCGCCGCATTGGTTCTTGACCCAATTATTGACGGATTTCACCTCACCAGGATACAGTGCACAAAATGGGCATAGATCCCTCAAGGATTAAACCTACAAAGACGACCTTTAAAGGCGTCATACCGGGTGTAGAGGCCAATTGTACAGGCTCAGTCACACTCGAGGTGGTCTTCGGATCCCCGGATAACTTCCGAAGCGAAGAGTTAATCTTCGACATAGTCCCGTTCCATAGCGGCTATCATGCACTGCTCGGACGAACCGCATTTGCAAAGTTCAATGCGGTGCCGCACTACGCATACCTCAAGCTCAAGATGCCAGGCCCTTGAGGAGTAATCACGGTCAATGGAAACACCGAACGCTCTCTTCGAACGGAGGAGCACACGGCGGCCCTCGCGGCGGAGGTGCAAAGCAGCCTCTCACAGCAATTCTCGAGTCCGGCCACTAAGCGTCCGGACACTGTCAAGCGCGCCTGGAGTAACCTACAACAAGACCACCTGGCACGATTCAAGCACGCGTAGCAATCCGGCCCCAACCCCAGCCCTCGCAAAATTGCAAAGCTAGTATTAAGCGTACATAATTACGCTCTGGAGATACCATGGGCATATGGGGAGGGGCACGACCACGGCACGCCAAGAATGCGGCTCGACCGTACCAGGGGCTCCTGATTGTGTCATTATTTTTCTTTTTTCTTTATTTTTTTCTCACTCTCAGGACTCCGTCTTCCAGAAGTCCTGTCCGGCACTAGAATCGCCGAACTCACGATGCAACAGCCAGGGAAGCAGAAAGCCACAACGAATGTTCAGGTGGTCTCTATTACGAGCATTATACCTGTTTTACATACCATCCCGCAGCTTACCCCTGGAGGGGGACATGCTAGATAGTCCGATCCCTTGCTTATCGCACTATTTGTATCGTTCTGCTTTCATTGCAGTACCTTTTTGAATAAACAATGCATAGCTTTTGCCTATTATTGCACTCTTTTTTTATATATATGTTCATTTCATGACATGTCGCACCCGTACACATTGGTACGGCCAATACACCAGGGGCTTCAGTACCCCAAAATTGTGGTGTGATAAGTCCGAACACTTTCACAAGTGCGGCACCCCGAACTTATAGCATTATATGAATCGGTTCTGAATCATATCTTGGGTCAATAGTTGGGTTTGCCCGGCTCCCGTGTTTTGGTACCATACGTTCCGCTATATCGGCTAAGGTAGCACCGGGAGAACCACTGCGATTGTGCCCCAGTTGAGCTGGGTCGAGCACCTCAGTGGAGAAAGCTAAAACTGACCGTCATGATAGGGCGAGAGCCGGTCGCTGTTTGAGAGGTTTTTTCGGGTCCCTAAAGACTTATGCCGCTTAGAGCGAGGAACCGGAACTGTCCGTCCAAGGCGTGGATAGAGCCCCGAACTCGGTCTTCCGAATACTAGGGGCTTCATGAAACTTAAAATTATAGAATTCTATGGCTAAGTGAGGGTGTTCAAGCATTATAAGTCCGGTTGCCTTGTTACGTTGCGTTGAGCGCCTCCTAGATGGACCCAAGAATGGGAACAAGAGTGCTCAAGTTTATCCGAACACCCCAACACTTCGTGGCATGGAAATTTGAAGCCAACGACTTGCCATCTCTCAAATCGATAAACGGCCGCCTGAGAAGGTAATATTTTAAATTAACAAGTGTTGCTTAACATATGAACAAGTTTTCAGCGTATAGGATAACAAATGCGAGTCTATTAAAAATTACATCTTTGGAGCACTCATCCGCTATTCGGCGGGCACCCTTCAGAGGCCCTCATAGTACATTTCGGCGATGCGATGCTCCTTGCCCTTCGGTGGCCCGTCCATCACAAGCTTCTCCGCATCCAGCTTGCCCCAGTGCACTTTAGCACGGGCAAGGGCCTGACGGACACCTTCGATGCAGACGGAGCGCTTGATGACTTCAATCCGTGGACATGCGTCTACCAGGCGCTGCACTAAGCCGAAGTAGCTCCCAGGCATGGCCTCCAATGGCCACAGCCGCACTATAAGTCCCTCCATGGACTGCTCGGCGACCTTGTGGAGCTCGACCAGCTGCTTGACTTTGGTCGCTCGAGGGCACCGGATGTCCGGCCTCGCATACCGAGACCAGAACACCTTTTCCGTCAAGCTCCCTCCTTGGCGCGGTAGAATCTGGCGACATCGGGCCTTTTCTGGGCAAATCTGCGAACGCTCTGGAGAGCTCGAATCCGGGTAAGTAATAGGTAATTCACTTTCACATGCTTGCTTTGCATAAAGAATGCCTTACCCGCCGCTATCTTCTTTAATGATTCAATTTCTTGGAAGGCTTTTTGGGCCTCGACCTTAGCAGCTTTGGCACTCTCAAGAGCCGAGGCGAGCTCGGACTCTCGAGTCTTCGAGTCACGCTCCAAACTCTCGTGTTTTTCCACGAGAGTTTGGAGCTCTTGCCGTACCTTGGCCAGCTGCGCCTCCCCCTTCTCTCGCTCGGTGCGTTCCGCAGCCGCTTTGTTTTTGGCCACGGACACCGCTTCCTTCAGGGTCGCCACCTCGTTCGTGGCCCCTGCAGTACCCATGTTATTCCTGTTATTTTTTGCAACCAAAACCTTTTCTATAAGGTATTTCTTTAATAAGGTATTACTTACCTTCCTTGTCCTCGAGCTGCTTCTTGGCTTGTCCGAGCTCGTTCTCGGACCGCTCGAGGTTCTGCTTCAATGCATTGACCTCCGCAGTCAGTGCGGCTGAGGTCAGCAGTGCAGCCTGCATTCCCGTATTGACATACTTATGTTAGACTCCTGCGTATATCTTTTTAGATCCTTAGTCCGGTTTTTCTTTCCGAACACCGAACTAAGCATCAAGGGCTACTGTCTATGCGGTTATATTTTTACATATTCTAAACTTACCTCAAAGCCTTGTTAGAAGGCTGGTAGAACCAGTCAGCCCGCTCTTGGCGGACTGAACTGTCCGGATCACCGCACTCATAACAGTGCGGTGCTCCTCCTCGATGGAGGCGCTGTTAAGCGCCTCCAGTAAGCTATCCGGTGCCTCCGGTTGGACGGAGGACACCGACGTCTTACCCTTCCTATGAAGGGACCGCTTACCGGACTCCAGAACCGCTGAAGGTTCCGGCATGGATTCCGGACAAGGGTCGGGCTTAGATCCCCTGGGGGTCTTGCCCCCCGCGCGCCTGGAGCCCGGGAGGTTGCCTTGTGGCGCCTCCTGCGCCACCTCCTCTTGACCTGGCCCCCCTCGGGGCACCACCTCGGTGTTGTCCGCAGCGTGGGGCGAGGAAGCGGTCGGAAGCGAAGTAATCTCCATTTTCGACGAACCCAGGGACCCGCTCGTCGAAGCGGCTAGCTCGCTCTTGGGCGGGCTGCATGATCGTTCGACATTAGAGAACGCTATGCAATAATAAAAAAAGTCATGGGTGTCCGGACACTTACGATCTCGCCAGGGGCTTGGCCCTTGTTGGCCAATCCTCCTCGTCGCTGTCGATGTTGGTGGAGAAGTCCGGAGGAAGGGTTCTTCCCTTCTTGGACCCTCCGGCCTCCCCAGTTGGGGCGGCCTTCCTTTTCCTCTCCTCCCCCGCTGGGGGAGAAGCTTCTTTTTCCTCCTCCTCGTCCTCAGGAGAAGATTCTGGATCAGAATCTGACAACACCTGGTGTCGGGAGCTCCGTCGAGTTCCCGTGGCCTCCTTCTTGGCCTTCTTCTCCGGCACCACATGGGTTGCCGGAGCCAGCAGCCCCGTCAATTGGGCGTCCGCTGGGTCTTCCGGCAAAGGAGTCGGACAGTTAATCTGTCCGGACGTCTTCAGCTAGTCCTGTCACAGATTGAGGAGTTTTTAGATCCCACATAGAGTCAATCTATGAAAAAAGATTCCCGTAAAGGGTAAAATAACTTACCTCGCCGGCTTGACGCCGCGAGCTGTATCCGTGATCTTTGTTGGCGGATGCGGGGGCTTCGGCGCCCTTGAACAGCACCTTCCAGGCATCTTCATACGTAGTGTCGAAGAGCCGACTCAAGGTTCGGTGCTGTGCCGGATTGAACTCCCACAAATTAAAGGCCCGTTGTTGGCACGGGAGAATCCGGCGGATGAGCATCACCTGGATTACGTTCACAAGCCTAAGATTCTTGTCCACCAGGTTTCGGACGCATGTTTGGAGTCCGGATAGCTCGTCCGAATCCCCCCACGTCAAGCCCATCTCTTTCCATGACGAGAGCCGTGTGGGGAAGCCAGATCTGAATTCGGGGGCCGCCACCCATTCGGGGTCGCGCGGCTCGGTGATGTAGAACCACCCCGATTGCCACCCCTTTATTGTCTCCACAAAAGCGCCCTCGAGCCATAGGACTTTGGCCATCTTGCCAACCATGGCGCCTCCGCACTCCGCTTGACGGCCGCCCACTACCTTCGCCAGACGTTGAAGATCTTGACCATAAGTCAAGTGGGGCTGGACGCAGAGGAAGGTTTCGCATACGATATAAACGCCGGGATGTTGAGGATGAAATTCGGGGCCAGGTCGTGGAAGTCCAGGCCATAGTAGAACATGAGCCCCCGGACAAATGTGTGAAGTAGAAAGCCTAGTCCGCGGAGGAAGTGGGGGAGGAACACCACCCTCTCATGGGGCCTGGGAGTTGGAGTAAGCTGCCCCGCATCGGGCAGCCTGTGCGCGATGTCGCCGGACAAGTATCCGGCCTCCCACAGTCTTGTGATGTGCCCCTCCGTGACGGAGGAGGCCATCCACCTGCCTCCCGCTCCTGACATGGTTGGAGAAGGTTGAGGTGGGATGTGCGGACTTGGGCGCTGGAGCTCGAGTCTTGTGAAATGGATGAGCAAAGGAGGAAGAAGGCGAGGGTGAAAAGGTGGATCCTTATCCCTTATATGGACGGACGAAGTTATCGCCCCCACCAACTGGTAAAACTCGCTTATCTCCCAAGCGCCCGTAATCAATGGCGCAGATGGGTTACCCACGTCCGTATTGATGAGAATCCCGGAATAAGGGGGCACGATCTATGCTTCGATAAGACGTGCCAAGGAAACCGCCTCGCTAAACGCGCTAAGGTGGAACAATAAAAAACGATTCGTATAAAGGCTTGGCCGTGGTGTGATGTCACGCCGCGGAATACGTCAGCAGATCTGTGCAAAGGTTATTCTCTCTACGGTAGTATGTGGAACTTGTTTTGCGAGCGGACACTATCCCGGTGTTCAAAACCTTCTATGAAGTATTCAGAGGAGGAACCCACCTTGCAATGCCGAAGACAATATGCGCGCCGGACTCGTCGTCATTGAAGCCTGGTTCAGGGGCTACTGAGGGAGTCCCGGACTAGGGGGTGTCCGGATAGCCGGACTATCATCATGGCCGGACTCCAAGACTATGAAGATACAAGATTGAAGACTTCGTCCCGTGTCCGGATGGGACTTTCCTTGGCGTGGAAGGCAAGTTTGGCGATATGGATATGTAGATCTCCTACCATTGTAACCGACTACATGTAACCCTAACCTATCCGGTGTCTATATAAACCGGAGGGTTTTAGTCCGTAGGACGAACAACAATCATACCATGGGCTAGCTTCTAGGGTTTAGCCTCCTTGGTCTCGTGGTAGATCTACTCTTGTACTACCCTTATCATCAATATTAATTAAGCAGGAGTAGGGTATTACCTCCATCGAGAGGGCCCGAACCTGGGTAAAAACATCGTGTCCCTTGTCTCCTGTTACCATCCGCCCAGACGCACAGTTCGGGACCCCCTACCCGAGATCCGATGGTTTTGACACCGACAGTCGTCTTCGTGGGTTTAATCCTTGATGGGTCTATGCCCATTTTGCGCACTCTATCCTGATAAAGCAGGTTCAGGCTGCTGCCGTCGTCCATTAGGACTCTAGTGAGGTGAAATCCGTCAATGATTGGGTCTAGAACCAATGCGGCGAGTCCGCCATGGCGGATGCTAGTGGGGTGGTCCCTTCGATCAAAAGTGATCGGGCAGGAAGACCACGGGTTGAACTTTAGGCGATCGGCTCCATCGTATATACGTCCCTTAGTGCACGCTTCCGCTCCCTTTTCGGTATGTGGGTTGCGTATATCATGTTCACCGTCCGCACTTGTGGGGGGAAGCCCTTCTGTCCTCTATTGTTCAGCGGCGGGGCTCCTCCTCGTCATCGCTATGCAGCCCCTTGTCATTGTTTTCGGCATTTAACTTGCCTGCTTGAACACCCAACAATCCCTGTTGGTGTGGTTGGCTGGTTTTTCGGGGGTGCCGTGTATCTGGCACGATCGATCGAGTATTCGGTCCAAATTGGACGGGCCCGAAGTATTTCTTTTAAATGGCTTTTTCCGCTGACCGGGTTTAGAGCCTCTGAATCCAGCATTTACTGCCATATCCTCGGCATTATCGCCGTTAATGCGGCGCTTGTGCTTGTTGCGACACGACCTGCCATTGTTGTCCTTGGTATCCAAATTGCCAGTGCTCTTGGTCATGTTATTACAACGAGCTAGCCAGCTGTCCTCTCCCGCGCAAAAGCGGGTCATGAGTGTTGTGAGGGCTGCCATGGATTTCGGCTTTTCCTGTCCTAGGTGCCGGGCAAGCCACTCGTCGCGGATGTTGTGTTTGAAGGTTGCAAGGGCCTCTGCATCCGTACAATCGACGATTTGATTTTTCTTGGTTAGGAACCGTGTCCAGAATTGTCTGGCCGATTCCTCTGGCTGCTGAATTATGCGGCTTAGGTCATCGGCGTCTGGTGGTCGCACATATGTGCCCTGGAAATTGTCGAGGAATGCGGCTTCCAGGTCTTCCCAACAACCAATTGACTCTGCTGGCAAGCTGTTAAGCCAATGCCGGGCTTTTCCTTTAAGCTTGAGTGGGAGGTATTTGATGGCGTGTAGATCATCACATGAGCCATGTGGATGTGAAGGAGATAGTCCTCGATCCAAACCGCAGGATCTGTTGTGCCATCGTATGATTCAATGTTTACGGGTTTGAAACCCTTAGGGATTTGATGATCCATCACTTCATCTGTGAAGCATAGTGGGTGTGCGGCGCCTCTGTATTGGGCTATATCACGACGCGGCTCAAATGAGCTTTTTCTACTGTGTTCGGCCCGGCCGGAGTTGCCATATCTGGCGTGACGGTTTTCGTCACGTGTCGTGGGGCGCCCACGCGATCCGTAGATCGATCTTGTTTTCCTTGCCTTGTCCTCCAATATATCTCGCAGGTTTGCGCATTTCCCCGTGCCTTGGTATTTTTTGAGCGGCGCCAGGGTGCGGCTTGAGTTGAGAGCCGAGAGGCCTCTCTGTCGCGGCCACGAGGTGGTCGGTCAGCCGTATCATGCGCTGGTGATGTAGGTTTGGGTGCTTCCTCCTCTAATCGGGGTAGCAGACTGCGTTTTGGGTAGCTCTTGGAGGGCGCCGAGTTCATACTCTTCGGCCGCAAGGACTTCAGTCCATCTGTCAGCTAGAAAGTCTTGGTCAGCTCTAAGCTTTTGCAGCTTTTTCTTGATCCTGCTTACCGTGGCCATGAGCCTGCGTTTGAAACGCTCTTGTTCGACGGGATCCTCGGGCACGGCATTTAAATCGTCGTCGAGGCTTGCCTCATCTTGAGGGAGGCATGTAATTATCGTCCTCTACCTCTCTTTCTGCCGCTCTCTCATGAGGGCTAGCTTCTCCATCCTCCCGTGTCTTTGAATCCTGCTTTGGAGGGGGTTGTCTTCGACCTTTGTCCGAGGTGTTATTGTCTCCGTGCGGAATCACCGTTTTTGCTTTGTGGCGGGATTTAGAGCGGGCGCCCGACGCCGGGCGCTTAGGCGCTTTCTTGGAGGGGTCATCCTCCGCTGTTCCATCACCATTCCCATCTTTTGGGATGTCCACCATGTATATGTCGTATGACGAGGTGGCCTTCCGATTGCCACCGTGGGCGCTGGTTCTTGGTCATCTCCTGCATCATCGTCCATACCGTCGATGTCTTCGGAGTCAAAGTCGAGCATGTCGGTTAAATCATCGACAGTGGCTACGAAGTGGGTGGTGGGTGGGCTTTGAATTTCTTCGTCGTCCGCATCCGAACCTTCCTGACCATAATCCAGCCAGGGCTCTCCTGATAAAATGAGAGACTTTAGTGAATTCAGGATGTCGCCAAAGGGCGAGTGCTAAAAGATATCCGCGACACTGAATTCCATGATCGGCGCCCAATCGGATTCGATTGGCGGGGGCGCGGAAGGCTTGGAGTCCGGAGAGGAGTCCGGCACCTTGGAGTCACGAGCTTCGCAAAGGACGGGGTAGGTGTACGGCTCGATATCCATAAAGATTGCAGCCCCGAGGCGGTGTCTAGCCACCCGTCCTCGATCGGCGCAGTCGGCTCCGAGCTAGAGGTCAGAGCGGACACTGGTGCGGCCTCCGTGACCTTTGCTCGCGGCAGAGCTAGATCATGCCCCTCGTGACAGTGCGACACGCTTGGCTGTGGATCGAACCCGTCGAAGATCAAGTCTCCACGGACGTCAGCCGTGTAGTTCAAACTTCTTCCAAATCTGACCTGGCGGCAAGGGGCGTAGCTTTCAATCTACTCCAGATGGCCAAGCGAATTGGCCCGCAGTGCAAAGCCGCCGAATACGAAGATCTGTCCGGGGAGAAAAGTCTCACCCTGGAGCGCATCGTTGTTGATGATCGGAGGAGCCATCGGGCCTAAGGATGACGACATAGAGGAACTCTCAATGAAAGCACCAATGTCGGTGTCAAAACCGGCGGATCTCGGGTAGGGGGTCCCGAACTATGCGTCTAGGCGGATGGTAACAGGAGACAGGGGACACGATGTTTTTACCCAGGTTCGGGCCCTCTCGATGGAGGTAAAACCCTACTCTTGCTTGATTAATATTGATGATATGGGTAGTACAAGAGTGGATCTACCACGAGATCAGAGAGGCTAAACCCTAGAAGCTAGCCTATGGTATGATTGTTGTTCGTCCTACGGACTAAAACCCTCCGGTTTATATAGGCACCGAAGAGGGTTAGGGTTACACAGAGTCGGTTACAATGGTAGGAGATCTACATATCCGTATCACCAAGCTTGCCTTCCACGCCAAGGAAAGTCCCATCCGGACACGAAACGAAGTCTTCAATCTTGTATCTTCATAGTCCAGGAGTCCGGCCAAAGGTCATAGTCCGGCCATCCGTACACCCCCTAATCCAGGACTCCCTCAATGGGGTAATAATATGTTTAAGTGTTGTTCTGCTGCTTTCAATTGCTGTTTTTTTAATAGTTTGGTTGATGATCTTCCAATTTGATTCATGCAGAAAATGGAAGATTCGTGTG
This sequence comes from Aegilops bicornis, assembly GCA_021605145.1. Classification (NCBI taxonomy): domain Eukaryota; kingdom Viridiplantae; phylum Streptophyta; class Magnoliopsida; order Poales; family Poaceae; genus Aegilops; species Aegilops bicornis. The sequence goes on along the minus strand of CM038672.1, from coordinate 495,642,782 downwards.
ATTTGTATTTACGAAGTTCTTGATGTGGGGGAATGCAATACGCTGATTATTTGGTTAGCCGAGGAATCCCAATACCAGCAGGTTGGGGTGTTGGACAAGTAACTGAAGGAACGGCAGAAGAGGAAGATGCAGAGCAGAAGGTTAAAGATGCAGTTCCTTCCGATCATGGCCAAGCAACAGCCTTGAACGGCCTTGACGGCAATGAGGAGATGAAAGAGCTTGTGAAGATAATGGGCAAAATCGATGTGCTCTGTACGATGATTGTCTCTTTATTTGCAGTGTATGTAGCACTCATGATGTATTCAGTGGCTACGACATGAGCACTTCTTTGAAACTAGTAATGAATGAAACCTGTGTAGCAGGCTGGGCGTAGTGTTGTGAACATCTAATGATTTCTATTAACGGAAATCAGGGGTATCCCTTTGCTCATATAAATAAATAAATAGTAGAGGCCTGTCGGTCAGCTTTGTTCTCATTCGAAGTCGTAGAGCAAATTGCAGTCCAACAGCAAACTATGTCATCAAATTCAAGTTTCACAGCCAAATATGAGTACAACTAAACAACAATGTCATCATGTTTTAGTTGTCATACAATCACCAAACACAAATCAGCATACATAACAAGTGATGTTCTCACAGCAAAATACTAAACAATATGTTCATCAGGTTTCAGTTGTCATAGCAAACACAATTTCACATAGTAGATAAAAAACGTCTTCTAACAGGCAACACGACAAAAGCAATGTAATCATCATCCGCAGCGAAGAGCGTCAACATCTTCGCCATGTGTATCGATCTGAATCGTAATTCCCCATGGTGTCATCTTCTTCTTCGTCCTCAACGTCCTCGAGCGTTGGCTTCTTCTTGATCAACTCTTGTATTTCCAAGAAGACGACGGTGCAATCTTTTTCGCGGCGTCATTGACGTGATGGTTCTCAAAGATATTAGGAACATCCGTGTTTATCTTGAACATCAGGAGCAGTGTAAGCATCACCTTGTTGTGCAACTTCATTAAACGAATTCCTCTGCTCAAACCTTTGCAATACTCTCCAGTCATCGCTACGTGCAAATGTGTCTTCCAAGAAAAATATCTATGTTGCTTGATTTGCCAAAATAAAAGGCTCGTTGGTCTGGTACGCCGCCTTGACATTGATGGATTTGAAATAATCGTCAGCTCTGGGTTTTGCGATCCTGGAGAAGAGGTTATACCAACGACATCACAACAGAACCACACACCGATGATCCTCGAAACTGGAGATATACTGCAACTAAACAATGTCTGTTATGTTAGCATACATCTCAGTTGTCTCTTTGTCATACGTATCCATGCTCATGATGGCACTGTTTTGTGCCTTCCTGCCTTCGTCTCGTGCAAGGGTGTTGTAGCACACATCTCCAACAATGCAAGATTCATAATGTCTTACCCGAGTATCAAGACCCATTGCTAGTGAGTAAAGGGCATCATCAACTGCCTGCCCATCCCCCCACATTTTCTTAACCTATGGTTAGAAAATAGACAAGCTGATCATCTTATGTACTCAATATATTAAAAACCGACAAAGGCACTTCAAAAGCTTACATGGTTCTTGAACCATTTCGCAAATCCTGCCATAACCAGTTTGTCAATGTTTCTTGGATTTTGCGGAAGTAACTCCTCTTTGTAGATGCTGCACAACATAGTGATCGCGTCAAACATCTAAATATATAAGAATGTGCTGCAAATTTAGTAGATTACGATGTATAAGCTGCAAGACTACACTTACTTGATATAAGGTAGTATCTCGGGACGCTTATTCAACACATACCAAACCATTTTGTCCAAATCTTTAGGTTTGTCCTCTTGTCGACTCTTCCCCGTAACTTTCGAGCAGAATAATCGAAAACATTGAGCCCGGGATTGTCTTCACCCACCTCTTTGCTAAGCTGATCAGCTGTTTCAACGTATTTTGAGCAGAATGTCAACGCTTCTGTAGCAATGTAGGCCTCTGCAATGGAACCCTCGGGTTTAGCTCTGTTCCTAACATAGCCCTTGAAAGTGCCTAGCTGCCTTTCAATAGGGTACATCCAACCATCTGCATCTTGGACCTCTAAGTAGTGCCTCATCGGATGAGCGACCAAATGTACCATCACATCAAAGAAGGCTGGAGGATATATCTTACGAAGGTCGCATAGGATAGTTGGTATCTTGTCTCTAAGACGCTCCAAAGCATCTATCCCGATATTCCTATTGCAGAGTTCCTCAAGAATTGTCCCAACTCTACAACCGCTCAGTATAAGTCGTATGCCCAATCCTCTAAGGATAACAGGTAAAACCCTTTGAAGTAGGACGTGGCAGTCATGAGTTTTCAACCCTTGTACCTTGTTTCCATCTCAGACCGACTCTCCTTTCGGGGTTGGAAGCAAATCCATGTGGGAATCTCACACGTGATGTGACCTCGCAGAATTCTTTTTCTTTTACCTTGTCCAAGACGCATACCACGGTGGTGACATATCCCGTGGTTTACCTTCATCTTGCACCTGCGAATCATTTCTGATACCCAGGTGTGTCAAATCAATCCTAGATTTTAAGGTATCTTTTGTCTTGCCTTCAATATTAAGAAGTGTGCCAATAATGCTGTCACGTATATTTTTCTCGATGTGCATCACATCTAGATTATGCTGCAGATCCAAATCTTTCCAATACTCCAAGTCCCACAAAGTGGACCTGCGGGTAAACAATAATCTCTCTTCTACCCTGCCACGCTTCCTTTTCCCGCTACCATTACCAGGATGGTTTCCTGGTGTAATATGCCTGACCTTCTCTAATTCCACTAGCAACTCATCGGCGGTGAGCCTCTTTGGCGCATCACGGTTTTCATGCTTTGCATTGAACACATGTCTTCGGTATTTTCTAGGATGCGGCTTGTCCTTGGCAAGGAAACGACGGTGTCCAATGTAATGATCTTGCTAAGTATTGCGATGACAAATGATTCTGTCACAGTGAACACATGCATTCTAACCATGTGTCGTTTGCCCTGACATAGTGCCCAAAGCCGGATAATCATGGATGCACCAAATTATAATAGCACGCAGAAAGAAATCAGCTGGTGGGCTTCTATATAGGTCTCGAGTGAGAACACCCTCCCATAGCTTTTGAAGTTCCTCCACAAGAGGCTCCATGGAAAAATCAAAATCCTTTCCAGGAATTTTTGGACCTGGGATGAGCAAGGCCATCATGTAGTTTGATTCTTTGGTGCAGACATTTGGAGGCATGTTGTAAGGATAACAAGCTAATCGCCACATGCTATATGTGGTGCTCGGTGGCCAAATGGGTTAAATCCATCCGAAGCTAAGCCAAGTCTAATGTTTCTCGGTCAAGACAAACTCTTTGTGTTTATCATTGAAGCTTTTCCACTCACTACCATGAGATGGATGGCTCATTACATTCGATCTCTGTACTCTGGTTCCTAGAATGCCACAATACATCCTCTCTTGTTTCGGCATCATGAAACAACCTCTGCAATCTTGGTGTAGCTGGAAAATGTCTCGAGAACATTATGAGGAATCCTCTTCACGGCATCGCCATCTTTCCATCTTGATGATTTGCATTTCGGGCATTCACTTAAGTTGGCATAATCCTTAGGAATAGAGCGATCGGAGTAATTGACCACGGGTACCCGAAGGCGGCAAGACGATATTTCAAGACATCGGGGCTAGCAAAGCCCTCCGTCCGATCGCCTGCCGCCCGCTCTGCCGGCTCCCTCGTCTGATCGCTTCTGTCCGCCGGCCGCTGCCGGCCGCCGATCGCTCAACCAGCCGGCCGCCGATCAGGTTAACCAGCCGGCTGCCGACTGCAGCCCGAAGCGACATCGACAAGACACCGACGAGACGATCGTACCCGAGCACTATTCACGTGTCATCTCAGCCATCATGTATAGTGTCACTTGTCCCCTGGCACTATTTATGAAGTGACCCAGGGGACAAGGATGACACTCCACCATGCCTTGCCCATACCAGCACATAGCTTAGATAGCAAGCTAGCTCCACACTATATATAGCTATCCATCCATCCATCCATCCACTCTCTCATGCACTCACGCATGAGCACCATATGCTCACGGCCATGAGCATGGCCGGCCACTAGAACATGCCACATACATGCATATACGATGCCAGATGCCTATGGCACTGACCTCAGATACAACTCGAGGAGCACTCTGTACCAGATACACTCGGACATGCAGCAGTAGGAGTATTATCTCTCCGTAGAGCTCCGAAGCTGGGTAAACCACTGCGTGCTACTCGCATACCCGCTCCCGGTCCTATCAGCAGTAGTCTTACCCTCACACTAAGCCCTTGTGGCATATGTCGTCTTGCAACACCCCCGTGAGAATACCACGACATTTGGCGCCCACCGTGGTGTGCTACTACTATTATGCTACCATGCTGCTGCTGGTTTCGCTGTCCGGGCGGGACCATCTTTGTCTTCCCCGCCGCGGCGTCGCGCCGTCTCTCCGGTAGCGCTCGGGGGCTCGACTTCGACCCACCCCCGGAGCGGCCGTGCGGGACGGCGCTCCCTCGTCGTCGGCCTCGCCCTCTTCGTCGCCACCATTGCGACGCCGGCTATCCGTCCGTGTGCGGGCCGCGCGCGGGGCCTCGTTTCGATCGACCATGGCCATCCACGCGCCGCTTGCGTTTGCTTCCCTCCGTGTTGCGCCTTGCTTTGGCCGACACACAAGCGCTCGCTCCTCCATATACTCCATCTATGCAAGCTAGCTAGCTGCTAAGTCAAACAGTCAAACCATTGGCCATACACTAGCAAAATACTACCCCATACACTACCCAGATGCAAAACAGATGAACTTCGCATGTTGGCGCGACCTCGACGCTCGATCTATGCGTGTTGCCACCGGCAGCGCTCCGACGCGCGCAGCCACTGGCGGTGCTCCTCGCCGCTGCGCTTGCACCGGACGCCCTGGTCCTCTTCTCCGGCTCCTTCCTCGTTCGCCCGGCCGTCCCAGGACAGACCGTGTCCGGCCCTCCACCCTTGGCGAGCTCCTGTCGCCGGCGCCCGTTGGCCCGCCTGCGTCGCTCCAGCCACGGGCGGTTGACCGTGTGCGGTGTGCGCCGCCTCGCGACGCCTTGACCGACTCCTCCAGCCTCCACCTCGACTTCGGTCACGCGCGTCCCGCCTCCCGGCCCGGCCCCTTCCGCGCTGCCCGGCTCCGCGTCGCCCGGGGCGGGTCGCGCCCGCCCGCTCCGCCACCGCCGGGCTGGTCGCGCTCGCTCCGACTCCGCGTAGCCGCCTCCGTCGCCCGTCGGCTCACCTTTCGTCCGTCGTCGCCGCCTGCCAGCTCTGCTCCGCCCAGCGTGGCGAACCTCTCCGCCTCCGTCCACGCCCGTCGGGTCTCCCACACCTCTCAGGCGCCCAGCCCGGGCCGGCTCCTCCCCGGGTCCTCAGTGCTGGCTCCTCCCGCGCTGGCCTCCTCCGCCACCGCCTTAGGCTCGCTGACTAAGGCCTCGCCCATGGCCGAGAGCTCCGCCCACGGCCGCTCGCCTCGGCTGCGTCGACTCCAGCTCCACACCCCACGCCGCCCAGGCCTGCCGGCTCCCGCCCGGCCCGACGCTCCCATGGCTGGTCATTGTCGCGCCGTCGGCTCCAGCTGCCGCCCTGGGTCGCCGTCGGCCCGCCCCAGGCGACCCCTTTTCCTGGCTGCTCGGGCAGAAAAGAGAGAAAGAAAAAGCAGTCCGGCTGGAAAGTCATAGGTCGGCTTCCAAAAAAATGGGGTGGAGTCCGGCTGCTCGCGTGGAGTCAGATAAAGATGTGGCCGAGTGCCCACAGCCGGCTGTGAAAGAGAGAAAAAAAGAGAGATAAAGAAGAGGCCGATTGCTCGGTGGCCGATCGTCACAGGCCGGGTGCCCACCGCCGCCTCAAAAGTCAGGCCGGGTTCCCAGCCGGCTGACTGTAAAAAAAAAGAGATGCCGGCTGGATATGGCTCCAGCTGCAAAAAGAAAAGGAAAGAAAGAGCATCGCGTCCGGCTGAGAAAGTGGCCAGGTGCTGAGAAAAAAGAAATGAGCCGGTCCGACTCCGCATAGCCGGCTGAAGAGAAAAAGAGAGAAGACAAAGTAGTTGCCGGGAGATCCGGCCCGACTGCTCAGCAGTGGGCCCGAATCTCGGGGGCTACACCAATGAGTCTTGTTGACGCGCCCGCCAGAGAGAAGACAAAGTAGTTGCGGAGATCCGGCCGACCGCCGCTCAGCGATCGGCTCGAATCTCGGGGCTACACCCAGTAGTCTTGTTGGCGATGCCCGCGAGAGAGAAGACAAAGTAGTCGGCAGAATCCGCCTGACCGCTCGTGATCGGCCCGAATCTCGGGGCTACAGCAGGGTCTTGTTGGCGGCGCCTCACGAAAAGATTGCAGAAACAAAACAAGAGACAAGAGAAGAGTTTTGTCACCGCTGCCAAGAGTAGAAGAGAAGAAAGAAGAAACGGGTGTTGCAAGTTACCTCGCCGCCTAGCCGGTCGAGCCTGACCGGCCGGGACCCCCTTCGAGCACCCGGGGCTCGAGGGCTACACCTGCGCCGGCTGCTGGCCAAGAAGCGCCGAGTCGCGCCGGCTGTCTTCGACGACCGTGACTAGACAAAAATCAATGTGAGCTCCTCACCCGCATATTTTTTGCACCGCGAAAGCACGGATAACCTCGAGCGATGCTCGGGGGCTATCTCCGCATTTTATTACAGTTGCACTACTGTTCAGCCCGGCGCCAGCCAGAGTTGGCCCGGGGGCTGACTGCTTGGCCTGAGACGTTAGTTCCCGCAGACGGCTTAGTAGCGTGCGCGGTACCAAAGGCCCACTCTCAGTCACAGACCGCCGAGCGGCTGTCCGGCTGGCAAGAGTGAACGCTGGAGGCCACCCACGCGAAAAAACGTCCGGGAAGAAAAACGCTCCGGGTGACCCAACCATTTCCTTTATGAGTATCTACTCGGTTAAATTAGCTCCCAGAGTCTATGTATTGTACGCTCCACTCCGCGGCCCACTCTCAGCCACAGACCGCAGAGCGGCTGTCCGTCTAGCGAGAGCACAAGCCAAAGAGCGGATGGGACATGAAAAAGATAGAAGGGGGCTCGGACGAAACCGAGTCGGCACCCTCCGCATAAAACTTGCAATGCTAAAAGCAAACATTTGATATATTTGCATGGACTAACTTTGTCTTTTTTCATGATCATTTCCATGAACACTCGCCAAAAAACCTCCGCCCAACTTTGCCAAGTTGCCCGGAGGCTTGGGGGCTACTGTCGGAGTAATTGACCACGGGTACCCCGAAGACGGCAAGACGATATTTCAAGACATCGGGGCTAGCAAAGCCCCTCAGTCCGACTGCCCGGCCGCTCCTGCCGGCTCCCCGTCCGACTGCTCTGTCCGGCCGGCTGCCGACTGCTCCAACCAGCCGGCTGCCGATTGTGCCAACCAATCGGCTGCCGACTGCAGCCCGAAGCGACATCGACAAGACACCGACGAGACGATCGTACCCGAGCACTATTCACGTGTCATCTCAGCCATCATGTATAGTGTCACTTGTCCCCTGGCACTATTTATGAAGTGACCCAGGGGACAAGGATGACACTCCACCATGCCTTGCCCATACCACCACATAGCTTAGATAGCAAGCTAGCTCCACACTATATATAGCTATCCATCCATCCATCCATCCACTCTCTCATGCACTCACGCATGAGCACCATATGCTCACGGCCATGAGCATGGCCGGCCACTAGAACATGCCACATACATGCATATACGATGCCAGATGCCTATGGCACTGACCTCAGATACAGCTCCAGGAGCACTCTGTACCAGATATACCAGATACACTCAGACATGCAGCAGTAGGAGTGTTATCTCTCCGGAGAGCTCCGAAGCTGGGTAAACCACTGCGTGCTACTCGCATACCCGCTCCCGGTCCTATCAGCAGCAGTCTTACCCTCACACTAAGCCCTTGTGGCATATGTCGTCTTGCAACACCCCCGTGAGAATACCACGACAAGAACACAATTGTTCTTACAAACATGGATCATATCATATCCAATTCCAACTGCACGAAGGAAATTCTTCATTTTACTGTAGGTGTGTGGCAGCTCAGACGCATCTGGGAAAGATTTGTGGAAAGCAGCCAACATCGCATCGAATGATTTGTTGGTCATCCGCTCAGATGTCTTCACCTGAAGAAAGGTGACCATAGCTGAGAATACAGACAGCTTATTTCCTGGGGTGACAGCAACGTTGCATTGTTCCAACATGCGGGCCCATCGTTTTTCTTCTACAGGTGAAAGTTCATGGAATGCACGAGAATTTCATAGGATTGTTTCAATGTTGGTCAAACTCACTGGCTCCGCCACCACCACCTCCTCCTCCTCCTCTTCCACCTGAGCATCATGCAGATCAAGATGGTGATCTGCTGCTTCCACGTAGTCAATAACATTGACGTTCACAACTTCACCATGATGAACCCACCTAGTATATGTAACCGACATCCCATACAAGTGTAGATGATTTTGCTGAGTTGACTGGGGTCTTGTAACTGAATTCATACAACTGCTACGCGGGAAGAGCACATCTGATTTCGGACCACCGTACTCAGCTCTGATAAAGTTCATGAAGTTTTCAACCCCCTCGACATATTCAGCGGAGAATCTTCGAGCAGAAGTTATCCAAGTCCTGTACATCTGTTAGACATACAAATTAGTTCTTCTACTAGATATTACAGGAAAAACATATTAGCTTTTTATGAAGTCCAGAAAAAAAATACCTAGGTCGATGTCTAAAGCTATGGCAAGATATTTGGACGAGCAGATCTAAGTAACGAAATATATGTAAAGCTAATTCAGCAAACAGATTTGAGTGCCAAATTATGGCGAGCTGTTTCAAAGGTCAATGCGGCCGAGCACACAGCCATCGAACTATGAAGGCCATCGCAGCAACAAAGATCGTGTATAAAACGGTGTAGAGCTATTTCACCTAACAGATTGGCTACTAGACCATGGCAATCTACATCACAATAAATATATGGCAGGATATTTTAGCAACTAATCGGCATTGGCATGCCATCTCAGCTAAGCATGATTGAGTGCGAGCAGGCAAGGAAGCTTCTTAAGCGAGCATATTGACAGTAAACTACTTCGGCAAACAGTGAGATATTAACAGCGCCTATCAGCTAACATTCAGCGCTACACCGACATGAACGGGGCCTCAGTCTAGAATGTGCATACCGTGGGAGAAGCTGACCGCCGTGCGTCTCCCCATGAACGTCGCCAGCGGTGGCGGCGCTGACCGTCGTGCGCCTCCACAAGAACGTAGCCACAGGTGGAGGCGTGGCTAGAGGACGACAGTCTACGAGAGCGTACTGTGGGAGCGAGAGGATCACCGAACCGCGGCGCCGACGTATCGGCGCGGCGGGGAGAGCGGCTTTGGCGGAGCGAATGGAGTGGAGGTGGACTGGGGTTGGGGGGTTTGGGGAATATTATTGGCTAGTTGGCGAAGGGCGGTTGAATCGGTTGGAGGGATTTTTGGGTGTGTGGGGAGGGGGGAGGATATTCGTCTGCGGTGGGCGGGGAGTTTGGCGCATGGTCGGTTTCTCCAAGTGCAGTCCCACGTGTCAGTGAAGAGGCAAGCCGCTGCCCGTATCGTGAGCCGTGTGCAGGACTGAGCGTGTGTGGGGGTGCAATGCGGCGGCGGTGTCTTTGTGAGTGCACCGCCTTTTTCTTTTAAACTAGGTGCTTCGCCCCTCAAAAAAGTTGTTACTTAGCGATCCATCGATACTACTACTAGTAATCCGGTAATCCCGACTAAACGGGCGCGGCGGGTCTTTTCCAGCGCGATATGCTGGGAGGTTGGCTTAGTTGAGTTTTTAGGACGAGTAATGCTACACCTACGTAATCCCAGTTACGTAATTAACATAATGTCAATGTGTGAGCTGTTGATTGTAGATTGGGGGGAGGGAGGGGCCCACCACCATGAAAATCAGGGGAGGGGAGAGAGAGAGAGAGAGAGAGAGAGAGAGAGAGAGGCAATTTACGTTAACCCTTTCGTAGGTTCCCGTAGATGTAGAAAGATGTGAAATGTGTGAATGTGTAGTGGACGTACTATTGGAGTGCCTAAGATAATTTGTGTATGTATAGACCCTATGTGTTTATTTTATTTCACATGTTAGATTTGTCTCGGTTCAATAAAAAGCAGAGTTGGTGATGATGGTGTGCCTGTCATCCTGCAATATAGGCCGTCCGATCTACATCTAACGGATAGGAAGGAAACTATGTCAATTTACCCGCACTCCTCCCCACATTTGCAGATAAGGCTTTCGCTCGTTCATCCTTTTCTCCCACAAGATCTTGATCTTCCGTGCAATGCACGGGCATCTTGCTAGTACTCCTACAATTTGTATATTATTGTGAAAGTTCATATACACCGGCCGAGATTAATGCAAACACGGCAGATTTTCATTACATTTTGAACTTTTATAGGACAGAAAAATAAAAGAAACCCGACCCTAAACCTATTCTATGGCGGCGATCGACGTCCTCCATCTGCGATCTCTATGTACGGGGGCGGGGTTCAAGACCCATGAAGTGAAGGTGCGGTCTCCGGCGAGGAAGAGTAGAACACGGGATACAGACCGGCCAGTTGGCACACCATGCCCTGCCGCCTCCCATGCCCTAATCATCCTCGGAGGAGTCCCCGACCTCGGCGGTGCCGGACGTTGACGGCGCGGCAAGTAGGACACGTGGTCGACGATGCTCCCATCGTCGGCCGCCAGGCGTAACCACGCTTGTCAAGGTTCCGCGTCTGGCTACGCCGCTATTGCGTCGCGAGAGGCAACTTGAGCGAGGGCGGTGACCTCGAGCTTCATCCTCGAAGACAAGCTCTCCCGCAGAGCGTTCGCACTTGCGGTCATGGCGGATGTGGTGCCAGGTAGGAGGACGATGCGCTATGGTGTGGAGGTTAGCTGGGTGTTGCCGCTTTAAGTAGCGCATTCCGGTGAGGCCAAGCGTCCGGGTGCGCCATTAAGTCGCCGGAGTTGGTTCCTCGGGCACCGAGCCTCTTAACGACGACATACGAACGGACGGCATGAATGCGGGCAGCTGGTGCCGGCTGGGAACGCACTTCGCGACGGCGTGAGGGACGAGGGTTTTGGTGTGCCAGGGTAGTCAGCTGCGGTCGTGGCAACGTTGGAGATGCCCATTGCTCACATGCGATCCCCGCAATCCCCGCATGTCATTGAAAAAGCAAGACGGCCCGGCATGGTCTCAGGTCCAGAGGATGCAGTTGGCCGCGCTACACCACTCGGTGGACGCGTCGCGGCGCCCCGTGCATCCTCGACGAGCCGTGTGTTGGGGTGTGTTTGGATTGTGGCCAAAGTGCACCTTACTAAAATTTTGGTCATGACCCAAAGATTGGTCTTTGTTTGGATGGTTGCCATTTTTTTGGCATGCCAATGAACTCTAGCCAACTCTAGTTCATTTTTCTTGCCAATGTCGGCCAAATCATGGGCAACCAATACCTCAACCAAAATTTTGGTCATGACCCAAAGATTGGTCTTTGTTTGGATGGTTGCCATTTCTATGGCATGCCAATGAATTCTAGCCAACTCTAGTTCATTTTTCTTGCCAATGTCGGCAAAATCATGGGCAACCAATACCTCAACCAAAATTTTGGCTACCCAATGCTTTGATGGGGCAACCTTGGGCACAAACCAAACATACCGTTGGTCGTGCCACAACACTAATGCCACCCTCGGCACACTGAAACCGACCGTGCCTAGCGACGATATGAGCGTGTCGCTCACCGCGGTCGCCGTGTCCAGAGGCGGTGCAGGAGCTGCGCCCCGTTGTTGGCCCCAACGACCCACATGAACGGTTGTCGGTGGCGAGGAGGTCATGGGCCAGCTCCTCCATTGGACTAGTCTGCACTATAGCGTCCCGACGGGTGTGCCCCACATGTCGGTTTCCCTGTTTTCCCGGCCATATTCGAGCGTCAGTGCTTCGCGTTGCGCATTAGGCCTTTCACTATGTAGGCCAAGCGAGACAACTTATTGTTTATTTGAGCCGTTCAAGTATAATCATGTGACGTTTGCTTATTTCTCATTCCTCTCCAACCCTCTTCTCCATCGATCATGTCGCCTCCGCCGAGTCCATCCTCCCGCATGCCTCATTTGAACATTTCGCCGAGTATCATTCGCATGTACCCACCCTAGTCCTCTTTCAATAGATCTTCGGACCCGAGATGAAATCGAGAGGGAACGAGTGGGGCATGTGATACCTAAGGCGGATTCAAAATTTTGAACCCAAAGTGATCATAGCATCCGCAAATCATATATAAATGGTATTCAATGTTCGTTTCGTTTTTGAACGTACAATATACTCCCTCCTATCCTTTCTAGTTTACATATAAGTTTTATGTGTAGTCAAAGTATCTCTACTTTGATAAAAAAGGTATCAACATTCAACAACACCCAATCAATATTGTTAGAATCGTACGTACTCCTAGATTTGTACTCGAGATGGTTTCCAATTTGACTATTGACAGGATTAATAGTACATGAGATGTATAATGTGAAAATTATATCATTGGAAACTCCTTTCACATACGAATTTGACCGTATGCTTTATGTAAGTTGCATGTCATATATTATTACTCTAACATTGGGTCAAAGTTAGCCACAAAAAATGCATTAGACCCTGTATGCTTTGTGTAAGTTGCATGTCATATATTATTACTCTATCATTTGTGTAAGTTGCATGTCATATATTACTACTCTAACATTTGGTCAAAGTAGTATAGTGGAAGTGGATCCTCTGACGTAGGTATCCCTGCCTTACCCTCCCTTTCGGTCACTTACTGGCGGACCCCATGCTTGCTAGGCCCCATGTCAGTTACTCAATGGGTTCGGCCATGTCAGGGGATCCTCATCCATAGTATACTCCCTCTGTTTTTATTTACTCCGCGTAAAACGGAGGGAGTGGTGGTATACTAAATGACGCGGGCGGGGGAGGGGGAGGGACGTCGGTTTGCTCTCAATCGTGGTCCCACAACCGAGGGAAAACGCAAGACGAAGCGCGTTCCATTCGGTGAGCGACGTGGAGGGTCCAGCGTGCCGGGCTGCAACGCGAACGCGACAAGAGCGATGTACAGTCAAAACCGATTGACCGGTCGGCACCGGAACCACTAGTCACACCAGAACCTTCGCTGCTCGGCCTATGCCAGCCACTGCCCTAAAACCACACAAAATCTCCAGCCCATTCCCCCACCTTTCGATCCCCTAGCCCGCATCAAGTGTCCCGTAGTTCGCCGGAAAGCCATGGTGTGCCGCAAGATCACTTACTACAAGATGCTGAGGCCGGAGCGCAGCGCAGAAATCGCGGCGGCGGTCGGCGCCACAGACCTCCGTTCCCAAGCTCGCTTTGCGGCGGGCCAATCCCCGAGTTCTCTGGAGCCAAAGCTACGAGGAGGAGGAAGCCGATCCAATGTTCATGGCGGAGGTCGCGGCATAGAAGGCCCCCGATGGGTATGAGACGATGGACGTCGACTTCGTGCCGGTGTCTGAGTCCCCCATGGTGCAGGCGGACCAGCGGTTCAACATGGCGATACTAAAGGAGGACCGGGAGGCAGAGGCTCAACTCGACGCGGAGCGCCCGCATGCCGCTACCATCGAGGCTCTCGTGCAGGCAGAACCGGATGTCGTGGATGTGAACCGGGCGGCGGAGGCTCAACTTGAGGCGGAGCGCGCGGATGCCGCTGCCATCGAGGCCCTCCTGCAGGCAGAACCGGACGTCCTGGACTTGAACCGGGCGACAGAGGCTCGACTCGACACAGAGCGCGCGGATGCCGCTCTCATCGACACCCTCCTGCAGGTGGAACCGGACGTCATGGACTTGAACCGGGTGGCGGAGGCTCGACTCGACGCGGAGCGCGCGGATGCCGCTGCCATCGAGGCCCTCTTGCAGGCGGAACCGAACGTCCTCGACTTGAACTGGGCTGTGCTCTCATCCGTGCAGAGCGACTGCATGCTCCGCTTGAACGAGTAGCTGGAGGCCGAGGACAACTGAGGGAGTCCTGGATTAGGGGGTATCCGGACAGCCAGACTGTGTACAATGTCCGGACTATTGAAGCATGAAGATACAAGACTCAAGACTTCGGCCCGTGTCCGGATGGGACTTTCCTTGGCGTGGAAGGCAAGCTTGGCGATCCGGATATTATGTTTCCTTCCTTGTAACCGACTCCATGTAAAACCTAGCCCTCTCCGGTGCCTATATAAACCGGAGAGGTTGGTCCTTAGAAGGCTGATCACAGTTACAATCATACCATCATAGGCTAGCTCTTAGGGTTTTGCCTCTACGATCTCGTGGTAGACCTATTCTTGTACTACCCATATCGTCAATATTAATCAAGCAGGAAGTAGGGTTTTACCTCCATCGAGAGGGCCCGAACACAGGTAAACATCTCGTGTCCCTTGCTTCTGTTACCATCAGCCTTGACGCACAGATTGGGACCCCCTACCCGAGATCCGCCGGTTTTGACACCGACATTGGTGCTTTCATTGAGAGTTCCTCTGTGTCGTCGCTACTGGGCTCGATGGCTCCTTCAACCATCGTCAATAACACGGTACCGGACAGTCATGACGAGCACGGCTTAGACCTGCTATCGGACAAAGCTCGGGGTATCACACCCGCCGTAGCCTCGGACCTAAATCCGGAGCAGGCTGTGTTGCCTAAGAACGGAGGGCTAGACCCCGCCCCGCAGGTCGCACAATTATCGGCGGTGGAGCCGAACACGGGCCTTACCTCTGTGGTGGCCTATGACTACGGACCCCCGGATTCGTATCCGGATGATGGTTCCGGTCCGCGCACTCCCAAGCCAGTCGAGCCAGGTTGCGCTCCGGTAATGGAGTTTACCGCTGCGGATATCTTTCAGCACTCACCCTTTGGTGACATGCTGGACTTGTTAAAAACTCTCTCTTTGATAGAAAATTCTGGGCCAAACTATGTCTGGTTCGAGTGGGAAGCAGGCGGCGAAGAAATTCATTGCCCACCCACCACCCACTTCATAGCCACGGTCGATGATTTAACCGACATGCCTGACTTCGACTCCGAAGACATCGACGGTATGGACGAGATGCAGGAGAAAATTCGAAATCTATGGGGCGCTGGACTTCCCCCTTGTCACACGACATAGACATGGTGGATACGCCCAAAGAAGACAAAGGCGACAATTCGGACAATAAAACCCCCGGACAAAAGCCAAAGCAACGGCGCAGATGCCGTTCTAAGTCCAGCAACAGTAAAAACAGTGACAAGAGCGCCAGAGGGATCGATACTACAATCAACTCCGAAGACAATGATCCCAATGGACGAGGTCATCAAACCGAACCAGCACAGGAAAACAATCCAGATAATGATGCAATCCTGGAAGAGCACGCGGAACAAGATAACCTCCACAAAAAGCTTATGGCCACCGCAAGAAGTCTAAAGAAGCAGAAGCAATGGCTCAAAGCCGCGCAGGAAACGCTCAACCATAGATGGAACAAAGTGCTAGACACTGAAGAAAGATACGGCGATGATCGCCATACAAAGAGCTATCCAAAACGCAAGCTACTGCCAGAATTTGACGACGAAGCTGCACCACTCCATAACCGCAACAAAGCGGCCACCGACGCCGCGCACGATCCATGTGAACATCTGAATAAGAAAGCCGGCACGGCCAGGTCCATTTATGGATCCAAAGGACGCACCCTGGCAAGGGACTATGGTCACCAAAACGATTACGCCAATCGAATACCAGTCCGGAATAAACACCGGACACAACAACAGCCGACGACATGCCACTGCTCGTCCAGATACAGAGGGGCTGCTCACCCCCTGCGCTTTACCGATGAAGTACTGGACCATGAATTTCCACAGGGCTTTAAACCTGTGAACATAGAGGCATATGACGGAACGACAGACCCAGGGGTCTGGATCGAGGACTTCATCCTGCACATACGTATGGCTCGTGGGGACGATCTTCACGCCATCAAATACCTCCCCCTCAAGCTGAAGGGACCAGCTCGGCACTGGTTGAAAAGCCTCCCCAAAAATTCAATTGGGAGCTGGGAGGAACTCGAGGACGCTTTCAGGGCCAATTTTCAAGGGAACTATGTCTGGCCTCCGGATGCTGACGACTTAAGTCACATAGTCCAACAGCCCGGAGAATCCGCCCGCAAATTTTGGAACAGATTCCTCACTAAGAAGAATCAAATTGTTGACTGTCCGGATGCCAAAGCCTTAGCGGCATTCAAACACAACATCCGTAACGAGTGGCTCGCCAGACACCTCGGCCAAGAAAAGCCAAGGACAATGGCAGCCCTAACAAGCCTTATGACCCGCTTTTGCTGGAGAAGATAGCTAGCTAGCCCGTAAAGGCACCAACGACCCCAGCACATCCGAAATAAGGGATGGCAACAGAAGCCACGACGTCATAAAAACAAACGCCAAAACAAGGAAGAGAGCCGGATAATACGATGGTTAATGCGGATTCAGGGCTCTCGACCTAATCAACAAAATAAGCCATCTAAAGGCAGCAAAGAGGGACCGTCCGGTGCGAATAGAGTTCTAGACAGACTATGCCAAATTCATGGCACCACGACAAACCTCGCAAACCATACGCACGAGAGAGTCTGGGTCTTCAAGCAGGCCGCAAATTAAATTCGAACACAAGGGATGGGAAACACCAAGTGAAGATGAGGATGAACCTCGCCACCGAGCACGGAGGGGACGAAAAAATTCCCGCCCGGAGGTTAAAACAGTAAACATGATCCACGCGACTCACACATCCACGAGGAGGCACGAACGCGCGCATAGAGACGCGCTCGATATAGAGCCCATCGTACTCACACCTAACCACTGGATGCCCTATCCGATCACATTCGATCACTTGGACGACCGAACAAGTATTCGACGCGGAGGATCAGAGGCCTTGGTGCTTGACCCAATAGTCGACGGATACCATCTCACCCACGTCCTCATGGACGGCGGCAGCAGTCTGAATTTAATATATGAGGACACTATCCACAGGATGGGGATAGACCCGTACAGAATTAACCAAAGCGACACCACCTTTGAAGGGGTGATACCAGGCGTTGAAGCCCACAAATAGGGCTCCGTTGTACTGGAGGTAACATTCGGATCTCCAGGCAACTCCAGAAGCGAAGAGCTACTCTTTATCATCGCAACCTTCCAAAGCAACTATCATGCATTGCTTGGAAGAACGGCCTTTGCCCGTTTCAACGCATTACCGCACTATGGCTACCTTACACTCAAGATGCCCGGTCCACGGGGCATCATCACCGTTAGCGGAATAACAGAGCGCTCGTCACACGCAGAGGAACACGCGACGGCCCTCGCGGCCGGACTATAAGCGGCCTCCAACATCAGAAAACATGACTGGTCATTAAAGACCACAGACTCGTCTAGACGAGTCCGGTCGCCCGGATAAAATTGAATCAGGGCACTGTATATGTAATCCCATAGTACACATCAGGGGCTTTAAATACTTAATACAGTCCCACAGATTGGCTCAATCTTAGGGGCAGGCCAACATCTTACACTCTTATTATCCATCGCATACTTATGTTGTACTCTTCTACGAGTTTTCCTTTTTCCACAGACAACGTTCGCGCGATACCCTTCCAGGATACGGCATAACGAAGACAAAGGCGCAGACATGCAGCAGGGCCCCGTTCAACAGGTTTCTTTTTAGATTAAGCCCCTGTGTAAACCTTTTCTTTTGCCTCTTGTTGTTTAATCATCCCATGGGTTCCATACCCACAGAGGATACTGCCGTTTTTGGCATTTCACCATGACAGATTAACGCACGTACCTGGAAACGCAGGGTTTATAATGAATGGGCATTCTTGAGCTCATCATCCGTTATAAAGTCGGACTACCATCGGGAGTGTTCAGCGTCACGAGTTTGGCCTTATATGCATCAACTCTGAATCATGTCTTTGGTCAAATGTTGGATTTGACCGGCTCCTGGGTTTGCCGCCTTACGTTCCGTTATAATCGCCTAAGGTGGCCAAAGGAGAACTACTGCGATTGTGCCCTGGTTATTCCGGACGAGCACCTCAGTAGAGAAAGCCGAAAACTGACTGTCATGATGCAGCGAGAGACTGTTCAACTACTCGAAGACTTATCGGAATCTTTAGGATCCCTCCGCATTAACGAAGGACCGTTTCCCGGTCATGTACACACGCGCCCGTATTCGGATACACACGAAGGTACCAGGGGCTACATAGTAGCCCCAACATTAGACTCCCATGGCTAAGCAAAAGTGTTTCAGCTATATAGTCCGGTTGCCTAGTTCAACGTGCGATCACTTCCTTAATGGACCAAGACGTTGGATCAAGTGTGATTAAGCATATTTTTCGCGAACACCCCCGCATTGTCTGCGTGGGGGCTGAAGCCAACGACTGCTATCTTTCGGATTACACATTATATATATATATATATGTGAATGGCCGCACAGGGGACACAATAATACTTTCGGGCAAAAAGTATAAATATAAGCCTTATAACCAAAATAACATTATTTTTACAATGATTCGATTCATCACTCG
This sequence comes from Aegilops bicornis, assembly GCA_021605145.1. Lineage (NCBI taxonomy): Eukaryota > Viridiplantae > Streptophyta > Magnoliopsida > Poales > Poaceae > Aegilops > Aegilops bicornis. Next base: position 495,624,156 of record CM038672.1, on the reverse strand, counting down.
AATAAGACATTCTTCGAGCACTGCGCCTCTATTAGGCGGGCACCTTCTGTGACCTGCGCCAAGTTGTGCTCGGCCGGATATTGGCCCCCCGCCGGATCTTGGGTCGCTATAATATTGACCTCTGTATCCGTCCAATAGGCCTTAACGCGGGCAAGAGCCATCCGCGCACCCTCTATGCACGCCGACCTCCTCATGGCATCGATCCGAGGCACGGCCCCAAGGAATTGCTGCACCAAGCCAAAGTAACTGTCCGGCTTAGGCCCATTCGGCCAAAGATGGTCTATCACAGACCGCATTGCAAGACCGGACAGCCTGTGAAGCTCCGCCACAAAGAGCCATCTTGTCACTTAACGGCAGCGGGCGAGTGGGAGCATTGAATTGCGACCAGAGAAGCTTCTCCACTTCCTTATCACCCTGATCCTCGAAGAACTTGGCAGCGTCAGTCGTACTCTTCGCCAAATCCGCATATGCGTCCTCAGGACTCCAGCGCCCATCCAGGGGAGTGTACTTCGGATCGAAAAACTTCGTCCGTAGCAAGTAGGAGCCTCCAGTCGTGATTTTACCGGCCCGTTGAAGTTCGTCCCGCGCACCCCTGAGCGCGGTACATATTTCCTTGGTGGCATTACGCGCCTTGTCCAGCTCGGCCAAACTTTCCTTATGCTCCTTTTCAAGGAGCTCATACCGGTCAATGGCATTTTTTAACTCCACGTACCATTTCGGCTATCTTTTCCTCGCTTCGGCAATGAGCAGTCTGTTCGGCTCTCAATTCTTCGGCCGCCTTTAGGGCAGCCGCATTGCTAACCCGAGCTTATTCCTTCGCTTGGACAAGTTCTACCCTCAGGGCCTCCACGGCAGCAGCACCATCTGCAGTCCGAACATATTCCATTAATATCATGCTGCCTCCATATTTTCCTATACAAAGGAAGGCAGAACACATACCTTGTGATTTGTCCAGCCATTGCTCACCAGCGTGATATCGGCATCAATCGATCGAATCTGCCTGGTCAGTTCGGAAACTTCCACGGACTGGTCGGCGGCCGGACTCACAGGTACCTGCACATATTTACAGCGCAATCATTGATTTATGATCCCCCGTTTGCCGCCTAGGGCGGGCAACCAGAGTCTCAGGGGCTACTATCTATATGGAGCACACCTAACGCATGCCTCACAGCCAAAAACATGGTATTCTTCACTACATACCTCAAAGCCTCTGAGCAGACTTGTAAATGCTTCGTTCAAACCGCTTGTAGCGGAGGAAATCTTCCTGATCACCGCGCTCATTAATGAGCGGTGCTCCTCCGAGAGCGGAGCTCGCTCCAGTAGGCCCGTCAGTATGTCCGGCCGGACATCAAACTGTGCCGGACCATGCCCATCGTCCCTCGCGGGAGCCAAATGCTACGAGCCCAGGGCGGCTGACGCATTTGCCTCCGGCTTCGGCAGATCCGGACTCCTCCATGACGACACCTATGTGTCGCCCGCTTCGCGAGCCGGAGAGGTAGGTGGGGTCTCGCTCTCCATCATCTCCGGAGGAAGATCCCCCAAAGACGAACTCTGTTGAGAAGGGCTGCTAGCCGGACTGCGAAAGACGAATCCTGGTTATTGATCTAGGAGAAACGCAGCACCTTCGAACTAAAAGTTGACTTACAACTCGGTGGAGGGCTGGCCCATTGGTGGGCACGATGCGGTGAGGGTGCCCATCGAGGCAGAGCCCCCTGGTGATATCTTTTTCGCCGGTATGGGCAGCTTCATCTCCGAGTCCTTGGAGGCAGCCCTCTTTTTCCCGCGCGGGGAGGAGGCCTTAGCCCCCCCTTCCCGTTTATCCTCCTTAGGGGAGGCAACAATTCCCCCGGTTCGGATGCGTAGTGTGTGGAGTTCGGTTTCTTCGTTCTTCCCCTTGTCATTCCCTGAGGGCATTCTGTTGAGTACCCGGTCAAGCATCTTGGCCATGGTGGGACCAGGCAAACCTTCGGGAAGTGGCGCCGGACACCTGATTCTCTCCGCCTTGCTGAGCCATTCCTGGACGCAGATGATTTTCAGAATAAACAATCATGACAAATACAAAACAGGATGTCCGGTATCAGGGCTACTTACTTGAGTATCTAGGCGATTGCAGCTTAGGCCCGCATCCTTGGTGGTATCCGGACACACTACTTTCCGTCCGAAGAATAATTTGCACATCTCTTCGAGCTTCAAGCCAAAGAAGTGCTTGACAGTCCGCGGACCCTCCGGATTGAACTCCCACATCCGGAGAGGCCGGCGTCGGCCCAGCAACATCCGTCGGATTAACATCACTTGCATTATGCTGACAAGGTTAATGTCCCTCTCAAGAAGCTCCCGGATGTGATTCTGCAGCATTGGTATATCACCCGCGGGCCCCCAATTCCGTCCTACATCGGTCCAAGACGCTAGTTGTGACGGGGGGCCCGAGCGGAACTCGGGAGCAGCTACCCACTTTGTGCCTCGGGGAGCCGTGACGTAAAACCACCTCCGTTGCCATACATCGGATACTTCTGGGAAAGAACCCTCTAGCCATGGGGCATCAACATTCCTGCTTATTACGGCACCTCCGCACTCCGCGTGTCGCCCCTCGATCATCTTCGGCTTCACACTGAAGGTCTTGAGCCATAAGCCGAAGTGTGGGGTGGCTTGGAGGAAGGCCTCGCACACTAGAATGAACGACAAGATGTGGAGGATAGCGTCTGGAGCCAGATCGTGAAAATCCAACCCATAATAGAACATGAGCCCCCTCACGAAGGGATCGAGGGTGAAGCCCAAGACACGGAGAAAGTGCGGGACAAAAACGACGCACTCATTAGGCTCCAGAGTGGGGATGACCTGCCCAGATGCAGGAAGCATGTGTTGGATGTCGGCGGTCAGGTATCCGACCTCCCTAAGCTTCACAATGTCGTCCTCTTGGATCGAGGAGGCCACCCATCGGCCTTGGGGGACGGATCCGGACATATCGGCGGATCTGGGGTGTTGAAGCTTAGGTTTCGGCTGTTAGAACTCTAGGAACAAGAAGGTGCGAGGAAGGTGGAAAAGAGGTATAGGCCTCGACCCCTTCTTATAAAGGGGATGAATATCAAGAGTCCATGGAGTGGCCGTTTGAGGCTTATCTAAAAGCACACCGAGTTATACCAACGGCTGTCGTGGGGTTGCGTGCGCCCATATTGATGGAAAAATCCCGTAATAAGTGGAACACGATCTCTGCCCCGATGGGACGTTCCAATAAAACCGCCTCGTAACACGAGTCGTTTTGGGATGGGAAACGCCGGTCCGCGTTGGACCAGGCCACGATGCGAGGGCACGACGCCCGAAGATTGCCGACAGGATCGGGTTTATGCTACGTGAAGATTATCTTGCAGAGCCGGACACTGTCTCCGTGTTCGATAACTACCTTGGAGTATTCGGAGGAGGAACCCGCCCTGCAATGCCGAAGACAAGACTGCGCGCCGGACTCATCGTCATTGAAGCCTGGTTCAGGGGCTACTGAGGGAGTCCTGGATTAGGGGGTATCCGGACAGCCGGACTGTGTACAATGTCCGGACTATTGAAGCGTGAAGATACAAGACTCAAGACTTCGGCCCGTGCCCGGATGGGACTTCCCTTGGCATGGAAGGCAAGCTTGGTGATCCGGATATTATGTTTCCTTCCTTGTAACCGACTCCATGTAAACCCTAGCCCTCTCCGGTGCCTATATAAACCGGAGAGGTTGGTCCTTAGAAGGCCGATCACAATTACAATCATACCATCATAGGCTAGCTCTTAGGGTTTAGCCTCTACGATCTCGTGGTAGATCTACTCTTGTACTACCCATATCATCAATATTAATCAAGCAGGAAGTAGGGTTTTACCTCCATCGAGAGGGCCTGAACCTGGGTAAACATCTGTGTCCCTTGCTTCCTGTTACCATCAGCCTTAACACACAGATCGGGATCCCCTACCCGAGATCCGCCGGTTTTGACACCGACAACAACCACGGTGCGGAGACACACGTCGGCAGCGACGGCTGGTTCGCGCCGGCAGCCAAAGACGACGAGGCCATCTCTTTCCGCGAGCAGTGATAGTTTTTCTTTATGTTGTTGTTTTTATGGATCTTTTGCTGTGTAAAAACATATATTTGTTATGCAAGTCGCGTGACTTGGGTCAGTCTACCATTTCAGGCGGTTGGATGAATATCCTACGTCTCCTAACCCTTCTTTCCTTCTTCCTCACCTCTTCTTCTTCCCCAATAGACCACCGCACGGGCCGTATGGATACTCCCCAACATGCGGTTGGATAAACATACTTTATGAACGAAAATTATGTGTCAGCGATAGGATGGCTGAGTTTGGTTTGTTCACATGCGACAACACTTGTCAGTGAAGGTGCGTTCCCTTGGTTGGGTTTGCAGCGTGCATGAGCGACTGTGTGAGGGTGCGGTGCGACCGCAGCATGCAGGAGCGACCGTGTGAGGGTGCGGTGCGACCACGACAGCCGTGCGCAAGTGTACCTCCTTCTCATTTTGAAAACTTTAGGCAAGCTTGGCAAAATGTGTGGTAAGTTTGGCAATGCAAGGCCTAGACCCAAACAGGATAAGTACGTACGTACTAGGAGTACTAGTGTTAAAAAAGAAAGGCGGGGTTTTCCTTCACGGGATTTAATCAATATAAATCCTCGTTTCACGTGTCAATTAATGCATATTTTTCTCTCCAAAGACCAAAGAGCTAATCATCTCACTCCTCATCGCTTGATTAATGCAGCCATGCAAACTAACCTTCTCACTTCCGCATGCATGCAGGGAATATTAACGTTGTTGGTTGCTAACCCGTCAATTTTGCCTCGATTAGTGTTAGTGGCCCTTTGCAAATTGTAATTTTGATATACTGGCCTTGTTTACAAAAAAATGGAGGTAGTAACTATATTTGACTTCCTTCCCCATTGCGGTGATGTCAATGATATCTTTTTTTTGGTGGTTTGGCGAAGTGCGTTCGATGGAGAACATCATTGAGGGAGACCACGGTAAGTCGTTCGCAAGTGCGGCCTGCAAGCCGAGACAACCGCCTTATTTGCATCCAGGAAGTCCTTTACTAGTACTACTAGGAGTACTAGTGCGGTGAGATGGTTTCTCGAAGAAGACGATGGAGAAGCGGAGTCGTGAAGCGTGAAATGATGGTTGCTTCGTACGTGCTTTTTGTGATTTGACGCCTCACTGCTTTGTGATTTGTGATAGAAGGGACAGGGGAGTAGACTCTGTGCTCTATACTGTACTACATGCGTCCAAGCATGGGAGAAAGAGGAGACACGTTGCAATTTTCTATTCCTTCAATTAATCAATCAATCAGGGAGCTTCGGTTCCATCTTTTTGGCTTTGGCAACACCGTCCACAATGGTTCCCACGATGCCAAAAGCTATTTTCATATTTGGCTACACATTGTGGATGCCCTTAACCGTACCACTTGGTTTTTCTCCTGTGTGCTATCTATACAAATCTCAATTATATTGATCTAAAAAATTATAGAATCAAGATTAGTAAAAGGAGGTGATTTTGCCGCGGATGGCGGGGGAGGTTTCTTATTTGAGCAATGCTACATCCACGTAATGGTTTACATAAAGTTACAAACTGATGTGATGTGGGACTATTTGATTGGATTAAAGGAGAGGATTAGGCCCACCCCACCTGACAATCAGGGGGGCATATATAGATTAGATGGAAAGTATACGTAGCATCTATGTAGCCCTTTGTAAGTCTAGGATTAGGCTTCTTATTTTCGGAGGATGTTGTCCTGGCGGTTTGCTAACATGTGGTCCCACGTGTCAGTGCTTTACCAAGCCGATCCACGTCCCACATGAGGCAGAACAATGGCAGAAGCAACACGTGGTTATGTTGAAGAAGATGAGGGAGAAGCGAATTCAGCAACGAGTGAAATGATGGTTGCTTCTTCCCTCCAACTTAACTGCGGGAAAGGCACAACTTTGTGATTTGACGCCTCATTGCTCATTACTATGCCGGCGCCATGACTGGGGTGCTTCACCCCGGCTGCTCTGCACTGTATTCCGGTATGGCACGTGGACTTGGTAGCTTGATATCCCACATGTCGTGAAAGGGGACTAGAAGATTTATGAAAGCGGCGCTCCACTCTTACGACGGAGGAGTAGACGACATGACGCCGTTGAATCTGTCACTTGTACTGTATAGTACTATAGTTTTGCTGTTTCGCATACGATCCATCGATACAAACCCGATTAAACAGAAAGGGCGGATTTTTCAGCAGCGGTAGATGATACTGGCCATACATTTCAAAGGCAATTTTAATGTACGCAAACTGAATAATTATAAGTAATAATTTAATATCTAGTAAAACTAAAAAACACATATGATTTATTGTGTTAGTGTAGTAGTAGTGTTGTATTGCATAGTTGTTAGATGTAACATGCGAGAACGTGTAGAGATGTAGTTTTGGAGGGCCTATAGAGAGAAAAGCGTAATACGGTCACCGAACTTCAGAATAAGCTGATTACGGTCACTATATACGTTTTGCGGTGATTATACGGTCACTTGCTCATAGTTCAACATCGGATTGCACTCTGTTGACCGGCCAATAGTCTGCGTGGCGCCATGTTGACTAGTTAAATTGACCACGTTCCTTGTGGGTCCCACCTGCCGATTCTCATAGGCAAAAGGTCGATAAACACAAATTTACGCAGCGCCGACAAGGCTCCAACCCGTGCGCTGGAATCACCTAGTTGTGTATGTATGCATCGGGGCGGATGTGTGCGCATGCACGTGTAGGTTGAGCACTTGAGCGTGAGAGTGTGTGTTGGTCGTGTGGTGTACTGGTGTGTGCATGCATGCGTGCGTGTGTGCGTGTGAGTGTTGCGTGCGTGCGTGTGAGTGTTGCGTGCGTGCGTAGCTACGTGTGTATGTGTGAGTGTTGCGTGCGTGCGTGGGTGCATGTGTTTGTGTGAGTGTTGCGTGGATGCAGTTCATGTGCATGCGTGCGTGTGTGTATAATCACCACACCAGCTCCTGTGTGTTAAAACAGACGGCTCAGCATACCAATACAAGGCCACCTTATTCGCTATGCCTGCAGGCATGACTTCGAACCACCGTCCAAATATTTTTTTGTCGTTTGTTTTCATTCTTACTAGCAAGATGCTCGTGCGTTGCACGTAACATCAATATGCATTTGTATGACTTGTTTATCTTGTGAGAGAAAAGGATGAACGAGGGAAGGCCTTATTTGCAAATGTGGAGAGGTGTGTGGGTACCTTTTTGCAAAAATGCCATAGTTTCTTTCCTATCCGTCAGATATAAATCGGACAGCCTATATTGCAGGATGGCAGGCACACCATCATCACCAACTCTGTTTTTTATAAGAGTGTATTTTATGTATTTTTTAAGAGTGTAGATGTAGAGTAGATACAAGTCGACAGGTGGACACGATGGTAGTGAGATAATGTGATGCAACACTAGAGGTGCCACGTGGAGCGTATAACTGGTCAACTAGTCATGTCATGAGCAAATACAGAGTTGTACGATGAGCCCGTGTCTGTATAATAACCACTAAATGTAAATGGTGACTGTAATGAGTGGATTCTGAAGTCCAATGTACGTATCGTGTTTTCGCTTCAAATACAATGATCGTCATTGCATATATCGCGAGAGAAATATGAAATATGCGTGAATTTTCTGGGGGCTTACTTTTAGAGGACCTGGAGATAGTTTTGTGTGCATACGTGAAAGGGGCGTACATGGGGGGTATGCGATGGAGAGAGAGATGCTCTTCGTTTCGTTTCTCTTTATTATGACTAACTTTGTATATAGTATAAAAATATACAAATTCACAGTGCGGAATAAATATCATTGTGGGCACCATGCAATGCAAATTAGCGTTCGTACTCCTCCATATAACTTTGTAATGTTGTATATATGTAGAAACTCTAAAATAATTTTTTTGCCACACTTTATTCAAAAGGAATGTTGTATGCGAAATAAACGTGAAGAGAGGGCTTTTTAGATCAATGGGGTACGTGATGTAACATGTGTGAATGTGTAGTTGATGCATTTGGCAGGGCCTAGAGACTAGAGAGGTATGTGTGTGTATTACGTATTCGAGAGAGGCATGGATAGAGGGGCCGACGGGGGGCGTGGGAGAGATAGCACGAGAAATGAGAGTCGTCTAGAGAGAGAGACGAATATGATGTCATGACAAGAGATTCCATTCCCTTGAGTGTGTATATGCAAGGGGGAGGGAATAGAGGCACCAGGAGAAATTTTCTATGTGTGTGGTGTTTGTGTTAGTATGTGTGGGTGAGAGAAGATAATGAGACGTGGGGGCAGAGGGTGTGTCACCGCGTGAGGTTCGGTGGGTCGAGGTGAGGCCCTTCGTTCGGTTCCGTCCTACGCCACATTGGTCGGCCGATGACGCATTTAGGAAGACCCATGGATGACTAGTCGTACAAGACAAATATAGCAGAATTGTGAAGGACTCTGTGTCCACTGACAAAGCCGGCTAGGATTTGTAACCCTAGGTTCTCGGACTAAGGTAACCCCTTTATCTCTGATATTACTATTCATCCAACCTAACTTTAAGGGGCATCCTACAGAATGCTCGGCTAGAATCATACTCGTCGATTAGGAAGAGAGGTGTGAGACAATGCGTGAGAGACAGGCGTAAAGATAATGTGCGTACATGAGACACGTAGGCAGGTGCATGTATATAGAAAGGGTCGATGAGGATTGTGCGTGTGTATGTTTGCGAGAGGAAGAGTGCTTGTGATAAAGGTTAGTGAAAACAGTTGTAAATGGTTACGTGAGGGAGGGAGGGTTTTATCTAGAGCATGTGTGCGAGAAAGACTCCTCGGGAGAGAGTGTGTGCGCATGTGTGAGAGACCACCGATGGAGAGTGAAACTACACGTAAAAGACTGCTCTACACATTGATTAAAGATATAAATTGTATCCAAATATTAGGATGGGATCATGATATTTGCAATTCGCGTAAGGAGCGGTCATTGATCCATCAGACATCTATATTCTATCGAATTTGAGCATGCCTATGTTATTATTCGACACAATTGATCCACATAGTTAGTATTTTGAACTCCAGACAATGCATCGCTTTAGCAATTGAATATAAACGTGAGTATAGTTCATGTTGTGTGTGTAAAGCACATTATACATACGAAAGTGACACAATGGACATTATAAATAGCTACCTATGAACTAGCATACATTTGAATTCAACTTAAGGTGGTTTAAAAAAATCGAATTCAACATGAAGTCCACTCAATTATTTGAATTTGATATCATGGCATTTGTAAACCATACCTCAATTCTGGGGGCACCAATCTTTGCTCTGATTTTGTACATAATAGCATATGTAGTCGTGTACAAAATAGATTCAAATTTAGCTCCTCCATTCCAAAATAATCGTAGTTATAGGATTTTTAAGTGTCAAAATTTCAAAAGAAGCGGATAATTTAATGAGGTTTTCAAACATACAAGGTCAAATATAACGTTGTCTATTTAGGTCAATCCTCATAGTTCAAGAGTACTCTAAACGTGAATGCTTGTGTTTCAAAATTTCGAACGAAGCGCCAAAAGAGCCTCTAATCGCCTGAAACCGCGTGAGACCAATGTTTGGTAGTACAAGGAAATTACTTTTCTAATAACTCCAACCCGTGAAACCTACCGGCCCGGCATCCAAAGGTATAAACCGGGGTAGGTTTGTAGCTTCATTTAGATGCCACGCAACCGCATCCGAAAAACATTCATACACAATGGCCGCCTAAGCACACATGCTGTGACGAAATTACTCCGCCCACTATTTGGGACACACAGGATACCATCCTACCCCGACCATTGATGAGTCCGAAATTTAAGAGGGGGCAAAGTTTGTACTTTCCCCAAATTTCAAACAAGCGCGTCCCATCTTCTGTTCAAAAAAGCCAAAAACAAGCGCATCCTAGACCGAAACATGGTTCCACCCACCCGTCCGATTCCCCATTCGTACTCCGTGGGCGCCAAAACTACCTCTCCACCAGCCTTGAAACCCCGGCGTCCTCCGTCCACAACCCCATCCCACCCATCAACCGCCGCGCTCCTCCATCATGCCGAAGCCGATACCCGGCGCTGCGTCAGTCCACATAACCTCAACCGCAACGCTCTTCACGGCTAGTAGTTGAAGCCGAGGCCGAGCCGTCCGTACCCGAGCCAGTTCAACCACGCCATCCTGCGCCTCACCGCTGTCGCTCCAACTTCGCCACCCTCCACCGCACTGGAGCTATTCCTGCTAAGCCGTCCTTCGCCGCCTCGGATCTGCTTCCCCTCCGCCGACATACGGCCACGGCAACACAGTCAACAATTTGGCCATGGGTTCGTCCAAGCCTGCACCCTCCAGAACATCGGTTTCCCCGGTAAAAAGAAGAAGATCGGCGCGACATGTGGAGGTGACCACACCGGCAACCAAAAAAGGTACTCCTCTTCCCTTATTCGTGCAAATCTTACGTCTCTGCTTGCACGGTATTCATCCCACAGAAGACACTAGTTGACCGCTTCTTCTGGATACTAGATGTTCCTAGTAACTCACAATGCACAAGGTTTCTCCTCATATACTATTTCACCTTAGTTAGAGGTCCGTCGCCCCCACAATTTCAATTTACGCCGATTGATTCCCAATTAACGGAAGCATTCCCGGGGTAATGAGGCTCTAAATACGCCTATTACACCGGGAAGCAGCTTTGGTGTTTATCTTAGGGGCGTGTGCGGCCTAGAGCTCTTGGCGCCCGATCTGGAGGTCGGCCGGGATTAAAGGGATGACACAGGTATTGCTAAGCACGTCGGTGGTGTGAGGTCGATGGGAGGCGGGCGGTGGAGGCAAGTGCAGGCCGGTGGTCGTTGGCGGATCGAGAAAGATCGCCAACAAAGGTGGTGGCGGGAGGTAGACGAAGGCCATCTGCCCATTCCTTATAGATCAGACGGTTCATTAAAAAAATCGACTGACGTATTTATTTTCAGTCAACTGTTATCTTAGATATGACCACATGTGGTGGTGTGCTGGAGGAGTACCTGCATTTCCTGTGCTCATATATTACAAAATCATACGGAGTAGAAATTTTGTTTGCCATGCAATGTTGTAGAGCTATCATATGTCTCCTGTCATTTATTTTTCAGCCACCTGCTATCTGCTACTTTTACAGTGCACTATTTCTGCACACACTTCACCCTTACTCTCACTATTGTGTTTTTATGCAAGGGTATTTCAGACTCTGCTGCCATGAGAGAAGCCAAAAAGAAAAGAGAGAAGTCGTTCCAGCTTCGTATGCAGGTAGGCAAGACACATTACAGCGCTATAAAGGGTGCAGTGTCAGCAGATGGAGATGGTAAACGTAGCTTTGGAGTTGATGACCTCGCTCGCAATGAACCACCATCCCAGGTGCTTGCTTTAACTTCGCGGTGTCATATGTGGTTGCATGTTCCATATGGTGTCTAGATTGTATTCAAAAGGCCGAAGTCGGTAAGATAAGGAAACATATTTTTTTTACATGAACCACCATCCCGTGAGCACCAGAAGACAAATAGCTAGTCAGGAGCCTTTGGCCAAGCCGGTGACAAGCCCAAAGAAAGATAGGCATCACCGGAAGCCAACTAAAAAGCTGCGATGGTGGCGAAGCAGCCCGCCTCCCACCAGGCTCTCGGGTCCTAGATGATCATGCTCACCACTCCCGGCCCGGATGTCTAGCTTGTATTGCTTCCAATTTGGTTAAATTGCATCTGCTTAGCTTACACATTATACCTTTGAATATGACATGCCTTTACATTTTGGTACATACTAGTACATCTGTGTATTAACCATGTTCTTACATTAAAATAATGTTCTTGCATATCCCTCATCAATCACTTATGACGAGGCAGGCAGGCAAGGGGACTACTCCTCATTTAAAGAATGCAGCGTCAGCCTCCCGACATGATTCTCAAGAAACAGAAATGCTAGATGAAGATAGTGAACGTAGCTCTGTAGTTGATTACTGACATTTCCCCTACACTAGCATCGCAGTGCTTGCTCTAACTTGGCAGCGTGATATGTGGTTGCATGTTGCATATGGTGTCTAGATTGTAATTCTTCCAATCTGGTTAAACTTCATGTGCTAGTCTGCTTAGCTTATACATTATACCAAGTTAATGTGACATGCCTTCTGTATTTAGTACATAGTACATACATGCATTAAGCATGTCCTTACATAAAACTATTTTTTTTGTATCCCGCATCAATCAACATGACGAGACACCTTTAGTATATGCGGTGCGATATTAGTTGCATCTTTCATATGATTTATAGCATGCACTGCTTCTAATTTGTTGAAATTCCATTTATGATGGGACGCTTTTAACTTGGCAGAGTCATATTGGTTGCATCTTTCATGTGGTGTCTAGCTTGCATTGCTTCTTATTTGCTGGAATGGTTTCTGCTTAGTGTACACAAACAGTTGTGAACATGCCATGCCGTCTTATTTTTTGTACATATTCCATCCTGGTATCATGTGTTTGCCTTACATCAAAGTAGTGATTGTCAGTATCATGCATGAATGAGTTCTGAAGATAGAATTTTATTGCTTTTTCTTGTCGGTTTTACTTGACAATTCAAAATCAATAAAGCGGAAGGAAGTTAGCAAGGCAGCGGATAAAGGTGCTCCTTCCGAAGGGAGGGCCTCTACAGTTTCTACTCCTCCACACCCCAAGATGATATCCAACACAACACATGCATAGACACTCAACAAAGCTGTGTTTATGATAAGCACGTCTCCCCTAGTGCAGCATCACCGGTGCGCCCTCTAACTTGGCACTGTTATATGTGGTTGCATGTTATGTGTGATTTCTAGCTTGTATTGCTTCTAATTTTGTTGAATTCCATCTGCTTACTTTACACATTATACTTGAATAAGACATGTGTTCCTGTTTCTAGAACATACAATATCTATCTATCACACCATGTTCTTACATCAAATTACTACTGTTGTGTAACCTACAACAATCACTTATCATAAGACACGTTTGACTTGGAGTGTGATATAGGTTACATCTCACATTCTTTTCTAGCTTGTACTACTAATTTGTTGAAATGGCACTTATGACGAGACAGTTTTAACTTGGTAGAGTGATATTCGTTGCATCTTTCATATGGTGTCTAGCTTTCATTACTTCTAATTTGTTGAAATGCCTTCTCCTTAGTTCACACATCATAAGCTGTGAATATGCAATGCTGTGAATATGCAATGGCACTAATGACGAGAGACCTCTAACATGGTAGTGTGATGTTGTTTGCATCTTGCATATGATTTATTTCTTGTATTGCTTCACATTTGTTTAAACGCCATTTATGATGAGACACTGTTAACTTGGCAGAGCGATATTTGTAGCATCTTTCATATGGTGTCTAACTTCCATTGCATTGCTTCTAATTTGGTGAAATGTCTTCTTCTTAGTTTACACATCATAGTTCTGGTTATCTCTTCCGTCCTTTTTTTCATACATATTACATCCTCCTATCATGTGGTTGTCTAACATCAAAGTTCAGTTCGTCTGCATCATGCATCAATTTGTTCTCAAGAACTAAATTGTTATTCGTTTTTCTTGTCGGCTTGACTTAACATTGCACAGAGAAAGAGGAAGAAACACAAAATGGCAGGGAATGATAAGCGGATGAATCCTGCAGATTCTGCTGGTACTGATGGTGCAATAGAAGGTCAAAGTCCAGCGGAAAATTCTACAAACACGGCATCCCATGCTACACGAGTTGCAAAAAAAGCCAAACAAAAACAAATAGCTGCCACCAAACAAGCAGAGACAACCCTAGTTCTTGCAACACCTGCCATAGTACTACCAGCTGCACGACTTACTCGTGCTTCAATTGAGCTAGCAGCATGTTCCCAAGCTCCCTTGCCACCTGACACTACTTCCCAAGCACTCTTGACACAAGACGAGTTGGCAATATTAGATGAACCTTGTGAGCTTCAACAGCAAGAAGGTAGTTGCTGGAGTCAAGTTATAGTTGCATGCTTCTTTATATGTAGTCTCACAGTTTGATGTACACTAACACTTCCTATATTCGTTGTTGGACTAGCACCTAGGCGCAAGAGGAAACAAACATCAGGGATAATGCTCGATAGGTTAACTAAATCTAGAGGAGGAAGAATGGAGATTTGTTTTGAGGCAGGTTTAAAAAGGCCACGTGATGCTATAGAGTCAGCCAAGTTAGTATCAGAGGCAGCGGTTGCCGTTAGGTGTCATGTACGTATCGTCCCAAAATGGATTCAGTACAGGAATGACAAAGACGAAACCAGTTCAACACCTTCCTCGACCATTTATACGTAAGTATGGTTATGTATGGAAACTAGTAATATCGTCTTGCTCATCCCCATACTTTCTAGGTTCTTGATAATGAGACTCCCATAATTTTCAACAGATGAGGTTCAAGTTGGATAGCCAAGATGATGCAACTAGACAAGCTTGCACCCATGTTTTCAAGTCCGCTTTCTGCGTATGTCGGTATAACTTGAGGAAAACTAACTTTGAAGGTAAGGCTAACAGTGAACTTCCCCAAACATCTCCAGTGGAAAATATATCAGATGAAGACCAGAGGGGCCTTGTTAAACACTGGTCTGATCCGAAGTATCAGGTACATTATATATATGTGATCAGATCACATGTTGAAGTCCTACTTACGCATGTGCCACAGAAATCTATCTTCTCGTAGGTGAACTATTCAAAGAACAAGGCCAACTGTACGAAAGTGAAATTCCAACAGACGAAAGGATCTCGTAGCTATATTGCACACTGCGAGGCTCTTGTAATTAGCTGTTGTTTCACTCTTTTCGCTCTACCATATTATCAGATCTATATTGACTTGTTCGAAATGCATAGGAAAGCCCGCAAGGACCAAAAAGTACCTGAAGCAAATGTTGTGGAAATCTTCAAGGACTGTCACACCAGCAAGAAGAAGGGCATGACTACACCAGTCAAAGCCGCTATTATAAGTCCTTAATCCTCATGCCTTTTAACTACTACCTACTCTGACTTGTGCTTTGAACTGCATGGTTTGCAGCCAATGTCTATTACTCTTTTCAATTTTATACACAATTGTCTTAGCGTATCGTTGCACCTTACAAGGTTTAAAAGAGAGGAGTGATGTTCCTTTGATCTTGACCCGTAATCTAGTTCCGTGCTGGACTTTCCCACACAACGTTACAATTTCCTCGTTTATGCATTTCTCAGTTTTTTTGTGATATGAATGATGTCATACTATGCTTACCGTATTATAAACTTCGTATCTTTATCCTTAGCCCTCAATACAATGTGAAGAAATAGACAATACATTAGCGACGGTACATGGTCATATGTTTGGAACCTGGTTTAATTATGTACTTTGCAATAAAATACAACTAATATTTTACATGGGTTCACCATAATAAGTTCTGTATATAGACCAAAGCTATTTTGTTTGGTTTTGCTGCCTCCTTAATATCTTACGTTACGGTACTACTAATGTAAAACCTCAACTTTTCAGCGAGCTATGGAAAAAATGGTGGAACCGCCACCTTACGAAGGTGGCGAGGCAACTATAACCGCAATGTCAGCTCTTGCTGCAGTGGGTCAGTACCTGTCCACTAACAGTGCCAAAAGCACGTTCCTGCGTAATACTGGGTTGGTTGTTAAGGCAATACTGGGTTGGTTGTTAAGACACAAGTCCATTCCCTAACAGAGACCCTTTGTGAAACAAGGAGAAACATTGCTCAATGTCGTCGAGATATGCATGGTCTTGAAACCAGACTATCAGACATTTGCTATGTTGTTCAGGAGCCTAGGAGAAATGAAGGCGAGGGTTATGGAACTCCATCGGACAATACAACATGAAAATTTAACAGTCAGGTCAAATGAACTGAGCTTCTGAACTTCTGGTGGTGCATTTATCTGATAGACTGTTAAGTTTTATGCCAACCTTCCTTTTGTTATATAGTTGTAATTTGTTTTGGTGCGATACAAAATTTATTCTTAACGCAGCCACTGGCTGAAGAAAACAGCAAGCCATTTTTGTATAGTGTAGGGTGTTCCCTATATTTGCACTGGTGGCGATCTTTGATGCCGAGTGGATGTAATCTGTGCAATCGCCTTAATAGCCTAGCGTTAGTTTCAGCCTTATTTATTTCCTAGTCTTCTTTTTCCCTGGTTTGCTAGTGGCTGTAACTACCATGGGCCATATACGGGCCGTAGGATCCATGGGTCTCCTACGGGCCGTCGATAAATGGGCCTGTAATCGGTGGGCCTCGGGCCGTCGGATAAATGGGCTACATGGGCCGTAGGCGTAATTGGTATCGGCCAAAGACGGTAATAGGCCGTTAACGGTAGTAGGACAGCAAAAGGCTTAATTACATCACGAGGCATAACGGGTCTTTAATGGGCCAGAATATAGGACGGGCTGGAAACGTCGCAACGGGTTAACATGCCAGAAACGGGCCGACTCTTGCCATGGGCTGAATTTGGCCCATTAGGGTAACAAGCCAGTAACGGGCCCAGTATTCCCATGGGACGAATTTGGCCCATTAGCGGAACATGCCAGTAACGGGCCGACTCTTGCCATGGGGCCGAATTTGACCCATTAGGGGAACATGCCAGTAACGGGCCGGAAGTAATCGAGGGCCAAAAAGGAGCCCAAGAACGTATGGGTCGTCAATAGGCCGAAAGCTAACACGGGCTGGAAACGGCCCATGTAAATCACGGGCCGTTAATGGGTATAAAGAAAATTACTGTTCATTATGGGCTAGAGTCACTGTGGGCCTGTAAAGGGCCAAAATATACGAAGGACTCATATGGGCCGAAAGACGTCGTGGGCCATACATGGGCCAAAAGTGAAATGGGCTGGTGTTATATTCGACGGCCCACATGACGTTGTTGGGCCGATTTCCTTTAGGACCTAACGGGCCATGAGTTAACGGGCCGTAAAATGGGTTATTTGCAAAGAGACCATTAACAGGCTTTTCATGGGCCAGCTCGTTAAGTTTTGACCAAGTCAAACGGGCCGGCTTTGTAAGCTAAATGGGCCAATGGTGGGCCGTGGCATGTGTCGACAAATCATAGGCGCCTATCTGACCCACTGACGAGCTGACACGTGTTTCGTCCGGCCAATAAGAATTTTACACATGGAAATTTCCCATTGGTCGGGGCTGTTAACGGGTTATCGGATCCAAAACCCGACCCGATAGCTTAACGACGTTCCGTTACGGTGGATGCCATGTGTTGGTCACCTTGACGAAAGCACTTCTGTGACGCGCGATTTATCGTCATGGAAGTGGACACTTCCGTGATGATAATTTTGGTAATGTCATGGAACACTTCTCTGACGACAAAGACAGGTATGACTATCTTGATTATGTCATAAAATCGTCATGGATGTACATGCATGACAAAAAAGTGACCTACTGTGACAAACACATATCATCACGGAAGTGTATTTTTTTTGTAGTGCATATTTCCACCACTTAGCGTCTGCACACGACATGTGCTCGGCAGACTTCAAGCGAAAGCCGACGTGGGTGTAGACCATGACCTACCTACACACTCAAGTCTCTAGTCCAGGTTTATCGCCTATCCAGGTTCCATCCGCAGGGAGTCCGGTCGAGGTTTCCACATACGGCTCCGAACGATGTGTGCAGGGTTCCCGAGACACCAAACGGGTGCCCGGTACACCATGCCACGTGCCTACCGCATCACAACCCACCCATCGGGTCAGCGCTGCACACGGCCTCCAGCATACTACAAACACCAAAAACTACTTGCAACTCCTGGACAGAGGACTAGGGTGGTTAAGAAGTCGAGCGGGGTCATATTTCAGGGCCCAACGTGTGGTAGTAGCTGTTTCATGGATCACAAACACAGAACTCAGTTCCTGAGGATGGCTTCAATGAGACAACCCACCATGTACTCCTACATGGCCTCTCACCGCTACCTTTACCAAATCGTGTTCACACACTTAGCTCACACACAGTAGGACATGTTCATCACCATTGCAATTCATCCGCGATGAATAAGACATGACTCGACTCTAAGCAGTAGCAGGCATGAAAAACAAGCATGAATGAGTAGGCACGTCAGGGCTCAAACAACTCCTACTCATGCTAGTGGGTTTCATCTACTTACTGTGGCAATGACAGGTCATGCAGAGGAAAAGGGGTTCAGCTACCGCAGCATGTAACAGTTGAATCGATGTTGTCCTAAGGCAGTAAAAGAGAGCAGGAGCGAGAGAGTGGGATTGTATCGGAATGAACAAGGGGGTTTTGCTTGCCTGGCACTTCTTAAGATGATATAACTCTTCATCAGTGTCATCGAACTCATCATCGGAACATCGTCTATTGAGAGGGGACAATTACCGGCAAACAAGGAAGAACACAATCAATATAATGCAACAATATGATGGATGATCATGACATGGCAATATGTTGTGATTTGAGCTAATGCAGCTAAGAACAGAAGGGTTTGAGCTTATTTGAACCAAAGATTCAAATTCAAACTCAAACTAAGAACTTATAAAGTGCATTATCATGTTTTTATCTAAACAGCAAGGTTAAGTTGTTTAAACATGCATCAACCCAGTATAGATGGATAGATTAGATCTTTCTGATCATTTTTCATATATAATTTGTTTGATTTGGAGCTATGGTCGATTTTCTATGATTTTTAGAAGTTTTGGCTATTTTCTGGAATTTCCTGTATAAGAATAAATCCAGAAAAAGAGTTACTGCGTCAGCACTACGTCACTGTGACGTCAGCAGGTCAACGGGGCGGTCCAGGTCAAACTGACCAGTGGGTCCCATGTGTCAGTAACTAAACTAAACTAACTAGGTTTAGTTAACACTAATCTAGGTTAGTTAGCAGGGCGTGGCCCACATGTCAGTAAGAGAGAGGGGTCAAACCCCTAGGCAGACATGGTCAAGCCCCGCCGGTCAAAGGCAGTCAACCCGCCGGCGTTTAGCCGCCGGCGGCAACAGACGCGGCGGAGCGGCGCGGGTTTCGCGCTCCGGCGACCAAATGGGCGGCGGAGGCCACCTACGGGGAGCTGGAGGTGCGCCGCTTCTATTGGTGGTGGTGGTTGGTCCGGAGGTGGCCGGAATCGTCGCCGACAACAACGTTGGCTGCTGCCGGAGCTCGGGTAAGCTCGGGGTCGTCGCTACAACAAGCGTGGAGGCGCAGGGTTAGCACCTACATGCTCTACGTGGTGCGGCGAGCAAGGTGGATGTGACGGCCAGGCCGTTGCGTGGCCGGAGTCACGCCAGCAGTGAGCACAGGTGGCGGCGGGTGCGGGTGAGCTCGGTGCGGTGCATACAGTGCATGAGAGAGGTAACAGAGAGTGGGAGGACGGAGTAGGCGTCGAAGCAGGCTCAGGGAAGGTCGGAGCTGAGCGGGGCGGCGATGGCGATCTCGGCGACCGAGGTTGAAGACGACAGTGTCGACAGTGTTCGGGGGCACCTAGTGTTCAGTATCTCATCAAGGAGGTCGAGGACGACACGCAGAAGCTCGGAGACTCGTCGGTGAGGCGTGTGATTGCCGGTGGCCGCGGTAACGGTGAGCGGCGGCGACGACGTGTTCGATGGGGCTGCGGAGAGGGAGCTAGAGGAGAGGGAGAGAGCTCCAGAGTGAGGGAGAGGCAGAGGGGGTCGAGGCCGTTCCTGTGGCGCGTAGACAGGGCGAGGGGGAAGAAGGAGGTGGAAGCAGGAGGTGGAGCTCGGGCGCGCGCGTGTCGACACGCCTCTGCCTACTGGCAGAGGTTGAAGACGGTGGGGCTCCTGGTGGGCTGGCCAGTGCACAGCGATTGGGGTGGGCTGGCCACTTGGGCGCCAGTGGGCTCTTGTGAGTAAGCTAGTAAGTCTCTCTCTCTCTCTCTCTCTCTCTCTCTCTCTCTCTTTTCTTTCATGTTTTCTATTTCTTCCGTAGCTTTTAGGGCTTTATTAAAATACTTAGGCACACTCAAAAATCATGAAGCTTGCTCAAGCCCACTGGTGGAATATATCCAACAGCAAACATTTAAGTTTATGATTGTTTGGACACTTAAAATATTATATAACATTTAAATGCCCAAATGCAAATAGAGTATGATTTAATTCAGTGACCCTATGATGTCCTAGAAATATGTGCACCATTTTTTTCAAAGGTTCCAGACCAAGGCAAAGATGATGAACATTTTAGAAGGGCATTTCAGGTTCATTGAAAAAGATTTTAGTAAACCCTAGTTGGATTAAGGGGGTGCTGGGGGGTTTCTGTCATCCCCATTTCATATTCATTTGAATTTAAACATGATGCACACATGAAGCTAGCCTAGTGCATTGCCAGAAGCTAAGGATGTGACAGGATCACTTGACCCCTCTCGGTACATCTTCTACGCTTTATGTGTTGATCAACTTGAATCACTCTCCGTACTTAGTCTTGATCAACCTTGAATCTTTCAAACTTTCTTCATTTGAATGATGTCTTCAAGGTAAACTTGAATGATCACTAAAAGCACAAGTGCTCCCTGGGTGATTTTGGTAATTAATGTCAACATATCCCTTGTTGGACTAATACTTTCATCTAGTATATTTCAGATAAGTCCAACAGTGGAGTGGCATGGACAAGAGGATGTGGAACCCCTTCAAGATCATAAGGACAAAGGATTGGCTCAAGCTCAAAGCTCAGGACTCATTTTAGTGATCCAAGATCACATTGAGTCCATAGGAAAGCCAATACTATTAAGAGGGGATGAGGTGTTGCTTAATGGCTTGCTTGCTCAAAGTGCTTAGTGATATGCTCCAAAGCCCTCAACCACTTTCTCACATCCACATATGTCCCAAAACTAAAAGTCAAACCGAAACTTGATATGTATTGTGAATGTTTGAACTTGTGCTAAAACTCCACATCAACTTAAAGAATTTAAAAACTGCAACTATTCTTGCTAAGAGTCTATTCACCCCCTCTAGACACCTCTTATCGATCCTTTCAATTGGTATCAGAGCATTGGTCTACATTGGGGAGTGTCGGTGTACAAAAAGAGGGGCACGCCTTTGTACCCCTTTATCTGCGCACGGGCAGTCGGAGCCGCACTCACGGTCACAGCAAGCAGAACAGGGGAGGTGAGCCAAGGTAAGACCGAAGCCCAAGATAATCAGGGCAACGCCAAGGCCGAGACCACAAGGAGCAGAGGGACGAAGCAGGCTCCCGGGGCAAGACCCTTGCCGGGGTAGCCTCAGCAGCCCCGACAAGACCCTTGCCGGGGCAGCTCGCCCCACACCAACAGAGCGATCCACCCTTGAGCACACGGTCCCCAATGCCATCATCCACGTGGGGCCAGGGCTCGGGAAGGCACCTCTGTGGTGGCATGCAGATCTTTGTGAAGACATATTCAAGATCAGATGAGGATTAGAAGACGATGATCCTCAGCAAGATACTTGCTGAGGAAGGCCACCAGACCCCCGGCAAGGCCCTTGCCGGGGACGACAGTGCGCCATGACAAGACCCTTGCCGGGCCACACGGCAAGACCCTTGCCGGGCCACTCGGCAAGGCCCTCACCAAGGACGCCAGCGGGGCCATCGCCAGGCCCACGCCAACCAAGCTTCCACCGCTGTTCACATGTAGCTGCCAGCCCAACCAGCTGGGCAGGCACCTGCGTGGCAACATGCAGCTCCCAGCCCAACTCATCGAGCGCCTATGTGGCGGCATGCAGATCTTCGTGAATGCTCCACCACCGCGCCACCTCAGCTGCCTGCCTGCCTACATGGTGCCGCATGCATCACTGGCCAAGGCGCGTGTCGAAGCGAGGAGGAGCGGCGACGGACGGGACGGGCCTCGCCCCCGTCCCCGATAAAGTAGGGGGACACCTAAGCTACGCATTAAATGCATCTTGTCCTGTAATATGAGCGATAAGCTCAGGGCACTGTGCGCCTTTCCACCTCCTGTGTGCCACTTTTGCAGCCCTTTTCGACTATAAAAGGAGGCCCATGGCATACTGGAGAAGGATTCGGCTCTTTGGAACCACGCACCCACCACAGCTAGTTCGAGAGCTCAAGAACTCTCTGAAATACACCCACCAAAGCAGGACTAGGGTTTTACGCATCCTCGCGGCCCGAACCTGGGTAAACGCTCCTTGTGCTGGCTACTGATCCTGCTCTTCTTGCAACCCTGCGCCCCGGCAACCGTAGTAGGGATTCTTGTGATCCCATAGTGTCGGATGTCGGGTTCCGGCAGACCCTTGAGGTTCGAACACTGGGGTGCGCGCGGAGATCCAACCCTCCACCGTCTCGTACCTCGCCGAATCGCAGGGGCCTAAACTACTAAACGGAACAGCACAAGAGACACGAGATTTATACTAGTTCGGGCCACTGTTGTGGTGTAATACCCTACTCTAGTTTGTGGTGTGGTGGATTGCCTCTTGGGCTGATGAGGAATAGTAAAGGGAAGAACAGCCTCGCGAGGGTCTGTTCTTGGTGGGTGTGATGAACTGCTAGCTGCGTCCCGTCGCTCTAGCTTGAGGATCGGGTCTCGATCTTTCTCTGGATGCCGATCGTTTTGATCCCTTCCTTTTCCATCCCCTGCTCTGAGTGTGGCTACTCCTATTTATAGGCGAAGGCCCTGGGCCTCTTCCCAAATATTGAGCGGGAAGGGCGCCAACAATTGGCCATTTTGAAGGGGAACAACGAGTACACTTATCCTGACTAAAGTTGGTCCTCGCCGCCAAAGGCTCTGGTGATGACGCCTTTGCTTGGGCTCCATGATGACTCCCTTCCAGCCGTTGGGGCTGGTCTTGGTCTTGTTGCACCGAAGCGTATGCCTTTGCTTGATGCTCTCGCCGCGCTTGCTCCCTTTGCACCAAAGAGGAAGGAGGACGCCGCTGCGTGGCGCCTCGGATCGGGCGCCCTTGGTCGTCATGGCTTGCGTCATGGGCACCTCGCGAGGTATCCCGCCTTGAACTCTCCGCCTCCTCATGAGCCAGCCTGACGAGGCCGTGCCTGAGGAAGCTCCTCGTCGTCCGCCCCGTGAGGCTTGGCCCTTCGCGAGGGTCTTGAGCTTGCGTTGATGAAGATGGGCCGTCCTGGGCCTCCTTCGAGCCACGCCGCAGCCGCAGTGCAAGTCTGGGACCACCGTTCCCGTAACGCCGACAGTAGCCCTCGGCCCACGGGCGCACCCGAACTTGGCCGAGCAGAGAGGCGAAAGGGCAAGGCGCGGCATCGTGGGCCCCTAACAACTGTGGGTTTTGGGCGCCGCTGGCGTGGCGGTTGATTGGACGCGTGCGCACTGCTTCCCCACGTTGCCTCGGTAACTACCCGGATTCGATAGGTCCCTGCATGCAGAGTTGGTCATGATGATCGGTGATCGTGGAGGCCGATGGTTGGCCTTCGCCGGCTATAAGTACGGAACGACGCGCACCCCTCCAGTCTATCCTTCTGCTTCTCCTCTTCCTCGTGTCGTCTGTTGCCATGGCTCTGATCCGCCGGTTCTCCAAGGAAGAGAAGGGAAAGGCTCCTCAAGAGGATCCTGACCTGCTCCCCCCAAAGAAGCGGCTTGCTCTCTGGTGCCGTGGCAGAGCGCCGCCAGAGGCGCCCATGCCACAGTGCGTGCGGCCGCCACCGTGGTTTCCTCTTCCCTTGTACGCCGCAAATTGGTGGCCACGAAGGAGGCGACGCGGGCACCACGAAGCGGCGGCGCCGACGCCGGCGGGTCACGAAGGTGTGCGTCTTCCCCCCTGGAGTCCACGTCGACGGCTCCTGCCGGGAGTCCGTGCTTCGCGTCGCCGCGCCTCCAAAGTCTTGGATTCGTCTTCCTTCTTTCTTCGCCTCCGTCGTCCGGCAGCAGCACGCCGGCTGCGGCACCCTTGCGACCGGGGCAGAGGTTGCGGTAGTTGCCCCGGGCGAGGTCTTCATGACTCGAGGCTGGGGCGAGGTCGCCCGGGTCTGCAGGACGAGGGTCGACCTCACGATCCACCTGGATTACGACGGTGTTTCGGTGGTGTCCTTCAAGGTCTTCGACGCGGAGGGTCGTCGGCTGGGGTGCTGCCCCGGGAGAGGCGGTCGGGGCCCTACTGCGGTGGGACGGAGGCCGACCGACCACTCCCTTGGCAGCTTATCAGGCGACGAAGGCGCCGGAGGATCCAGTGACTCTGCCGAGCTCTTCGCGACGCCGGAGACGAAGCGGCAGCGACTACGAAGCCCCGAGCTGCGCCGCCCCGGAGCAGGGGGCTCACAGTCGTCGCCGCCTCGATCTGGATGGGGTTGGCTCCGGACCGGGTGGCCCACTGTTGATGATGGCGTCTGCCGTGGTGGTCCCTGTAGATAGGACCCCTTAGGATTCACGTCTTTTATTCCTGCGAGGAGCCAAGAATGTACCCCGCGGGGGCTTGTAAGATGTTTGTAGCTTAGTTTGTCAATATGATCCTTATTGTGAGGCAGTGCGAGATGCTCATTCCGTTCTAGCTCAGTTTCTTCCTTTCGGACCTCGTGAGGGCTTGATGCTCATACCGACAGGTCCTGGGCCCCAAGGCGGCTTCAGCCGTCGCTGGTATGCCAGTCGCGATGCCGTGGTCAAGGCCAGGAGGTGAGCGGCCGGGTCTGTAAGAGCCTCACGAGTCGCGATGCTCGGGGTCCCCTTGGGCGCCAAGCAGCCATCATTCGGTGAGAAAGGAGAGCGGCGCTATAAGACGGGGTCGCATTGAGTGTGGGGATGGTGTTGCGATGACTAGTGTGTCCGGAGGGTGACTTATCTCGAGGGTCAGGACAATGCTTCCTAGTGCGGGCGCTAGGTCCGTGCCTTGGCCGGCTAGAGATTGCGTGGCGAGGTCGTTTCGTGCTCCTTGAAGGGACCCTGCAGGTTCACCACAAAAGGAACAAGAGCTCGCCGTGGCGATCGTTAGTCCTGCCGTTAGTTGCTTTGGAGAGGCGCGAGAGGCCTCGCGAGGTGTCTTGGGCACCCGTGAGCCAGCCTTGGGACTCACAAGGCCCTACCTCAAGGCGGGTTGCGCTGGCCTGGCCTTATCTTCGAGTGTGCTCCTACAAATTTGGCCAGATGCCGGTGTTTCACGTCTTGGTCCCGGCTCTCGGGCTGGTCTCAGCCGTCAGCCGGGCAAGCCAGTCGCGATGCCATGGACAAGACCAGGAGGATGAGGGCCGGAGAGCCGGTAGGAGCCACGAGTCGCGATGCTCGTGCACCCACCCTTTAACGCTGTTAAGCTGGGTAAGATGACGCATCTCTACGTCCTCGGGTCCCGGCTCTCGGTCTGGTCTCAGCCGTCGCTGGCAAGCCAGGTCGCGATGCCATGGACAAGACCAGAGGGTGAGGGCCGGAGAGCCGGTAGGAGCCCCAGTCGCGATGCTCGTGCACCCCTTTAACGCGTGCAAGCTGGGTTAGATGAGGAAACTCTACGTCCTCGGGTTCCGGCTCTCAGGCTGGTCTCAGCCGTCGCTGTCAAGCCAGGTCGCGATGCCATGGACAAGACCAGAGGGTGAGGGCCGGAGAGCCGGTAGGAGCCCTGAGTCATGATGCTCAGGCACCCCCCTTTAACGTGCAAGCTGGGTTAGATGACGAAACTCTATGTCCTCGGGTCCCTGCTCTCGGGCTGGTCTCGGCCGTCAGCCGGCAAGCCGTGTCGCGATGCCATGGACAAGACCAGAGGGTGAGGGCGGAGAGCGGTAGGAGCCCCGAGTCGCGATTCTCGGGCACCCCCTTTAACGTGCAAGCTGGGTTAGATGACGAAACTCTACGCCCTCGGGTCCCAGCTCTCTCGGGCTGGTCTCAGCCTGTTGGCAAGCGAGGTCGCGATGCCATGGACAAGACCAGAGGGTGAGGGCCGGAGAGCCGGTAGGAGCCCTGAGTCGCGATGCTCAGGCACCCCCCTTTAACGTGCAAGATTCCGCCACCCAGGAAAAGGCTCCAAATAACAAGCATGGTGGAGCGAGAGCATAATTCTAAGGAAACGCAAGAAGGATACATTCCGCTGGGACAGGCCCGAGCGGCTTGGGGATGATGCAGCCCGAGGGGCGCCCCCAACTGGATAAGCTAATGACATGAAATAAAAGGGATACATGCCGCATGGACGGACCCACGCGGCCTGGGAATAATGCAGCCCTGAAGGCGCTCCCAGCCTGGAACAAAACCTAAAGATGTCACCTGGTGATGTTGGGGACGAAGGGGTGTTGATGTAGCAGACTCGGTGGGCTGCGGGAGCCGATCCTCACGAGCCCCCAGGCCCTGGGCCTCGAGAGGCTCCGGAGGCGCTGGCGGCTCCTCGCGGGCCATCTCCATCTCCGCCAGGGCTGCGGCGTGCCTGACCTCTTGAGCCTCCAGGATGGTCCTCATGAGATGTCAGCGCGGCAGCCGGCTTTGGCAGTGCCATAAGGCATGCGTAGCTGTGGGGCGGACCCTCGCAACGTCCCACTCGCGAGGGCCAGAGGCGCTCTTGAGATGCAGCTCGGTTGAGCCCTGGTATGTCGATGCAGACGCGCAGCCCACCATCCTCGCCTGGATGGGGGGCCACAGCGGGTAGGCGGCGGCTGCCCCTCATGACCCTTGACTCCAGAGCTCTGAATGGCCTTGGCCGACGAACTCTTGAGGGCTCTCCTCCTCTGGTCTTGCTCCCGCTATGGAAACGTGCTTCAAACACGCCCACGTGGTGCCCAAGCGCCTCCTTGAGACCTTGGCGAGGTCGGCGGCCCAGGGGAGAGCCCCGAGCCCTGCCGAGGAGGGCGCGAGGCGCGCTTTCTATGCGATGGAAGGAGGCTCACCTGGCCCGATGTGGGCCGGAGGGGCCTGTCTCTTGAAGAGCCGGGCGGTCGATGTCTTCTTCTTCTTGGTGCGGCCTCGGGAGGCCTCCTCGCTGCTTGTGGTCCGGGCCTTCCAGGTGATGCGGCTGAAAAGCTAGCTCCGAGGAGCACACTGCGTCTCTCTCTTCACAGGGCACCGTGATGACTCTGCCGCTTCCTGGCATCTTGAGGACGTTGTAGCCATGGTGGGTTACGGCCATGAATTTGGCCAACGCTGGGTACCCGAGGATGGCGTTGTACGGCAGGGGGATGTGGGAGACGTCGAAGTCGATGAGCTCAGTGTGGTAGTTGTCGCGAGCCCCGAAGGTGACAGGGAGGCGGACCTGCCCGATCGGGACCATGGAGCCGTCGATGACTCCGGAGAAAGGCTTGGTTGGCTGAAGCTGACTGTAAGGCACTTGGAGATTGTTGAATGTTTCCACGGATAGGACGTTGAGCCCTGCTCCGCCGTCGATGAGGGTCTTGGTGACTAGCACATTGCTGATGATTGGGGAACAAAGCATCGGGAGAACTCCGGCTGTGGCTGCGCACTTGAGCTGGTCCGCTGGGCTGAACGTGATGGCGCACGCTGACCACCTGAGAGAGCGCGTGGACTCGAGCTTGGGGAGGACTGCATTCACTTCGCGGGCGAACTGCTTGAAGATGCGCTGAGAGGCTGGGGCTTGAGCTCCGCTCAGGATGCAGGCAATCGCACGCGCTTCCTGGAAGCCCCCAGCCCCTTCGTCCTGATGACGGTCTTCAATCCTCCTTGGCGGCGGCGGCAGCGGAGGGAGGCCTGTGTTCCCTTGCGAGCGATCCTCGCGAGGCTGATCCCTCCAGCCTCCCTCGCGAGGTGGGTCTTGCCAGCGGTCCTCGCGAGGTTGGTCGCGCCACCCTTGGCGCGGGCCGCGGTCTTCCCAGCGTCCTGCATTCCTTCCTCCTCCTCGGCCGTAGCCCTGTCCATGCGCTGGGGCGTCTGCCGACCTTCCTTCAGCGCGGCCCGGAGCTCTTGACATTCATTGGTGTTGTGGGTGTGGAGGTCGTGGTACACGCAGATCTTGGCTGCCCTTGGAGGACTCAGGCTGATCTCGCCTCGCTTGGTGTCCGGTTCGGCCACGAGCACGGCAGCCCCTTTGCGCTTCACGTCCTTGGCCTTGGACTTCTTTTCTTCGATCCGGCCGAGCAGCTCGAGGAGGGAGAGGCGCCCTCCTCAGCCTGGCGCGACTTGGTCGCCAAGTTGAACAGCTCCGGGAAGGTGCACAGATCTTCATGCATCGCCACTCCTCCTTCATCTTGACGTCGCACTCCGTCGGAGAAGGCAGAGATGATGGCCTCCTCCGTTACCACAGGGATCTTGAGGCGCGCATTGTTGAAGCGCCGGATGTATACTTTGCGTGGTTTCCGGCTGCTGCTTGATTCGACGCATGTCGCCACGGCAGGTGGCCGGGTCGCGAAGTACCTGAAGTTGGCGATGAAGCGGTACGCATCTCGGCCCAGAAGAGATCGTGCCTGGGGCCAGATTCAGGAGCCAGGTGCGGGCCCCATCCTTGAGCGCCATGGGAAACCAATTCGCCATGACCCTTTCATCCCCGTTGGCAGCCTCGATGCCCAGCTCGTAGAGCTGGAGGAACTCCGCAGGGTCAGTCGTGCCGTCGTAGCGAGGAGGCAGGTCTGGCTTGAATTTGGCGGGCCACGCGACGCTGCGCAACTCGGAGGTGAAGGCGCGGCAGCCCGCCGTGGCCGTGGTGGGCTTCAGACGACAGAGAGCTTGGTCTTGCAGGCCTCCCTGCGCCGCGGCTGGGGGCAGCGCAGGGTCTTGACGTGCCAGAGCGGGGAGCGCTCGGGCGGCTTCTTGTGGGCGAGGAACTTCTTGGCAGCTCTGCTCTTGCCGCGCCGGCGCCTGGCGGAACGGGTTCCGCCCAGGGACCGCGCGCCTTGGGGCCAAGGCGCCGTCTTGAGGAGGAGGCGGCTGAGGCGCCCCGGGAGCTTCATCGCCCGCGTGGGGCGGGGTGCGGTGCAGCGAGACGGACGGTGCGGGGTCGCCTCCTGCAGCGCGAACAAGCTCCGCGACTCGGTCGAGCCATTCTTCGTAGACGTCGTCGACGGGGCGGTAGCGCAAGAGCTCGTTAGCCGCGATGAGTGCAGCTCGGGCCTCCATGTCCGCACGGGGTGCGCGTGACGAAGAACCAGCGGGGATGAGCGAAGGCGTGGTGGTGCGGCCGTCCCGCCTCATGGACGGGTGTTGGGACGACGCTTGTTGCTCGTTCCCCGCCGGGCCGGTGGCAGCGTTGACGGCAGGTGACGGGGAACGACGAGGGCGCCCGCTGACGGGAGCTGTCTGGGCGACATGGGAGGCGAGGGCGGCTCGGCACTCGGCGTGGGCCTGACGGGCGTCAGACATGGTTGCGGTGATCGGGGAAGAACGAGGCGACGAAAGGCAGATTCCGGCGCACCCCTACCTGGCGCGCCAAATGTCGGATGTCGGGTTCAGGCAGACCCTTGAGGTTCGAACACTGGGGTGCACGCGGAGATCCAACCCTCCACCGTCTCGTACCTCGCCGAATCACAGCGGCCTAAACTACTAAATGAAACAGCACAAGAGACACGAGATTTATACTAGTTCGGGCCACCGTTGTGGTGTAATACCCTACTCTAGTTTGTGGTGTGGTGGATTGCCTCTTGGGCTGATGAGGAACAGTACAGGGAAGAACAGCCTCGCGAGGGTCTGTTCTTGGTGGGTGTGATGAACTGCTAGGTGTGTCCCGTCGCTCTAGCTTGAGGATCGGGTCTCTGTCTTTCTCTGGATGCCGATCGTTTCGATCCCTTCCTTTTCCATCCCCTACTCTGAGTGTGGCTACTCCTATTTATAGGCGAAGGTCCTGGGCCTCTTCCCAAATATTGAGCGGGAAGGGCGCCAACAATTGGCCATTTTGAAGGGGAACAGCGGGTACACTTATCCTGACTAAAGTTGGTCCTCGCAGCCAAAGGCTCGTGATGACGCCTGCTTGGGCTCCATGATGACTCCTTCCAGCCGTTGGGGCTGGTCTTGGTCTTGTTGCACCAAACGGATGCCTTTGCTTGATGCTCTCGCCGCGCTTTCTCCCTTTGCACCAAAGAGGAAAGGAGGACGCTGGCTGGCTGGCTCGATGGCGCCCTTGGTCGCCATGGCTTGCATCATGGGCACCTCGCAGGTACCCGCCTTGAACTCTCCGCCTCCTCATGAGCCAGCTCGACGAGGCCGTGCTTGAGGAAGCTCCTCGTCGTCCGCCATGAGGCTTGGCCCCTCGCGAGGGTCTTGAGCTTGCATTGATGAAGATGGGCCGTCCTGGGCCTCCTTCGAGCCACGCCGCAGGCCGCAGGCAGGCAAGTCTGGGGACCCCCGTTCCCAGAACGCCGACACATAGCTGTCGTTTTCCCCCGACATCTTTGGCACGCCAGGTAGGGGGCGCAATTGTGAGAATCTGGTCTAGTAGTTAGCCTAGCAGTTCTTCGTTGCCATGGCTCCTAAGAAGAAGGCGGCCACGGTGATCGGCTCGTTGGGAGCCGAACGGCCCGTGCCGGTGCGGACGAGCAATGGACCGGTCGTGGACAGGACCCGGGCCAAGGTCCGCGAGCACCAAAGATCACCTGTGCAGTCGAGCCCGGCGAAAGCAACGTCGTTCGCGGCGCAACGACCGCCGCACGTTGCCAGATCCAAAGATGGAGCTAGGCCCCCCGCAGGCGGTGCAGGGTCCTCCAGGGGTGTCGTTGTTCCACCTCCGGGCGGCGCAGCAACCTCCAAGACGCCCACACCGCGACCACCGTGCGCTCTTCCCATGGTATGCGCACCGAGCAGCGTCACCACATTGGTGACCCTGGCCACCGCCGTGGAAAGAGCCCTGTGCGTAGCCGGAGCACTGGCGAAAATGGCACGCAGCCGTTGGGTCGTAACGGAGCTCCTTCTAATGTAGTTAGAAGCCGAAGCGCACCGTGATCCACGCAGTTGTCACCGCCGCCCACGCCAGCATAAGCTTTGGCGCGCGCGCAACTGCTCCTCGACTTCCTCCTGCTGCAGAGAAGCTCGACGAGTGGAGGGCCACCGTCCGGAGCCTCGTCGCCGTCGCCAACAAAGACGATCCGCGACCGGCGGGGCCCTCGGGTCGGGGATCCACCGAGCCACCACATGCTAGCGCTGGGAGGACCGGGGGAGCTGCAGCCACGGTGCACTCTCCTCCTCCTCGCAAGCCGCCGCGGGCGTCGGCCCGTCGTGGTGATGCTTGTGATAACATCTCCATAGCGTCGTCCGACCCATGGACCCTCCGCGACCAGCGCCAGGTCCTTCGGGAACGAGCTCACGAAGACGTTCGAACCACCGTCGAGCGTCGGCGCGAAACGCGCCGCCAGTCGGACAAGCGGGCGAGATCCGCTATGGACCACCCGACACCAGGGGGCCCCGGCGGCCTACCTTACGAGGTGGGCTGCCCGGCCTTTACCCGTGAGCTGTGGCAGTTCTAGTGGCCGTCCCACCGCACGTTCAAGCCCGACGTCAGCGAGAAGTACACTGGCAAGACCCATTCGTCTGAGTTCCTCAGCATCTACACCATCGCGCTGCAGGCTGCCGGAGCTCGCGACGACAAGGTGCTTGCCAACTATTTCCCGCTCGCGCTGAAGCCCAATGTGATGTATTGGTTGATGCACCTGCCGGTGGATTCCATTTGTTCTTGGTCGGTTCTGTGCCATGAGTTCGTTGGCGCCTTCACAGGAGGCCACCAAGCTCATAGCCAGGCCAGTGATCTGCGTATCATTCCCCAGAAGGAAGGGGAAACCCTGCGCAAGTACATCCAGAGATTCAGCCGGGTGCAGTACAACATCCCCGACGTTCATCCCGCCGCTGTGATCAGCGTGTTCCACCAGAACGTGCGCAACCACAAGATGCGCGAAGAGCTGGCGATGACCAAAGTTAAGGATGTAGCCGAGCTCTACGTTCTGGCCGATAGGTGCGCCCAGGCTGAAGAGGGAAGGAAGTACCCCGGCGAAGACGCCAGCACGGAAACCGACTCTACCGATGAAGACACCGCTACCCCGACAAAGAAGGGCCGGCATCGCAACAGGAAACGCAAAGGCAAGGCCGTTCTTGCCGTTGAGGGATTTGACGACACCAGTGCTGGCAAGAAGGTCAAGGCAGACGCCCCCGGCAAGGAGATTGCCGGGTGCACCGCCTGCCGGGCCTTGGCGGCTACCGACAAGCCAGGAAGCTCCGGCAAGCAATACTGCAAGATCCACCGCACCAAGGGCCACGACCTCCAGAACTGCCTACAAGTCGAGCTGCTCGCTGAAAAGCGAAAAGCTGAGTACGAGAGTGAAAGTGCGTTATATCGACTAGAGGGGGGTGAATAGGCAATTTTTATGAATTCTCCACTGAGGAATTTGCCGGTGAGGAAATTCCTAAGTGAAGAACTACTTGCAGCAGAATAAGTACTCAGAAGTAAGCATTGCGAAATTGACCATCCAATGGACGAATGCCTTCGTCTATCACAGCAGTTGCCTTGCCTTTGTCATCAGCTGAGGAAAATGTCCGTTTGAGGACTTCAATTGGAGGCAAGTAGCTGCAGTGGTTCAGAGTATCAGCCTTGTAATTGAGTAAAGACCTTGTCCTGATGAACCTCATAATCCATGGTGCATAAGGCTTCAGCTCAAAAGGTGACATAGCAATGTTTGCCAGAGTCCTCATGAAGAAATCTTGGAAGTTGACGGGAACACCATGAATGATATCGAAATGCGTATTCTTCATGATGCCAATGACTTCTTCATCATTTGAGTCGTGACCTTTGATAGGACTCATTGTCTTCATCAGAATGCGATAGATAGTCCGAGGCACATATAGTAATTCCTTGATGAGAAATTTGGTTCGAGGGGCCTTCCCTGGCTTCAAAGGCTTCATCAGAACTTGTATGTAGTGATTTGTAAGCTCAGGTTCGCTGTAGATGCAACGAGCACCATCAAGGGGAGGACTGAGTGGGAGGGCATGAATCAATTCAGTTGTTGGTGCCTTGTAGTGAGTATTTTCTGTCATCCAGTCCAGTACCCATGAGTTCACATCTTCAGAATCTCCGGTGATGTGCAACGTCGCATAGAATTGAACAATGAGTTCTTCATTCCAATCACAGATGTTAGTGCAGAAATTCAGCAAACCAGCATCGTGAAGAACACTGAGGACTGGCTCGAAGCCTGGCAGAGATTCCATGTCCACGTGAGGAATGTGTGCATGATCGAAGACTTTGTCTTTGTTGAATAACACAGAGGAATAGAAGTTGGCTTGACTAGCAGTCCAGAAACGCCTCTTCCTTATGCAAGCAGAGTCATAAGGGTTGTAATAAGTGAAGAAGACATGCTCGCAAAAGAAGTCTTTAGCCTTGAACTTTTGCTTGCTTGAGAATGGATCCTTTGGTTTGGGCAGAGGAGTGTCAGTGAGTTGCATCACAACCTCAGGAATCGCAATCTCAGGTTCTTCAGCTGAGGATTTTCCGTTCCTCTTCATATGCACGGTCTGCGTGTTCAAAGGAGTAGCAGCAGCAGTTTCTTCAGCACTAGTGGCTGGAATTTCTGCATGCACAGACGAGGTGGGATGAGTTTCTTCAGAGCCCATTTGAACTGTTGGTGCAGGGGACTGAGAATTTTTTTGTATTGGAGTGAAGAGTGGAGAATTTGGCTGTTGACTGTCCCAAAAGTCATTGTTCATCACTGGCGTTGTACTTCCAATATCCACATCTTCTTCAATTTCTTGAACGCCAGCCTCTTCAGCTGTGAACTGAGGCATTGGCGAGGAAAGGACAGGAGTAGAAGGGATCGCATCCACTTCAATTTCTTCATCAATCTGCTCTGACGAAGTAGCAGAATGATTTTCTTCATCAGATCCGCTAGGAATCTCATATTATTCACCAAAAGGAACAAGGTCCTTTGATTGAATGGAGGAAATCGGAACATCATCAATCGGATTTTCAAAAGAGCTTCTCATATGCTTCATCTTCTTTGGAGCTGAAGATTCTGAAGCAGTTGATGCTTTCCTTTTCTTCACTGCAGCTCGCTCTGCAGCCTTGGTCTTCTTCACATCTGATGCAGATGGAAGGATAGGAGTTGGTGTAGGCGCGGGAGGAGCCGAGGAATCTGTTTGAATTTCCTCAGAATCGATGCAGCTTGCCACGACTTCTTCGATTTCTTCAGCGCACCACTAGTGGATGCCACAGCAATTTCTTCGGGCTGGAATGAAGTCATCAGCCTGGAACTAGCATTGTCTTCAAAGAGGTTGAAAATCATCGTGTCTTTGGCATGCTCTTCAGTAGGCTGAGCAGAGGCTCCAGCCTGAGGAACTTCTTGTTGCCTTGGAGCTGCAACATTTGTGAACTTCTTGGTCAGGTTTACAAATCTGACTTTGGCTCATTGCCAATCAGCATAGTAGGCATCAAAGTCATCACGAGGGCTTTGATTTGCATCGGATTTTGAGAAGATCATCAGGTGTCATTCTGACAACATTTTTCCTTAGGAACTTCTCTTTCCTAAGCTGAGCCTTCTTGATCTGCCTAGCCTTTTCAAATTTCCATTTCTCTTCAGAGATGAAATGGGTCAGCATGTGACTTTGACCAGGAGTCAAATGAAAATCAGACATAGGGGTGTCTGGATCCTTGTGCCAGAGATCAATGTACTCGAGGATCGCCCTTGGATCCAAAAGCAGTGGCACAGGTGTGCCTTTGGCTCTAGCGGCCCTTTCTTTTCTGACTCTAATGATTTCTGCAAGTTCATCATCATCAGCTTGATCGTCAGATGGCACTTGGAAGGCAACCTATTTCTTCTTTGGACTTGGCCGAGGACCTCAACCAACCGTTGCCTTTTTCTTCAGCAGAGTAGGGCCTGATGAAGAATTTGGTGCAGCTAAGGAACTTGTTGAGACACTAGAGGCAATGGAGATGCCTGCAGTCCTTTGTACGTGGCGGATGCACAGTGCCGAGGACTTTGGAGGAGTCACGAGGACTTTGGAGGAGGAGCTGGCTTCTTTGCCATTGATTTTACGGGCTTGACAGGGGGCCTCGGTGGCAGCAGATAGTGAGAGTCTTCATTGAATTTCCTCACTACTTCTTTGGCTTGTCTCGCCAACTTGGCTTGGCGCTTGGCCCATTCTTCAGGAAAATCCTCACCACGCTTGATCTTTGGTGGGGTCAGCTTCTTGGCCAGGGGCCAATGGAGCTCTTGGGCATGGAGGATTTAGTGCGAATTTCTTCATGTACTCTGGAGTAACATACATGTACTCCCTCCATTCTCTTGCCCATCTCCTTTCAATCCTCTGTATGCGCACCTTGCGCTGATTTTTGTTCTCCTTTCCGAACTTGGCCTCATCAGGTGTGCAATAGTCAGCATATATGTCCTCAGGTATTTCAAAAGCAGTCATGACCTCAGGCCTCTTTCCTTCTTTACGGGGCTTCTTACCGTCGACCATAGTCTTGAGATGAGGAAATTGAACAATTGAATTCTCTGAAGAAGTATGCAACTTTTCTTCGAGGAACGCTGCAAATGAGTTAAGTTGATGAGAACCTAGTGATTCAGCAGCGGACATGAGTACCCGTGAACAAAGTATAGTTGCGAGGAATTTGGAGAGGTCATATGCGTTCTCAGAAGGTTTTTTTTCAAAAAGAACAAGTTTGAGGAATTTGACCAGATGAGCCTTGAAGAATTTCACTAAGCGATCTTTGTCTTAGGTTCCAGAGTTTTATAGATCGAGGATCCACACAATTGAGGAATCTTGAATAAAAATCATTGCTTAGAGAAACGAATAAAGAGCATATTACGTTTGAGGTGTTCATATGTGTGAAGATTTTAAGAATAAGCACCTATGAAGATTTTCAGGAAGGCTTGAGAATCAAAGCGAGCAATAAAAGTAACTTTTAATTACCCGAACTGAAGAACACGACGAACTGAGAAGTGTAGATTAGAAGTTCGTCAGTTCAGATCTTCCACGCCCTAACTCGGTGGAGGAAGACAGCTACGGCGACGGCGGAGTAAAGATTTCCGCGGTCGGCGCTAGTACGACGGTGACGAGGTCGAGGCAGTGAAGCTCTTCCTCACCGGCGATGATGGAGTAGCGGCGGCGCTAGGGTTTGAGAAGCTCGAGTGAGAGAGAGAGAGCGGTCGAGCAGAGTAAAGGAAGTGAGTAAGGGGAGAGGGGGTATATATATATAGCCACGGTGAAAAACTGTTCGCCCGAAGATTTTGGACGAACATGCCCCTGACCCTTCTCATTTGCTTGACATGTGTCACCCACGTACTGAAAAGTGGAGATCGTGTTAGATCGCGGGTGAATAGATAAATCTAACGTAGGAAGCGGAACGGATTGAGCGGCAAAGCCAAAAATTTGGATAAGATAAGCTAAAAGTTTCATTCGCAATTTCTTCAGCTGACAAGGACACAGTGAAGATTTTGAACGAGTTTCAAATAGAACGCACATGAAGAATTTGTGAATAGATTGGGTTGAGTATAGCATAGAGGGAAGGGTCCGATCACATTCACTTAGCGAGAAAATGCAACTTGAAGAAATAGCCATAAGTGAATGCTTAGAGGACATAAACCCATATATATAGATATAGCCATTGAAGAAAGACAACGGAAACAGTGAAGATTTTGCAAAGTTGAAGAATTTGAAAAACTGAAGAATTTCAAAACTGAGGAAAAAATCAAATTGAAGATTTTCAACTTTGGTGGTGGCGTGTCCCACCGTATAAGAATGATGATTTTAGACACCGCGTACAATTGTCGTAGGGTTCTGAGAATCAAATTCTTCATTAATTTCTTCACACTTAGAGTGTTATTCTTCATTGATTGAAGAAAAACGTTTCTTCATGTGTTGCACATCTAAGCCATCAATTTTGCATAAGTGTTAGGATGTGTGTCCTTTTTAAAGAACATTCAAGATTCTAAGATATTTAGCTCACACCGCAACTTGCTAAATCTCTTCTCATCCAGGGCTTTGTGAAGATATCAGCTAGCTGTTCTTGATCTTCACATGATCAATAAAGATGTCGCCCTTCAACACATGATCGCGAAGAAAATGATGACGAATCTGAATGTGCTTTGTCTTCGAGTGCTGAACTGGGTTGTGAGCAATCTTGATGGCACTCTCATTGTCACAGTAGAGAGGCACATTCTTCATGTTGATGCCGTAGTCCTTGAGAGTTTGCTTCATCCGCAGCAATTGAACACAGCAAGAACCAGCAGCAATGTACTCAGCTTCCGCAGTAGATAGTGATACGCAGTTCTGTTTCTTCGAGGACCAACAGACCAAAGATCGTCCGAGGAAATGACAAGTACCAGATGTTGACTTGCGGTCCACACGATCACCAAACATAGTCGAGTCGAGAATATCCAATGAGATCAAAAGTAGAGCCCTTGGGGTACCATAATCCTAGTGTTGGTGTGTGAGCTAGATATCGAAGAATATGCTTCACAGCCTTATGGTGTGATTCCTTCGGTGTAGCTTGAAATCGGGCACATATGCAAACACTAAGCATTATATCTGGCCTAGATGCACATAATTACAATAAAGAACCAATCATGGAGCGGTATACTTTGTGATCGAAGTCAATACCATTTTCATCAGTGCATAGATGCCCATTTGTGGGCATAGGAATTTTGACGCCTTTGCAATCTTGCATGCCGAATTTCCTCAGAACATCCTTGAGGTATTTCTCCTGAGATATGAATATGCCATTGTGTTGTTGACGAATTTGAAGACCTAAGAAGAATTTCAACTCTCCTATCATAGACATTGATATTCTTCACTCATCATATAGGCAAATTCATCACTATAACATTGGTCAGTACAGCCAAAGATAATATCATCAACGTATATTTGGCACACAAACAGTTCACCATCATAAGATTTAGTAAAGAGAGTAGGGTCGAGTGAACCGGGTGTGAATCCATTCTTCATGAAGAATTCCTTCAAAGTATCATACCACACCCATGGGGCCTGCTTGAGGCCATAGAGGGCCTTGTTGAGTCTGAAGACTTTGTCGGGATTCTTTGGATCTTCAAAACCTGGGGGTTGAGCAACATATACTTCTTCCTCAAGCTTACCATTGAGGAATGCACTTTTCACATCCATTTGATATAAAGTGATATTATGATGGTTAGCATAAGCAAGTAATATGCGAATAGCCTCAAGTCTAGCAACATGTGCAAAAGTTTCATCGAAATCAATTCCTTCAACCTGTGTGTAGCCTTGAGCTACAAGTCGTGTCGTATTCCTCACCACAAGGCCATTTTCATCTTGCTTGTTGCGGTAGATCCACTTTGTGCCAATGATATTATGCTTGCGAGGATCTCGGACGTTTGACCCGGTTCCCAAACGTTGTTGAGCTTGAACTGATGTAATTCTTCTTGCATGGCCTGAATCCACTCGGGCTCGAAATGCTTCATCTACCTTAGTGGGCTCTGTGATAGAGACAAAAGCATAGTGCCCACAAAAGTTAGATAAATGTGAAGCTTTTGAGCGTGTGAGAGGACCTGGTGCTTCAATGTCATCGATGATCTTGTCAACTTGCACTTCTTTTGCAACCTGAGGATGAGCTGATTGTCGTCGAGGAATTTGATCAGCATTTTCTTCAGCACCATTTTCTTCAGCATTATCTTCAGGTGCATCAGCTCGATGTTCTTCGCGTTCAGGAATGAATTCTTCAGTAGGAATGACATCCTCAGTTGCCTTGAACTTGATAGATTCCTCAGGTGCTGGTTCATCTATCACAGAAGGTAGGTGCTCTCTTTGCGAGCCATTAGTTTCATCGAATCAAGACATCTACAGTTTCAACAATCTTGTAAAGAACATTGTTGAAGACTCTGTAGGTGTGCGACTCCTTTACGTAACCAAGCATAAAACCTTCATGTGCTTTCAGTGCAAATTTAGCATTGTGATGAGGATCTCTAATCCAACATTTAGCACTGAAGACTTTGAAATAATTCACATTGGGTTTATTGTCGGTGAGGAGTTCATAGGCAGTCTTCTTGAAGAATTTGTGAAGATATACTACGTTGATGATGATGTGGCACGCGGTATCAATTGCATCAATCCAAAAAGCAGCGAGATGTTTTGTATTCATCAAGCATAGTGCGAGCCATCTCAACAAGAGTTACATTCTTGCGCTCCACGACGCCCATTTCTTTGAGGAGTATAAGGAGCAGATAACTCATGAGTAATACCAAGTTCGTCAAGATAGTCATCAAGACCGGAATTCTTGAACTCAGTTCCATTGGCACTCCTGATGTGCTTGATCTTCACACCAAAGTTGGTTGAAGCCCTCGAGGAAAATCGTTTGAAGACTTCCTGCACTTCATTTTTGTAAGTAACAATGTGTACCCATGTGTAACGAGAGTAATCATCAACAATAACAAAGCCATATAGAGATGCATCATTAGTGATTTGGCGAGTAATGATTAGGACCAAAGAGGTCCATGTGAAGCAATTCGAATGGTCGAGTAGTGGTCATGATAGTCTTCGCTGGATGCTTGGCCTTGGTCATTTTTCCAACTTCACAGGCTCCACACAAGTGATCCTTGAGGAATTTGACATTCTCAATGCCAATGACATGCTTCTTCTTCGCAAGCATGTGCAAATTCCTCATGCCTGCGTGACCAAGTCGTCGATGCCATAGCCAGCCTTCTAAAGCTTTTGCAAGTAGGCACACGGCTGGTTGTGGTCCTGTAGAGAAATCAATAATATACAAGTCTCCTCTCCTAAAGCCTTCGAAGGCTTTGGAATTGTCAGCTTCCATAATCACAACACAACGATACTTGCCAAAGACAACAACCATATCAAGATCACAAAGCATTGAGACAGACATGAGGTTGTATCCTAAGGACTCAACAAGCATGACTTTGTCCATGTGTATGTCCTTAGAGATCACAACCTTACCTAGACCCAATACCTGACTTTTGCCTCTGTCAGCAAAGATGATATGCTTCAGATGTGAAGGTGATAAGGGAGCATCCATCAATAGATTCTTGTCACCAGTCATGTGATTTGTACAT
Source organism: Aegilops bicornis (assembly GCA_021605145.1). Taxonomy (NCBI): domain Eukaryota; kingdom Viridiplantae; phylum Streptophyta; class Magnoliopsida; order Poales; family Poaceae; genus Aegilops; species Aegilops bicornis. Next base: position 495,584,317 of record CM038672.1, on the reverse strand, counting down.
CCACTATCGAGGACCCACTCATTTGCTTTGGGTTGATCATCCTGCAGATGAATTAGTGCAACTTACGATCTCATATACTTCATCAGTGAAGAATATGATATCAAATTCATCAGATGAATTTCATCAAGCAGTAAAACAGATATCACAGTACGAGGACGTGTGAAATGAAAGTTCATTTCTCCATGATTAGCCTGCTTCCTTTTAGGCATTTTTGTCAGGTCCCCAGCACATTCTTCAGACGTTAAAACTCATCTGAAGACCTGACCCTGCAGAAGAGATTAGTTCTTTTTCTTCACCACCCAGATCTGAAGGGGTGGCAAAGAGTTCATCACTCTACGAGCTCCATATGAGAATGGTGGCATAGATGCCAATCCATTTCATTTCACATAAGAGGGGTTAGGGTAAGAATACGAATAAGCAGAGAAATTCTTCGAGGACTTATGAACATATTGGTTTGAAGAATAGTGCACATATTCATAGCCCTTAGCTCTACCCTGCGAAACAGAGTTGTTAGCATGATGATAATCATATGAGGACTTTGATCCTTTTGAGTAATTCGATCCACGTGAGGACTTTGGTCCGTATGAGGACTTGGATCCATATGAAGAATTTGGTCCATATGAAGAGTTTGATCTGGGGTTCCTATTCTTCACAGGTGGTGTCATGAGGACATTCACCTGAAGACTTTCAAGGCACTTCTTGGGAACCCAGATTTTCTTCATCGGGGAACCGTTCCTGCAGTTAGTGCCAACATATCTAGCAGATACTTCACCATTCTGATTTTTGAACAGTTTATAGTTGGAGTCAAATGACTCATCGGAAGAATGAGGAGATTCACATGTAAAGCCGGATAAGTCGGATGGATCAACTGGAGGTCCTTTGTAGAAACCCATGAGGTTTTGGGGTACTGCTCGAGCTTCCAATATGTACCATCGACATTGAGTTTCCTCTCAAAGGCAATACCCTCTTTCCTAGGGTTCTGTTGAGGATCTGATTTTAAGCACATCGAGAAGAGTCGATGCCCTTTGAGGCTTTTGTACATGCCTGTCATGTACAATTCCTTCAGCCCTGCATCGTCAGTGATACTAGCAATGTCCTTAGATGAGGAATTAGTGATAGCAGAGGCAGGTGAAGAATTTGTAAGAGTTGAAGCGTTTGAACATTCAGGTGAAGAATTAGCAGATTCATGTTCAATGCACTTTATGCATGGAGGAACAAATTCTTCCTGAGAAGCGCTGATTTGTTGAGCTAGCAATGAATCACGCTCCTTCTGAAGATCTTCATAACTCACTCTTAGCTTCTCAAGATCTTTCTTTCTTTGAAGAAATTCATAAGAAAGCTTCTCATGATCAGATAAGAGAGTGTTATGATGACCTTGAAGGCTGTCAAACCTAGACTGAAGTCTTTGAAGATTTTCAGTCAGGGCCTTAGTGCGGTCCATTTATTCATCCAACATATCATTACTTTTGTCTAGCATGTTTTGAACCTTTTCCAAGGCCGTTTGTTGTTTAGTGGCAATGCAAACAAGTTTGGTATAACTAGGTTCAATATCATCATCACATCCATCATCATCAGATTCATCGTCACTAAACTCGGATGAGGAACATTCGGTTACCTTGTCACCCTTTGCCATGAGACATGATGCAGAAGATGATGATTACGGTTCGAAAGTCATCGCTTTGAGAGATTCCTTGAAGTCCTCAAACCAAGGATCATGACGGTTCGATGACCTTCATAGATGTCGAGATTCGGTCCCAGATAAGCTTCGCATTGCAAAGATGCATAATGCGCTTGAATTCATCTCTGGATAGGCGAGGAGCAGATGATATCCTTCGCCATGATGTCAAGTCGAGTGTACTTGCGAATGTCATCAATACCGCTTTGCCTTCTTGCATAGATCGGTAAGACCAATCTCGGTGACGGTCCACAGCATTTGTTCATAGCCATGAGGCGCTTCCTCATCATGGCCTTCCACTTGGGATAATCATGACCGTCAAATATAGGGCATGTCACTTTCTTCATACCTGCGGTCGACATAACTAAAACTCCAGGTGGTTAAACCAAAATCACACAGAACAAGGGAGTACCTTGCTCTAATACCAATTGAAAGTGCGTTATATCGACTAGAGGGGGGTGAATAGGCAATTTTTATGAATTCTTCACTGAGGAATTTGCGGGTGAGGAAATTCATTAGTGAAGAACTACTACGACGGAATAAGTACTTTCGAGAAGTAAGCATAACAGAATATAGGCATGGTCATCATGATGAAATGAAGACAATCACAGAGTACAGAAAGCGTAATCATAGAATAACACAAGATGAAGACAAACAGACTGAAGAAATTGAACTGAGGAAATTGAGAAAGTCTTCAGTCAAAGTCTTCAAACACAGATATGAACAAACACTCAACACTGAATGAGGAAATGAAAGAGTTGAGGAATTAGAACTAGTAAGGTTGGTGAAGACAATGATTTGGTAGACCAGTTCCAACTGTTGTCTCAGTTGTACGTCTGGTTGGAGCGGCTGAGTATTTAAACTCGAGGATACACAGTCCCGGACACCCAGTCGCTGAGCATGCAGCTCAAGACACCAAGTCCTCACCGTATTCTCCTTGAACTAAGGTCACACAGACCTCGTCCAATCACTCGTGGTAAATCTTCAGGCGACTTCCAAGCCTTCACAGACTCGGTCACTCGGTGATCCACAATTCCTCTTGGATGCTCTAGACCATGACGCCTAACCGTCTGGAAGAAGCACAGTCTTCAAAGGTAACAAGCGTCGGATCCATGCAGGATCAATCTCTTGATGATGCTCAATCACTTTGGGTTTGTAGGGGTTTGGTTTTGGGTTTTTCCTCACTCGATGATTTTCGCTCAAAGTCCTCGGAGGATGAGTTGCTCTCAAATGACAAGTGTCAAGTTCTCTTGGAGCAGCCAACCAGCTAGTGGTTGTAGGGGGCGGCTATTTATAGCCTAGGGAGCAGCCCGACATGATAAGACATAAATGCCCTTCAATGATATGACCGTTAGGTGGATAAGATATTTTGGAACAGCTGGCGCGCAGCACAGCAACTGTCGGAAATTTGACTCTCAAATTCCTCAGGGCTATCATGTTCCTCACTGTGTAGGCAATCCACACTGGTGAATTCCTAACTCCTCAGTCAGAACAAATTCTCGTGACGGAAGAACTTCGTCTCATCCTTTGAAGAAATTGATTGAAGCGTATGAGATTTCAATGGCTTCACTCGAAGGGATTGGTAGGTGTAGGATTTTGAGTTGAGCATCACATGGAAATTTTTCCTTAGTGTTTCCTCGACCCCTTTAACGACGGTGTTTCCTATGACTCAAGAAAGAGAAAGCGAAACAACGAAAACAAAAGTCTTCACGCTTCATGTTCCTCAAATGAATACCAAGTCTTCAAGGTCACACCAATTTCTTCACTTTCAAAGTCTTCAGAAAGTCTTCAGAATATCAACGTCTTCAGTCAAAGAACTTCATTTTTAGGGGTCGACTTTCTCTGTAAATATCAAACTCCTCATAGATTTATAGACCTGTGTACACTCATAAACACATTAGTCCCTTAACCTATAAGTATTCAATACACCAAAATCACTAAGGGGCACTAGATGCACTTACAGAGAGGCGGGACAAGGAGAAGGACCAGGACGGTGCTGAGGGATCCGACAAGAAGCATGGCAGCCAAGGAAGCTGCCCCTGCAAGGACAAACAGCAAGAGAGGCCCGCCCGGGGCCGTGACAAGAAACAAGAAGACGATGACCACGACGAGGACGACGAGTCTGGTGAGCAAGGGTTCCAGAAGGATACGGAGGCCATGTGCGTCGATGGCGGCGCCTCGCTGCATACCTCTCACCGCCAGCTCAAGTAGTGGGCACGTGAGATTACAGCAGCGGAGCCGTCATTCGACGCTCAGAAGCCGCTGAAATGGTCCAGCACGCCCCTCATCTTTGACGCCGAGGACCACCCTGACCGCACTACCGCGGTCGGGTGTTTGCCATTGTTGGTCTCACCAACGATACGCAACCTCAGGGTGAACAAGATGCTTGTTGACGGCGGGGCCGGCCTCAACCTGATCTCGCCTGTCATGATCAAAAGATTGCAAATTCCTGATGGAGACCTCGAGGAAACTGGCACGTTTCAAGGGGTCAATCCGCCGAGGAGCCAACCGAAGGGGAAGGTCACACTGCCCATGACGTTTGGAGTAGAATTGAACTACAGGACGGAGAGGATCATCTTTGACGTGGCCGAGATCCCCTTGCCCTACAACGGGATCCTCGGCCGCCCGACACTAGCCAAGTTCATGGCGGCATCACACTATGCCTACAACATGCTAAAGATGCCCGGGCCGTTGACCATCATCTTCGTCCCTTCCAACAAGAAGGACGCGCTGATCTACGCCGACCAACTCTACCGGGAAGCAGTTGCAGCAGCTGCTGTCAAGGCACCTGCTCCTGGAGCTGAAGGCCCGGGAGGGAAGGAGAAGCCCGGCAAAACCTCTCGCACCCACTCCGGCAAGCGCACCTCCTCGGAGTGTTGTGCTACCGTCGAGGACGTGCCAGAGAGCTCTACCGACAAGAGCAAGAGATCTAGAGCCGAGCCGCCGTGGACCAAGAAGGTGCCCGTCAGGGAGGATGGCACAGGAGGGGCCTTCACCATAGGCTCCACCCTCGACAGCAAATAGGAAGGCGCGCTCGTCACCTTCCCGCAGGCGAATGTCGACGTGTCTGCGTGGAAAGCATCCGACATCCCCAGTGTTCCCAGGGAGGTGATTGAGAACCACCTAGCTATGCCGCCCCACGCTGCCCGTCAGCGAAGGTCGAGGAAGGTGCTGGAGAGGCAGGAGTTCATCACAGAGGAGATTAGGAAGTTGGAAGCGGCGGGTTTGGTGCGAGGAGTGCTCCACTCGACGTGGTTGGCCAATCCTGTAGTGGTGCGCAAGGCGAATGGGAAGTGGAGGCTATGTATTGATTACACAGATATCAATAAGGCTTGTCCTAAGGACCCCTTCCTCGCTGCCGCCAAGATCGACTGTGAGATTGTTGACTCCACGGCCGGGTGTGATATTATCATTCCTCGATGCCTACTCGGGCTACCACTAGATCTTCATGACAAGAGAGGATGAAGAAAAGATAGCATTCATCACCCCATGTGGTATGTATTGCTTTTTACGGATGCCTTTCGGGTTGAAGAGTGCTGGCTCAACGTTCGCAAGAGCAGTCCAAATTGGTTTTGAACCTCAGCTCCATAGAAATATGGAGGCATACATGGATGACATAGTGATCAAAACCAAGGACGGGCCAACTCTTGTGCAATATCTGGAAGAGACACTTGCCAACCTGCGCAAGATCAACCTCAAGCTGAACCCTGAGAAGTGTGTCTTCAGCGTTCCATCAGGCAAGCTTATCGGGTTCTTTGTGTCGCAGCGTGGGATCGAGGCAAACCCAGACAAGATGAAGGCTATTGAGCAGATTGAGGCGCCCAAGCGGATCAAGGATGTGCGTCGGCTCACCGGCTGTGTTGCCACCATGAGCCGATTCATCTCCAAGTCCGCCGAGCGCGCCCTTCCCTTCTTCAAAATCTTGAAGAAGGCAGGCCCAATGGAGTGGACCCTAGAAGCCGAGGCAGCATTGCAGGATCTGAAGAAATACCTTTCCTCCATGTCGTTGCTACTGTATCTGGCAGCGACGAATCAAGTGGTCAGAGCCGCACTGGTGGCACAAAGGGAGGTCAACGAGGAAGCAGTGACGGCAGCGGAACCAGCGGATGGCAAGCCAAAAATTCCCCCGGCAGGGCCTGGTGCCCGCAAGGTGAGGCCCCCGGTAGAGTCTGATGCCGCTGAGGCAGTGCCCGCGCAGTCAAGTGAGGTGGTGCAGAAGAAGAAGATGATGCAGGCCCAGTGTCTTCAAGTGAGGTTTACTTTGTCAGCCCCCTCTTGCAGGGATCTAGATCGAGGTACTCCGGTGTGCAAGAATTGCTCTTCGGCCTCCTTATGGCCCCGAGGAAGCTGCGTCATTACTTCCAAGCCCACGAGATCACTACCGTCACCCGCCTCCCATTGCAACGGATACTGCATAACCCAGATGCGACTGGAAGGATTGTGGAATGGGCCTTGGAGTTGTCAAGCTTTGGTTTAAACTTTGAAAGTACCTCGACAATTCAGAGCAGAGTCTTGGCGGAGTTCATTGCAGAATGAACCTCGATGACTGACGAAGAAATCCAGGAGACCACTCTCCCTGGCAAGGAAGCAGACCGCGACTGGATCATGTACTTTGATGGGGCTTTCTCGCTGCAAGGCGCCGGTGTTGGTGTGCTGCTCGTCGCACCCACCGGAGAGCACCTCAAGTACGTGATACAGATGCACTTCCCCAGGGAGATGTACACGAACATAACTGCTGAGTATGAGGGATTGCTTGCCGGTCTCAGGATCGTGGCAGACCTCGGGGTTAAAAAGCTCATCGTCAGGGGTGACTCGCAGCTCGTTGTCAGACAGGTCAACAAGGATTATCAGAGCCCATTGATGGAAGCTTACGTAGATGAGGTGAGGAAGCTGGAGGAACACTTTGACAGTATCCAAGAGGAGCACGTCCCCCCGAGCGGAGAACGACATCGCCGATTACCTGTCAAAGCGTGCCGCATTCAAGCTACCTGTGGAACCAGGTACCTTTTTGCTCCGGTTAACTCAACCATCCGTCGAACCATCAGCGGGGCATAACAAGCTGAGGAAGTCAGGTCCCGGCAAGTACTTTCCTACCGAGCCCCCTGGGGCTGCCGGCAAGGGTGCAACCGCGGACGCTAAGCCCGCCCAAGAGCAACTGGCTCCGGCAGGCCGTCAAGCCCTGGCCGTAGAGACAGCCGCTCCCATGGTAGAAGAAATGCCTTTGGTCCTTGTCGTCGAGCCCCAGGCTCCGGCATGGGCGCAGCATACCGTCCAATTCCTCCAAACAGGGGAGCTTGCTGAGGAGCAGGAAGAAGCAGAAAGAGTAGCCCGTCGGTCCGCCCACATGCAGTTAAATCGATGGCGACGCCTGCAGGTGAGAAGGCCAAACGGTGTGAAATTGAAGTGCATCCCCCGGGAGGAAGGACTAGAGCTGTTGGTGGAGATACATGGAGGTATATGTGGCTCCAACATAGGGTCGAGGGCCCTTGTCGGGAAGGCGTTTCAGTAAGGTTTCTTCTGGCCCACCGCCCTCCAGGATGCGATGGCACTAGTAACCAAGTGTGAAGCGTGTCAGTTCGATTCAAAGAAGCTTCATCGACCAGCTCAAGCCCTTCAAACAATCCCTCTCTCCTGGCCATTCTCGGTCTGGGGGCTCTATATACTGGGCCCTTTCCCCCGCGCTGTCGGGGGCTTTGAGTACTTGTACGTTGCGATCGACAAGTTCACAAAGTGGTCGGAGGTGGAAGCAGTGAGAAAGGTGACTGCTCAATCAGCTATCAAATTTTTCAAGGGACTGGTCTGCCGTTTTGGTGTGCCAAACAGAGTCATCACCGACAATGGCACACAGTTCACGAGCCACACCTTCATGCAATACATTCAAGACCTCGGCAGCAAGGTCTGTTTTGCTTCCGTGCCACACCCATGGAGCAACGGCCAAGCGGAAAGGGCAATTGCTGAAGTGTTGCGAGGCCTAAGGACAAAGACTTTTGACAAGCTGCACAAGATCGGAAGGCGCTGGATTGATGAATTGACGGCGGTTCTTTGGTCGATCAGGACGACGCCAAATCGAGCCACCAGCCAGACACCTTTTGCCCTGGTATATGGGGCAGAAGCAGTTCTCCCCACGGAACTCATATACGGGTCACCTCGAGTGCTCGCTTATGATGAGCTTGAGCAAGAGCAGTTGCGCCAAGATGACGCAACGCTCCTTTAGGAAGATCGTCTTCGGGCAGCTGTGAGAGCAGCGCGCTACCAGCAAGCCTTGCGCCGCTACCATAGCCTCAAGGTTCATGCCCGAAGCTTTGAGGAAAGTGACCTTGTTCTTCGGCGCGTTCAGTCGGCCAAGAATTCCAACAAGTTGACGCCAAAGTGGGAAGGCCCTTATCGGGTAATACGAGTCACCAGGCCCGGCGCGATCCGCTGAGATCAAGATGCTGTCCCAGTGAGCAACTCCTGGAACATCGAGCATCTTCGCAAGTTTTACCTGTGAGGTGCGGCTTGATGGGCCTCCCCGCAAGCCACCTTTTGTACAAGCTTTGCCGACAAGGCATGTAACCCTTTGTACAAAGCCAGACGTAGACCCTGAGCACAAATAAATGAAGCACTGGTGCCCTAAGTTATAGCATGCATGCTAGGTCGAGTCTCTTCCTTGGTTAGGGTTGATAGTGCTTAGCGGCGACTAACCCCTAGCCTAGAGGTCGAGTGCGTGTCTATCTGTTTCTTTTTTCTCCTCCTTTGGTTCGCAGGGCACATGAGCACTTATGTTGAGCTACTTGGAAGAAGGGAAACGGATCGACATCCCGACCCCGACAAACCAGAGTTGTCGGGGGCTGCAAGCACAAGGATCCAACCGCGGCAAGACAAGGTTGCCGGGGGCTGCAGATCCAGATAAGTCTTTCATCCTCTATCATGCATTTTGAAACAGAACTGGGATATGTGAAACCTCGTTATATTTCTAGGCCATTGTGCTCCCCTTTTCTATACCAAAGGATTATCTCCTGGGCCCGAATTTGGTTGTAGCCGCGGTGGCAAGGAAGTAGAACAAGGAGCTTAGGCCCGCTTCATCCCTACCTCCGACAAGGGCGCGAGAATGGTCGAGCGAAGTAGGGGGACGGCAAGGCCTGTTTCCGGGTGAAAACATTTATCTTAAATTATAACAAGGGTTCGTTCCTTGTCGCGGGGTCTGCCCACAAATGAAAAACCCGGCAAACATCCCTTTTTCATTAAAAGCATCCCACACAAGTACAGTCCGTACAAAATGAAAAACATGAACAAAGGGGATTACAAGCTTTAAATTTAACAAGGCCCGAAGGCTTACATATTTAAAAAGAGATAAGGTGCCTCTGATCCCTTTCTTGCCCCTCTCCTCATGAGGCAGGTTAAGGAAGCGAGAGGACAAAAGGGGCGCCTAGGAGAGCTACGAGCAGCAAAGAACACCTCGATGGCCGCCCACGGGTAGGCCGGTGATGACGGTGCCGGGAAAGGAGCTGGAAGACGAGGCGGCAGGATCGGCAGTACGCGACAAAGACCGCGTACTCCGAGTTGACGGCCTTGCTGCCCGCCCTCTTCCTCTTCTGCAGCCTCCCGACGCCAGCTGCCCAAGGAGACGGCCTCGAGAAGTTCAAGGAGCTGGCCCCAACCCGGCAAAACCCTACTGGAGGAGTGACCATGTGTAGATGCTGCTGCTGCTGCACCCGCCCAGGCGTGGGGCGTCCGACGCGTAGTCGGACTCATCCCCGTCATCTGCCCTGCTGTCCTACTCATCACTTTCGCTCGAGGAAGAGCTTCCATCGTCGGAATCTCCATTGGAGGTGCTCTCCATGCAGCACTTCAGACGAGTCCCAAAGTCTCCGAAGACCTTGACGGAGAGCAGGCCGCCCTCCATCAATTTGAAGTAGAGGACGAGCCCCGCCATCAGGCTGTGGATGCGAGCGAACGTCTTCCACCCACAACAGAGGTACATGACCCGAGGAGCCGGGAAGTTGACGTCGACCCGCGTGCCCCCATTCCCACAACCCCTCATATGCAATCTGAGGGATTGGGGCCGGTCACGCTCCATCTCCCGAGCGAACGGGGCAGGAAGACGGAGACGGTGACACGGAGGACGGCGCAGCCTCATGAAGAACTCGCGGGGCTGGTCTCCAACATGGCCTTCCATCGGGAAAGGCACCATTGGCGGGGGCGAAGCCGGCGCACCGCCCCGTCCTCCTCTTCCCCGAGCACTACGACCTCTGCCCCGGCCTCGCCCACGGCCTCGCCCCCTCCCCCTTCCCCTCGCGGCCGGTTCCACCAACACAGGCTCAGGAGGAGGAGGGACGCGCTGTCGGGCGGCGACCCTCGCCGCCACCGTCGAGGGACCCGGATTCCCTTTCTCCATGGCGAGCGAAAGGAAGAAGAAGAAGCAAGAGGAGATAGATGAAACAAGAGTGCGGGACGCCATCCCCCCTCCCCCCTCTTTATAAAGGGGCGGGGTCGGGGATCGGCCGCCCCGCTCGGCCAATCCAGCCACCGGAGGCGCAGGGAATCAGGACCAACCCGCTGCCCCAACCAGCGACTGCCCGGTTTCCCGCCTCCACCGCTTGCCACCCCAGGCGCATGAAGGACGCGTGGCGGATGTGCATAACTGAGGGGACGGGTGAACCGACCTCTCCCCACCCCATGATCGTGGGGAGTGGACTCCTTGAAGACCGCGACTCGGCCCCGTTCAGTAAATGAGCCGCGCCTCCACGCCTCCCTCTTTATTACGGGGAAGGCGCGAGCCGCCTCTTTACTGCGATATGACACATGCGTGTCGAAACCGCCCCACGCATGCCGCCCACGTCACGCACACCCCTCCACGCCGCGCCGCGCGCGCGGGTCGTGGGAAGCGCAGCGCGTGAAAAGTCTTATCGTGGTAAAAACTGCCCCGCCTGCCCGCGCACCGTTTTGGGCCTGGCAAACAACGTGTCGCGCTTATGTGTGGCCCAGGCCCGGGTGCTCCTGTCGGTGTACAAAAAGAGGGGCACGCCTTTGTACCCCTTTACCTGTGCACGGCAGTCGGAGCCGCGCCCACGGTCACACCAAGTAGAACAGGGGAGGTGAGCCAAGGTAAGACCGAAGCCCAAGATAATCAGAGCAACGCCAAGGCCGAGACCACAAGGAGCAGAGGGACGAAGCAGGCTCCTCCGGCAAGACCCTTGCCGGGGCAGCTCGCCCCACGCCAACAGAGCGAGCCACCCTTGAGACCACGGTCCCCAACGCCATCATCCACGTGGGGCCAGGGCTTTGGAAGGCACCACTATGGTGGCATGCAGATCTTTGTGAAGACATATTCAAGATCACATGAGGATTAGAAGACGACGATCCTCGGCAAGATCCTTACCAAGGAAGGCCACCAGACCCCCGGCAAGGCCCTTGCCGGGGACGATAGCGCGCCACGACAAGACCCTTGCCGGGCCACACGGCAAGACCCTTGCCTGGCCACCCGGAAAGGCCCTCACCAAGGACGCCAGCGGGGCCACCCCCAGGCCCACGCCAACCAAGCTTCCACCGCCGTTCACATGCAGCTGCCAGCCCAACCAGCTGGGCGGGCACCTGCATGGCAACATGCAGCTCCCAGGCCAACTCATCGAGCGCCTGCGTGGCGGCATGCAGATCTTCATGAAGGCTCCACCACCACGCCACCTCAGCTGCCTGCCTGCCCACATGGCACCGCACGCATCACTGGCCAAGGCGCGTGTCGAAGTGAGGAGGGGCAGCGACGGACGGGACGAGCCTCACCCCCATCCCCGATAAAGCAGGGGACACCTAAGCTACCATTAAATGTGTCGTGTCCTGTAATACGAGCGATAAGCTCAGGGCACTGTGCGCCTTTCACCACCTGTGTGCCACTGTGGCAGCCCCTTTCGACTATAAAAGGAGGCCCATGGCATACTGGAGAAGGATTCTACTCTTTGGAACCACGCACCCACCACAGCTAGTTCGAGAGCTCAAGAACTCTCTGAAATACACCCACCAAAGCAGGACTAGGGTTTTACGCATCCTCGCGGCCCGAACCTGGGTAAACGCTCCTTGTGCTGGCTACTGATCCTGCTCTTCTTGCAACCCTGCGCCCCGGCAACCGTAGTAGGGATTCTTGTGATCCCATAGGTGTTGTTTTCCCCCGACAGGGAGTCTTAGACATAGAGTGCCTATACTTGATGGAGAGTACTTTCATGAGCGGAAAAATGAGATGCTTGAGATTTTCAATGAGTATCACTTGAACAAGTACATTACTAGTCCTTGCATTTCCCCTAGTGATCCCTTCCATCCCTCTCCCGATGAGGATCTTGACATGATTCTCAATCTTAGTACTATCAATATTATCATTAGAGGTTTGCCCAAAAATTTGATTGCTAGCTTACCTACTCTTGATTGTGCCTGCACTATATGGAGATTTCTTGAGGAATGATTCCCAAATTCTTCATAGGTCTACTGCCTTGAGTAAGATGAGTACTAGTGATCCTAAGTTTGATGATTGTCTATTTGATCTTCGTGATCTCATGCGTGCCAAAGGAGATGTTGGAATTATTAGCAATATCATTTCCGAAGTCATTAGAATTCATAGAGATGAACATTGTTACAGTCATACTTCTAATGAATTACCCTCTCTAGGAGTTGATCAATCACAAGACGATATAGAACATGGATACTATGATGAGGATGATGATAGTGACTATGCGATGAGACACTTTGGGCTTATGGCTAATCTTCGCAGCTACATGGCTGGAGGAAAGGAGTGGGTCCTTGATAGTGGATGTACTTTTCATATGACCGGAGACAAAGATATGTTTCGTGAGCTTGCTGAAAACGACGGCCCTTAAAAGTATGTCACTTTCAGTGATAACTCAAAGCATAAGGTGGTTGGCCTTGGTAAGGTGGCCATCTCACATGATAGCTCCATACAAAATGTTATGCTCGTTGAATCTCTTGGCTACAATTTACTTTCCGTATCTAAACTTGCTGACTTTGGTTTCAACGTCCTATTTACTGAAGTAGATTGCCAAGTGATTCATAGAGATAATCATAAAATGGTCTTTACTGGTATCCATAGAGGTGATCTTTACATTGTTGATTTCACTAAAAAGTCTCAACCTAGAACTTGCTTAATTGCTAAATCCTCAAAAGGCTGGTTGCGGCATAGAAGGTTAGGTCATGTGGGCATGTGAAATCTTGATAAGCTTATTAAAGGTGATCATATGCTTGGAGTGAAAGATGTTTTATTTGACAAGGATAGACTTTGTAGTGCTTGTCAAGCAGGAAAACAAGTTGGAGGAAGTCACCCCATGAAGAACATTATGACCATAAGAAGACCACTCGAGCTACTTCATATGGATTTCTTTGGTCCCAATGCCTACAAGAGTCTCGGTGGTAACTCATTTGGTCTAGTTATAGTTGATGATTTTTCAAGATTTACGTGGGTGTTCTTTCTTGATGATAAATCACAGGTCCAAAAGATCTTCAAGAGCTTCGCTAGGAAGGCCCAAAATCAATTTGAAGTGAAGATCAATAAGGTTCGCAGAGACAATGGAACGGAGTTCAAGAATGCAAATGTGGACATCTTTCTTTATGAAGAGGGGATTTCACACGAGTTCTTGGCTACGTACATGCCTCAACAAATGGAGTTGTTGAGAGTAAGAACCGAACTCTTATTGAGATGGCAAGAATGATGCTTGATGAGTACAAGACTCCAAAACACTTTTGGGTGGAAGCGGTTGGGACAGCTTGTCATGCAACAAATCGCTTGTGTCTTCACAAGCTACTCGGCAAGACGACATATGAACTCCTGACTGGTAACAAACCCCAAGTTGGATACTTTCAAGTATTTGGCTCAAAGTGTTACATTCTTGATAAGCATCGTCGTTCTAAATTTGCTCCTAAATCTCATGAGGGTTTCCTACTTGGTTATGGCTCAAACTCTCACACTTACCGTGTCTACAACAGTTTCACCTGAAAGGTTGAAGAGACGGTAGATGTGAAGTTTGATGAATCTAACGGCTCGCAAGTAGAGCAATTGTCAATTGATGTAGGAGACAAAGACCCTTCGGAAGCAATCCAAGACTTGTCTATTGGCAAGATTCGTCCAACGAAGGTGAAGGAGAGTACCTCGTCCATCCAAGTGGAAGCTTCTACCTCACGACAAGGTGAACCAAGAGTTGATACGGAAGTATCCACAAGTGGGACACGCCAATACGGAGAAAACGAGGAAGTGCACCAAGATGAACATCAACAACCTCCTTCTCCACTGCGACAAGAGAACGACAATGCCAACAATGAAGAAGGCCAAGAAGAAGAAGGAGATGATGAAGAAGATGTTCCGCCCCGACCCAAGCAAAAGCTCCCACGAGTTCGAGCAAGAGTCGCCAAAGACCATCCGTCGAGCAAATCTACAATGATATCCAAACCGGGAGAATCACTCGCTCTAAAACTCGTTTGGCCAATTTTGTGAACATTACTCATTCATCTCTAGTATTGAACATATGAAGGTTGAAGAAGCATTGGAAGATCCGGATTGGATAAATGCCATGCATGAAGAGCTACACAACTTTGAAAGAAATCAAGTGTGGACATTGGTCGAGAAGCCCGACAACAACCACAACATCATCGGTACCAAATGGGTGTTTTGCAACAAGCAAGATGAAGATGGTCAAGTTGTCCGCAACAAAGCTCATCTAGTCGCCCAAGGCTACACTCAAGTCGAAGGTATGTACTACGGTGAGACATATGCCCCCGTTGCTAGAATTGAGTCCATCCGCATCTTACTTGCCTATGCTAATCACCATGATATCACTTTATACCAAATGCACATTAAAAGTGCTTTTCTAAATGGTGAAACTGAGGAGGAAGTTTATGTTAAACAACCTCGCGGCTTTGTCAATCCTAAGAAACCCGCTCATGTTTACAAACTTCACAAAGCTCTTTATGGTCTTAAGCAAGCTCCTAGAGCATGGTATAAATGCTTGACCAAGTTCCTTATTGAAAAAGGCTTTGAGATTGGAAAGATAGATTCTACTCTTTTCATTAAAAGGGTTAATGGTGAATTATTTGTATGCCAAATTTATGTTGATGATATCATATTTGGTTCAACTAACCCTCATTTTAGTGAGAAGTTTGGAAAGCTAATGTCGGAGAAGTTTGAGATGTCTATGATGAGTGAACTCAAGTTCTTTCTCGGTTTGCAAATCAAGCAAACTAAGGAAGGCGCCCTTGTTTCTCAAACAATGTACACCAAGGACTTATTCAAGAAGTTCAATATGCAAGAATGCAAAGGTATGAATACTCCCATGCCTACTAGTGGACATCTTGAATTGACTAAGGATGGTAAACCGGTTGATCAAAAGGTTTATCACTCTATGATTGGATCATTGTTATATCTATGTGCCTCTCGTCCCGATATTATGCTAAGTGTGTGCATGTGTGCACGATATCAAGCGGCCCCCAAAGAATGTCATCTTAAGGCTGTGAAAAGGATAGTGAGATACTTAATACATACACCAAATTTTGGCATTTGGTATCCAAAGAGGTCCTCTTTTGATCTTGTTGGCTATTCCGACTCGGACTATGCCGGAGAAAGGGTTGATAGAAAGTCCACTTCGGGTACTTGTCAATTTCTTGGTAGATCTCTTGTGTCTTGGTCTTCCAAGAAACAAAACTCGGTATCCTTATCCACCGCCGAAGCGGAATACATTGTCGCCGGTTCATGTTGTGCTCAATTACTTTGGATGACCCAAACTCTTAAAGATTATGGGTTCAATGTGAAACATGTTCCATTGCTTTGTGACAATGAAAGTGCTATTAAGATTGGTCACAACCCCGTGCAACATTCTCGAACTAAGAATATTGAAGTTCGTCATCATTTCATTCGAGATCATGTTGCTAAAGGGGACATTGATCTTAAGCATGTTCGTACCGACAAGAAATTGGCGGATATATTTACTAAACCGCTTGATTAGAAAGTCTTTTGCCTGTTGAGAGGAGAATTGAACATCATTGATGCTTCAAACTTGGAGTAGGAACTCCATTTGGATACATGCAAGGCATGAATCTATGACTAATCCTTGACTTTTTTCTCTTATGATGATCTTCATATGTCTTGGATATATTTGCACCCTTGCATGTTATCTAACCCTTGCAGGAACTTGGATGCATCTAAATCTATGAGATTGCAACTCACTCACATCTTGAGAAATCTCTACATCACCAAGTCTCTACAAAATGGTGGTTGATGACAAGGAAGCATGAAACTCTTCAACATATCCTTTGACAAATTATATATATATATATATCAAATTTCATTTGGTATCAAGTTTCATGATTGTCATTTTCGATACACAAGTGCTCTTCCTTGCAAATATAACCCATGTAGGTAGATGAACTCACTTCCAAGTGGTGCTCCCAACTCTTGATGAGCTACATCAACCTCGAGCAACCCACACAAAGTTCCACTACATGACTAAGATCCACACCACCACCCAAGGTATGTCATTCCATCTTAGAGAAGCTTTACCTCAAGTCATAGGTCAAAGCAACTCAACAAGATGTGAATACATCAAATGCTTAAACGAAAAATGGTAACCCCATTCCGAGCTTAAACGATGAGTTTGACTTATGATCAAGTGTTCTCACTTGACTCCTTAGTCAATATGCTCTAACATAGGTGACTTTGTCACCGCCCAATTCTAGATGAAGTTCTCTAGTGTTTCTTTGAGTTTTTTTTGTTGCATATTGCTCTTTGCATATTTATTCCCCTCTCTTCTTAAAAAAACTTCATCTAGATTTTCTTTTCTCTATTTTGTTCTGCATTTCCTGCATCTAATTCCCTGCAAATTCTTCAGTTAATTCATTGCAAATCCTTGTGAGATCTTGCTTGCCTAGTGAGCTGAGGTGACAAGTGCTTTCTCTGTGATGAACTCGGTCACACTGATCTTTTGCTTTCGGTCCAACCGAATCCTTTTGGTGCAACCAAAGCACACACCTCAGTGCCACCGATTTCAGTGTAGACAAAACAACTTGCGACTTGATCCTGCATTCCTTTTTGCTCCAGCTCCACTCAATGATTCTTGTCCTCTACCAGCATCACATTTTATACGCTGCTTTGCTTTGTGACTCAAGGACCAAACCTATTTTGACTCACACTCCAGAGGATCCCTTCTTGGAAATTGATGTCAAAGGGGGAGAGAGAGTTCACATCAAAGCTTAATCCTTCAAGAAGGGGAGAGAATGCTTCAAACAGGGGGAGAGAAGAATTACATACCCCAGATGCTTGGTGTTCAAGAGTAGAGAAGTCACATGTCTTTAGAGGGGAAAGACATGTTCATGTTGTTTGTGTATTTTTCTTTGCTCTGATTTTCTGTTCCCTATCTTCTCCCAGTATCCCATATAAGATTCAGGGGGAGCAAGACATCTAAGGGAAGAAAATCTTCGAATTTGTTGCATATCTTTACCTTTTGGGGACATGTCTATATCTAATAGAGTATCCAGTGCTCACACTCTACATGTCATCCCAATCTTGGTACTCTTGTGGTTCCTTTTGTTTGCTCTGGCTAGTAGATGTATCTGTGTTATCTAACCTTGTTTACTCAGGTTCGTCCCTTTCTAAGCCAACTCAAGACCACAAGGTAAGTATATGCATCACACTCATGTGCATGAGGATATCTTGTTGATGTACATACTGTTTGCAAGAAGGACTCATGCGCATGAAGGTACATTTCCTATATTCACACCATTTGCTCTAATGCATATAGCCAAGATACATGTAACTCATTGCTTGCTCTATCATGATTATGCACTCATATGCTCTTATGTTCCATATTCACATGATTGCATACATGTAGGGGGAGCCTATGCATGTTACATGTCTTTCCAAATCTTTACTTGTTATTCCTTATATCTTTATCTAAAGATTTGATGTATGTACTCATCAATTACCAAAAAGGGGGAGATTGAAAGCACAAGTGCTCCCTGGGTGATTTTGGTAATTAATGTCAACATATCTCTTGTTGGACTAATACTTTCATCTAGTATATTTCAGATAAGTCCAACAATGGAGTGGCATGGACAAGAGGATGTGGAACCCCTTCAAGATGATAAGGACAAAGGATTGGCTCAAGCTCAAAGCTCACGACTCTACATTTTTCATTTTAGTGATCCAAGATCACATTGAGTCCATAGGAAAGTCAATACTATTAAGAGGGGATGAGGTGTTGCTTAATGGCTTGCTTGCTCAAAGTGCTTAGTGATATGCTCCAAAGCCCCCAACCACTTTCTCACATCCACATATGTCCCAAAACCAAAAGTCAAACTCGGCCCCACCGAAACTTTCTATCCGGCGCCACAGAGTTCACTTGACATAGGCACTGCCAGAAACCCTAATCAATTCGGTCTCACGGATGGGATCTCGGTCTCACCGAGATGGGCTTGCAAACTCTCTGTTGCCTATTGCATTAATTTGGTCTCACCGAAATATGAAATCGGTACCATCGAGTTTGCTTGGCCAACTCTCTATTGTGCTTATTACCCAAATCAGTCCCACCGAGTTTGTGTAATCGGTTCAACCGAGATAAGGGTTTACCCTAACCCTAGCACATCGGTCCCGCCGAGTTGATCATGTCGGTCCCACCGAAATGCCTAACGGTCACATTATGAACCAAAACTTTCCGACCGAGTTTTCTTATTCGGTCCCACCGAGTTTGGTGATTTGTGTGTAATGGTTAGATTTTGTGTGGAGGCTATATATACCCCTCCACCCACTCTTCATTCGTGGACAGAGCCATCAGAACATGCCTACACTTCCAACATACATTTTCTGAGAGAGAACCACCTACACTTGTGTTGAGACTAACATATTCCATTCCAACCACATAAATCTTGATCTCTAGCCTTCCCCAAGTTGATTTCCACTCAAATCATCTTTCTACCAAATCCAATCCTATGAGAGAGAGTTGAGTGTTGGGGAGACTATCATTTGAAGCACAAGAGCAAGGAGTTCATCATCAACACACCATCTATTACCTTTTGGAGAGTGGTGTCTCCTAGATTGGATAGGTGTCACTTGGGAGCCTCCGTCAAGATTGTGGAGTTGAACCAAGGAGTTTGTACGGGCAAGGATATCGCCTACTTCATGAAGATCTACCCTAGTGAGGCAAGTCCTTCGTCGGCACTGGCCATGGTGGGATAGACAAGGTTGCTTCTTCGTGGACCCTTCATGGGTGGAGCCCTCCGTGGACTCACGCAACCGTTACCCTTCGTGGGTTGAAGTCTCCATCAACGTGGATGTACGACAGCACCACCTATCGGAACCACGGATAAAAAATCTCCGTGTCTCCAATTGCGTTTGCACACTTCAATCCCATCCCTTTACATTCTTGCAACTTGCATGATTTACTTTCCGCTGCACATATACTCTTGTCATGCTTGCTTGATATGTATTGTGAATGTTTGAACTTGTGCTAAAACTCCACTTCAACTTAAAGAATTTAAAAACTGTAACTTTTCTTGCTAAGAGTCTATTCACCCCCTCTAGACACCTCTTCTCCATCCTTTCAATCACACAATCTTATTCTTCAAGACATGCTTGCAATAATCTCAACATTCACATGACCAATCTTTGGATATTTCCTTAATAGCACCTTGGTCAACACATGGACTTCAAGAAATGCCTATGGAAAAATCCTTCAAATATACCTCAATGCAACCATTAGTCCATAGAGAATGTCATCAATTACCAAAACCAAACATGGGGGCACCACATGTTCTTTCAATCTCCCCCATTTTAGTAATTGATGACAATCACTTTCAAGAGAGTTTATATAAGGAATTATGCATCACCATGCAAAGCAACAACCAATAATGCATGCGTATGAGATGCAAATGCTTAGGAACAAAACTAAAGCAAGAAGACATTTATTTCTAAACTTCTCCACGAAACTCTCTGAAACTTCTCCCCCAGTGGCGTCGATTGCCAAAATGGGTGAAAAGCTTAGAAGGCCAATATAAAAGGTGTTCCTCCATAAATTGTGTATTTCTCAAGAAGAGAGTGGAATGCAATACACATATCCAGAGGTAAATACTTGGAGGTAGACAAACTATATTGAGGATCCAAAGATTTGCAAAAGGATGATATGCCACAAGGACATAACAAAGAGAGAAAGAAGCAATCAAGCAATCAAAAGATAACAATTGAAGCAAGCAAACCAATTGTACCAACTAGACCAAAGATCCTATGAGCCACATGAATAAAAGATACTATAATAAGAGCATAGAAGTGTTCTATAGAAAGTAGAGAAGCTCCACATGTTTTGTGCATTATTTAGTTTTGTATTTGGATACAACGAGCACAAAATAGGATCGTCACTCCCCCAAAATCACTAGAACCTCATGACAAGTGCAAGAGAAAAAATAGAAAAATCTCAGCCTAACACTTGCAAGAGAGGAACAAGTGCAAGTGGGCTAAGGTAACAGACATGGCATAACTCTTGCAACAAGCACATGGTTGAGCAACATGTAAAAAAGGAAATTTACGAATGGGCTGAACCAAAAGGATTTGTGTGAGTCATGGCAAAGCACTTGATAAGACTAATATATGGATGAGCATTAAGCATCAACATAGTCTTAAATAATGAGATACAAGGTGCAAGACATGTCCTTCCCACACACACACTCAGCTAAAAAATGGGTTCACAAGCTATCCAAAAAGCAACTTAAAAACCAAAGCTTGTGACGACCCATGGTGAATATAGGCAATGATGGATTTGTCAAGAGGAGGGTGTCGGTGTCAAAACCGGCGGATCTCGGGTAGGGGGTCCCAAACTGTGCGTCTAAGGATGATGGTAACAGGAGACACGGGACACGATGTTTACCCAGGTTCGGGCCCTCTCTATGGAGGTAATACCCTACTTCCTGCCTGATTGATCTTGATGATATGAGTATTACAAGAGTTGATCTACCACGAGATCGTAGAGGCTAAACCCTAGAAGCTAGCCTATGGTATGATTGTTGTTGTTTTTATCGACTAGCCTGGCCTCGGTTTATATAATGCACCAGAGACCTAGGATAACAAGAGTCCTAGCCGAATACGCCGGTGGGGGAGGAGTCCTTGTCTTGATTTCCAAGTCTTGTGGAATCTTCCTTGTATGCGGCAGCTGTCCGGACTGGCCCATGAGTATACGGCCATAGGGGTCCTCGGCCCAATCCAACTGATCGGGAGACGATGTGGTGAGTACCCCCTAGTCCAGGACACTGTCAGTAGCCCCCTGAACCGGTCTTCAAGTTAGGGACGCTCCTCGATTCTTCCGAACTGTTCTTCATCTTTGGTCGTCGGTCTTGAAAACTGGTTCAACAAATCTTCTCATCTTCGATCTTGAGGATCGCCGAAGTGTATCCGAAGAGTTTACACGTTGGGTATCTAACGAGCCCCTTTAAGTTTCCGGCCTTTATCAATGCCTCGTTATTTTTATGCCACACCTCGGGTTTGAAGTTGTTCCCGGGAGGCAGTGTCCTCTTGCGTCCGAGCTCCAATGCCGGACTACATTCGAGGTATCCTTTGCAGCCGAGCACAAATGTCGGACTGCTTCCGAGCTCCAACGCCGAAATGTATCTGAGCTCCAAGGTCGGACTGTGTCCAAGCTCCAGCGCCGGACTGTATCCGAGCTCCAACGCCGGGCTATATCCAAGATGTCATAGATCATCTTGGTACAAAAAAGTTGAAGGAGTGTAGCCGAGCTTAATGCCGGAAATGCCCTTTATGGAGCTAGCCGCTGGCGCCCGAGCTTTATGCCAGACTGCCTCCGAGGTGGTGCACCACCCCGACCACGGGCTGATTTTTTGTGAATATTTTTAACTGGTGCAGTCTATTCTCTGCCAATGTATATCCAGTAGCCCTCAAGGCGTGTATCAGTCTAAAACCCGAGATGCACCTGAAGGCAAGCATAAAAACCGCTGTTCCCAAGAGGCCCACGAGACTCGTGTCAATGCGTGAAATCGGCCTGAGGATCAATTCCTAGCTTGGCAGCATACATAGGAAAAAAACATAGTGTAATATATTAGAGATAATAGTGATCGGCGAACGGGCCCCTGAGAGAGGGTCGTGAGAAGTCGCCGCAATATACTAGCTTGAAGCCGGATAGGTCCATATGGTACCTATTATTGTCCGAAGACATGTATGCGCATAGTTCGTTCAAGCCGAACATCGAGCACTTTGAATTCTACGCATTGAATAAGCAATGCAGTAGCCCCGAGACACCGGGTCGGGTGGCAACACCAGATCAGGGGATCGATGTGCCCCTTTAATATTTGTAAATAATGAGCGCAAAGCCCAGTAGCCCCCGAGCCTTAATGTGGGCATGGGTGGCCGAATTAAGGATCAATATCCTGAGTAAAATCACAGATTATGTGTAATGATTCTATGTATCCAAGTACTTTATATCATTATTTTGACTCCATTGTGACCTATTAGCAGTTGAAACTGGCCCATCGTCGGCTTCTACCCCTTGGTAGATACTACACAGGGTGTTTCCGCACTAACAAAGCAACCCTTAGACGACGTCTTGGTGCCTGTCACGCCCAATATGCGACCCTATCCAAAAGGAACTCGAAGGTCCCACCAAGGATAGACCCGCATATTCAAACGCTTTTGCAAGGTGGATATCATTACATCAACATTACATAATAGATGGGGATACATACATAAGGCATACAATGCCACACGAATACAAAATCACGATACATAAGAGCATCATCCGGCTACGGATGAAACACAAACAGAAACTCAAACGATATCCACCCTGCTAGCCCAGGCTGCCGACCTGGCACCTATCTCCTGATCGAAGAAGCAGAAGAAGAACTCCAAAACAAGCAAACATCGCTCTCGCGTCATGATCATCGCATAACCTGCACTCAAGAATCGTTGTTGTAGTAATCAGGAGCCACGAGGACTCAGCAATCCCATTACCATGGGTATCAAGACTAGCAAAGCTTAAAGGGAAAGGAAGGGGTAAAGTGGTGAGGTTGCAGCAGCGTCTAAGCATGATATGGTGGCTAACATAAGCAAATAAGAGCGAGAAGAGAGCAAGCAGAACGGTCGTGAAGCTAGCAATGATCAAGAAGTGATCCTGAACTCCTACTTACGTCAAACATAACCCAAAGACCGTGTTCACTTCCCGGACTCCGCCGAGAAGAGACCATCACGGCAACACACGCGGTTGATGCGTTTTAATTCGGATCTGGTGTCAAGTTATCTACAACCGGACATTAACAAATTCCCATCTGCCTATGACCGCAGGCACGACTTTCGAAAGATTATACCCTGCAGGGGTGTCCCAACTTAGCCCATGATAAGCTCTCGCGATCAACGAAGGATACTCCTTCTCCCGAGAAGACCCGATCAGTCTCAGAATCCCGGTTTACAAGACATTTCGACAATGGTAAAACAAGACCAGCAAGACCTCCCGGCGTGCCGACACCTTGATAGTAGCCGCGCGTAACTCGTCTCAGGCCACGATCGGACGAGCAGTCCATACAACTAAAACCAGGCCTCGAGTTTCCCCGAGGAGGCGCTGCAAAGGGCTCTAGTTTGGACCAACACTGTCGGATCACGGGTTCCGGCAGACCCTTAAGGTTCGAACTCGGGGGTGCGCACGGAGATCCAACCCTCCACCATTTCGTTCCTCGCCAAATCGCAGGGACCTAAACTACTAACAAGAACAACACAAGAGACGCAAGATTTATACTAGTTCGGGCCACCGTTGTGGTGTAATACCCTACTCTAGTTTGTGGTGTGTGGATTGCCTCTGGGCTGATGAAGAACAGTACAGGGAAGAACAGCCTCGCGAGGGTCTGTTCTTGGTGGGTGTGATGAACTGCTAGGTGGTGCCCCGTCGCTCTAGCTTGAGGAACGGGTTTCTCTCTCTCTCTCTCTGTATTCCGAATGCTCGATCCGATCGTCCTTCCTCCTCTCTCTCTCTCTCTCTCGGTGTGGCTACCCCTATTTATAGGCGAAGGCCCTGGGCCTCTTCCCAAATATCGAGCGGGAAGGGCGCCAACAATTGGCCATTTTGAAGGGGAACAGCGGGTACACTTATCCTGACTAAAGTTGGTCCTCGCCTGCCAAAGGCTCTGGTGATGACGCCTGCTTGGGCTCCACGATGACTGCATTCCAGCCATTGGGGCTGGTCTTGGTCTTGTTGCACCGGAACGGATGCCTTTGCTTGATGCTCTTGCCTGTGCTTGCCACCTTTTGCACCAAAGAGGAAAGGAGGACGCTGCGCGGGCTGGCGCCCGACTGGCGCCCTTGGTCGTCATGGCTTACGTCACGGGCACCTCGCGAGGTACCCGGCCTTGAGTTCTCCGCCTCCTCATGAGCCAGCCTGATGAGGCCGCGCCTGAGGAAGCTCTTGGTCGTCCGCCCCGCGAGGCTTGGCCCATAGCGAGGGTCTTGAGCTTGTGTTGATGAAGATAGGCCTTCCTGGGCCTCCTTTGAGCCACGCAGCTGGCCGCAGGCAGGCAAGTCTGGGGACCCCCGTTCCCAGAACACCGACAGCAGCCCCCGGGCCCACGGCGCGCCCGAACTTGGCCAAGCAGAGGCGAAAGGGCAAGGGCGTCAAGGGCCCTAACAGCCTCATGCGGCCTTGGGCGACGTGGCGGTTGATTGGACGTGGGCGGCACTGTTCCCCCACGCCTCCTTATTTCGTGCCTTGCTAGGCGGACACGCTGCTGCACACATCTGTTCCCCTCTCTGCTGCTTGTGCGCTCCAGCCCTTCCCTCTCTCGAACTCTGATTTCCATTTCCAATCCAATCTTAAATCTCCCCTTCCCCCTTTCGATCGCCATGGCTCCGACAAAGAAGGGGAAAGGGAAGAAACCTCGCCGCCTTCGCTTCGCCACGCCGGCGGCCTCCACCGTCGACACGTCGATCATAATCAATCTGGAAGGCTTGGGCAAGGTCAGTTCGGCTCTGGCCACTTCCTTTAATGAATGCGGGAGGACGACGGCCTGGCCCGCATCCCACTTTGCCATCGACAGGACAGTCAGCGAGGTTCGGTATTTCGCTGACGCCCTGTGGGCGGGGCTGGTTCCCCCTTTCTCTAATTTCTTCAAGCCGTGCTTTCCCACTATCAGATCCACATGATGCATCTGGGTCCTGAGTCCATTGCTCTTCTCTCAGTCTTCGCCTTCGTTTGTGAGGCAATGATGGGCATCCTTCCCTCGGTTGCCTTGCTGCGTCACTTCTTCTCTCTGCGCCTTGTCGACCCCGCTCAATGCTCGGCGTGCGTGAGCTTCGCCGCTACCGAGACCGCGGCCCTGTGGATTGACTTCAGCCTGCCTCCGCCCGCGGCTGGGTTCCGCGAGAGGTGGTTGTACGTGGATGCGGGGGTGCCCAGCCCCCTGCTATCGGAGCCAACTTCGCCTGCTGTCCCCAATTCTGGCTGGGGCTAGGAGACGCTTTTAAGCCCTCGGCTTTTCTTCGTCTGGCGCCGTCCGCATTCTCGAGGTCGCCGCAGCGATGTGGCGCCCAAGGTGGTGAAGGAGTTCTGACGCGCCGCATCGCCCGCTCCAACGCCATTCCCACCGGATGTGGGCCTTGGCCGGGCCGGTGATCGTATGAGGCTCCAGAAGAAGACCGACGCCTTGAAGCGCTAAGGAAGGTGCTCCTGGTCTGACAGCGATCCTAACCCGGTGGCATCCACGCATGAAGGGGCCTTGCTATAGCGCCTTGGAATAGGGGTGATCTGGTGAACCAGATGCCTATCTTCGATGAATGGGGGCTGCGCCCCGCTGGTCTCCAGGGGCCTCGCGAGAATCCAGTGGTGGCGATAGCCCTTCAAGTCGGCCAAGGCGGCTCCTCCTCAATTGGTGGAGCAGGGAGGTACGAGCCGCCAGAGGCTGAAGGGACCCCCTCCGGGGTGTCGGCGCCTGGCGATGCTCGCGAGTGGGCAACTCCTGAGGCTCATGCTGCTGCGGCTGAGGGCAGCAGGCAGCCGCCTGCAGCGCCCGCGGCTGGGGCCCCCGAGGCCTCTGCTGCTTCTCTTGGTGAGGCAACTAGCAGCGCGCGTCAGGCAGACGCCCCTGACGCAAGCCGCCTCGATGCTTCTCCCTTGCTGCAGGCTGATCCCTGCGCCCAAATCTTGGGCCAGCTTCGCGTGAACTTCGAGGCCCTCCGGAAGAGAAGGGAGGCCCTGGGCGATGATTACCCTTGTCGCCTGCTGAAGCGCAGGAAGTACTTCGCTACGGATGAGTAAGCCTTCCTCTTCTCCAGCTCCTGATTCTTATGCTGCTTATCGATCCTTGCCCTGCAGGCCCCTTCCTGCCGAGCTCATGGAGACGGGTGAGGAGACGTTCTCCCCGGCTTCGCCCCCTCCCCAGTCCTCATGTGCTCCAAGCAGCAGAGCTCTTGTGGTGAGGGCGACCGGGGAGGTGAGCCGTCCCGAGGCGCGTCGTGGCCCTGCTCGCCTCGCGATCCTTCCTCGTGAGCCTTCCCGAGGCATAGCTAGCCTGTCGTGGGCTTCTCGCCTGGTCGTGGACGGCGATTGGCTGAGGCGCTTCATGCGCCCTTCGTCTGGGGATGGGCTAGCTCCAGGTCGGGCTTCTGGCGCGGCGCGCCCGGCCGTCGCGAGGGTGCCAGCCCCCAGCCCCCTGCCCGGAGGGGGAGTGTTGATTCGCGGCTCCCTGCGCCTGTCGGGGATATACCCCGCGGCGTAAACCGCCGGAAGTATAACCCGGCCGGACTTGGCGGTTTACCTGAAGAACCCGCCGACACTTGGCGGTTCACTGGCGACCCGCCGGTTTACGGTTCATTGGTAATCCGGCAGGCGGGTCAGAGGAGCAACAAGACCCGGTGGGTCTGACCGGGCGGTTCATGAAGGCCGGTTCAACTACGGTGGGCCGGTTTAAGAGGAAAGACATAAGGAATATTGATCTTACAAGGAGTTAAGACCTGGACTTGTATCCGGTTTGTATTAGAGATAGACTAGTCCTAATCCTAATAGGACTCCACATGTAACCCGCCCCTTCAACATATATAAGGATGGGCATGGCTCCCCAAATGAAGAAGGCGACAAGCAAACAAAAATATCTATGGCTAGACACAAATAGATGAGAGCCGGTTTACGGCGACTCCCTCATGTTCATAATGAGACCTAGCCTCAAACAGCACGTAGGGCTATTACGGATGATGTTTCCTGGGGCCCGGCTGTCTAAATCCCTGTCTTGTGTTGCGTCTCTCGATTCCGCTCAACCCTCTCAAGCTACCACATAGATGCGTTGGCCTCGCGACTAAGTCCTGACACTAAGGACATCTGGCGTGTTAATTCCACGACAGTTGGCGCCCACCGTGGGGCCTGCGCACGGTGGTGATGAGTTCTTGGAGGGATCACTTCAAGGGATCGAAAAGCTCGCAATTGGTTGGATGAGGAGGAACTAGCGAAACAACCGCCAAGACGGTAACCCGGCATGGAAACAATCTCGGGAAGAGCCGTGAACTCATTAGAAGCCTGATTAATTTTGGAGCGGGCAGTATAAGTTTTGAGTTCAGAAGGAAAAGAAATTAGGGTTGTTGTCTGCACTTGCCGCCGTATGTGTGATCTGTCAGATTGCAATTTCAGAGATTCAATGGTCGGGACCAATTGCTTTTGGGCAGCTGTCCAATCGCTATGCGTCAGGTTTGTCCACATACTCACGGCTTCCAAGTTACCTGAGTAATGCTTTCAAGTCCGGAGTTTTTTGGTACCTACTGCTACGTATACACGTGAAGCTACGTTGCTACGAAGCACACATCAAATCCATCAGAATCGTCAAACCGTCCGCGTGGGGATTGAGCTAGTCGGCTAGCCCATACCAGAATTACCAAATACTAGTACTCATCATATCAAGCTACAAAGCTTGATCCTCGCTTCCTGTGTACTGTACGTGCAAACCAAAGAATCTATCAAGTGCTACTGATACGAGTCGGAGCTGAGAAACAATCAAGAAAGGAGAAGTTAAAAAAAAGAAGGACCGGAGGCCACGACCCGGAAACGGATAAGTTCGCCGGAACGCCAGCCACCGTGTTGAGCTACCGTCGAGCCCTGCGGGCTGCTGTCTGCCTCAGGCCTCTGTTGCCGCAGGCTGCTTCTTCATCCTCAAGCCGGCCTTACGCCTTTTCTGCCACTTCAAGCTGCCGCCTGACCGGTGCCGGGCTGCCCCGGACCTCCGCGGCTTCTACCTCCGTCGTCTCACCATGCCGGGTCACTGCCGTCACATCTGAGGCTGCATCCGAGCCGCTGTGTTTTCGATCGCCGACTTGCTAGTCGCGCCGTGAGCCGCCCCGTGGCCGGTTTCCCCTGAGGTTGTGACCCGTCACCTTCAAAACGCCGGCAGAGCCGCCGCTGCGGCACCGAGCTGGCCGCTGTTAAATCGCGCCTCTGGGCCTTGGAATCACCGCTCCGGATTGTCGTTCTCACCTCGAACCACTGTTAAACTGGCCTGGCTTCCGCTGCTGCAAGCTGAAGATGCATTTTACCCGGCTGTAGCTGCAGAAAATGAGGTTTGGAGAATTAGACATACTCAAAAGCATCTGTAGATGGAATATTATTATTACAAGTTACAAGCACCAATCCTTCACGGGAGGTTACAACGAAACAGTATATACACGGCTTCCAATGCCTAACAGATGGCGTACTCATATCATATTTCCATGAGGACCATTGTTCGTTACAAAGGTGTGGCAAAAGAGCATGCGCCAACATTATTTTTGCACTAGGGCTTGTTTGGGCCATGCCGCCGATGGATACGTGCACAAATTGCCGCCCGCTACATCAACACGATCGGCCGACTTACCTCTGCTCCGCCTTACAACACGACGCTGCTAACTCGCCTGTTCGCGACTTACCGACGTCTGCGATTAACTTCGCCTGGCCCACGCCGGGTTTACAGCGCCATGTCGGCTCACTCGTGAATTGATTCCCGCTTCACCATAGTGATCATCAACTCCGCGGTGGATAATCACTAGCTGACATATCGGAAATCCATCGGTTTATTTTATTAAACATATTGTTTTCATAAAAGAACAAATTACTTTGGTCTGTATATTTTTATGTGCAGCAAAGGTGGTGCCATGTTGTGCCTAGGAAGTGTACGTCAGCACCATCACGCACCGACGTCTGCGCCCGTTTACTGATGGAACAGGTGTGCACAAGTCGCCGCCCGTGCAGCTTAATCTACATCAACCCGCCGGAGCCGCGTTGAGCCGCCCTTGCCGCTTGAGCCGCTGGGGTATATTAAGCCGCCGGTCTACCTGAGCCGCCGGGACTATATTGAGTCGTTGGTCTGCCGGAGCCACCTCTGTCGTGATAAACGGGTCATCCGTCGTCCAAACAGATCAGGTGATATCCATCCATGTTTGTTTTATCAGCACATGTTGTTTTTGTCAAAAAGAGCAGTTTATCTTTGCCTTGGTCTGCAATATTGTATGCAGGACAATGATTCATTATAAGCGTGGTTTATACCATGGAGTACGAAGCACGCTACCGGCAACGTCCTGCCCGGTGTTCGTCCGTGCCATATTACACGGTGAATGGACGCATGCAAGACGCCGCCCTTACGGCCCGGTTTACATCAGCTTGTCGGGACCGTGCCTGCGTTTGACTCGCCCGTCCGAACCGGTTTACAACATCGGGGCCGGTTCATCTGCCCAAGCCGCCTCTAATACTGTGGACGTCTCTACCGTCCATTTATTGTGGCCTGGTCTACATCAACATACCAGGCCGCACCTGTCTACATGAGCAAGTCACAGCTTGGGTAGCCCGATTTTCTTTCAAAATGGAGGCAAATTATCACACACTGGATGGCTCAATGGGCAGGCGCACAAGTCGCCGCCACTACAGTTTGGTTAACTTCAAATCGCCAGTTGGAAGGAACTATTGGCCGGGTTGCTGACACGGCTCATACGGGATCATTTATAACCCGCCGCAGTCATCACAACCTTCTGTGGATTTGCATCGTGTTATCAACACCAATGAGTCGTGAACCACCAAATATGGAGAGTTTCAAGCCAACTCCTCGAGTCACCTTGAGACTCAGGGGCTACGATGACATGACTAAGCAAATCTTGCCAGCAAATTTAAGAACCCCAGGACGATGGAGGGAAAGATAACCCGGTCCCAGAGGCTACTTGTTATTTGAAGGCCCGTCGAGAAAATTTCCGGCTTAATAAGTATATGACAGTTACAAAATCCCGGCTCAAGCAAGAAGTTCCGGATCATCGAGAAAGGATTCGGTTTAAAATCCGCCTAAGTAGTCGGTCTCACTGAAGCTCTCAAGTATCCGGTTTAACATCCGGTTCAAGGGAAGATATCTCCCACAAAGCTTTGCAGCTCTAAATATCCGGTTCAAAATCCCGGTTCAACAAGGCTTTATCGCTTGCAAAAGTTAAAGGGTGCCAAAGAGGACCTGCTGCCATGATGCGCGGTTCAAACATGGGTATCATGCCTTATTGGCTTATCATATTATTGATCACTTGGGGGCTTGGTCATGTCTGAACCATAGTCACACCTCTTGATCGGCGCAATGCCACGGTATCACTTGGGAGCCTTGGTCGTGTCCGAACCATAGCAACGCCATTTGGTAGGCGAAAAGCCACAGCATCACTTGGGGACTTGTGGTCACGTCTGAACCATAGTCACGCCTCTTGATCGGCCTAGTGCCACAGCATCACTTGGGGGCTTTGGTGAACCCGAACCATCGCTACACCTCTTGATCGGCGTAATGCCAATGCATCATTTGGGGACCTAGCTGACTCGAACCATAGCTACGCCTTTTTGGGGGCTTGGTCGTGTCCGACCATGGTAATGCCTCTTGATCGGCTCAAAGCCTCATTTGCAATGGTTTTATATTTGCCTTTGCTTGAATTTTGTTCTCTTTTAAATTATCTCTTTTGTTGTGTTTTCAAAACCGACATTATTAATCCGGTTCAAACTGTCAATTACAAATTGACGGAACACGGTCAAATCCTAATCCGGAGACTATTTGCAGGTTTGATTTTAACCATCTTATATATGGAGTAAACCGGTGTTCATTAACCCGGCTTGACTTTCAATTACAAATTGTCGTACATGATCAAATCATAATCCGGAGACTATCCGCCCGGTCTGGTTTGACTGTAAGTCGCCAAGATATTATATATGGATAAACCGGTGTTTATCACAACCGATACGGTTTTATCATAAACCGACACGTATGAAATGAGTTATCATTACTCAAGATTGGGGTCATCACCCTTACTACAAAAATTGGTAAACCAATGATGTGATTCAATGTCACAGGTATGATATATTTCATTGATTATTCTTAAAGTGCAGCCTTGGTTATAAACACAGGTTATCTTGGGCATTATGACCCGTCCGGTGGTAAACCGCCAGGACAATTTAAACTTGTTGTATGCAGAGACAGGTTGAATAAAGCATGATGATAAATTATCCGGTGTTTATTAAACCGGCACGGCTTTAAGGCGATAAGTCGCCAAAGATATGATGAGAAATTATCCGGTGTTCATTAACCCGGCACGGCTTTGGACTATAAGTCGCCAAGATTACCTATTTGGATTGCGCCATTGGAATCATGCGCTTATAGATCATTGGGTTATATTATTCAAATAGCCAAACTTGGCTGAATTTTCGTTATGGTATTGAATGAATAAGGTTTTTTCATACCAGATTATGTTATCTTTAATAGCCAACATGGCTGGATTTTTATTATGGTTATCAATACCCAATATTATAATTGAGGTTTTCAAAGTCGCTTTTAGCGCAATGGTTATCATATTATTAATGGATATGATTTATTCTACAATTGAAGGAATAGTCTGAGTCGGCTGCGGGCTACGACCCGGCACTTGGGGGCTACATTATTTAAATTGAGATTACATCAAATGTGCAAGTCTCATGTCGCTGCAAGCATGCACCATGACACTTGGGGGCTATCAATTGCTCACATCAACAGTTGAAGGTACAAAGCTTTTTATTCATTATATTGAAGGGTCCTTTGCTTTCAGTTGGTAAAGCACAAGGCTCTTAACCTTGTGGACGTGGATTCAAGTCCCATGATGGGAGTTACATCATATGATGTTATTATCATTGAAGTCTATATTTAGTCCCAGCTCAATATTATCTTCTTGAGCGGCCCTTGGGGGATACACATCATTGCTCAAATCTACATGATTACACCTACAAAGTCCCTGCTCATTATTACATAATGACCCGGCCCTTGGGGGCTACACTCGGTGGAAGTTTTTATGAGTATAAGACAATTACAAGTCCCGAGTTCTTTTAAGCAGGACAACCCGACACTTGGGGCTACATAGTATGGAGTATTCATTTTTTGCTAGTCCTTTGGGATGAACAACACGGATTTCTTTGAAAGTGGCAGTATTTATATTGAAGCAAAAGTCTTAAGCTACCACTTTGTTCTGCTCAAAGACTTGGGGGCTACAGATATTATATTATTATCGAGGAAATATTTTCAAATTCTCTGATTGAGCAAACTAGGTTGACCCGGCGTCACCAATCATTATGGCCCTGTGGCTGCAACCCGGCGTCATTAATAATCATGAACCGGCGTTGGCAAACAATCATGAACCGGTGTCTGCAACAATCATGACCCGGTACCATCAATATTTATAAACCGGTGATCTTGGCAATGATAAACGGCAAGTTTTACGTCCTTAAACCGGCTGAAGATTGGATGAATATTTCAAGGACCGATATTGTTTTTAAGCATTGGGAGTTGAATCAAAGGAGTTATCCTTCACAATATATTTTCTCTGTGAGAAATCAACGTCAGCAAATTGAGTATGAAGCTGGCTTGTTGACCCGAATTATCTAGAAGGAGGAAATGACAAGGATTTAAGGATGATCAGATGTTGGTTTACAAGAATTCTTAACCCGGAGCATAATCTGTCAAGTTTGTTCTTGTGTTTATTTCACAGGATCAGTTTAACATGGATAAATCCAAATTAAACTGGGGGCTAATGTCGGGATATACCTCTTGGCGTAAACCGCCCGGAAGTATAACCCGCCGGACTTGGCGGTTTACGAAGAACCCGCCGACACTTGGCGGTTCATGGCGACCCGCCGGTTTACAGTTCATTGGTAATCCGCAGCGGGTCGAGGAGCAACAAGACCGGTGGCCCGGTTGGCGGTTCATGAAGGCCGGTTCAACTACGGTGGGCGGTTTAAGAGGAAAGACATAAGGAATATTTGTCTTACAAGGAGTTAAGACCTGGACTTGTATCTGGTTTGTATTAGAGATAGACTAGTCCTAATCCTAATAGGACTCCACATGTAACCCGCCCTTCAACATATATAAGGAGGCGGGGCTCTAAAGGGGACAGGCGACAAGCAAACAACAATATCTAGGGCTAGACACAACTAGAGGAGAGCCGGTTCTGGCGACTCCCTCATGATCATAATGAGACCTAGCCTCAAACAGCACGTAGGGCTATTACGGATGATGTTTCCGGGGCGAAGCTGTCTAAATCCCTGTCTTGTGTTGCGTCTCTCGATTCCGCTCAACCCCTCTCAAGCTACCACATAGATGCGTTGGCCTCGCGACTAAGTCCTGACACTAAGGACATCTGGCGTGTTAATTCCACGACAGCGCCCGTCCGGGGCGGTCGGTGGTGTGGAGGACGTGCGCGAGCGCGCCCGGGAGCATCGCGCCCTTCGCCAAGGATTTCTTCGAAGGGCGGCCGACGCGGTGAGCCTTCTTGGTGAAGAGCTTGCTGACGAAGACGCGCGCCTTGAGGCCGAGGGCCTGCGCCTGGCCGCAGAGTGGCGTGAGCTGGAGGGTGCTGCCGCCCTTGCGCGTCGCCAGCGCGAACTTGATGACGAGGAAGCCAAGGCGTCGCTGGCAGCCTCTCGGGAGGCCTGTTTTCGGGCCGTCGTGGAGGCCCGGGCAGCTGACAGGCGGTGAGAGGCGGCAGAGGAGCGGGCACGGGAAGCCCTGGCCTGGTGCCACTCATTTGGAGGAGCAAAGCGGGCTGCTGAGGCAGCCTCAGCGTCGATGAAGGTGGCCTCTGGCGACTCGGGCGGAGCTCGAGGCGTGAAGAGGCGCCGACGCCGAAGCCGCCCGGCCTGGCAGTCTGGCGCTTGGAGACGAGGGAACGCTTGGCGGCGGGCGGAGGATGAGGTTGCCGCACGGGAAGCCCAGCGTCATGGAGGAGGTCGGACGCCGAGTGGCGGCGGCGCTTGAACCTCGAGCGCTTGAGTTTGAGGAGCGGATGGGGTTGATCAAGGCCGAGGCTGAGGCAGGACTTACTGCCTTGAGGACGAAACTGGAGGAGGCTATCTGGCAGGCCGATGCTCTTGAGCCGCCCTTGAGGTGGCGCAGAGGGAGTCCACCACCTCTCAGGCCGAGGCGCTCCTTCTTCGCCAGCGGGTGGAGGAGGCCGAGGCTGTTGCGCGCCAGAATGCGGACGAGATGCGTCAGCGGCGAGTCTTGGACCATGAGCACCACCCCATGCTCGCCACGCTCCCGGAAAGAGCTAATGTGGCCTTGGATAACATCTGCGAGGCGGCGGTAGGCCAGCCGCACGCGGCCAATTACGCCGGCAACCTTCAATTCTTCACTAACGTGGTGGCGCTTGGAGGCGCCTTGATCGGTCGAGGCGACAGGTTGGTGGAGGAGGAGCAGCGTGCTGCTCGGCGCGCCTTCTCTCGTGTCGTCAGCCATCTCCGGGACATGGAACCTCCGCCCGATTTTGGCCGCCATCGCCCAGTTCCCGAGCCGTCCGGGCGACTGGCGCCAGGTGGAAGACAACGTGGATGCCATCGTTCGGGCCTTCGCTTCAGATGACGACGGCGTGGTCGTGGCCGCCGATGAGGGCGGCGTGGTGAATGGCCCGGACGCCACCGACGATCACGTGGACAGCGACGGTGAGGCCAGCGACGCCAGCCACGGCTCGGGAGGTGCTCCTGAGGATGCATTGGGGGATTTGTCCGACTGATTATGTATTGTCCTCGTTCCGTTACCCTGCACGAGAAGAACTCAGGTTTTGGCCTGATGGAGGTGAGAGCATTTTGGGAGGGGGAGCCCCTCATGTAAGACTTGTGTTCTACGTATTAGCAGGTGTTACATCGCCCATACGCCCGCGCCAAGTGGTAGGCCAGGCGACGCGCTAGTTTGATGGTTTACCTTCGTTTCATATGAGCCCCGAGATAGCATGCGGGAGGCTGCGGCAATCCGAGTGTATATCGATTGAATCCGTAGGACCTGCGGCAAAAACCCTCCGGAGAGGACGCCTTGGGCGACATCTTTGGGCTGTCACGCATAAGCTTGGCTGGCTCGGCTCGCAAAGGGGCTCGCGAGGGGAGGCGGCTGAGGCGGAGTTGTAAATCAAAGCGAGAGATTTGCTCGAACGAGACTAAGCACCCCTTCCCCGAATACACGCAAAATCTTCAAGCTCAAATTCAACTTAAATCCAACGGGGGAAAACGACAGCCAGAGGAAAAACCAAATGAAAGCAGAAAAAAGGCCGCGTTCGGCACCTAGTCTAGTCTTGGACGTCTTCTCACCAGCGCGGAGCTAAGTGCTGCTACTGTGTGTAGGAGGGAGCCCCAGGGCCTGAGGCCGACACCCCTGAGACTCCGGGGCGTGTACAGCCCCACTCATTATTACGTGAGAGTGTCACGGGGCGGCGAGCTTCACAGGCACTGGGCCTTCTTCACAGGTACCGGCCTTGCTTCATATCGCCAGACGAGGGCCCCGCCTTGCGCCACACTCTAGTGCCACCAACGACGACCGGAAACCAGGACGCCGCCGGTGGGGTAGAGCGGTTGCCAGCGGTTCCCCCGACGACCACGGGTCCTCCGCCCGGGGCAGGCCCTGAGGCACCTCCCCAGCAGAGGGCCTACCTCCTGCAAACGCCTTGCTCCGAACGCCGCGGTGGTGATGTCGGATCTCTGCCCCTCTCCGGCAGCCCCCTGCGCCCCCCTCCCGAGGGGTAGGAGACTGAGGCCAGGCGGGCAGCTGTTCGTCGTGGCGACCTGTACCTCCTGCGACCTATGGTTAGCGTATGTTTGCTCTTGAGGAAGTAGAGGTACCAGATAATCGTCGCCCCCGGCGTGACCAGTGGGGCCATCTCGAGACTCCTGGAAGAGCGCGGCTTCTGGCGCCTCATCCCCCCAGATTGGGCTGAGGAGCGAGTCTTGTTCTCCCTCATGCGGTGCCCTGGTCCATCATGTGGGGCACGTATTCTTCAGCGCCGTCATCCAGAAGGCCCACGCCCGTAGTCTTGGCGTGCCTTGTTGCTCTGCTTGATGCGCCCGCCGTGGGGTGGTGGCGCGGTGGTCCACCAGGGTCGTGAGTTGCGTCGGGTCCTTCTTCTCCACGGGCCGGGCGGGGCAACCCGCCACCCGGCCCAGCTGAACTTTCCTTGGGCCAGTCTTTGGAGTAGCTTTGGAGCCAGCAGCGTGGAGCCCGTGCGGGCCGCCCTCGGCCTGAGGTGGGAGTTGGGTGCAGAAGGGGTGAGCCCCCGAGGCGGCGAAGCCCAGGAGCTCCGCCACTTGCTCCAGCAGCACGTCGCGGCCGCTCTCCAGCAGCCTGCACTGCAATAGCTCTCGGGCCACTGTGAGCGCGGCCCTCGAGTTCACCTTCTCCCGACGGGTGTAGGGTGATGTGGTCGCGGCGTGGTTGGAGGCTCTTGCTGCCGACCGCGCCTGTCGCGGTGTGAGCGCCGTCGAACTGTCACGCATCGCCCATGACCAATGACACCCTGCGGACCCTTGAGCTACTGGGCACGGGTCGCCCGAGGCGGCGGCTCTGGGCGGGCCACGCCGCCCATGGATCTGGGTTGCCAGCAGTCGCCGGTCATGGCGGCAGCGATCTGACGGGACACGAGGTGGCGAAGGCGGATTCGGCGCACCCCTACCTGGCGCGCCAAATGTCGGATCACGGGTTTCGGCAGACCCTTAAGGTTCGAACTCTAGGGTGCGCACGGAGATCCAACCCTCCACCGTCTCGTTCCTCGCCGAATCGCAGGGACCTAAACTACTAACAAGAACAACACAAGAGACACAAGATTTATACTAGTTCGGGCCACCGTTGTGGTGTAATACCCTACTCTAGTTTGTGGTGTGTGGATTGCCTCTGGGGCTGATGAAGAACAGTACAGGGAAGAACAGCCTCGCGAGGGTCTGTTCTTGGTGGGTGTGATGAACTGCTAGGTGGTGCCCCGTCGCTCTAGCTTGAGGAACGGGTTTCTCTCTCTCTGGATTCCGAATGCTCGATCCGATCGTCCTTCCTCCTCTCTCTCTCTGGGTGTGGCTACCCCTATTTATAGGCGAAGGCCCTGGGCCTCTTCCCAAATATCGAGCGGGAAGGGCGCCAACAATTGGCCATTTTGAAGGGGAACAGCGGGGTACACTTATCCTGACTAAAGTTGGTCCTCGCCTGCCAAAGGCTCTGGTGATGACGCCTACTTGGGCTCCATGATGACTGCATTCCAGCCGTTGGGGCTGGTCTTGGTCTTGTTGCACCGAAACGGATGCCTTTGCTTGATGCTCTTTCCTGCGCTTGCCCCCTTTTGCACCAAAGAGGAAAGGAGGACGCTGCGCGGGCTGGCGCCCTTGGTCGTCATGGCTTACGTCACGGGCACCTCGCGAGGTACCCCGCCTTGAGTTCTCCGCCTCCTCATGAGCCAGCACGACGAGGCCGCGCCTGAGGAAGCTCTTGGTCATCCGCCCATGAGGCTTGGCCCCTCGCGAGGGTCTTGAGCTTGTGTTGATGAAGATGGGCCGTCTGGGCCTCCTTTGAGCCACGGCGGGGCCGAGCGAGCAAGTCTGGGGACCCCCGTTCCCAGAACACTGACAAACACTTAGACAAGCATTGGCCCGGGGGGGCTAAAATAAAGATGACCCTTGGGTTAATTACTCCCAAGGGAAAGGTATAGGTGGTAGGCAAATGATAAAACCAATGTTGGGCCTTGCTGGAGGAGTTTTATTCAAAGTGAATAGTCAAGGGGGTCCCATAAATCACCGAACCGCGTTAGGGACGCAAAATCCGGGAACATAATACCGATATGACGAAAACTAGGGCGGCAAGAGTGGAACAAAACACCAGGCATAAGGCCGAGCCTTCCACCCTTTACCAAGTATATAGATGCATTAATTAAATAAGAGATATTGTGATATCCCAACATAATCCTGTCCACCATGGAGCAATCTTCAACTTCACCTGCAACTAGCAACGCTATAAGAGGGCTGAGCAAAGCGGTAACATAGCCAAGCTACGGTTTGCTAGGAAGGGTGACAAAGGTTAGAGGTTCATGGCAGGGAGGCTTGATGAGCAAAAGATAGGTAGCGCAGCAAAGCGATATAACGAAGCAACTAGCATAGCAATGATAGTAGTGAGATCCAGGGTAGCGGTCATCTTGCCTGAAATCCCGCTAGGAAGAAGAACGAGTCCATGAAGAAGATGAAGCCACGAAGATGAACCAAGCGTGAAGCGAGCGAGTCCTCATGATCGCAAAGAAACGGGAACTATCGAGAAGAAGCACACAACATAGTAAACACACCACACATGAACAAGACATGATGCAAAACAAGCATGATGCATGACAAGGCTAGATGAGGCTACTCATGGCAAGAGATGATGCAAACAAGAGCAACACATCAAAGCAAGTTTAAAAGAGGCCGGAAACAACATATAACAATTCCGGTAAGTCCTCATATGCAAATTTTGAAATTGGTCCAGATCTGAATAAACCTTATGTTCAAGTTATTAAACAGCAAGTTAATATGCACCAAGATGATCGACACGAGATTCTAGTCAAGTTACATATAAAGTTCATTAGATTTGGAGCTATGGCCTAGAAGATATGAGCAAAACAAATTTAAACATGGCATTGATGCAAAATGCATACAAACATCAAACAAACACCTCAAAACAAAGATGCAACATGATAATATGAAACTACATGCAAATCTAAGCAAGTTTCATATAGAGCACACTCAAAACGGAGCAACAGTGCAACAGATACACTCTATACAAGATGTGACAACAATCTGTAAAAAACAGCAACTAGGCATATTGCAAGCATCAAAACAGCTAGCTGCAGCACCCCAACATAAGAATAAAAGGCATGGGCATGAAGTACAGGTAAAGCATGACAAAACATGAACACTGAGCTATCTCCAGAAATCACTAGAACATGCTCAAACACAAATGTCAAGATTGCATATATTAACAATTTCAGACTTTGCAGAAATAACATCAGGTTGCAATGTTTAGAGCTATCAAACAACATGTTACAGGAACTTACCATGGCAAACAAAGGCATGGAATGAATCTATTAAATGCATAGAACAAAAGCCCTTTACTGACCATGAGCCAAAAAGGATCAGAAGATACGATGGCACCCATGTAAACATGGCAAGTTATATGACAGATTCAAACATGGCAGGAACAATAAGTAGGCATGTTGGTGAGCTTGAAACACTCACCACAGAGCAATAAATGGCATGGAAAGACAACTAACAGTAAGAATACATGTTTGAGAAGCTAAGAATGGCAAGAACAAGTTCATAGGGTGCATGTATCACTAACAAAACACACGGCAAAACTGAACTTAATGTTAACAGGCTGACAGCAACATTATTTAGCAAATTTGGAGCAAGAAAACAACAAGCTACAGCAGGCTATAAATGCAAACAGGGGCATTAATGGATATAGAATGACATGTAAAACAAAACATACTTAGTGAACATCTCCAGATTATGCATAGAATGACTAGTAGCAACATGTTTATATAGCATCACGAAATAACAGATTCAACCTAGCAAAACAGTAACAGCAAGTACCCTACTTAACAAGCTCGATGCACTCACTACAAGACCCACAGAAAAAATACATGGATTGCACCACTGTGAAGATGGCATGATGTAGCACAAAACACATGTAGAGCTCATGCTCATAAGATGCACACATCAAATGCAACAAAAATGACAAAACATAAAGTTATAACAGTTTCAGCAGGTTAACATCACATAGCACTTTTGCAACGATGATTCAGGCATCAAGATGAGATAAAACAAACATGACACAATGGAACAAAATGAAGAGCATCTCATGGCGAACATTTTGACATATTATGCACGCAAAACGAAGCAATATGCAGAGAGTTATGGCATGATGAACATGGGTACATATGATGAAAACCCAGGGACTTGGAGGAATTTCGGGGTCAACCTCCGAAAACGGATCTGGATCTGGAGTTCGCCGGAGTTCGGACTTCGAGGCGACCGGAGTTGGAGAGGAGGAGCGGGGCCGGCGGGCAGCCGGGCAGGGAGCCGGGCGGCGAGGGGAGGCGCAGGCGGAGGCGGCGGGCCGAGTGGAGGCGCTGGCGGACGACGCCGGCGGACGGACGCTGGGCGCGGGCGGCGGAGTCGGGCTCAGCGAGGCTCGGTGGCCGGAGCTCGACGGGCGGCGGCGGTCGGGCACTGGGCGCCTATGGGCGGGGCGGCGGCCGGGCCCAGGCGGGCGGATCTGGGCTGGCAGGCCAGCGGTGGAGGATCTGGCGACAAGTGGCGGGCGGCGATTGGCTGGGGAGTCGGCGGCGGACGTGTCCGGCGCGGCGCGGACACGTCTGGCGCGCGGAGGAAGAAGAAGGCTAGGTTAGGGTTGATTTGATCCGAAATTTCGGGGGAGGGGGTGTTTAAATAGGTACAGGGAGCTAGGAGACTCCAAATGGGGTGCGGTTTTCGCCCACACGATCGTGATCGAGCGACCGAGAGCATGGAGGGGGTTTGGATGGGTTTTGGGCCACTTTGGAGGGGTGTTGGGCTGCAAGACAAAAGAGGCTTACCCGGTTAACCGTTGGGGTGTCAAACGGACTCCAAATGACACGAAACTGGACAGGCGGTCTACGGGTGCTATACCAAGGCCGCTTGGTAAAACTCGGGCCATTCCGAGAAAGTTTAACACCCGCTCACAACGAGAGACAAAAAGGGGGACGCCAGAGGACATAGGAGTGTCGGATTGCAAAATGGACAACGGGGAAAATGCTCGGATGCATGAGACGAACACGTATGCCAATGTGATGCACATAATGACATGATATGAAATGCAGATGATGACATGGCAAAGTGCAACACGCAAGCAAATGACATGGCAAAGAAGGCGAATAACTGGCGGACACCTGGCGCATCGAATCCGGGGCGTTACAGTGCCCGAAGGTGGTTGTGTTAGCGGAAACGAGGCAATCAGATATGCGGGCTTTATAACTTTCACTTAGTCATAGGAGCTTTAAACTGGGGAAGCTAGCTATGATCCCCCGGTTAGTGTTCGGCGACATCCGAGGTCAAGCCGTAAACACTTCGGCCAATGTTATGAATGGCCCGTCATTCAACATAGTCATCGGATCGCTGACCAGTTTACGCCTATTGTGACATTCAGTTTCCGGCCTTCTCCACTGAGGTGCTTAACCATGCGAGCCGGAAGCACAATCACAGTGGTTCTCTCTTTGCACGCCTAGCCGAACAAAGCGGAATGTAGGAGGCAAGCACAGGAGCCGGGCAACCCAACTATTGACCGAAGACACAATTCGAAACCGATGCATATATAGCAATGTCCGGGAATGTTTTTGCCGTATCCCTAAAGGTGTCGGCGTTGCACTGCGTGACTAATGCTGGAAGCGCACAAATAGTTTAAAAGTTCCATAGGCTCAAAAAGCCAAAACACTTATTGAAAATTTTAATGTCCGAACTAGATCAAGTGTTCGGTGCCAATCCGAAAATTGGACTTTAAAAAAAAGGTGCTTCTGCCATGATTTAACATGACACGTCCTATCTCAAGACTTCAAGCAGGTCAGCCTATGGCTTCAACCTCCTTATCCTGAAAGCGGAGTGCTTCTTCGAGGCTAGTTTAGCAAACTGCACTCGGGCGGATTTAGAGAGAAGCAAGGCTATCCGGCTACTGACCACGCACTTGCATCAAGAAAGGAGTGATAGAAAAAGACTTTGCAACGACTAATAAGAACACTTATTATAAAACAGCTCACATAAATTTAAGAGCCCCTGAGTGACTTGGGTAAAAGAATGATTGTATGGACCGAAGTACTTATATCATATCTAAGTTCACCTGAACTTTAAACGCGTCTTAACCGACCGTCGACTTCTCCCTCTTTGGTCAAAGACCGAAAAGTGTTATGTACTCCACCTGTCGAGAATATCGACGGTGTTTCCGATAACCAGGCAATCAGGTCATAAGGTCATAGCAGACAAAAGTG
Organism: Aegilops bicornis; assembly: GCA_021605145.1. NCBI lineage: Eukaryota > Viridiplantae > Streptophyta > Magnoliopsida > Poales > Poaceae > Aegilops > Aegilops bicornis. The sequence goes on along the minus strand of CM038672.1, from coordinate 495,542,375 downwards.
CGCTCGGGGAACTTATGCTATATTCTTGATAAAGTGTAAGAAGCATCTTCGAAGAAAATAGTACCCCCACCGATACCTTTCTTCGGTGCTCATTGTTAATATGAGACTTGTGCAATAGAGTTTTTGTACTCATGAGTTCCATTGTGTGCCGACCATCATTGAAAACAGTAAGAGCGCTAGCTTTCGGCTTCACCCAGTCTGAGGTCCGGCTCGGGCGACCCGATCGTGACAATCGCAGAGGTGCTCCCTTCACTCCCTAGCCGAACAATCGGAAACGTAGGGGTAAACACAGGAGCAAGGCAACCCAGCTTGCAAATCACTTCGGTCAATATGGTGCATATTTTGGCGTAATACACGAACAAGGGACGAAGCCGTACAAGTATAATCATATGCAAGAGGAAAAGCTCCAGCAAGGGTGCCCCCAAGTAAACGGGGTATTTGAATTTGTGCGTCACAAACAAAGTTTGGACAAGGAAATTTTTACAAGCAACTTTTTTTCCAAAAGAGTATAATGCTTGATCAAACCGAACATAAATTTAAAATCTAAAACTTTGAGCATGAAGGCAACTTAGCTGGTTAATGTGTTCGGTATTGATGACGCGGTCCAAGCTTGATGCGGGGCAAGGTTCCATCCCCCAAGCCGGTCCCGCGGTGGCGGAGCAAAGAGCTCGGCACTTCGAAGTGGTGACATAACACGGTCAATGCAGGCCAGCAGAGTGATGCCGAAGTCCCCGGCATGGGGTAATGAAGTGTTGACGAAGCCCCCCGTCCAGCCAAGGTGACGCCAAAGGATATAGTCCGGCTGGATCATTTTCCTGTGCACAAAAAATAGTGCAGACCGGGGATAAGAGTAATAAAAAATGTTGCATAATAAATAATTTATGCAAAGTGAGTAATAAAAGAAATATGGCCTGGCGCCAAAGTCAATGTCGATGCAGGGCATCAGTGTGATGCGGTAAAGGTGTGGCAAAGCCTGAATTCACAGGTCGGTCCGAGTTCCGGATGCGGCGTTCGCTGGACTATGTACGGAAACTGACTGAACTGCCATGCGATCATCGTTAATGCGGCCACCATTTGATAGACCTGCGTACATATGATGGATAAACCAGAGTAATAATTCCTTGGGAAAAATGAACCCAAACAAGCAAAAAAATACTAGGATTAATAGCACCTGGTTTATTTATTGTAGCAATCCGAAGAAAGGTGATTCCCAAAATTGGAACTCGATCCGCACACCCATTGCCTGACGGGTGATAAAGCGACGGCATGGCAATGCTGGCAAAGGTTGGCTCGCCAAGGCAAAGCCCTCGGTCCAGCTAACGTGACGGAGCTGGTCGGCTAGTGATGCCGAAGTCTCTGGAGTATAGGTTGATGAAGATATGATGAAGCCCCCGGTCCAGCCGAGATGTCGAAGCCTCGATGTCAGCCGATGAGTCGAAGTAGGTCGGCGTGATGGACACCGGCTCGAAGGAGCAGCAGTGCGGCTCTGCCGATGCAGGTCATGACATAGTCAATGCCGGCTTGATGAAGTGACCGTGTTTAGCGCAGGTCGGCGGTCGTGGAGCAATATTGCTGGACTGGTTTGACACCAGCATGATGTTGAAGATCATGTTCAAAAGATTTTAAAGTTAGTGGGATGTGTTCGGGAACAAAACACAATACCCCATACAAAACTTCCTTCAAAAAAGGATGTCCGAAATCCCGTTTGTAAAAAAGACGAACTCGGGTCGGATTCATTTTCGCGCAGAAAACAGATCAGAAAAGTGATGCACTAATCGGAAGGTTCCCGGAGTTTGGACGGTCGGATCGAGCTGAAATTTTGAGGGTGGTAGATATAGGAATTCCGCAGCCGATCAACGGTTTGATCTTCCAAAATGCCTTGAGCTAGAAGCTGGACACCACGCCCTAAACTCATCCAGATTCTCGTCCAGATTTAACAGGGCTCCGGTATATCGCGAATTGCCAGAGATTCCTCCATCGGAACTCGACGAAATTTTCCAGGGTTGTTGTAGACTCAATTCCGCACAATTCCACTGAAGCAATTGTTAAAACGACACTTGAGGAGGCGGTGGCGGCGGGCACAAGTCCGCTGTCCAGAAAAATAGTACGATCGCCCGAGGGCAATGTTGATGTTGAGCCCCCGGGCTCCCTAGATGATTCCTCCATGATCTTGGTAGAGATCGGAGTTGATGTTGATGAAGGACCTCATCCGAACATGACGATCGAAGGTAGGGCGCAGTCCTTGGTCGAACTAAGGTGACCAGTCGAGCTGGTGCCGAAGATGCCGAGGTCGCAGTTGATCTGCAGGCGAGCCATCGACCTTTTCCCGAACACACAGCGGAACTCTCAATGAAAGCACCAATGTCGGTGTCAAAACCGGCGGATCTCGGGTAGGGGGTCCTGAACTGTGCGTCTAAGGATGATGGTAACAGGAGACAGGGGACACGATGTTTACCCAGGTTCGGACCCTCTCTATGGAGGTAATACCCTACTTCCTGCTTGATTGATCTTGATGATATGAGTATTACAAGAGTTGATCTACCACGAGATCGTAGAGGCTAAACCCTAGAAGCTAGCCTATGGTATGATTGTTGTTGTTTTTATCGACTAGCCTGGCCTCGGTTTATATAATGCACCAGAGACCTAGGATAACAAGAGTCCTAACCGAATACGCCGGTGGGGGAGGAGTCCTTGTCTTGATCGCCAAGTCTTGTGGAATCTTGCTTGTATGCGGCAGCTGTCCGGACTGGCCCATGAGTATACGGCCATGGGGGTCCTCGGCCCAATCCAACTGATCGGGAGACGACGTGGTGAGTACCCCCTAGTCCAGGACACCATCAGAGGGATACCAATGAAATGGAAAGCCTCGTCAAGACAAGCAACAGAAAAAGAATCTTCACCACGAAGGAGTGCATCAAGGTGCAACGATATAAGACCCGCACTCAAGATAAATCCTTTCACGAAACCACCAAGGAAAAAGGTGGACGTGAAAGAATAAGGATATCAAGGAAGTCATAAATATACCAATAAGATGTTTGCTTGAAAGCATAGCACATGGCTAGATATGGTGTTATTGTATATAAATGAACTCCTACCACACCTCCATCAAAGACATCACAACTAGCAACAAGAGATCATCGTTGGGATGCTTTGAGAAAGGAAACAAGTATCACAAGGTGAAATGAATATCATGCCAGGATGCAACCTACACAAGGTTGAGTGCAAGAGAAATGCATGAATATATACTTGTTACCGAGATAGCATTGGAAGGATGTAGAAGATACCAATTGAAGGTATTAGATAGTAGTTCATTGAACATCCTAGCTCGACTCCAATAAGCACATGGTGACACCACCTTCCTTGCGAGTGAGCCGAGCATCCAATGCATCTCCAATTGTTCCGAGAACAAAAACACAAACAAAATGGTACCCAAACTCATTGGGACCAAAGAGTTAGAAACACCAATACATAGGACAAACTCCATATAAATATGTGCACATAGATATGAAATAAATATCATGCACATCTCATCCAATTTGAGACTTGGTGGAGTTTCCCCTATATATTGGGTCAAAGAAAGAAGGCATGCCAAATAAAATACATGAAGTAAATATGCATGCTAAAGAATTTCAAGAACCAACACCAAATGAAAAAGGAATACCAAGTGAAAAGGATACCAAATTGAGAAAACATCACTTGGAAGATATCAATTAAAATATACATCAAGGAATGATATATCCATTGACACACGCAAAAAGAAAGATGTCAAACTCCCAAAAGAGAGAATGGTTCCAAATAAACCAAACGCTCTACAAAGTTTCATGATGGTACAAAGTACCAAAAAGAAACGGTTTGCGTTCCACCAACAGACACTTGATTAGGATCACAAGGTGAGTGTTCTAAGATAAATAGGATAGCTCCCCCAAGCATTGTGCATTATAGAGAATTTGCATTTGAATACAAAATGCACAAGATGGGATCACCACTTTCACTATATCTATAAAAACACTAGACAAGCTCAAGGAATTACAAGATCCACAAGTGGTATGGAATACAATGGGAGTTGACATAATCGTAGGTAAGAGATAAGGCAAATAAAATCAAAGGCCAATGTAAAGATGATCAACAATTTCTACCACATAAATGATTACCAATTGTCAAGAGACAAGAAGTATTTGGAAATAATTCCCGGTGGTAGATTTCAAAGATATCCATCATCATCTTCACACCAAACACAAAAGCAAATTGCAACTTGTAGAGCTAACATGCCACCTAGGAACAAGATAATTTACAATATCAATTCTAGGTGACAATATCTCAAATGTACACATTTTCTAGGCTTGTAATTTGCACATAGCACATTACTCCCCCATAATGTGATACCAAAGAAAACTTCACAAGAGGCAATAAGAATCCAACAAGAGATAATTAATGGACTATTTAGAATTTGAATTTCTCATGAGAAGACATACCACATAGAGACTAGATAATCTTATAATATCAATACTAGGTGGTATTCCTCATGTACACACATTTATAGGATTGCGAAGTGCACAAAGCACATCACTCCCCCAAATGGGATGTTCCATTAATCTCTCACAAGAGTCAACTAAGATACAAACAAGATGCAAAAAAGGCTAAACACAATACTCAAATGTACATGATGTGCAAACCAATCAAGCAAATTGGAAGCACAACATATACGCACACATGAAAGGTACAAAACCAAAACATGCAAAGGGGCAAGTAACTTTCAATGTAAACACTTTAAGTACCGCAAGAAGGCACATTGGATATAAGATAAAAACTTGATAACTCAATTGACTTGGCTTGAGACAATAAGAATGATGAAATCCCCTTAATTCTTCATAATGTAGCCAAGTATCCAATGACCTCCAACAACACCTATTGATCAAGTTTGAACTAGTTAGTCCCCAACCAAGTTGGGTCCTAAGAGGTTAGTCACAATAGGCTTGGCTACCCAAATGGTTATTTTCTTGACACCACTTTGAGTACCAACAAATTTGGCAAACACACTGCCAACCTTATCCTTCCCAAGAGAATAGACATCATCAATTAGAATAGGGTTGGATAAGGTACCATTCATGCATGAAGAAGCGACATGACCTTTCTCAAGACATAGGTAGCAAAATCTACTCTTCACTTTCTTCTCACTTGATTTCTCAATTTGAGAAGCATTAGCTTGAGTCTTCTTGGGAAGAGGCCTTTCTTAAACTTGAGGTTGAGCATGATAGTGAACTTGTGGTCGCTTCCCTTGTTGCTTGTCACTAATGGCCTTCTTCTTCAATGGGCAAGATCTAACATGATGCCCTTCAATTTTGCACTTGAAGAAAATTATCTGGGCCGACTTCTTGACTCGGTTTTGGCCCTTCTTCTTGTTCATCTTGGACTTCCTCTTCTTATTGGAGTTGAATCCAAGTCCACCTTTGTCATCGGGGGATTTTTGCACACTCAACATATTGTTGAGTGTGGACTTGCCTTCATGACACCTTTGCAAGTCAATCTTCAAAGAAGTGAGTTGGGTCTTGATCTCTTTGATTTCCTCTACATGGTTAGTCTCAAAAAAGTACTAGATGAAGTATAAGCTTAAATGTTAGAGCAACAAGTCAAGGAAAGTAATTCATCACAAGATGTAGCAGCATTATGAGTGGATGAATTATGAGGACTAGCACATGGCAATATAGCATTTAGACTTGAAATAGTGCTAGTATCCACATGAGGCTCACTAGATGTTACCTTAGTCATCATAGCCTCATGAGCTATCTTTAGCCCATTATGGGATACTAGAAGATTATCATGAGAGCTTGGGAGCTTTTCATGACTTTCTTCCAATTTCCCATAATTGCTAGATAGCAACGCAAATTGAGCCCTTAGCTCAACATTCTCCTTCAAAATGGATGCTTCACAAGAAATAGAGGTAGTAGAAAAAGCATCATCATTTAAGAAAAGAGGAGAAGGAAACTTTGCAAGATCTTTTCAATATGAAGCTTTACGTTGAGAATGAGACTCAGTGAGTTTGATGAGCTCACTCTTGATGACCCTTGAGCCATTTTTGAGGTGCCCAAAGTCCTCAAGGAGTTTGGTATGCGCAACTTCAAGCTTCTCATTTTTAGATTACAAATCATTGGCCACCTCAAGAGCTCTATCATGAGGTTCCCCCACTCTAGATAATTCTAGAGCAAAAGTATCCTCAAGAGATTCCTTGGTGGTTTGTTCAAGTTCAAGAGCTTGAGATAGGTTCGCAATCTCATTAGCGTAATCACGCTCATGAGCTTCCATTTTCTCAATGGTGGCCTCATGCTCCTCGAGATGAGATTCCAACTCCTCGATGTATTTCTTGCCCTCAATGGAAATAGACATTATTTCCATGAAGTTGGAACAAGCAAGTTTATTTTTATGAAGAGATTTAAAAATCATTTCCCCCTTAAATTTTAAGGAGGCAAAATTATCATTCTCTTGATCAATATTCTCATCATCATTAGCATCAACATCATCATCAAGAGATATATTGGGATTCGAAGTAGGAGATACATTCAAAGCCCTAGCCATAAGGCAAAAGTGGTAAACAGTAGATGATGATGTTGAATCCCTTGAAGCACCATTTAAGACCACATCTTGTTCCATGGAGTGTTGGATTTCCTCTACATTATTAGCACAATGACTCGAGGAAATACATGCATTTTTATCATGGCAACAAGACATAGCAAGCATATCATCATGAGATTTAGTCAAGCAGTTTATACAAGATATGCAAGAACTATAAACACAAGCATGTGAAACATGTAAGGTGCTCCTAGTGTTAAAGTCCAAAGATGGAGCATTGCAATAAGATAGTGATGAAGTGTCATCAACAATAAGCACACTATCATCATTGCAATGACCAACACTACTCACCATATCATTACCTTGTGGCAATCCACATGTAGGTGAAGTAGAAGAAGTTGAGAAGGCAACACGGCCGGAGGTGGAGGGAGAACGGTCAGCCCAACAAATCTTGGAAACACCATATTTAACTTGAAGCTTCGTCCACAACTCATGAGCATCCCGGAACGACATGAGTTGAAATATAACAACATTGCTCAAAACATCAAAAAGCACATTAGACGCTGGAGCATTGAGGAGATAAGAGTTTTTCTCATCCTATAAAGATAATCTTTGGGGATCCTTCGGAGGAGAAAAACCCATATCTACAATTCGCTCTAAATTTGGGTCCATGACCCTAAAGAGATTAAGCATGTGAATTATCCAAACATCAAAATTTGTGCCATCGAAACTAAGAGTGTTAGAGAATCCTAATCCCCTAATCGACATCTTTACTCTCTAGGCGGTTAAGCCTAAGAAAGGGAGACGAGGCTCTGATACCAATTGAAAGATCAAGGATGTCGCCTAGAGGGGGGTGAATAGGCACTTTAAAATAATCGGTTTAGGCTTGAACAAATCCAGAATAAACCTAGTGGTTAATTTGTCAAGCACAAAACCCACAACAACTAGGCTCACCTATGTGCACCAAGAACTTATGCTAAGCACGATAAACAACTATGTGATAGCAAGATATATAACATGAAACACTATGACTATCACAAAGTAAAGTGCATATGTAAAGGGCTCGGGTAAGAGATAACTGAGGCGCGCAGAGACGACGATGTATCCTGAAGTTCACACCCTTGCGGATGCTAATCTCCGTTTGGAGCGGTGTGGAGGCACAATGCTCCCCAAGAAGCCACTAGGGCCACCGTAATCTCCTCACGCCCTCTCACAATGCAAGATGTCATGATTCCACTAAGGGACCCTTGAGGGCGGTCACTGATGAAGCCAAGTACCTAGGGTAGGGTCATGGACCTGTCCAAGATACCCTCCCCAAGGACATCTCTTGAAGAAACCACCTTTCAGTCGACCTGGAAGGATTCCACTCGACAGACCTGAAGACACTCGACCATGAAGCCAACCACTCATTGCCGGAGATCTCTGATCGATCTGCACACAAACGGTCGGTCATTAAGTGGCTTTATGGCCATCATAGCACTTTATGTGGGACGTTACAGTAACTCCCTATCTTAATGTACCTTAATCCCTACATAGCCGAGAAATTTTGGAGGGGTGCAGCGAACTCTATATAAGCCACCCCCCTCCTCAGTGTAAAGGGTTCGCACCACTGTAACTCATACACACATAATACAGTCGACCGCCTCCGGGCTCCGAGACGTAGGGCTGTTACTTCCTCCGAGAAGTGCCTGAACTCATAAACGTCTTGCGTAAACAACTACTCCATAGCTAGGATCTTGCCTCTCCATACCTACCCCCCATTCTACTGTCAGACTTAGAACCATGACAGTTGGCGCCCACCGTGGGGCAGGTGTCTTAACGACTTGTTGGAGAAGTTGCAGTTTTTCCGATCCCCTTCGTCATGGTTTCAGGTGGAGTTTTGGTTGAGGGCCGCGAGATCCGTCTCGGCGCGCTCACGTTCATCGCTGACAACTCCGCTTGGCTGCAGGAGGCTCCACTCGACGTCGACGCACTCCCCGTCCGTGGGGCAACGCACTTTCACGCAGCGGCGTCCATGGCGTCCTCTGCGGCAGCCGTCGACCCAAGATGCAGTCGGCTCCTGTGCCGTCCTCCCTCCCAGTCTCTCGCCGGCGCAAGCGCTCCGGTCGGTCGAGGCTTCAGCGGTGGGTGAGGCACGCGGTGGCCCGCCAGTCGGCCACTCCGCAAGTCGCGGTAATCGAGCCCGACGAATCTGTCTACGACCTGTTCGATCTGTCGACTGGTTCCGCAGAGACTGCATCCGAGTGCGACAGCAGTGATCCAGCGGCGGAGGTTCTGATGGTAGACGGACCACGTAGTCCTCCTGGTTTCCCCCGCGCCGACGGAGGCGTTGGTGGAGGCGAGCCGGCGCAGGTTCACGAAGAGTATCAACCCGAGCCCCTCACTTTGCTGCAGAGGGAGGAGCTTCGCCGCCGGAACATGGATGCGCTTCACACTCCTATCGTTGGAGAAACCCCGAGGCCCGTGCCTTAGAAGACAGCGTTTGGCCAACTTGGCTGAACGCACTTTCGACTAGAAAATCTCCAGCGAGTGCTTTCGACGAGCAGCGCAACAACGAATACCGTCGTCCGGTCGGCGTCAACTCTTTCCACAACCGACTCAGGTATACCGAACTCCAATTCAGAATCTAGCATTTGCAGCCCGTATAGCGAGTCCATTCAGCCTTCGGTTAGAGGCTGGCGGAGGCTTGCTATAGATCGAAGATTTACTCTGTGCAGCAGGAGATCAAAATTCAGCTGTATCGCAGTCGCGGAATAGGATTCACAGCAGATCCGTCGCTGCGAATACAGTCCAGTCGGCTCATAGCCCAAGATCGCCCCCGAGGCATGAGGGACATGGAGGCCGGCGTGATTAGTATGAAGACCGATTCGATCATGATGATCGACGTCGAGTGCCCACTCCTCCCCCAAGGGGTGGATCATACGCGCCTCGATAGCAGGATGACAGACGCCATCACAGTGTTGGGCGAAGGAATCTAGTCAACCCCAGGGAACCAGGCTTTGATGCGAGATCCATTATCGTTCAAGGTCTAGTCGACAGGAACAGAGCTCACCGAGAAGGACATGACAGAGATGTGCCCACCAGCATCAGAGTACACGTCTCAGGACCAGAGTGTTTTAGCAGAACCATCAGGGCCGCGGTGATTCCTCCCAACTTCAGGTTGGCGACTTGAGTCAGTAAGTTCACCGGTGAGTCCAAGCCGGATACTTGGCTTGAGGACTACCGAGTGGCTATTCAGATTGGCGGCGGCAACGATGAAGTGGCCATGAAACACCTGCCTCTTATGTTGGAGGGCTCAGCCAGAGCATGGTTGAATCAGTTAGCACCCAATGAGCATTTACACTTGGGAAGATCTTGCCCGAGTGTTTGTCAGGACATTTGAAGGAACTTGCAAGTGGCCAGCAGGGTTGACAGAGTTGCAGTCGTGTGTGCAGAAGTCGAATGAAACTCTGAGGGATTACATCCAGAGATGGATCACATTGCATCACATGGTAGAGAATGTATCTGATCATCAGGCAGTCTGTGCCTTCAAGGAAGGCGTTAAGAACGAAGAGTTAAGTTTGAAATTTGGTCGGACCGGAGACATGACCCTGAGTTGAATGATGGAGTTTGCCACCAAGTACGCCAATGGTGAAGAAGAGGATCGGCTCCGGAGTGGCAAGTACAAGTCAGCCGCTAATGAAACCGGGGGAGGGAACTCCTGTCGGAAGCAGAAGCGGAAAGCCGAGCCAGCTACTCCTGGAGAAGCCTTGGTCGTGACTCCAGGAAAGTTCAAGGGGAAATCCAAGGGACCTTGGAACCCCAAGAAGGTGAAAGACCAAGATGGAAATGATGTATTGGACTTGCCATGTCACATTTCACACGAAGAAAGATGAAGAGGGTAAACTCATTTACCCAAAGCATACCACTTGACAGTGTCGGCTCTTGATTCAGCAGTTCCAGGGGAAGCAGCCCAAGGATAAGGAGAAGGAGTCGGACAAAGTTGAGGAGAAGGAATATAGTGACGGTGGATACCCCCAGGTCAATTCCACCCTGATGATTTTTGCTGACGTTGAAAGCAAAAGTCGATTGAAAGTTATCAACCGAGAAGTGAATATGGTCGCTCCGGCGACACCCAATTATCTGAGATGGTCACAGACCGCCATCACGTTCGACCAGTCTGATCACCCGAAGCACATAGCCACCCCTGGGAGGCAAGCTTTGGTGGTCGACCCAGTCGTCGAAGACACTCGACTAACTAAAGTTTTGATGGATGGTGGCGATTAGTGCGAACATCTTGTATCACGAGAGGCGTTGAAAGGGATGGGCATTCCGATGTCCAGACTTAGCACCAGCAACATGAGCTTCCATGGAGTCATTCCTGGAAAGAAGGCTGAGTCACTCGGCCAAATTGCTCTAGATGTCGTTTTTGGTGATTACAAGAATTTTCGTAAGGAAAAGTTGACCTTCGAGGTCGTGGATTTCCAGAGCGCTTATCACGCTATTCTAGGAAGGCTGGCGTATGCAAGTTTCATGGCTCGACCATGTTATGTATACCTCAAACTGAAGATGCCAGGCCCCAAAGGTGTGATCACTGTCACTGGCGATCAGAAGAAAGCAGAAGAGTGTTTTCAGAAAGGCTCTAAGATCGTTGATGCTCAGATGGCAGTGGTAGAGCTGCAAGAGTACCAGAAAACTGCAGACCTGAGTGATTTATTGCGAGCCAAGAAGCCCGCCACGGAGTCAGCATTTTAGTCGTCCGGTGAGACGAAACCGATTCATATTCACCCGACCGATCCCAATGCTGCTCCGACTCACATCTCAACAACACTCGACTCCAAATAGGAAGAAGCGCTCATCCAGTTCCTCCGTGAGAACTGGGACATCTTCGCATGGAAGCCCGCTGACATGCCGGGTGTTCCCAGGCGACTGGTTGAGCAACGTCTATGAGTCGACTCAAAAGTTAAACCTGTCAAAGAGCATCTTCGACGGTCTGCCGTCCAAAAGAGAAAGGCCATTGGCGAGGAGGTGGCTCGGCTCTTAGCAGCAGAGTTTATCCGAGAGATTTACCACTCCGAGTGGCTCGCCAACGTTGTCATGGTCCCTAAGAAGGACAAGTCACTTCGCATGTGCATCGACTTCAAACATATCAATCGGGCTTGCCCGAAAGATCATTTTCCTCTCCCCCGCATCGACCAAATAGTCGACTCGACTGCGGGATGTGAGTGGTTGTGTTTCTTAGACGCCTATTCCGGTTACCATCAGATCCGTCTGTATGGACCCGACGAGATCAAAACAGCTTTCATCACTCCATTCGGGTGCTTCTGTTATGTCACCATGCCATTCAGCCTCAAGAATGCCGGAGCCACGTCCATGAGAATGATTCAGAAGTGTTTGCTCACTCAAATCAGTCGGAATGTGGAAGCATACATGGATGATATTGTGGTCAAGTCACAGAAAGGTTCCGACCTGTTGATTGACCTTGCTGAAACATTTGCCAATCTCAGGAGGTATGATATCAAGCTTAATCCATCAAAGTGCACATTCGGAGTTCCTGGCGGAAAGTTACTCGGTTTTATCGTTTCCGAACGAGGAATCGACGCCAACCCAGAAAAAGTTGGCACTATACTCCGAATGAAACGCATACATGCGTGTGCACGATGTCCGAAGCTTCTTGGATGCTTGGCCGATTTAAGTCGATTCATCTCTCGTCTCGGTGAAAAGGCATTGCCTCTTTACCGCTGATGAAGAAGTCAGACAAGTTCGAGTGGACTCCCGAAGCTGATGCAGCGTTTGCAGAGCTAAAAGCTCTGCTCTCCACCCAGCCGGTGCTTGCTGCCCCAATCAGCAAAGAGCCTTTGCAGCTTTACATTGCATCCACAGGACAAGTCGTCAGTACAGTACTTACGGTCGAGCGGGAAGAAGAAGGAAAAGCCTTCAAAGTTCAGCACCCAATATATTATCTTTCTGAAGTATTGACCCCATCAAAGCAAAGATACCCTCATTATCAGAAGCTTGTTTATGGGATTTATATGACCACGAAGAAGGTTGCTCATTACTTCTCTGACCATTCCATTACAGTCGTCAGCGATGCCCCATTGTCAGAGATTCTGCACAACAGAGATGCAACCGGTCGAGTGGCGAAATGGGCGATTGAACTCCTTCCCCTTGATATCAAGTTTGAGGCAAAGAAAGCCATCAAGTCCCAAGCAGTAGCAGATTTCATCGCCGAGTGGATTGAACAGCAATTGCCGACTCAAGTTCACTCGAACCTTTGGACCATGTTCTTTGATGGTTCCAAGATCTGAATGGTTCAGTCTTTGGGGTAGTGTTAGTTTCCCCGAGGAGATAAGCTCGGATATGTGCTCCAGATTCACTTTGATTCTTCCAACAATGAAGCAGAATCTGAAGCCTTTGTTGTATGGGTTGCGTATGGCCATTTCACTTTCGGCATCCGTCGCCTCATGGTCTATGGCGACTCAGATCTAGTGGTTAATCGGTGATGAAGGAGTGGGATGTCGAAGTCCAGCCATATTTGGTTATTGCAATGCAGTGAGGAAGCTAGAGAAGAAGTTTGAGGGTTAGAGCTTCATCATGTACCCATTGAAAAATCAAGCTGCTGATGATTTGGCGAAAATAGGGTCCAAGAGGGAAGCCATTCCCAGTGATGTGTTTTTGGAGCACATGCACACACCGTCAATTCAAGATGATCCTTTCACCGAAGAAGCCCCACAGCCAAAAAGTGCCACTCATCCGACTGAAGTTGAGGTCCCAGCTGTGGTCGACCTGATCATGGAAGTCGTGGTCATCACTCCCGATGACGATAAAGGTTGCACATCGCGTATATCCTAAGGAAAGAGCTCCCGGAGAACAAAGAAGAGGCTCGACGGATCGTCCGCCGATCCAAGGCCTTTACTATGATCAAGGGACGGTTGTACAGATAAAGCGGTCGAGTCGGCGAAATGCATAACACCGTAAGAAGGTCGGATAATTCTTGATGATATCCACTTTCGAGGGACTGTGGTCATCATGCGTCCTCTCGGACCATTGTGGCTAAAGCATACCGGCGGATTTTCTTGGCCAAAAGCAAATGAAATGGCAAAGAAAATAGTCGACAAGTGTGAAGGATGTCGGTTCTATTCCAATATGTCACACAAACCCGCCTCAGCCTTGAAGACCATTCCACTCGTGCGGCCCTTCGCGGTTTGGGGATTGGATATGATTGGACCAGCGAGAAGCTGGCGAAGCGGCTTCACTCACTTGCTAGTGGCAGTCGACAAGTTTACTAAGTGGATCGAAGCTAAGCCTATCAAGAATCTCGATGCCTGCACTGCTATCAGTTTCATCAGAGAGTTGATATTCAGATATGGAGTTCCGCATAGCATCATCAGCGACAATGGGTCAAACTTCGATTACGACAAATTCAAAGCCTTTTGCGCCTCTCAAGGCACGCGAGTCGACTATGCTTGATTGCTCACCCGGTCGAATGGACAAGCAGAACGAGCAAATGGTCTAATTCTCAAAGGACTGAAACCCCGGTTGATGCGCGATCTCAAGCATGCAGCAGGAGCGTGGGTCGACGAACTTCCATCATTTCTTTGGGGATTGAGGACCACTCCTAATCGGTCGACTGGGAGAACTCCATTCTTTCTAGTCTATGGAGCTGAAGCACTTTTGCCGAGTAACCTGCTTCACAATGCACCTCGAGTCGAACTCTACTCTGAAGATGAAGCGGAGCAAGCCCGATAAGATGCAGTCGACCTCCTAGAAGACGAGAGAGAGATGGCCCTGATCCGCTCGACCATCTATCAGCAGGACTTGCGTCGATTCCATGCTAGAAATGTGAAGAGCCGAACCTTCCAAGAAGGAGACTTGGTCCTCCGAGTGGATCAACAGAAACCACACAAGCTCGCTCCCACTTGGGAAGGTCCTTCATCGTCACTAGAGTTCTCCACAATGGAGCATACCATCTTTACAACGTCGATCGCAGATTGATGAGCCTCGAGCTTGGAATGCGGAGCTGCTCCGCCCCTTTTATACTTAAGTACTCACTCGGGTGAGATGTAATAAAAGTACCTCTATAGTTTGTTTATCGAAGACAAGAATGTTATAATTTTCCCAGTGATTGTTATTACTTTTTGTTTACATGAGAAATCCCCCCCCCCCCAAGTGGGTGGCTTAGCTGTGAATCCGTTTCGCCTAAGTACTTGAAAATCCTACCGAGTGGTGAGCCAGCCTCCCACTCGAGGGCTTAGCTGCGAATCTGTTTTGCCTAAGTACTTGAAAATCCTACCGAGTGGTGAGCCAGCCTCCCACTCGGGGTCTTAGCTGCAGTACAAGTACTCGCCTAAGTGTTTAAAATCCTACCGAGTGGTGAGCCAGCCTCCCACTCGGGGGCTTACCTGCAGTCCAAGTACTCGCCTAAGTGTTTAATATCCTACCGTCTGGTGAGCCACCCTCCCAATCGGGGGCTGAGCTGCAGTACAAGTACTAGCCTAAGTGTTTAAAAATCCTACCGAGTGGTGAGCCAGTCTCCCACTTGGGGGCTTAGCTGTAGTCCAAGTACTCGCCTAAGTGTTTAAAATCCTACCGAGTGGTGAGCCAGCCTCCCACTCGGGGGCTTAGCTGCAGTCCAAGTACTCGCCTAAGTATTTAATACAATGTGCGCTTTGCAAGGGCGACGAGGTACAGGTCGACTGTTGCCTTCCCCTTCAGAGCTACGACACAAAAAATCCTCCCACTCGGAGGCTTAGTTGCAGTCCAGTACTTGCCTAAGTTTGAAAAATCCCACCGAGTGGAGAGCAAACCTCCCACTCGGGGCTTAGCAGCGATTCAAGACTAGCCTAAGTTTGAAAATCCTACCGAGTGGAGAGCAAACCTCCCACTCGGGGGCTTAGCTGCAGTCCAGTACTCGCCTAAGTATCTGAAAATCCTACCGAGTGGAGGACGAACCTCCCACTCGGGGGCTTAGCTGCAGTCCAGTACTCGCCTAAGTATCTGAAAATCCTACCGAGTGGAGAGCGAACCTCCCACTCGGGGGCTTAGCTGCAGATCGAGTGCCTCGCCTAAGTATCTGAAAATCCTACCGAGTGGAGAGCAACCCTCCCACTCGGAGGCTTAGCTGCAGTCCAGTACTCGCCTAAGTATGAAATCCATTCTGATCCGCAAGGACGACGAGGTGCAGGTCGACCGTTACCTTCTCCTTCGGAGCTGCGTCACAAGTACAGCGTGCACTCCATTCCAATCCACAAGGACGACGAGGCGCAGGTCGACTATTACCTTCTCCTTCGGAGCTGCGTCACAAGTACAGCGTGCACTCCATTCCGATCCACAAGGACGACGAGGCGCAGGTCGACTGTTACCTTCTCCTTCGGACCCGCGCCACAAGTACAATCCGTGCTCCATCCCTACCTGCAAGAACAATGAAGTGCAGGTCGACTAGATTTTTCGACTCAGAGCTGCATCTCAAGCACTGAGGTATATTCCGAGTGAAGAACAAAGTTCGCTCGAAGGCAAATGAAAGCATATTCGATGATAAGCCAAGTTCAGATAATATCCTACGGATTCAGAAGTACTCAGGCATCAATCCTGTTAAAGTTTATCGGTTACAAGACCACTCGGCATTCCGAGGCAAATTTAAGACGAATCATAGAAGTTTTTACTACTCGGTGGAGGATCGGAAGGCGCGACAAAGCTGGTCCAGTCGATCCGTCGGCGATCCGGTGGCAGCAAAGAATGAAAGTCTCCATGAAAGATTGGAAGTCATACTTCTTGGTATTGGCAACTTTGATGGGCCTTGACTTTTCCTCTCGTGCCTCCTTGCGGTGAACCCGGACCAGGACGAGCAACATCGGCACCACACTGGCGAAGACTTTTTCCATTCCTGCACTCGACTTGGAACGTCATTCAGTCGAGTCATTATAGACTCGAGGTCATTTTGAAGCGTCTCGCCTGGCCAGAGTGTCGAGTCAATCCGCGACACCGCAACCTTCAGTCAAACGAGGTAGTCCACCACAGCAGCGACACGAGAGTCCAGTCGGAGCACATTCATATCGGCTTCGTCCTTCACGGGAGAGTTAATGGGGTCCAGGCTGGTCTCCACTCGACTAGTCTCCTCCTCGAAGTTCTGGCAGAATTCTGTAAACGGAACTCGAGTCCAAGCTAATGGTTCTATGATGAGTCGGTGATAACAAGCCAGTCGGGTAGGAGAGATTACCTTCAAGCACGAGGAATAGCTTCTTGGTGAGCGCTCCCAGATAAGCCTCCAGATCATTCCTCTTCCCCGCCAGTTCGCTAGCCTTGTCACTCAGAGTTATCTTGTCATTCCTCAGTCGGCTAACCTCCTTGTTGGCCGCGTCGAGAGCAGCTTTCAGATTGGCGTTCTCTTCTTCAAGTTTACCGACTGAAGCCAGTTTTTCTTCTACGAGCTTTGTTTTGTCCAAAGTCGCTTTCTGCGCCTCGGCAAGGTCATGATCCTTCTTCTTCAGAGCCTCCTCCATTTTGTTTGCAAAATGACAGTGAGATCAGAATTAGGAAGGGGCAGAAAGACAAAGACAGTCGTCAAGTTCTCACCAGCCATACCTTTTGCTTCGTCTCTCGCCTTTTGCAAGTTCTCCTAAGCAAGCTTCAAGTCAAGGTTGAGCTGGATGTGTTTGTTTTCCCATTCAGTATAGCGAGCCACAAGCTCGCAGGATATCTGCGAAGGGTCAATCGACAGACATCAAAGATAGGTTACTTCCGAGTGACTAAGAAAAATCGTTGCATTTCTAAGACTACAGCCGAATCAAAATATTCGACAGTAGTCTCGGGGATTACACCCAATGGGTGCACTCAGCGTCCCCCACTGGTTCTACCGACTCGGTTCGATCAGTCGACCGAAAGAGACAAAAAGGTTATGATCCTAAACCATAGCTAACTCTCAGCAGTCAGCCTCGGTATTGTTAAAAAAAGGGGGAGTTCTTCAGACTACGGTCGACTGCCAGCAGTCCACCATAGTCTCGGGGACTACACCCAGTGGGTGCACTCAGCGTGCCCCCACCGGTTTCAAGATTCCATTCGACATGGTCCGACCAGACTGAGTGAATAAGTTAACAAAGAAATTCAAAGTATAAAGACCACGGTCGACTGCCAGCAGTCCACCATAGTCTCGGGGACTACACCCAGTGGGTGCACTCAGCGTGCCCCCACCAGTCCAAAAATTCAATCGACACACCCAGTGGGTGTACAAATACGAAGATCTTCAGAAAGAAGAGTTTTCAGGTAGCATATCCTAACAGAACAAGTGGTGACCAACTAACTCGGGCGTTGCTCACGAAGAGCTGAGCTGGCATCATAGGTCGCTGGCTGGCCTCGGACCACCTTCACTTGCTCCATCATGATCCCCGCCTGGCGTATAGCTTCCTTAGCAGCACCTACTTGGTCCTCCGGGACGTGGTGTGTGGCGAAAAGGGAGGGCGGATCAGCAGTTGACGATGAAGGCTGGATGCTCGTCAGCCGCACGAAAGACACGAAGTCCGAGTGATGTTGCCACCCTCATGAACCAGCGTCTCGAATCGATACAACTTGAGCAGTCTTGCGGTGAGCGCTTTTTATTCCTCCTCCGCCTCAGCGGCGCCTCATCATCATCATCAGGGAGATCAATGACATGGGAAGGGACTACAAGAAAGATTCAAAGTTAAAAACGGAAATCCAATCGACCCAAAAGCGAAACTACAGCGATCATACCAAGGTTAGAGGTAGCAGCATCTTCCATCTTCTGGTCTTCGTTCCTGGCTGAGGTCTCGGAGGTGGCAGCGCTGCAGATTTCAGAAATCAGTTGATCAGTCAACAAGTCGACCAAAAGTATGTCCATGTTGAACAAGAAAACACAAGTTCTGTTGTACCCAGAAATGGTGGGAATGGCCATCTTCATCTTGGGTAAAGCCTTCATCGGCTTCGATGGTGTCGCTCGGGGTTGCTTCGGCGCTTTTTCAGTCAGCGCCAGAGAGGTCGTCCGAGGGCGTTTCGTCGACTGCCCGATAGGCGCGATAGCCTTGCCACGCTCGACCGCAGGGTCATGGGTGAGCTTGGATCGCCTTTCCATGCAGGGAGGGTCGACTTCTTCCTCCTCTTCCTCCTCCTCTTCGCCGGAGTTGTCGTCGTCTTCGTCCTCCTCACCATCAGATTGTCATTCCTCCTGGCTTTCACCTCCGCTCCCTTCCTCCTCCTCGACTGGTTCTTGCACCCCGTTGTGCATCGAGTACATTTCAGTGGTGGCCTGGAAGATGACAAACAAGACAAAAGTTAATCGACCCATTTTAAGCAAACAATATGGAGAAAGCGGGATCACAGTCAAAGATGCAGGAATGGACCTTGTCTACTTCGTATGACTGGTCGAGTGGAGGTATCCTCCTGGCTCCTCGAGGGTTGTCCTTGTTTCCTGTGATGCCCGCAAGACACCTTTAGAGCATGGCATCCTCGATCTCCTCCAGGTGGATCCGAGTGGTGTCCTCAGTTCTAGAGTACAACCACATCGGATGGTCTCGGGCTTGAAGCGGCTGGATGCGTCGTCGAAGGAAGACCTCCAAGAGATCCATGCCAGTCACCCCGTCTCGGATGAGCTGGACAAATCGTTTGACCAACACCTTCACCTGCGCCTTCTCTTCCGGGATCACCTTCAAAGAAGATGGCTTGCTCACTCGGTCCATGGAAAAATGAGGGAGTCCAGTCGACTGCCCTAGCGTTGGCTTGTCCTTGCAGTAGAACCAAGTCGACTGCCATCCACGGACTGACTCGGGTAAGATCATGGCCAGAAAAGAACTTTTCCTCTCATTTGAACCCCAAGACCCCACACATCTGAATCACTTGAGTTCTCTCATCACTCGGATTGGCCTTTTTCACCGTCTGGGAGCGACAAGTGAAAATGTGCTTGAAAAGACCCCAATGAGGCCGGCAACCCAAGAAATTCTCGCACAAAGACACGAAAGCAGCGAGATATACGATGGAGTTGGGAGTGAAGTGGTGAAGTTGTGCCCCAAAGAAGTTCAGAAATCCCCGAAAGAAAGGGTGAGGCGGCAGAGAAAACCCGCGGTCGACATGGGTGGCCAAGAGAACACACTCACCCTCCAGAGGTTGTGGCACCACTCCTTCCCCGGGAGCCGCGCTGATCCATGGGGGATCCGTCCCTCATTGGCCATGTCGTCGAGATCCTTCTGGCTGATTGTCCAGCGGATCCAGTGCCCTGGATCCAGCCCTGCGGCAAGCCGGCCCTCGACGAAGATCCGCCCCGACTGGTCGCTCTTCCCTTCGCCTTCGTCGTCGCCTTCTTCGCCCGCTCCAAAGCCGCCGTCTTCTCCTTCACCATTGTCGCCGGTGAAACACGCACAGAGCAGCAGCGCTGAGGTGGAATCGCACGCAGCGGATAAATCTGGGGAAGGGAGGAGGAAAGGGGAACGCACTGTTCAAAAAACCCCCGTCCAGGGCCTTATATGAGGTTGCTTCCGAGTGACTGACTGGTAGGCCCGGGCGATCCTGTCAAATCCGAAACAGTCGCCCGCGCGATACGTTCCAAAAAAGGTGGCGCGGAGATCGAGGCGTCCCTGCCTTATCCCGTCCGATTACTGCGGCCTCCTTCGCCCCGCTCACTTCCCGAAATTCGAATCCCGCTAAATCCGCGCGCCACAGAGAAAATCATCTGATAGAAGATTTCCTCCGTCCTGTCATTCGGAGTTCTCCAAGTATGAAAAATACACTCGACGGATACAAAGAATGGATCAAGGCGACTGAAAAAGAAGTTGAAGCCGTCACCTAAGCTTATTGATCCAGAACAGGACATGCTCATCGCACGAAAAGTGGGTCGGAAGAATTCTCAACTCCTTCCCCACTCAAACCTCGATCCATTCGGGGGCTAGTGATGAAGCCATGTACCTAGGGTAGGGTCATGGACCTGTCCAAGATACCCTCCCCAAGGACATCTCTTGAAGAAACCACCTTTTAGTCGAGCACGGAAGGATTCCACTCGTGAATTTGAAGACACTCGACCATGAAGCCAACCACTCGACCGCCAGGAGATCTATGATCGGTTGCACACAAGCGGTCGGTCATTAAGTGGCTTTATGGCCATCATAGCACTTTATGTGGGACGTTACAGTAACTCCCTATCTTAATGTACCTTAATCCCTACATAGCGAAATTGGAGGGTGCAGCGAACTCTATATAAGCCACCCCCTCCTCAGTGTAAAGGGTTCGCACCCCTGTAACTCATACGCACATAATACAGTCGACCTCCTCCGTGCTCCGAGACGTAGGGGTGTTACTTCCTTCGAGAAGGGCCTGAACTCGTAAACAGCTTGCGTATACAACGACTCCATAGCTAGGATCTTGCCTCTCCATACCTACCCCCCATTCTACTGCCAGACTTAGAACCACGACAGTCACCGAACCCGTACAAATGGCAACCCTTGGGAGTGGTCACCAAACCAGTACACTTTGGCAGTGGTCACCGGCACCCGTCAAATTGCTTCGGGCGATCTCCACAACCTAATTAGAGACCCTGACACTTGCCCGGAGCTTTACACCACAATGACTGAGCTCCGAACACCACCAACCGTCTAGGGCACCAAGGCACCCAAGAGGAACAAGCTCAAGGGTACCAAGCACCCAAGA
The DNA here is from genome assembly GCA_021605145.1 of Aegilops bicornis. Lineage (NCBI taxonomy): Eukaryota > Viridiplantae > Streptophyta > Magnoliopsida > Poales > Poaceae > Aegilops > Aegilops bicornis. The sequence continues at coordinate 495,521,189 of CM038672.1, read as the reverse complement.
GTAAGAAGCTTCTCAACATGTAACTTCCACGTATCACCGTGGAGAACACAAAACGATGCACCAAATGCAATGGCAAGGGCACTCGGAATGCCCAAGTCCTTCTCTCCCAAATCCCACCAAAGCAACTAATGCTAGGGAGGAAAATGAGAGGAAGAACAAGAAGGAGAACACCAAGAACTCAAAGATCTAGATCCAAGGGGTTCCCCTCACATAGAGGAGAAAGTGGTTGGTGGAAATGTGGATCTAGATCTCCTCTCCCCCCCCCCATAACTAGCAAGAATCCATCGAGGGATGGAGAGATAGCAAGCTCGAAGAAGGTCAACAATGGGGGGCAAATGCGAGCTCAAAGGATAGGGTCCATTGGGGAAGAAGGCCCCCTTAAATAGGCACCCCCGAATCCAACCGTTATACCCACTGGTCATGCACAAGTGATAACCCACAAGTATAGGGGATCACAACAGTTTTCAAGGGTAGAGTATTCAACCCAAATTTATTGATTCGACACAAGGAGAGCCAAAGAATATTCTTGAGTATTAGCAACTGAGTTATCAATTCAACCACACCTGAAAGACTTAATATCTGCAGCAAAGTATTTAGTAGCAAAGTAGTATGGAAGTAGCGATAACGGTGGCAAAAGTGACAGTAGTAGTATTGTAGCAATCTTAACAGTGGCAACGGAAAAGTAACTTAGCAAAGATCAGTATGTGAAAAAGCTCATAGGCAATGGATCAATGATGGATAATTATGTCGGATGGCATTCATCATGGAACGGTTATAACATAGGGTGACACAGAACTAGCTCTAGTTCATCAATATAATGTAGGCATGTATTCCGAATATAGTCATACGTGCTTATGGAAAAGAACTTGAATGACATATTTTGTCCTACCCTCCCGTGGCAGCGGGGTCCTATTGGAAACTAAGGGATATTATGGTCTCCTTTTAATAGAGTATGGGACCAAAGCATTAGCACTTAGTGAATACATGAACTCCTCAAACTACGGTTATCACCGGGAGTGGTCCCGACTATTGTCACTCCGGGGTTACCGGATCATAACACGTAGTAGGTGACTATAACTTGCAATATCGGATCGAGAACACAAATATATTCATGAAAACATAAAGGGTTCAGATCTGAGTTCATGTCACTCGGGCCCTAGTGACAAGCATTAAGCATAGCAAAGTCATAGCAACATCAATCTTAGAACATAGTTGGTACTAGGGATCAAACCCTAACAAAACTAACTCGATTACATGGTAAATCTCATCCAACCCATCACGGTCCAGCAAGCCTACGATGGAATTACTCACACATGATGGTGAGCATCATGAAATTGGCGATGGAGGATGGTTGATGATGACGTTGGTGATGGATTCCCCTCTCCGGAGCCCCGAATTGACTCCAGATCTGCCCTCCCGAGGAAGAACAGGGCTTGGCAGCGGCTCTGTATTTTAAAACACGATGAATCCTTCTCTTTGATTTTTTTCTCCCCGAAAGTGAATATATGGAGTTGGAGTTGAGGTCGGTGGAGGTCCAAGGGGCCACAAGGTCGGGTGGCGCGCCCCAGGGGGGTGGGCGCCCCCCTTGTGGCTAGGGTGTGGGCCCCCTGCTATTGATTCTTTCACCAATATTTTTTATTAATTCCAAAAATAATCTCCGTTGATTTTCAGGTCATTCTGAGAACTTCTATTTCTGTGAAAAAATAACACCATGGCAATTCTGCTGAAAACAGCGTCAGTTCGGGTTAGTTCCATTCAAATCATGCAAGTTAGAGTCCAAAACAAGGGGAAAAGAGTTTGGAGAAGTAGATGCGTTGGAGACATATCAACTCCCCCAAGCTTAAACCTTTGCTTGTCCTCAAGCAATTCATTTGACAAACTGAAAGTGATAAAGAAAAAACTTTTACAAGCTCTGTTTGATCTTGTTGTTGTAAATATGTAAAGCCAGCATTCAAGTTTTTAGCAAAGATTATGAACTAACCATATTCACAATAACTTTTAGGTCTCACATTTACTCATATCAATGGCATAATCAACTAGCAAGCAATAATAAGAAATCTCGGATGACAACACTTTTCTCAAAACAATCATGATATGATATAACAAGATCGTATCTCGCTAAGCCTTTCTGAGACCGCAAAACATAAATGCAGATCACCCCTGAAGATCAAGGACTGACTAGACACTGTAATTCATGGTAAAAGAGATCCAGTCATACTCAATATAAATTAATAACAATGCATACAAATGATAGTGGTGCTCTCCAACTGGTGCTCTTTATAAGAGGATGATGACTCAGCAATAAAAGTAAATAGATAGGCCCTTCGCAGAGGGAAGCAGGGATTTGCAGAGGTGCCAAAGCTCGAGTTTTGAAATAGAGATAAATAATATTTTGAGCGGTATACTTCCATTGTCAATGTAACAACTAAGAGATCTCGGTATCTTCCATGCTACATATATTATAGGCGGTTCCCGAACAGAATGGTAAAGTTTATACTCCCCCTCCACCAACAAGCACACTCCACGGCTGGTCCGAAACAACGGGTACCGTCCAACTAACAACAATCCTGGGGGACTATTTTTTTGCAATTATTTCGATTTGATCTGAGCATGGGACTGGGCATCCCGGTTACCGGCCATTTTCTCGTGAATGATGAGCGGAGTCCACTCATCATGAGAACAACCCACCTAGCATGGAAGATATTGACAGCCCTAGTTGATACATGAGCGATTCGAGCATACAAAACAAAATTTTATTTGAAGGTTTAGGCCCTGTTTGATAGCAAAGTATTTTCTTAGTATTTTGACAATACTACAGTTTTTTAGATTATCATAGTTTTATTTACAATGAGGTGTTTGGTTGTCTTTTAAAACAGTGTTTTCAATACTACAGTATTTACTAAACCATGGTTTTTTATCTGTATTAAAAAAAGAGCCCCAGACCTCTTTTTAAAAAACAGAGCAGCGGCAAAGAGCGGCATGGCACTCTGTTATCCTCTCCCTGCTATTCTCAACAACTCGCCTTTGCTCCCTGCCGCGGTTGCTGCCCTGCCCAAGCGTCCTTTTTATAACCTGCAAGCCTTGAGCATGGCTGTGTAGTGGAGTTTAGTTTGTGCAAGCTTCAGTTGTTATGCATGCGGCTGGTAAGGAGTGGCCAGCTGGGTAACTAGATAGAAAAATGCCTCGGCCGTGTGCATGGCCGTTCTTTGGCCGGTCGCTACATGCAATGTCTAGCTCCTCTAGAAAAACGAGCGTGTTTGAAGCAGTACAACTAAATTTACAACGTTGTGTCAAACAGCTTCTCTATATTGTTAATACTTTAAAATACTCTGCTATGTCAATACCACGGTATTTCATACCAACTGACTAAATTACTGTAGTTTTTGATACTGTAGGTTTTTTAATACTTTGCTATCAAACGGGGCCTTAGAGTTTGGCACATGCAAATTTACTTGGAACGGCAGGTAAATACCGCATATAGGAAGGTATGGTGGACTCATATGGAACAACTTTGGGGTTTATGGAAGTGGATGCACAAGCAGTATTCCTGCTTAGTACAAGTGAAGGCTAGAAAGAGACTGAGGCGACCAACTAGAGAGCGACAACAGTCATAAACATGCATTGAGATTAACCAACATTGAGTCCAAGCATGAGTAGGATATAAATCACCATGAACATAAATATCATAGAGGCTATTTTGATTTTGTTTCAACTACATGCGTGGACATGTGCCAAGTCAAGCCACTTGAATCATTCAAAGGAGGATACCATCCTATCATACTACATCACAACCATTTTAATTTCCATGTTGGCACGCAAGGTAAACCATTATAAACTCCTAGCTGATTAAGCATGGCCTGAATAACTATAATCTCTAACTGTCATTGCAAACATGTTCCATTCATAATAGGCTGAATCAGGAATGATGAACTAATCATATTTACAAAAACAAGATAGGTCGAGTTCATACCAGTTTTTCCTCATCTCAATCATTTCATCATATATTGTCATAATTGCCTTTCACTCGCACGACTGAATAGTGTGGATAATAATAATAGTGCACGTGCATTGGACTATGCCGGAATCTGCAAACATTTATTCAAAGGAGGATACAAGGTAATATGGGCTCTTTGTCAGATCCACAATAATGCATGAGAGCCACTCAACATTTTCATCGTGGTCTTCTCCTCTCGAACCCCAAAGAAAAGAAAAGAGTTTCAAAGAAACACACTGAAATATTTTTGGAGTTTTTATTTTTCTGAAGAAAGAAGAACAAGAACGAGAAAAAACTATTTACACGGGAAAGCTCCCAACAAGCACGAGACATCTTTTTGGGTTTTCTTTTAATATTACTACTAAGCATGCATAGAAAGTAAACTAACTACAACTAATTTTTTGGTTTTTCTTAAGGTTTTTCAAACACACAAGAAGAAAGCGGGAAAATAAATAAACTAACATGGATAATATAATGAAAAAGTATGAGCACCGACAACTAATGATATTATGAACATGAATGTAATGTCGGTGAGAAATACGTACTCCCCCAAGCTTAGGCTTTTGGCCTAAGTTGGTCTGCACCCATGGCTGGCCTGGTGGATATCCAAAGTTGAAGTCGGGGTTGTACTGTGCTGCGGTAGCTACCGCTTGGCAAGCTGCCTCCTGAAGACGAGCAGCTTCCGCTGTCCTCTCATACTCGTTTGCCTCCTCTCTAGTTATAAAATATCGTCCATTTGCCTTGAAGTTGAAGAAAGCAGGAGCAGGAAGAGTAACAAGGACGACACGCCGTCTATCAAACATTAGTCGGTACTGGAGGATCTGTTCGTTCCTCTTAAGAAACTGGTGGCGTGCCATAGCCTCATAATCCAGAAAAGCAGGTGGCAACTCAATATCATACCCTCTAATAGGTACAGCCAAACAGTTAGCTAAACGAGTTGCATAAATCCCACCAAATAAATCTCCATCTTTAGCATTATGGTGTAACCTTCTAGCAATAATGGCCCCCAAATTATATAGTTTATCACCTAACACCACACACTTGAGGACACTAAGATCTGGTACGCAAATGTGGCACTGTTCATGTTTACCACTAATGCACCTACCGATAAAGAGAGCAAAATAATGTATGGCAGGAAAATGAATGCTCCCTACGGTTGCTTGTGTAATATTTCTAGTTTCTCCAACAATGATGCTAGCAAGGAAATCGTTATATTCAAATTTGTTAGGCTCACTAAGACTACCCCATTGCGGAATTTTGCATGCTTCACAAAAATCTTCTAGGTCCATGGTATAAGATTCATCATAAAGATCAGACAGGACAGTATGAGTATTGCGCTTGGATGAAAACTCAAACCTCCGCACGAAGGAATCGGTGAGATAATAATATTGCAATCACTTGTCAGATAAGAAATCCTCGAGGCCGGCATTTTGTACGTACGCATAGAATTCATCCTTGAAACCTGCACGATCCATAAATTCATCCGACGGCCATTCACACGGCTTGACTTGACCTTCCCTTGGTAATTCATGGTCCGATTCGCGTATTGCACGCCTTGGTGCTTGCTTCCTTGAGGAACCACCTTGGTACATTCTCCGAGACATTTTTCTTTCTCTGGAAAATTTCTGAAATTTTTAGTGACTCAAAATAAAAGTGAACCAAACTCAACCAAATTGATAGTAACTACTCCTGCAAGTGCCTAGAGGCTATATCATGCATCAAAACAACTTTGGACCATACAAATTTGACATGCAAGCTCAAGAACAAGGTCACTACAGCAGCAAAAGTTTGCAATGAATAAAGCACTAGAACAAAAACTAATTGGACCATTGGAGGAGTGACATACCGAAGAACAATCCCCCAAAGCAGTTTTGTGAATGGAGCTTTGAACAAGGAGATCGAAAATGGCAGCAAGATGAGCAAGAACACGAGTTTGAGCAATGGAGTGATTTTTTCTGGAGGAAGGAGTGGATGGGTGCTGGAATAAGTGGAGGGGGGCCATGTGGGGCCCACAAGGTCAGGGGCGCGCCCTCCACCCTTGTGGCCAGCTGGTGAGGCCCCCTGGTGTGTTCTTTGCACCAGAAATTCTAAAATATTCTAGAAAAAATCATACTAAATTTTCAGGCATTTGGAGAACTTTTATTTTCTGGACATTTTTTTATTGCATGGATAATTCAGAAAACTGACAGAAAATACTATTTTTGCTTTATTTAATCTAAATAACAAAAATTAAAAAGTTGGTAGAGAGAGTTGTGCCTTCTAAATTCATCCATCTCATGCTCATCAAAAGGAATCCATTAACAAGGTTGATCAAGTCTTATTAACAAACTTCTTCTGAATGACATGAAACCAGAGAATTTTCGAATAACACTAGGTTACCTCAACGGGGATATGCATGTCCCCAACAATAAAAATATCATATTTCTTTTTGACAGTAGGAAGAGGGAACTCAAAACCTCCAATAGTTATAGTTGGAATTTTTCCAATAGAATTGATACTATGAACTTGAGGTTGTTTCTTCGGGAAGTGTACCGTATGCTCATTACCATTAACATGAAAAGTGGCATTGCCTTTGTTGCAATCAATAACAGCCCCTGAAGTATTCAAAAAGGGTCTATCAAGGATAATCGACATACTGTCGTCCTCGGGAATATCAAGAATAACAAAGTCCGTTAAGATAGTAAAGTTTGCAACCACAACAGGCACATCCTTGCAAATACCAATGGGTATAGCAATTGATTTATCAACCATTTGCAAAGAGATTTTGGTCAGTGTCAACTTATTCAATTCAAGTCTATGATATAAAGACAAAGGCATAACACTAACACCGGCTCCAAGATCACATAAAGCAGTTTTAACATAGTTTCTTTTAATGGAGCATGGTATAGTTGGTACCCTTGGATCTCGAAGTTTCTTTGGTATTCCACCCTTAAAAGTATAATTAGCAAGCATGGTGGAAATTTCAGCTTCCGGTATCTTTCTTTTATTACTAACAATATATTTCATATATTTAGCATAAGGAGGCATTTTAAGCATATCACCAAACGCACGCATAAAAGATAGGTCTAATCATTTCAGCAAAGCGCTCAAAATCCTCATCATCCTTTTTCTTTGATGGCTTAGGAGGAAATGGCATGGGTTTCTGAACCCATGGTTCTCTTTCTTTACCATGTTTTCTAGCAACAAAGTCTCTTTTATCATAACGTTGATTCTTTGATTGTGGGTTATCAAGATCAACAGGAGGTTCAATCTCTACATCCTTATCATTACTAGGTTGAGCATCAACATGAACATCATTATTAACATTATCACTAGGTTCATGTTCATCACCAGATTGTGTCTCAACATCAGAAATAGAAATATCATTGGGATTCTCAGGTGTGTCTATAGCAGGCTCACTAGCATGCAAAGTCCTATCAGTTTTCTTTTTCTTTTTATTGCGAGGACTGGGTGTATCAGTATTAGTTTTCTGAGAATCCTGCTCAACTCTCTTAGCATGGCCCTCGGGATACAAAGGTTCCTGGGTCATTTTACCACCTTTAGTCATAACCCTAACAGCATTACCATTTTTCTTATTATTCAACTCATTAAGCAATTCATCTTGAGGTTTAAGTACTTGTTCTACTTGAGTTGTAACCATGGAAGCATGTTTACTAATAAGCTTAAGATCATTAACAGTACTATTCATGTAACATCCCAAATTTTCAATTTGGAATGTTATACATAGGTCATTCATGCATATCATATTTTACTGCATTTTGCTTTGAGATCCACGAAATTCTAAGCAACTCAAGGACCCATGGAGAGAGTTGGGGATTTCACGTTTTTCATATTTGAATTTTATCAAATATCGAAACAAGGATCACTTTGGTTTTAACTATTTTTCTCTCCGAAAATATTTCATATTAAAATATATGAGAGGAGATAATATGACTTCTCCCAAATAAAGGGAATATTGGAGGAAAATATTAAAATCAAATAAATAATTCTTTTGGACTTTTATTGCTATTTTATTTGAATCAGGAAAAATATGCATTTTTCAAAATTGCATTAGAGGCCCAAATAAATGTTCACTTTGTCTGCAATATTATTAGAGGACCGTGAAAATTTATTTCAGGATTTTTGGACTCCGTTTACTATTTCTTTTATTTGTTTTTCCGTGTCAGGATTTTTTTAAAGTGCACCGACCTAACCGTGCCATGCCCCATCCGGACACTGCCCGGCCAGGCTTTATAAGCTGCGGCCCGACCCTGCCGCCAGCCAAGCCGCCAGCCCCACTATCCCAAACCCTAGCCGTCGCGCCGCCGCCTCGATCAGCGCCCGCCACCGCCGCTTCAGCGCCGCCATTGGCAAATCACCCGCCGCCGCCACCTGCCGCCGCCGTTGCCCCGCCGCCGTCGACCCCGCCGCCGAGGTAGCCGCCGACCCCGCCGTCTGGTTTTTCTCGGGAAAACCGATCGGTTTTTTTAGTAAACCCTAGATTCGTTTTTTTGGATTTCGGTTCGATTCAGTTTTTTGTCGGTTTATTATTTAGCGGACATTCGTCCGTACGTTTGTTTTAACGAACGTTGTTCGTCAGTTAGCCACAGACAACGAAGATTCATTTGTTAGCCTATTCATTTTTCCGCGATTATTTTCGATCGCGATTTCTTCCCTAATCTTCGTTTTAGTTTATCTTTTCGCTCCTTTATCCGAATCAGGTGAAACAAGCGCCTAGATCTTCGTCTCGAAGCCCTCTTTCTGTTTAACCAACTTGAACAAGATTTTGGTATACTATTAAATTTGACTTTAATCCAGATTAGTAAATGGATCTTGTTTCTTTCGTAGTTTGAGTTTCATTGCTCCGTTTGATTTGATTCTTTTTGCAAATCGAATATCTTCAGTTGAATTTTCAGATTCGATCTTCTTATTTGAGTTTTACCCGTGCATCTTTGCTTGATTGCTTATGTATGCTATTGTTTGTTTGCGACAGAATTCCCGGAGTGCGAGGCGTGCTACTACGAGTCCCTAGGATTTGCAGATCGTCAGCAAGGCAATTAACACATTGTTCATACCCCTTTATTACCCAGTTTTTATGCATTAGTTTCAACCCTCACACATTGCATGAGTAGGATCTCTTAACATGTTGGTCTGGGAAGTAGATGATGAGGTAGAACCTATTACCTGTTTTACTATCAAACCCTTGGGAGTTACTTCTACGTTATGCTTATATTGCTATGCTATGCTCGTAGACGTGGATTGGGTTTGAGTGGATCCATGACAGATGTGAGTTTGTTAATTAATGGTTCAACTTAAGGTGGCAACTTTAATACACATCTGTGTGGATTTCTTGTGGGCACCTGGAGAATCAAGTATTGTCCTAGGATATCCCGGAGTACCCGTGTGATCATCCTACGGTCCGCCACCCAGGCTCAAAGGGATCATAAGCTTATTCATGCTAGAAACTTCCGTGTGCAGCCACAAGCCATTATGGGCTCTGGCATAGTTGAGTATGTTGCGTGACCTCTTTCAGTGGTAGGCTAGCAGATGTAGGGGAAAGTAGGTGTAACTGTCTACCCAGAGGAAAGAGTTAATGCTTCTGAAAGACTGTGTCCCGGTTATCCGTTTCTCAAACACCTTGTAGTGCGAGAAATCCAATGGAGGAGATCGAGTCTTGTGGGGAAAAGTGCGCAAACCTCTGCAGAGTGTACAAACTAATCATGATTAGCCGGGTCCCCGGTTATGGACATCTTGAGTATCTGGTACTTGAATTATTCATTTGATCTCATCACTCTAAATTAATTTGTAGGGTTGTAAATGATTACCTTATTGGGATTGAGTTGGAGAAACCTTCTCAATGATGTTTCAACCATCATGATAGTTAAATAAAAATATATTCCTTTGTTATAGGGAAAATTGGCTTTTTGCAAAAAACATTATAACCATAGAGCCTCCACCAGCCATATATGCATGTAGTGATAGCATTTATCTGTTTATTGCTCTACTATGTTATATTGCCATCATATTCCATGTGCTGACCCGTTTCGGGTTGCAACATATCATGTTGTAGACTTTTCAGACGAAGAGTAAGGTGCGTTAGGCCGTTGTCATGCACTCAGCTATGCCGTTGGAGGTGATGGACTCACTTTATCTTCCAAGCCTTCCGCTGTTATCTTATTTAGATGGCCTTAAGCCATATTTATAGTAATAAGTTCTCTTTTGAGACATTCGATGTAATAAGTGTGTGATTGCTACTCTGATATAAATCCATTCAAGTACTGTGTGTGTGAGCATTACCGATCCAGGGATGACATTGAACACAGAGATTTGACCGTCTGAGGTCGGATCGCTACAATTCATATAATTACTCAAGTGGTCAAGCATGTAAGCATTACATTTCAATTGTATACTAACATAAGCATTGAGATTTTCTTGTTTAACAATAAAATTATCAAACTCGTCCAAGCATTGTCTAGCATACTTATTATGAGGAATATCACCTTCATCAAGTCTACGAAGAGAGTTTACCTCTACTACGTGTGTCGCGTTATCAAGACCATGTATTTCTTCAATAGGCGGTAGAATCTTAACATCTTCAGCTTTAATACCTTTCTTTCATAGATTTCTTTGCCTCTTGCATATCTTCAGGACTGAGAAATAGAATACCCCATTTCTTCAGAGTTGGCTTTGGAGTTGGTTCAGGAAGTGTCCAATCATTTTCATTACTCATTATATTATTCAACAGCAATTCAGCTTGCTCAACAGTTCTTTCCCTAAAAACACAACCAGCACAACTATCCAGGTGGTCTCTGGAAGCATCTGTTAGTCCATTATAAAAGATATCAAGTATTTCATTTTTCTTGAGAGGATGATCAGGAAGAGCATTAAGTAATCGGAGAAGCCTCCCCCAAGCTTGTGGGAGACTCTCTTCTTCAATTTGCTCAAAATTATATATTTCCCTTAAAGCAGCTTGTTTCTTATGAGCGGTGAAATATTTTGCAGAGAAGTAATATATCATATCCTGGGGACTACGCATAGAACCAGGAGCAAGAGAATTAAACCATATCTTAGAATCACCCTTTAATGAGAAAGGAAACAATTTAAGGATATAGTAATAACGATTTTTTTCCTCATGGGCAAATAGGGTGGCTATACCATTCAATTTAGTAAAATGTGCCACAATAGTTTCAGATTCATAACCATGAAAAGGATCAGATTCAACCAAAGTAATTAACTCAGGATCTACAGAGAATACATAATCCTTATCAATAACAAAGATAGGTGAAGTAGCAAAGGCAGGATCATATTTCATTCTAGCATTCAAGGATTTTTCTTTTAGCTTAGCCAATAATTTCTTAAGATCTTCTCTATCATTACAAGCAAAGAAGTCTCTAGCAGTTTCTTCATCCATAACATAACCTTCAGGAACAACAGGCAATTCATATCTAGGGGGAGAATCATAATCATAATCTTCAATAATATCATCAGTTCCAGTAATTTCATTCTCTCTGACCCTAGCAAGTTGTTCATCAAGAAATTCACCAAGTGGCACAGTATCATCAAGCACAGAAATAGTATCATAAGCATCATTCATAGTAGAAGTGGCATCATCAATAACATGCGACATATCAGAATCAATAGCAGGTGTAGGTGTCACAAGTTTACTCAAAACAGAAGGAGAATCAAGTGCAGAGCTAGATGGCAGTTCCTTACCTCCCCTCGTAGTTGAGGGAAAAATCTTAGTTCTTTGATCTTTCAGATTCCTCATAGTGATCAATAGATATAAATCCCAAGTGACTCAGAGAATAGAGCTATGCTCCCCGGCAACGGCGCCAGGAAAAGGTCTTGATAACCCAGAAGTATAGGGATCGCAACGGTTTTCGAGGGTAGAGTATTCAACCCAAATTTATTGATTTGACACAAGGGGAGCCAAAGAATATTCTTGAGTATTAGCAGTTGAGTTGTCAATTCAACCACACCCGAAAGACTTAATATCTGTCGCAAAGTATTTAGTAGCAAAGTATGGAAGTAGCGGTAACGGTGGCAAAAGTGACAGTAGCAGTATTGTAGCAATCGTAACAGTGGCAATGGAAAAGTAACTTAGCAAAGATCAATATGTGAAAAGCTCATAGGCAATGGATCAATGATGGATAATTATATCGGATGGCATTCATCATGCAACAGTTATAACATAGGGTGACACAGAACTAGCTCCAGTTCATCAATATAATGTAGGCATGTATTCCGAATATAGTCATATGTGCTTATGGAAAAGAACTTGCATGACATATTTTGTCCTACCCTCTCGTGGCAGCGGGACCCTATTGGAAACTAAGGGATATTAAGGTCTCCTTTTAATAGAGTACTGGACCAAAGCATTAGCACTTAGTGAATACATGAACTCCTCAAAACTACGGTCATCACCGGGAGTGGTCCCGACTATTGTCACTCCGGGGTTACCGGATCATAACACGTAGTAGGTGACTATAACTTGCAATATCGGATCAAGAACACAAATATATTCATGAAAACATAAAGGGTTCAGATCTGAGTTCATGGCACTCGGGCCCTAGTTACAAGCATTAAGCATAGCAAAGTCATAGCAACATCAATCTTAGAACATAGTGGATAATAGGGATCGAACCCTAACAAAACTAACTCGATTACATGGTAAATCTCATCCAACCCATCACGGTCCAGCAAGCCTACAATGGAATTACTCACACATGGCGGTGAGCATCATGAAATTAGTATGGAGGATGGTTGATGATGATGATGGTGACGGATTACCCTCTTCGGAGCCCCGAAGGGACTCCAGATGTGCCCTCCCGAGGAAGAACAGGGCTTGGCGGCTGACGGTGTCCTGGACTAGGGGGTACTCACCACGTCGTCTCCCGATCTGTTGGATTGGGCCGAGGACCCCTGTCGGTGTCAAAACCGGCGGATCTCGGGTAGGGGGTCCCGAACTGTGCGTCTAGGCGGACGGTAACAGGAGACAAGGGACACGATGTTTTTACCCAGGTTCGGGCCCTCTCGATGGAGGTAATACCCTACTCCTGCTTGATTAATATTGATGATACGGGTAGTACAAGAGTAGATCTACCACGAGATCAGAGAGGCTAAACCCTAGAAGCTAGATTATGGTATGATTGTTGTCCGTCCTACGGACTAAAACCCTCCGGTTTATATAGACACCGGATAGGGTTAGGGTTACACAGAGTCGGTTACAATGGTAGGAGATCTACATATCCGTATCGCCAAGCTTGCCTTCCACGCCAAGGAAAGTCCCATCCGGACACGGGACGAAGTCTTCAATCTTGTATCTTCATAGTCCAGGAGTCCAACCAACGGTGATAGTTCGACTATCCGGACACCCCTAATCCGGGACTCCTCGGTAGCCCCGAACCAGGCTTCAATGACGATGAGTCCGGTAGCGTAGTTTGTCTTGGCATTGCGAGGCGGGTTCTTCTCCAAATTCCATATACTTGTCGAATAGTGTTAAACTTCGATAAATCGGCGCTCCTTGGCTTCCACGCCCAATAATGGCCATCTTCCACATGTTTGAATGAATGCGAAAAGCCAGGGTATTTTTACACTTATCCCCCTAGCTGCGCAAATGAGCTGTCTATAAAAGGGGCGAGGATCTAGATCTGAGTCACACCATCCCCCCTCCGCGAGCTTTCATCGGAGAGCCTTCGACAAAAATCCATTCCACCATGGTCGGTCAACACGGCTCCTCCTCTCGCGCTCGCAGCCCTCAGCCGGGAAATTGGGAGAGATGCTCAGTCCCGCATAGCGAGCTAGTTATACTCCAAACCAAGGGATTTCTTCCCCGGCCTTCATGGTTCCGTTTCGAGCCGGACTAGCCACCTACAAGGGCGGAAAGCAAGCGGAGAGTGTCCCTGATCCCTCTAAAGGAGAGCGGGTATGCTTCGTCTCTTATCTAGTAAGAGGACTCGGATTTCCAATTCATCCGTTTCTTCGGGGGCTCTTGGAGTTCTACGGCCTTGGTTGCACCACCTTACGCCTGCCTCCATTTTGCACATCGCGGGCTTCGTGGCCCTTTGCGAACTGTTCTTGGGCGTCGAGGCTCATTTTGCGACGTGGAAGAGATTATTTTGCCTTGTACCCCGTTCTCATGAGGGGTCAATATATCAAGTTGGCGGAGCCGAACTATGGCGCATCGCCGGGACCGGATATCTATCCGAAACCCCGAAGAAGGCGTCCGAAGACTGGCCTTCGGAATGGTTTTACATGGAAGACGTCCCACTGCCGGATCCTATTCGGATCAGCCTTCCGGAGTTTAGCAACGCTCCTCTGAAGAAGCGCCTAAGCTGGCGCCCATGAGCCCAGGAGGAAAATGACCGGGACGTCCTTTACTTGATGAGCCGAATAATATTACTGGCTCATGCCGGATTGACCATAACTGGAGTCATGGCAATCTGCATTATGAGGGGAGTGCAGCCGCTCCAATACAGGGGCCACCCCATGTGGGATTTCAACGGGGAGGATGATGCCACCCGCCATGGCCGCAAAGGGCCGGGATCGGTCACCGAACTGGTGAAGACCTTGTCTGCCATGTACAAAGGGGATGAGGAGGATTTTCTCCGCGTCAATACACTGAACGAGTTTTCTTCGAATAATCCTCGAAGTTGGGTAAGCAAATACCTTAGTGGCCTGTCTGATCCATGTTCCCGTGGTTAAATATCTCATTTCATGGTTTCTACGAAGGAACTGCGCCGGGCCGTGGAGAAGATACATAGCCCGCCTCCACAACCCGAGGATCCGGAACGGTCCATCAATCCAGCCTCCAAAGAGGATCCGGATATAAAGGTGGAGTTGATCGACGGGGTGTTCCACCAACTTAGCATCGACAATGCTTTGGTTGCCATTATGGACGATTACCCCGGAATTCTTCCAGCCTCACAGGTAACTGAGACCGAGGTCCCAATACTCTGATAATGACCCATCCGTGCTTATTTTTTTATCACCGTATACCAATGGTGTTTCGCAGGGGGTGTCTTCGAGGCAGGATGCCGAGCCAGCGGCTGGCCAACAAGGGGCGATGCCCCGCAGTTAAAAAAAGAAGTGCGGTCCGGATCGAAACTCCGCCGCAACGGTATGGCGCGTCACCATATTCCCAGGATTGATTCCTGGAAGGTGTACTAATGCTGGTGCTTTTGCCAGGAAAAAGAGCGCTCGCTGGACTGAGTCCGGAGAGGTTGCCAATCGAACCTCCGCCAGCCAGGCTCCAAAGCCGGGTCCAGAAGCGGAGGCGAGCACGAGGTGTGCGTCGGGTGTTCCTCCGACAAAGGATGCCGACAGACTGTCCGCCACCAATTCCGAGGTGGAGAGCGCCATGAATCACAGGCGCCGCCGGACAGTTCTTCGTGACGCATGTTTCTCCCAAGAGGCCTTGAATGCCTTTAATTCGGGAGATGCGCACCTCCGTGCCGCTCAAGATGGTCTAGCCAGAGCCACGGAGCAGTATGTAAAATACATACGGGTGAGGAAATTTAGTGATTATATATGCCAATAGCCCCAAGACTTAAAATAGTTAGAATAACTGATTTAAGGATCATTTGTTATGCAGGATCTTACAAAAGGAATACCCGACTGTCTCGGGAGCTTGAAGAATGCAAGGCCCAACTTGAGGCCGCACTAGCCGCTGCAGGGGAGGCCACAGAGACCCCCTCTGGTAATATATACTTCAAAAGATAAATAGTTTGTGAAGTGCAGCGTGTGTGTAAATCTGACAATAATATTGCAGATGGCGCCGGACTAGATCCGGACAAGCAATAGCTCTTGCGCCGGTTGAAGGCCGGCGAGAATGTGCTTACAAGGGTGCGGCAAGAGAAAAATAACCTCCAAGATGCCAACACCCAACTTGGTGAGGAACTAAAGGATGTTCGTGCCCAGTTGTCTGACTCCGTAAAGGAGAATCGACGGCTTCGTCGCGGCATTTTCAGTAAGTGCTTGAACAAACTTTGAAAGAGTTCGGCGAGGAAGGCGACTAACATAAACATGTATGTAGGTTTTCTCACAGGTCGTCCGGAAGAGGAGATGCCTAGTTCTTGGTATCTTCTTCCCGAACGTGCGGCTACTAACGAAGTTTGGCGGTGTGATGAAAGGCGTCGGCCGTGCCTTGTGGCCATCTATCTCCCTGCCCGAAGGCATTGGGGAGCTGGCAGAGCGGCTTCAAGGAGCACGCCGGCGCTTCCTACTATGGAAGATATCAGCCTGCCTTCAAGGCGCCAGGGAGGCCTGGGCCATGGTAAAGACGCGGTACATGAAGGCTGACCCAAACCACATGGCCGAGGTCGGACCTGTGCGGGCTGATGGGAAGGAGATCGCTGTAAGCTTAGTGTATGGCCAAGTAGAATTGGCCGCCAAGTATTCCCAGCAAGATTGTAAATTAGATAGCCTATTAGATGGCATTGAGGAGGAATACAATGAGTCGAGTTGACTATGTAATTAAATATGACATGAAAAATGTCTTCTAGCCCGATTGTAGATAAATGCATCATAGCGGACCTTTTCGCTTCGACCTCGGGACCCAATAGTCCGGAGTGTGTCCGAATACCCTCGCGGTTATATAAGAACCGGGGCATGCATGGAGATAAGGCGTAGGGGTCATTATTGCTGTATCAGACAAGTGCCCAACTAGTTATGTTATATTACATGGATAGTAAGAAACATCTTCCAGGGAGAATAGTTCCGTTAAGGGTTCCTTTCGCTGGGATGCATGCCCTAAAGTGCATGTGAAAACTGCTAAGAAAGCAGAAAATCATCCGGGGCAGATGGATAAATAGTAAAAATCATCTTTCAGTTCACCGACCGAATATTCCCTTAAGAACGCTTAGCTTTCGGCTTCACCCGGTCTGAGGTACACATCCGGCTGACCCGGCAAAGAATAATCGCAGAAGTGCTCCCTTTACCACCTAGCCGAACAATCGGGAACGTAGGGGTAAGCACAGGAGCCATGCAACCCAGCTTGGCCAAAACTTAAGTCATATCGATGCATATAATGGTGAATAAAAGGTACATGCGGAAGTTTGACACATGTGTTGGGCATGAAGCCCGTATAAATAAGCTTCATTAAAGAAGCCCCGAGTATAATGAGCGGACAGCGCGTCAAATATGTGCTTGAACAAAGCGCAAGCGAGTCTCTAAAGGCTTCAAGAAGAAGGAGGAGGAAGGAGAGAAATAAAAGACAGCAAAAATAAAAATGTGGACGGAGGAAGGAGGCGAACTTGGAGTCCGGCGCTTAGGCGTAGAATCGTCAGAGACGGGCTCGTTCCATGGGTTCGGCTCGAGTCGGTTATCCGATGCGTTTCGCAGACGGTATGCTCCGCCGGTCGGGACCTGGTCGATGATGAAGGGACCTTCCCATTTGGGCTTGAGTTTGTCCTTTTTCTTGTCCGTGAGCGTAGAACTAGTTCGCCAACGTTATAAGCTTTGGCCCGCATTTCCTCGCTTTGATATCTTCGAGCCTGCTTGTTGATAAAATGCGGAACGAGCTTTTGCCACGTCGCGCTCCTCCTCCAATGCGTCCAAACTGTCCTGCCGATCGAGCTCGGCTTCTCTTTCTTCATACATGCGCACGCCGAGGTGAGTCATGTATTATGTCGCAGGCAAGACTTCCTCTGCGCCGTACACCATAAAAATGGTGTGAATCCGGTAGTACGATTCGGCGTGGTCCACAGCCCCCGTAGTACGGAGTCGAAGCTTCCTCAACCCAAAGGCGTGTTAGATTCCTTGAGGGACCGCACTAGTCTGGGTTTAATGCCGCTCATGATTAGACCGTTTGCTTGTTCGACTTGACTGTTGGTTTGAGGGTGATAGACTGAGGCGTAGTCGAGCTTGATGCCCATGTTTTTGCACCATAATTTGACCTCATCGGTCATGAAGTTGGTGCCGTTATCGATGATAATCTTGTGGGGACGCTGTAACGGTGCACTACCCACGATATGAAGTCTATCACCGGTCCAGATTCGCCGTTTTAACGAAGCTTGGCCTCTATCCATTTGGTGAATTTATCCACCATGACCAATAGGTATTTTTGCTTGTGGGTTCCTCCTTAAGGGGTCCAACCATGTCAAGCCCCGGACCATGAACGGCCAGGTGATGGGTATAGTTTTGAGGGCGGTGGGTGGCATGTGGCTTTGGTTAGCAAAAAGCTGGCAACCGACGCATCGTTGGACTAAATCCTGTGCATCTGCCCGGGACGTCAGCCAATAAAATCCTGTACGGAAGGCCTTGCCAACAAGGGCCCGGGCTGCGGCATGGTGCCCACCCAGTCCGGCATGAATTTCAGCCAGGAGGTTTCACCCTTCCTCTTCGGAGATACACCTTTGAAGGACTCCTGTTGTGCTTTTCTTATAAAGCTCTCCCTCATGGACTTTATAGGCTTTAGATCGCCGTACTATGCAGCGAGCCTCGTTTTGGTCTTCGGGGAGTTCCTGCCTAGTTAGGTAGGCTAGGAATGGTTCCGTCCGCAGGCGATAACCGCCATTATTTCATGGGCGGAGGTTGTTATCTCGGTGGCGAGCCTCCGATTGTGTCGAAGTGTTCGTCGAGCGGTCAGGCGGTTGGCTCCGGATTGTTATTCTGGACTCCTTCCCATAGTACGGATAGCTTGAATAGCCGTTGCGGGGAAGATGTTGGGCGGACGGCATCGCGTTTTGCGCCGATGCGTGCCAATATGTCCGCCGCTGGTTGTTATCTCGGGCTATATGATGAAATTGAGCCCTTGAACCGTCGACATTTTTAGGACCGCATTGCGGTACGCTGCCATTTTCGGATCTTTGGCATCAAAGTCTCTGTTTATTTGAGATATCGCGAGGTTCGAGTCCCCGCGCACCTCTAGGCGTTTAATGCCCATGGAGACTGCCATCCGGAGGCCGTGCAGAAGGGCCTCGTATTCGGCTGCGTTGTTGGAGTCCGTATACATTATCTGAAGGACATATTGGACTATGTCCCGGCTGGGAGACGTCGAGGCGACGCTTGACCCCGTGCCGGCCAACATTTTGGAGCCGTCAAAGTGTATGATCCAATTGGAGTATGCGCCGTACTCTGTAGAGAGTTCGGCTTCGATCCATTCGGCCACGAAGTCGGCCAAAACTGCGACTTAATAGCTCGTCGTGGCTTATAGGTTATGTCGAATGGAAGGAGCTCTATGACCCATTTAGCAATCCGACTGTCGCGTCGCGGTTGTTTATAATGTCGTTAAGAGGTACTTGGAGGCTATTGTTATCGAACACTCTTGAAAGTAGTGTCGCAGCTTCCGGATGCCATGAACACCGCGTATGCTATCTTTTGATAATGTGGGTACCGGGACTTGCATGGAGTTAGGACGGTGGACACATAGTAAACCGGTTTTTGAAGAGGGAACGGTGTCCGTCCGCTTCTCGTTCGACGACGAGCACCGCTACCGACAACTTGATGTGTTGCGGCGATATATAATAGCATTGGTTCGCCCACGTTGGGCGCGGCCAGGACCAGATTTGTTGCCAATATGGCTTTTATTTCTTCGAGTCCGGCCATGGCGGCATCCGCCCACTCGAAGTGTTCGGTGCGCCGGAGGAGGCGGCAAAGGGGTAACGCCTTTTCTCCCAAACGGGAAATAAAGCGGCTTAGAGCCGCTCGCATCGATCAATTTTTGTATTTGTTTGAGGTCTTTTGGAATATCCAATTGTGACAGAGCTCGGATCTTGGCTGGGTTTGCTTCAATTCCTCTACGGACACAATGAAGCCCAGGAGCTTTCCTACTGGAACGCCGAAGACGCATTTTTCCGGATTGAGCTTAATGTCATATTTTCGGAGATTGTCGAATGTGAGCCTCAAGTCGTCTACTAGAGTTTCGACATGCTTGGTTTTGACGACCACGTGATCTACATATGCTTCCACAGTTTTGCCGATCTGGTTTGCGGACATATACGAATCATGCGCTGATATGTTGCTTGGCGTTTTTGAGCCCAAAGGGCATTGTGTTGAAGCAGAATGCGTCGTATGGAGTGATGAATGCTGTTGCAGCTTGGTCTAGCTCCGCCATCTTGATTTGGTGGTAGCCGGAGTACGCGTCGAGGAAGCACAATGAGTCGTGTCCTGCTGTAGCGTCGATAATTTGATCAATGCAAGGGAGGGGGAAGGGATCCTTTGGGCAAGCCTTATTAAGGTCTTTGAAATCAACACATAGGCGCCAGGATTTCTCCTTCTTTGGTACCATCACCAGGTTTGCTAGCCAGTCCGGATGTTTTATATCTCTGATGAATCCGGCTTCAGAAGTTTGGCTAGCTCTTCTCCCATGGCCTGTCTCTTGGGTTCGGAAAAGCTCAAGAGCCTGTTTTGGTAGCTTGAATCCTTTTAGGATATTTAGGCTATGCTCGGCCAGCCGACGTGGGATTCTGGCATGTCCGAAGGGTGCCAGAAAAATGTCCCGATTTTCTTGTAGAAATTCTCGTAGTCACGGCGTCTACATCGAGGTTTAATTGTGCCCCACTGGAGGCCGTCTTTGCAGTGTACGTTGGGTGGACTTGGAATTTGACTATTTCATCCGCTGGTTTAAAACAGGTGGACTTGGATCTTTTATCAAGTATCACATCGTCCCTGTTCACCGTGGAGCACATCGCAGTGAGTTCTTCGGCCGCTAAGGCTTCGGATAGTGCCTCGAGGGCTAGTGCGGCTGTCTTGTTTTCGGCGCGGAGTGCTATGTTCGGATCACTAGCGAGAGTGATGATTCCGTTAGGTCCGGGCATTTTAAGCTTCATGTACCCATAATGGGGTATAGCTTGAAAAATTGTGAATGCCTCTCGCCCTAATAAAGCGTGTGAACGGATGCTGAACGGGGCCACTTGAAATGTGGCTTCCTCGGACCTGTAATTGTCCGTGAGCGAACACTACATCCAGTGTGATTTTTCCTGCAGCATGCTTCCGGCTAGGGATTATTCCTCTAAAGGTTGTGCTGCTTCGCTCAATGCGGTTCGATCTATTTCCATTTTTCAGAGGGTTTCCTCGTAGATGAGGTTTAGTCCGCTGCCGCCATCCATGAGTACCTTAGTAAGGCGAAAGCCGTCCACGATTGGACTGAGGACCCATGCGGCTGGTGCTCGGGCTGTCCGGAATTTGGGTTAAATCAGCGGCATTAAAGGTAATAGCCGTGTCACTCCATGGATTTATTGTTGCTACTTGGCGAGACTTGGCAAGGTTGCGGAGTGTTCGTTTCCGCATGTTATTTGATGCGAAAGTCTCAAGAAGGCTATTAACACCGTATTGTTGTTCTTTGGGCTGGGATTACGAGGCTAGAAGCTCTTCGCCACTTTTGGCCACCTTCCGTAGTATCCAACATGCTCGAAGGCTATGAGTTGGAGTGGCGCCCTACGTGCTATGAATTTTGCGAGGTCCGCTTAGCCAACCCTCGAAGACGGTTCCGTACCCTTTAGGGGGTTTTGGTTTTTTGGTGTTTAACCCAGGTGCTTTGTGATGATGCACCCTTTTATTTTGGACTAGGGATGTATTCGGGGCCGGATTATCCCAAAATTTACTTTCGGTTTTCCGAGCACTCTCCGTCGCACAGTACTTTTGTACTATGGTCACCAAGTCATCAAAGCGTGTAATTTCACGACGACTTATGGCGTTTAGGATTCCCTTGTCCGTGCAATTATTGCAGAAAAGTGAGACTGCGTCCTCCTCTCGGCGATCCTTTATCCTGTCCATAACCGGGAGGAATCTGGCCCGATAATGATGTCTTCGTTTCAGCGGGCTCTTGCCGAATTCGGGATAGATCGCTAATGTTTGGGTGGGCGGGTGGAACTAGATCCGGAACCCCGTCCAATTTAAGACTCAGGGGTCGAGAAGTTTCCGAACTTGGAAGTTTAGATTTTTTGAATGTTATCCAATGAATCCAACCCGCCGCCTGATTTTAAGTTCAGGGCTTGATCGACGTCCGTCCCTCTGCAGCAATCCGGCATGGAGGGATCGGGAATCCGGACGTAGCTAGTCCTTAAGATAGAAGAAGAATCGCCGTATTGCTCCTCTATCACAGCAACATGATGGGTAGCCTGGGGAGAGTTGATCTCTCTCAGATCGGTTTTAAGCCCGATCTGGTCGTAGTCTGTGGTGACTCCCAGTGCGGCGATGCGATCCAAGAGCTCGTTTAGGGAGGAGAGCTCGATCGGATCTAACTGCTCGGCGAGTTCCGAGTTGACGTGAAGATTGGTTTCGATGACCCGAGAAGTCATCGTCGGTAGCGATGGCAACCGGCGGTCATAAGAAAACCACCTAGCCGAAGAGTGCGGCTAGTGGCCAAGGCTCCTTTGGCGATAGTATCGTCTTTAAAGACGGGATGAGGCATCCTTCACGGCGACGACACAGAGAAACTCTCAATGAAAGCACCAATGTCGGTGTCAAAACCGGCGGATCTCGGGTAGGGGTCCCGAACTGTGCGTCTAGGCGGATGGTAACAGGAGACAAGGGACACGATGTTTTCACCCAAGTTCGGGCCCTCTCGATGGAGGTAAAACCATACTCCTGCTTGATTAATATTGATGATATGGGTAGTACAAGAGTAGATCTACCACGAGATCAGAGAGGCTAAACCCTAGAAGCTAGCTTATGGTATGATTGTTGTCCGTCCTACGGACTAAAACCCTCCGATTTATATAGACACCGGATAGGGTTAGGGTTACACGATCGGTTACAATGGTAGGAGATCTACATATCCGTATCGCCAAGCTTGCCTTCCACGCCAAGGAAAGTCCCATCCGGACATGGGACGAAGTCTTCAATCTTGTATCTTCATAGTCCAGGAGTCCGGCCAACGGTGATAGTTCGGCTATCCGGACACCCCCTAATCCGGGACTCCCTCAACCCCTATGGTTGTATACTCATGGGCCAGTCCGGACAGCTGCCGCATACAAGGAAGATTCCACAAGACTTGGCGATCAAGACAAGGACTCCTCCCCCACCGGCGTATTCAGCTAGGACTCTTGTTATCCTAGGCCTCTGGTGCATTATATAAACCAGGGCCAAGGTAGTCGATAGAGAACAACAATCATACCATAGGCTAGCTTCTAGGGTTTAGCCTCTATGATCTCGTGGTAGATCAACTCTTGTAATACTCATATCATCAAGATCAATCAAGAAGGAAGTAGGGTATTACCTCCATAGAGAGGGCCCGAACCTGGGTAAACATCGTGTCCCCTGTCTCCTGTTACCATCATCCTTAGATGCACAGTTCGGGACCCCCTATCCGAGATTCGCCGGTTTTGACATCGACATTGGTGCTTTCATTGAGAGTTCCGCTGTGTGTTCGGCAAAAGGTCGATGGCTCGCCTGCAGATCAACTACGACTTCGGCATCTTCATCACCAGCTCGACTGGTCACCTTGGTTCAGCCAAGGACTGCGCCCTACCTCCGATCGTCATGTTTGGATGAGGGCCTTCATCAACATCAACTCCGATCTCTATCAAGATCATGGAGGAATCATCCAGGGAGCCCGGGGGCTCAACGTCAACATAGCCCTCGGGCGACCGTACTGTTTTTCTTGACAGCGGACTTATGTCCGCCGCCGCTGCCTCCTGAAGTGTCGTTTTAACGATCGCTTCGGTGGAATTGTGCGGAATTGAGTCTATAAAAACCCTGGAAAATTTCGTCGAATTCCGATGGAGGAATCTCTGGCAATCCACGATATACCGGAGCCATGTCAAATCTGGACGGGAATCTGGACGAGTTTAGGGCGTGGTGTCCAGCTTCTAGCTCGGACATCCTTTGGAAGATCCAACCGTTGATCGGCTGCGAAATTCCTATATCTACCACCCCTCAAAATTTCAGCTCGATCCGACCGTTCGAACTCCGAGAACCTTCCGATTAGTGCATCACTTTTCGGATCTGTTTTCTGCATGAAACGAATCCGACCCGAGTTCGTCTTTTTTATGAACGGGATTTCGGACATCCTTTTTGAAGGAAGTTTTGTATGGGATATTGTGATTTGTTCCCGAACACATCCCACTAACTTTAAAATCTTTTGAACATGATCTTCAACATCATGCTGGTGTCAAATCAGTCCTGTAATATTGCTCCACGGCTGCCGACCTGCGTTAGACACGTCGTCACTTTGTTGAGTCGAGCTCAACTTCTTCGGATCATCATCTCGTCCATCCGAACAAGAGTTCGGCATCGCAAAGGATAAATCATCACCAACATTGCCCCCCACGGATTACACGGAGCGGGCACACCGGCATCGCCGCACGGTCACTTCATCAAGCCGGCATTGACCACATCACGATCTGCATTGGCAGGGCCGCACTATTGCTCCTTCAAGCCGGTGTCCATCATACCGACCTACTTCGACTCATCGGCTGACATCGAGGCTTCGGCATCTCGGCTGGACCGGGGGATTCATCATATCTTCATCAACCTACTCCGGTGACTTTGGTGTCACCAGCCGACCAGCTTCATCACGATTAGCTGGACCAAGGGCTTTGCCTCGGCAAGCCAACCTTTGCCAGCATTGTCATGTTGTCGCTTTATCGCCCATCAGGCAATGGGTGTGTGGATCGAGTCCCAAATTTGGGAATCACCTTCCTTCGGATTGCTACAACAAATAAACCAGGTGCTATTAATCCTAGTATTTTTTGCTTGTTTGGGTTCATTTTTCTCAAGGAATTATTACTCTGGTTTGTCCATCATATGTACACAGGTCTATCAAATGTTGGCCGCTTTATCAACGGTCGCATGGTGATTCGGTCAGTTTCCGTACATAGTCCGGCGAACGCCGCATCCGGAACTCGGACCGACCCGTGAATTCAGGCTTTGCCACACCTTTACTGCATCACGCCGACACCCTGCATCGATATTGACTTCGGCGCCAGGCCATATTTCTTTTATTACTCACTTTGCATAAATTATTTATTATGCAACATTTTTTTATTATTACTATTATCCCCGGTCTGCACTATTTTTGTGCACAGGAAAATGATCCAGCCGGACTATATCCTTTGGCGTCACCTCGGCTGGACGGGGGGCTTCGTCAACACTTCATTACCCCATGCCGGGGACTTCGGCATCACTCTGCCGCCCTGCATCGACCGTGCTATGTCACCACTTTGGAGTGCCGAGCTCTTTGCTCCGCCACCTCGGGACTGGCTAGGGGGATGGAACCTTGTCCCGCATCAAGCTCGGACCGCGTGATCAATACCGAACACATTAACCAGCTAAGTTGCCTTCATGCTCAAAGTTTTAAATTTTTAATTTATGTTCGGTTCGACCAAGCATTATACTTTTTTGGAAAAAAGTTGCTTGTAAAAAATTTCCTTGTCCAAACTTTGTTTGTGACGCACAAATTCAAATACCCCGTTTACTTGGGGGCTTCTTTCATGAAGCCTTTCCTCTTGCATATGATTATACTTGTACGGCTTCGTTCCTTGTTCGTGTATTATGCCATAATATGCACCATATTGACCTAAGTGATTTGCAAGATGGGTTGCCTTGCTCCTGTGTTTACCCCTACGTTCCCGATTGTTCGGCTAGGGAGTAAAGGGAGCACCTCTGTGATTGTCATGATCGGGTCACCCGAGCCGGACCTCAGACTGGGTGAAGCCAAAAGCTAGCGCTCTTACTGTTTTCAATTATGGTCGGCACACAACGGAACTCATGAGTACAAAAAATCTATTGCACAAGTCTCATATTAACAATGAGCACCGAAGAAAGGTATCGGTGGGGGTACTATTTTCTTCGAAGATGCTTCTTACACTTTATTAATAATATAGCATAAGTTCCCCGAGCGCTTTGCCTGTTCTGACAGCCTTATGACCTGATTGCACGGTTATCGGAAACACCGTCGATATTCTCGATTGGAGTACATAACACTTTTCGGTCCTTGACCGAAGAGGGAGAAGCCGACGGTCGGTTAAGACGCGTTTAAAGATTGGGTGAACATAGATATGATATAAGTACTTCGGTACATGCAATCATTCTTTTACCCAAGTCACTCGGGGGCTCTTAAATTTATGTAAGCTGTTTTATAATAAGTGTTCTTCTTCTTAGTCGTTGCAAAGTCTTTTTTCTATCACTCCTTTTTTCAACGCGATTGTGCGGTCAATAGCCGGGGCGCCTAATTTCTCTCTCAAAGCTGCTAAAGTTTGCTAAACTAGCCTCGGAGAAGCACTCCGCCTTCGGGATGTTGAGGCCATAGGCTGACCCGCTTGGAGTCTTGAGATAGGATGTGTCATGTTAAAGCACAACAGAAGCACCTCTTTTTTAAGTCCAATTTTCGAATTGGCACCGAACACTTGATCGAGTTCGGACATTAAACTTTTGAATAAGTTTTTTGGCTTTTCGAGCATATGGCACTTTTAAACTATTTGTGTGTTTCCAGCATTTGTCTCGCAGTGCAACGCCGGACACCTTTAGGGATTCGGCAAAAACATTCTCGGATATTGCTTTATATGCATCGGTTTCGAATTGTGTCTTCAGTAAATAGTTGGGTTGCCCGGCTCCTGTGCTTACCTCCTACGTTTCGCTTTGTTCGGCTAGGTGTGCAAAGGGAGAACCACTGCGATTGTGCTTCCAGTTCGCATGGTCAAGCACCTCAGTGGAGAAAGCCGAAAAATGACTGTCACAATAGGCGTAAACTGATCAGCGATCCGATGACTATGTTAAATGACGGGCCGTTCATAACATTGGCCGAAGTGTTTACGGCTTGACCTCGGCTGTCGCCAAACACTAACCGGGGGCTCATAGCTAGCTTCCCCAGTATAAAGCTCCTATGACTAAGCAAAAGTTTTAAATCCCGCATATCTGATTGCCTCGTTTCTGCTATCGCAACCGCCTTCGGGCACCGAGACGTCGGCTAAGGGTTGTTTTGTTAGTACGGAACACCTGCGTAGTATCTACCAAGGGGTAGAAGCCGACGATGGGCCACTTTCAAGCGATAAACGGTCACAATGGAGTCAAAATAATGATGTAAAGTACTTGGATACATAGAATCATTACACATAATCTGTGATTTTACTCTGGATATCGATCCTTAATTTGGCCACCCGTGCCCACATTAAGGCTCGGGGGCTACTGGGCTTCGTGCTCATTATTTATAAATATTAAAAGGGGAACATCGATCCCCTGAACTGGTGTTGCCACCCGACCAGTGTCTCGGGGGCTAATGCATCGCTTATTCAATGCAAAGAATTAAAAGTGCTCAGTGTTCGGCTTGAACGAACTATGCGCATATATGTCTTCGGACAATAATAGGTACCATATGGACCTATCCGGCATCAAGCTAGTATGTTGCGGCGACTTCTCGCGACCCTCTCACAGGGGCCCGTTCGCCGATCACTATTATCTCTAATATATTACACTGTGTTTTTATTCCTATGTATGCTGCCGAGCTAGGAATTGATCCTCAGGCCGATTTCGCGCATCGACCTGAGTCTCAGGGGCTACTGGGAACAACGGTTTTTATGCTTGCCTTCAGGTGCATCTCGGGTTTTAGACTGATACACACCTTGAGGGCTACTGGATATACATCGGCAGAGGATAAACTGCACCAGTTAAAAATATTCACAAAAAATCAGCCCACGGTTCGGGTGGTGCACCACCTTGGAAGCAGTCCGGCATAAAGCTCGGGCGCTAGCGGCTAACTCCATAGAGGGCATTTTCGGCATTAAGCTCGGCTAACCTCCTTCAACTTTTTTGAACCAAGGTGATCTATGACACCTCGGATATAGTCCGGCGTTGGTGCTCGGCTGCAAAAGATACCTCGAATGCAGTCCGGTGTTGGAGCTCGAACGCAAGAGGACATTGCCTCCCGGGAAAAACTTCAAACCCGAGGCGTGGCATAAAAATATCAAGGCATTGATAAAGGCCGGAAACTTAAAGGGTCTCCTCGGATACCCAATGTGTAAACTCTTCGGATGCACTTTGGCAATCCTCAAGATCGAAGTTGAGAAGATTTGTTGAACCGGTTTTCAAGACCGACGACCGAAGATGAAGAACAATTCGGAAGAATCGAGAAGCGTCCCTAACTTGAAGACCGGTTCAGGGGGCTACTGACGGTCCTGGACTAGGGGGTACTCACCACGTTGTCTCCCGATCAGTTGGATTGGGCCGAGGACCCCCATGGCCGTATACTCATGGGCCAGTACGGACAGCTGCCGCATACAAGGAAGATTCCACAAGACTTGGCGATCAAGACAAGGACTCCTCCCCACCGGCGTATTCGGCTAGGACTCTTGTTATCCTAGGCCTCTGGTGCATTATATAAACCAGGGCCATGCTAGTCGATAGAGAACAACAATCATACCATAGGCTAGCTTCTAGGGTTTAGCCTCTACGATCTCATGGTAGATCAACTCTTGTAATACTCATATCATCAAGATCAATCAAGCAGGAAGTAGGGTATTACCTCCATAGAGAGGGCCCGAACCTGGGTAAACATCATGTCCCATGTCTCCTGTTACCATCATCCTTCGACGCACAGTTCGGGACCCCCTACCCGAGATCCGCCGGTTTTGACCCCGACAGCGGCGGCTCCGTATTGTAAAATGCGATGAATCCTTCTCTCTGATTTTTTTTCTCCCCGAAATTGAATATATGGAGTTGGAGTTAAGGTTGGTGGAGGTCCAGGGGGCCACAAGGTCTGGTGGCGCGCCCCCCACCCTTGTGGCTAGGGTGTGGGCCCCCTACTGCTGATTCTTTCGCCAATATTATTTATTAATTCCAAAAATAATCTCCGTTCATTTTCAGGTCTTTCCGAGAACTTTTATTTCTGCACAAAAATAACACCATGGCCATTCTGCTGAAAACAGCGTCAGTCCGAGTTAGTTCCATTCATATCATGCAAGTTAGAGTCCAAAACAACGGCAAAAGAGTTTGGAAAAGTAGATCCATGGAGACGTATCAACAAGCGGTACTACCGCTTGGAGGAGCAGTACTACCGCTTAGCATGGCCAAAACAGCTCAACGAGGTAGAAAACACGAATAGTAGATCTGCCAGAGAGGTAGTACCGCTCTGGGGAGCGGTACTACTGCTTGAGTGGTACTACCGCTCTACTACCGCTTAGGGAAAATAGGCAATAGAAACAAGCACAACCATTGAAACACAAGAGGTACTACCGCTCGGGGGTGCTGTACTAGCAGCGGTAGTGGCAGTGATAGTCCACAACGGAAGTACCGCAAGCGGTACTACGGTGGTACTAAGCGGTACTACCGCTTGGGTGCTGCAAAATAGCCCAAGCAAAAACAGAAGAAACAAGTTGGACCGAAATAGTCGCAACTTTTGCATATGGGCTCCAAAATCAACAAACTCAAGCTTGTTGGATAGAAAACAACAAGAACTATCCAACAGAGACTGGATAAAATAAGAACTAACAAAGGAGAATAAATGTCAAAAGGATAAGGAAGAGACCCTTCCCAAATATGATCCGGCAAAAACTCCAACATCGAAAACATCATAGAAGATGCATGCGAACTCCATTTTCGATGAGCTTGAGTTTGACAAGAAGACCAACGCAAACTCAACCTCATCTAGAGAAAACCCAAATAATAACCAAGAAATGTGATGCAAGGATGCAATGGTTGGAGCTCTCTACCAATGATATGATCAAGCTGAAAGATCGTGGATGTCGCCTAGAGGGGGGGGTGAATAGACGCTTTAAAATAATTACGGTTTAGGCTTGAACAAATGCAGAATAAACCTAGCGGTTAATTTGTCAAGCACAAAACCTACAACAACTAGGCTCACCTATGTGCACCAACAACTTATGCTAAGCAAGATAAACTACTAGGTGATAGCAATATATATAAAAAGAAATAATATGGCTATCACAAAGTAAAGTACATAAGTAAAGAGTTCGGGTAAGAGATAACCGAGGCACGCGGAGACGACGATGTATCCCGAAGTTCACACCCTTGTGGATGCTAATCTCCGTTTGGAATGGTGTGGAGGCACAATGCTCCCCAAGAAGCCACTAGGGCCAC
This sequence comes from Aegilops bicornis, assembly GCA_021605145.1. Classification (NCBI taxonomy): domain Eukaryota; kingdom Viridiplantae; phylum Streptophyta; class Magnoliopsida; order Poales; family Poaceae; genus Aegilops; species Aegilops bicornis. The sequence continues at coordinate 495,491,242 of CM038672.1, read as the reverse complement.
CGTAATCTCCTCACGCCATCGCACAATGCAAGATGCCGTGATTCCACTAAGGGACCCTTGAGGGCGGTCACCGAACCCGTACAAATGGCAACCCTTGGGGGCGGTCACCGAACCCGTACACTTTGGCAACCCTTGGGGGCGGTCACCGAAACCCGTCAAATTGCTCGGGGCGATCTCCACAACCTAATTGGAGACCGCGATGCTTGCCCAGAGCTTTACACCAAAATGATTGAGCTCCGAACACCACCAACCGTCTAGGGCATCCAAGCACCCAAGAGGAACAAGCTCAAGGGTACCAAGCATCCTAGAGTAATAAGCTTCTCAACTTGTAACTTCCACGTATCACCGTGGAGAACTCAAACCGATGCACCAAATGCAATGGCAAGGGCACACGGAGTGCCCAAGTCCTTCTCTCTCAAATCCCACCGAAGCAACTAATGCTAGGGCGGAAAATGAGAGGAATAACAAGAAGGAGAACACCAAGAACTCCAAGAACTAGATCCAAGGGGTGCCCCTCACATAGAGGAGAAAGTGATTGGTGGAAATGTGGATCTAGATCTCCTCTCTCTTTTCCCTCAAAAACTAGCAAGAATCCATAGAGGGGTTGAGAGTTAGCAAGCTCGAAGAAGGTCAACAATGGGGGAAGAACACGAGCTCAAGAGATAAAGTTCATTGGGGAAGAAGGCCCCCTTTTATAGGTGGGAAAAAATCCAACCGTTATGCTCACAGCCCGCACAGAGCGGTACTACCGCTCGACCTCACGGTACTACCGCAAGGGGTAGCGGTACTACTGCTTGCGAGCGGTACTAAAAAAATACATCCATGCCTATCACCGCTGAACTTGTGACGAGTTTTTGGTCCGGAGCGGTACTACCACTGTAGTAGCTGCGGTAGTACCACTCTGGAGCGGTAGTAAATAATTACATCCGCTCCTGTCCGCCGTAGTACCGCCGCAACCTTCTTAGAACACCAAAACTGCCACAACTTCTGCAAACGGACTCCGAATTCAACGAAACCAAGTTTGTTGGAAAGCTAGCGACAAGGGCTAACATAATCTTGATAGAACTAACAATAAGAAGGAAATTAGAAAAGGCCCAAGAGAAAATGGTGAGAACCCTTCCTCAAAAAAACCGGTAAAACCTCCAACACCGAAAACGCGATAGAAGAAGCATATGAAATTCGTTTTCGATGAACTAGAGCTTGTCACGAAGATAACCACAAGCTCTAAAACCTCAAAATAAAATAAAAATAAGAATCTAGAGAGATGATGCAAGGATGCAATGGTTTGAGCTCCCGACAAACGATAAGATCATGCTACTCACTTGAGAGCCCCTCTTGATAGTACGGCTATCGATCCTATAACCCGGTCTGCAAACTATCACCATGAGACCAGTAAAATATAAAACCTATCAAGGGAAAACCTTTTCCTTGCATGAAGTCCACTTGAGCTAGATGATGATGATCTTGACTCCCTCAAGTTGGACCACCTTTCTTGATTGTGTTGGGTCGATGAAGACTAGATGATTGCTCCCCCATACTCCACTATGGGTGAGCCACTCTTCGGCACATCTTCACAAGTCCATTGACACCACAATGGACGGCAAGCATCAAGCACTTGATCTCTTCATGATGCTCCACTTGAACTTGCGCACGGAATTCTTGATGACGATCACTACTTGATGTCATCCTCTCCATTGGTTGAGTGATATCTTCCTCTTGATGCATGCCCATGAACACGTATCTAACTCCACATAGAACTCTCACATAGACCATGGGTTAGTACACAAAGCACAATGGACAATGCTTACCGTACCATGAGATCACTTGATCCCACTCGGTGTACCTTCTACGCTTTGTGTGATGATCAACTTGAATCACTCTCTGTACTTAGTCTTGATCAACCTTGACTCTTTCCAGCTCTATGACCAATCTTTGGATAATTCCTTATTACCACCTTGGTCAACTCAAAATTAAACTCCTTGAAACCATCACATGTACTTCAAGAAATTCCTATGGAAAAATCCTTCAAATATAACTCAATTCAACCATTAGTCCATAGAGAATGTCATCAATTACCAAAACCACACATGGGGGCACCACATGTCCTTTCAATCTCCCCATTTTGGTAATTGATAACAATCACTTTCAAGAGATTTTATATAAGGAATTATGCATCACCATGCAATGCAACAACCAATGATGTAGGATAATGAGATGCAAATGCTTAAGAACAAAACCAAAGCAAGGAGAAGACTCTGAAAACCGTCTCCACAAACTCTGTGAAACTTCTCCCCCATTGGCATCGATTGCCAAAATGGGTGAAAAGCTTAGAAGGCCAATATAAAAAGTGTTCCTCCATAAATTGTGTATTCCTCAACAAGATAGTGGAATGCCATACACATATCCAAAGGTAAATACTTGGAGGAACACAAACTATATTGAGGCACAAAGATTGCTAAAGAATGATATGCCACAAGGACATAACAAAGAGACACACAAGCAATCAAGCAATCAAAAGATACCAATTGAAGCAAGCAATCAAAGGATATCAATTGAACCAACTAGACCAAAGATCCTACGAGCCACATGAATAAAGGATATTATGATATGAGCAAAGGAGTGTTCTAAAGAAACTAGAGAAGCTCCCCATGATTTGTGCACACATAAGAATATTTGTATTTGGATACAAAGTGCACAAAATAGGATCATAGCTCCCCCAAAATCAATAGAAACTTACAACAAGCGCAAGTGATCATATAGGAAACGAAGCCTAGTACTTGCAACAAACACATGGTTGAGCAACAATTAAAAGAGGCAACTTAAGAATGGGCTCAACCAAAATGATGTGTGTGAGTCAAGGCAATGCACTTGAGAATACTAATGTACGGATGAGCATTAAGCATCAATAAAGTCTTGAAAGAATGAGGCACATGGTGCAAGGCCTATCATTCCCACACACAACTAGCAAATGGGTTCACAAGCTTACTAATAAGCATATAAAGAACCTATGCTTGTGACAACCCGTGGTGAAGATAGAAGATGAAAGCCTCATCAAGATGAGGGATACCAATTAAGATGGCAAAAACCTCGTAAAGATAAGCATGAGGAAAATAATCTTCACCACACAAGAGTGCATCAAGATGCAACGATAGAAGACACACACTCAAGGAAAAAGCTTTCACGGAGCCACCAAAGAAATAACATAAGAAAGACAAGGTGGACGTGAAAGAAAGGATATCATCTAGATATGCAACTTCTATCAAGTGTATAAGATTATAGGTAGACGAAATCATGATGATATATATCTACAAAGAAGGATGTACACCCGAAATAGTTACAACACGAAGGAACAAGATATCCAAAAGGAAGTCATACATGTACCAATAAGATATTTGCTTGGAAGCATAGCACATGGCTAAATATGGTCTTATTGTATATATATATATATATATATATATATATATATATATATATATATATGAATTCTACCAAACAACCATCAAACACATCACAACTAGCAACATGAGATCATCGCTGAGATGCTTTGAGAAAGGAAACAAGTATCACAAGATGGAATGAATTTCATGCTAAGATGCAACCTACACAAGGTTGAATGCAAGAAAAGAATGAATGAAGAGATACTTGTTACCGAGATATCATTGGAAGGATGTAGTAGATACCAATTAAAGGTAGATAGTAGTTCATTGGTCATCCTAGATTGACTCCAAGAAGCACATGGTGGCACCACGTTCCTTGTGAGTGAGCCGAGCGTCCAATGCATCTCCAATTATTGTTCCTAGAACAACAACATAAACAAAATGGTACCCAAACTCATTGGGACCAAGAGTTAGAGAACCAACAATACATAGGACAAACTCCACATAAATATGTGTAGATAGATATGAAAATGAATTTCATGCACATATCATACAATTTGAGACTAGGTGGAGTTTCCCCTATATATTGGGTCAAATAAAGAAAGCATGCCAAAGATACTACATGAAGTTAATATGCACGCTCAAGACTTTCAAGAACCGATACCAAAAGACAAAGAAATTCCAAGTGAAGAAAAGATACCAAATGAATAAAACATCACTTGGAGGATATCAATTGAAAGATACATCAAGGAATGAGATATCCATTGGCACACTCAAAATAAAAGATATCAAACTCCCAAAAGAGAGAATGGTTCCAAACAAACCAAGCTCTCTACAAAGTTTCATGATGGCACAAAGTACCAAAAAGAAACGGTTTGCGTTCCACCAACACACACTTGATAAGGACCACATGATGAGTGTCTTATAGAAAATAGGATAGCTCCCCAAGACTAGTGCATTAGAGAATTTGCATTTGAATACAAAATGAACAAGGTGGGATCACCACTTTCACTATATCTAGAAAACACTAGACAACACTAGACAAAGTCAAGAAATTAACAAGATCCACAAGTGGTATGGAAGACAAAGGGAGTTGAAACAATCCTTGGCAAGAGAGAAGGCAAATAAAAGCAAAAGCCAATGTAAAGATGATCAATAAATTCTACCACACAAGTGAGTACCAATTGTCAACAGACAAGAAGTAGATGGAAATAATTCCCGGTGGTAGATAGCAAGGATATCCGACATCATCTTCACAACAACAAAAAGCAAATTGCAACTTGTAGAGCTAACATGCCACCTTGGAACAAGATAATTTACAATATCAACTCTAGGTGACAATATCTCAAATGTACACATTTTCTATGCTAGTAATATACACATAGCATATTACTCCCCCATAATGTGATACCAATTAAGGGTAAACAAGAGGCAAATAAAAGGATCCAACAAGAGATAATTAATGGACTATTTAGAATTTGAATTTCTCATGAGAAGACATACCACATAGCGACTAGATAATCTTGAAATATCAATACTAGATGGTATTACTCATGTACACACATTTATAGGATTGTGAGGTGCACAAAGCACATCACTCCCCCATAATGGGATATTCCATTAATCTCTCACAAGAGCCAACTAAGAAAAAAACAAGATGCAAAAGGCTCAACGCATGACACACACGTACATGATGTGCAAACCAACACACACATTCTTGATTGCTCAAGATAATCAAGCTGGAAGCACAACATATACAAACACATGCAAGGAAAGAAACCAAACATGCAAAGGGGCAAGTAACTATCAATGTAAACACTTTAAGCACAAGTTACCGCAAGGAGGAACATTGGATATAAGATAGAAACTTGATAATACGAATGAATTGGCTTGAGACAATAAGAATGATGAAGTCCCCTTAATTCTTCGTAATGTAGCCAAGTCTTCAAAGACCTCCGAGAACACCTATTGATCAAGTATGAGCTAGTTGGTCCCGAACCAAGTTGGGTCCTAAGAGGTTAGTCACAATAGGCTTGGCTACCCAAATGGTTCTTTTCTTGACACCACTTTGAGCACCAACAAATTTGGCAAACACATTGCCAACCTTATCCTTCCCAAAAGAATAGATATCATCAATTAGAATAGGGTTGGATAAGGTACCATTTGTGCATGAAGAAGCGACGTGACCTTTTTCACGACATAGGTAGCACCGTCTACTCTTTACTTTCTTCTCACTTGATTTCTCAACTTGAGAAGCATTAGCTTGAGTTTTCTTGGGAAGAGGCCTTTCTTCAACTTGAGGTTGAGAATGAGAGTGAACTTGTGGCCGCTTCCCTTGTTGCTTGTCACTAATGGCCTTCTTCTTTAGAGGGGAAGATTTAACATGATGCCCTTCAATTTTGCACTTGAAGCAAATGATCTTGCCCGAATTCTTGACTTGTTTTTTGCCCTTCTTCTTGTTGCTCTTGGACTTCTTCTTCTTCTTGGAGTTGAATCCAAGTCCACCTTTGTCATTGGGGGATTTTTGTACACTCAAGATATTGTTGAGTATGGCCTTCCCTTCATGACACTTTTCCAAATCTTTCTTCAAATAAGTGACTTGGGCCTTGAGCTCTTTGATTTCCTCTACATGGTTAGTCTCAACACAAGCACTAGAGGAAGTATAAGCTTCATTGTTAGAGCAACAAGGCAAGGAAAGCAATTCATCACAAGATGTACCAATGTTATGCATGGATGAATCGCGAGGACTAGCACAAGGCAATATAGCATTTTGACTAAAAGTAGTGCTAGTGTCCACATGAGGATCACTAGATGTTACCTTAGCAATCATGGCCTCGTGTGCTATCTTTAGCACATTATGGGATACTAGAAGATCATCATGAGAGCTTGAGAGCTTTTCATGGCTTTCTTCCAGTTTCCCATAATTGCTAGATAGCAACTCAAGTTGAGCCTGTAGCTCAACGTTCTCCTTCAAAATGGAAGCTTCACACGTAATAGAGTTTGTAGCACAAGCATCATCATTAACAACATTAGGAGAGGACAACTTGGCAAGCTCTTTTAAATAAGAAGCTTCAAGTTGATCATGAGACTCGGTGAGTTTGATGAGCTCACCCTTGATGACCCTTGAGCCATTTTAAAGGTCCTCAAAATCCTCAAGGAGTCTAGCATGAGCAACTTCAAGCTTAGCATTTTCAGTTTCAAAAACATTGGCCACCTCAAGAGCTCTATCATGAGATTCCTTCACTCTAGAAAATTCTAGAGCAAAAGTCTCCTCAAGAGATTCCTTGGTGGTTTGTTCAAGTTCAAGAGCTTGAGAGAGGTCCGCAATCTCATTAGCGTAATCACGCTCATGACCTTCCATTTTATCAATGGTGACATCATGCTCCTCAAGATGAGATTCCAACTCATCAATATATTTCTTGCCCTCAATAGCAATAGACATGATTTCCATGAAGTTGGAACGAGCAATTTTATTCTTAAGAAGAGCTTTAAAAATCATTTCCCCCATAATTTTTAAGGAGGCAACATCATCATTATCTTCATCATAATCGACATCATCATCACTCTTGCCATCATCAATATCATCACAAGATATATTGGGATTCAAATTGGGAGATACCTTTGAAGCCTTGGCCATAAGGCAAAATGCAATATATGATGATGTAGGATCCCTCGAAGCACCATTCAAGACCACATCTTGTTCCATGGAGTGTTGGGTTTCCTCTACATTGTTAGTACAACAACTCGAGGAAATACATGCATTTTTATCATGGCAACAAGATATAGGAAGAATATCATCATGAGATTTAGTCAAGCAATTTCTACATGATGTGCACGGACTATCAACACAAGCATGAGAAACATGTAAGGTGCACGAAGTGTTAAAGTCCAAAGATGGAGCATTGCAATAAGATAGTGATGAAGACTCATCAATGATAAGCACACTATCATCATTGCAATGACCACCACTACTCACCATATCATTACCTTGTGGCAAACCACATGTGGGTGATGTAGTAGAAGTTGAGAAAGCAACACGGCCGGAGGTGGAGGGAGAACAATCATCCCCACAAATCTTGGACACACCATATTTATCTTAAAGTTTTGTCCACAACTCATGAGCATCCCGGAACAGCATGAGTTGAAATATAACTACATTGCTCAAAGCATCGAAAAGCACATTAGAAGCTTGAGCATTGACATAAGAGTTTTTCTCATCCTCTAAAGATAATCTTTGGGGATCCTTTCGAGGAGAAAAACCCATATCTACAATTCGCTCTAAATTTGGGTCCATGACCCTAAAGAGATTATGCATGTGAATTACCCAAACATCAAAATTTGTGCCATCGAAACTAAGAGTGTCAGAGAATCCTAATCCCTGAGTTGACATCTCTACTCTCTAGGCGGTTAAGCCTACAAAGAGAGACGAGGCTCTGATACCAATTGAAAGATCGTGGATGTCGCCTAGAGGGGGGTGAATAGGCGCTTTAAAATAATTATGGTTTAGGCTTGAACAAATGTGGAATAAACCTAGCGGTTAATTTGTCAAGCACAAAACATACAACAACTAGGTCACCTATGTGCACCAACAACTTATGCTAAGCAAGATAAACTACTAGGTGATAGCAAGATATATGACAAGAAATAATATGGCTATCACAAAGTAAAGTGCATAAGTAAAGAGCTCGGGTATGAGATAACCGAGGCACGCGGAGACGACGATGTATCCCGAGTTCACACCCTTGCGGATGCTAATCTTCGTTTGGAGTAGTGTGGAGCCACAATGCTTCCCAAGAAACCACTAGGACCACCATAATCTCCTCACGCCCTTGCAAGCTGCAAGATGTCGTGATTCCACTAAGGGACCCTTGAGGGCGGTCACCGAAACCGTAGAAATGGAAAAACTTGGGGCGGTCACCGAACCATACACTTTGGCAACCCGACGCTTGCCCGGAGCTTTACACCAAAATGATTGAGCTCCGAACACCACCAACCGTCTAGGGCGCCCAAGCACCCAAGAGGAAAAAGCTCAAGGGTACCAAGCACCCAAGAGTAATAAGCTTCTCAACTTGTAACTTCCACGTATCACCGTGGAGAACTCAAACCGATGCACCAAATGCAATGGCAAGGGCACACGGAGTGCCCAAGTCCTTCTCTCTCAAATCCCACCGAAGCAACTAATGCTAGGGAGGAAACTGAGAGGAAGAACAAGAAGGAGAACACCAAGAACTCCAAGAACTATACCCAAGGGGTTCCCCTCACATAGAGGAGAAAGTGATTGGTGGACATGTGGATCTAGATCTCCTCTCTCTTTTCCCTCAAAAACTAGCAAGAATCCATGGAGGGACTGAGAGTTAGCAAGCTCGAAGAAGGTCAACAATGGGGGAAGAACACGAGCTCAAGAGATAAAGTTCATTGGGGAAGAAGACCCCCTTTTATAGGTGGGGAAAAATCCAACCGTTATGCCCACAGCCCGCATAGAGCGGTACTATCGCTCGACCTCATGGTACTACCGCAAGGGGTAGCGGTACTACCTCAAAGGGTAGCGGTACTACTGCTTGCGAGCGGTACAAAAAAAATACATCCGTGCCTACCGCCGCTGAACTTGTGACGAGTTTTTGGTCCGGAGCGGTACTACCATTGTAGTAGTCGCGGTAGTACTGCTCTGGAGCGGTAGTAAAAAATTACATCCGCTCCAGTCTGTCGTAGTACCGCTGCAGCCTTTTCAGAACACCAAAACTGCCACAACTTCTGCAAACGGACTACGAATTCAACGAAACCAAGTTTGTTGGGAAGATAGCGACAAGGGCCAACACAATCTTGATAGAACTAACAATAAGAAGGAAATTATAAAAGGCCCAAGTGAAAATGGTGAGAACCCTTCCTCAAAAAAACCGGTAAAACCTCCAACACCGAAAACGCGATAGAAGAAGCATATGAAATCCATTTTCGATGAACTAGAGCTTGTCACGAACATAACCACAAGCTCTAAAACTTCAAAATAAAATAGACATAAGAATCAAGAAATATGATGCAAGGATGCAATGGTTTGAGCTCTCGACAAACGATACGATCACGCTACTCACTTGAGAGCCCTCCTTGATAGTACGGCTATCGATCCTATAACCCGGTCTCCAAACTATCACCATGAGACGGTAAAATATAAAACCTATCAAGGGCAAACCTTTGCCTTGCATGAAGTCCACTTGAGCTAGATGATGACGATCTTGACTCCCTCAAGTTGGACCACCTTTGTTGATTGCGTTGGGTCGATGAAGACTAGATGATTGCTCCCACATACTCCACTATTTGTGAGCCACTCTTCGGCACATCTTCACAAGTCCATTGACACCACAATGGACGTCAAGCATCAAGCACTTGATCTCTTCGTGATGCTCCACTCGAACTTGCGAACGGAATTCTTGATGACGATCACCACTTGATGTCATCCTCTCCATTGGTTGAGTGATATCTTCCTCTTGACACAAGCCCATGAACACGTACCTAACCCCACATAGAACTCTCACATAGACCATGGGTTAGTACACAAAGCACAGTGGACAATGCTTACCATACCATAAGATCACTTGATCCCACTCGGTGTATCTTCTACGCTTGGTGTGATGATCAACTTGAATCACTCTCTGTACTTAGTCTTGATCAACCTTGACTCTTTCCAACTCTATGACCAATCTTTGGATAATTCCTTAATACCACCTTGGTCAACTCATAAACTCCTTGAAACCAAACCAACACATGTACTTCAAGAAATGCCTATGGACAAATCCTTCGAATATAACTCAATGCAACCATTAGTCCATAGAGAATGTCATCAATTACCAAAACCACACATGGGGGCACCGCATGTCCTTTCACAAGCTACTCACTCAAGAGCATCCCTTGATAGTATGGCAAACAATCCTATAACCCGGTCTCCCAACTATCACCATGAGACCGGTAGAACAGAAAACCTATCAAGGGAAAACCTTTGCCTTGCACATAGTCCACTTGAGCTAGATGATGACAATCTTGACTCCCTCAATTTGGACCACCTTTCTTGATTGCGATGGCTCGATGAAGACTAGTTTAATACTCCCTCATACTCCACTATGGGTGAGCCACTCTTTGGCACATCTTCACAAGTCCATTGTCACCAAATGGACGGCAAGCTTCAAGCACTTGATCTCTTCGTGATGCTCCACTTGAACTTGCACACCTCAATCTTGATGACGATCACCACTTGAGTTCATCCTCTCCATGGGTTCTATGATATCTCCCTCTTGACGCAAGCCCATGGAAACATACCTAATCTCACAAAGAACTCTCATGTAGACCATGGGTTAATAGACAAAAGGTAATGGACAATGCTTGCCATACCATGGGATCACTTGATCCCTCTTGGTACATTTTCTACGCTTTGTGTGTTGATCAACTTGAATCACTCTCTATACTTAGTCTTGATCAACCTTGAATCTTTCAAACTCTCTTCATTTGGATGATGTCTTGAAGGTAAACATGAATGATCACACAATCTTCTTCTTCAAGACATGCTTGCAATAAGCTCAACATTCACATGACCAATCTTTGGATAATTACTTAATAGCACCTTGGTCAACTCATAAACTCCTTGAAATCAACACATGGCCTTCAAGAAATGCCTATGGACAAATCCTTCAAATATACCTCAATGCAACCATTAGTCCATAGAGAATGTCATCAATTACCAAAACCAAACATGGGGCACCGCATGTTCTTTCAACTACTGAAAAAGAATTCTTAGCTGTGGTGTTTGCTTGTGATAAATTCAGATCTTATATTGTTGACACTAAAGTTATTGTTCACACCTATCATGCTGCTATAAAATATCTTATGGAAAAGAAAGATCCTAAACCTAGACTTATTAGGTGGGTTCTCTTGTTGCAAGAATTTGATTTGCATATTACTGATAGAAAAGGACATGAGAACCCCGTGGCTGATAACTTGTCTAGGGTTGAAAATTTCCTTGATGACCCACTACCTATTGATGATAGTTTTCCTGATGAGCAGTTAGCTGCAATAAATGTTTCTAATGGTACACCTTGGTATGCTGATTATGCTAATTATATTGTTGCTAAATATTTACCACCTAGTTTCACATACCAACAAAAGAAAAAATTATTCTATGATTTAAGACATTACTTTTGGGATGACCCACATCTTTATAAAGGAGTAGATGGTATTATTAGACGTTGTGTACCTGAGCATGAACAGGCACAAATCCTACAGAAATGTCACTCCGAAGCTTATGGAGGACATCATGCGGGAGACACGACTACTCACAAGATATTGCAATCTGGGTTTTATTGGCCTACTCTCTTCAAGGATGCTCGTAATTTCGTCCTATCTTGTGATGAATGTCAAAGAATAGGTAATATCGGTAAGCGTCAAGAAATGCCTATGAATTATTCATTGTTGTTGAATCATTTGATGTTTATGGTTTTGATTACATGGGACCTTTTCCTTCCTCTAATGGGTATACTCATATTTTGGTTGCTGTTGATTATGTTACTAAGTGGGTAGAAGCTATTCCAACTAGTAGTGCTGATCACAACACCTCTATTAAAATGCTTAAGGAAGTTATTTTCCCAAGGTTTGGAGTCCCTAGATATTTAATGACTGATGGTGGTTAACACTTTATTCATGGTGCTTTCCATAAAATGCTTGCTAAGTATGATGTTAACCATAGAATTGCATCACCCTACCATCCTCGGTCTAGTGGTCAAGTTGAACTTAGCAATAGAGAAATAAAATTAATTTTGCAAAAGACTGCCAATAGGTCCCAGAAGAATTGGTCTAAGAAATTAGACGATGCACTTTGGGCTTATAGAACAGCATATAAAAATCCCATGGGTATGTCTCCTTATAGAATGGTTTATACAAAAGCTTGTCATTTGCCTCTTGAGTTAGAACATAAAGCTTATTGGGCAATTAAAGAACTCAACTATGATTTCAAACTTGCTGGTGAGAAGAGGTTATTTGATATTAGCTCATTAGATAAATGGAGAACCCAAGCTTATGAAAATGCCAAGTTATTTAAAGAAAAAGTTAAAAGATGGCATGATAAAAGAATCCAAAAGAGTGAGTTCAAAGTCGGAGAATATGTTCTTTTGTACAACTCTCGTTTCAGATTCTTTGCAGGAAAACTCTTCTCCAAATGGGAAGGACCCTATGCTACCGAGGAGGTTTATCGATCTGGAGCCATCAAAATAAATAATGCCGAAGGTACTAACTTGAAGGTTGTTAATGGGCAACAATAAAACATTATATCCTAGGTACACCCATTAATGTTGAAAGCAATATTATCCAAACTCTGACACCGGAAGAACACATAAAAGAAACCTTCCAGAACACTCCAGAATCGTGAAAAAGATCAGGTACGTGATACGGTAAGTAAACGGACTCCGAAAAATCTGCAAACATATTTTTTGTCAGTTTTGGAATATTTAAAAAATTAGGGAAATAAGAAACTACCAGGAAGGTGACCCTGGTGGGCACAAGACACCAGGGCGCGCCTGGCGCTCCCAGGTGGGTTGTGCTCACCTTTGGTACCTTCTGGACTCCGTTTTTCTTCCATTTTCTTGTTTTCCAAGATAAAAAATCTTTATATACCCCCCGAACCTATTGACCACTGTATCGTGGAGAAATCTCTTGTTTTCTTTTCCTTGTTGTTTTCTGACAAGTCCCATCTACCATGGCCGCTTCAAGATCCTCCAAGAACAAGTTCTTCGAGAACGTCATCAACCCATATTTGCGGGAGGTGATGCAACACCCTCAGGCTATCCAGATGCATGCGGGTGTGCTTCACATCCGTGATGTGTAAGGTCCCAAAGGGACGGGAACTGTGGAGGCCAGGCTTGAAGCTATGGAGTAGGAGGTCTTCCGGTGCAAGGGGATGGTGGAGCGTGGACTCAATGCCAATAACCTCATGATCGCGGACTATACCCGTGATCTCAAGGTGGATGGCAAGTCCATGAAGGACATCGTCTTCACCTTCAACAAGCAAATCAACTTCCTCCAAAGCCAGATCTACGGTCTCCAAAACCAAGTCTTTGAATATGAGGCGAGGTTTAAAGGTATGAGTTTGGCTGCCAGTTGCAGGACCCATGAGACTCGCTCCTCCTCTTATGATGATGATCCTCTACCATGGAAACCCGAGGATAAGATCGCTACTTCATCACCACCATCTCCTTCTTCATCACCAAAATAAAATTGAGTATCGGGTATGAGCACTCCCCTTGGCTTGAGCCAAGCTTGGGGGAGGTGCCCCGGAATCGTATCACCTCCACTGTATTTTCCTTTATTATCTTAGTTCGACCCATAGTTATCTTTTGCTTTAGACGAATAAAAGTTTAGTTTGATCCTTTCTTTTCAAGAGTTCGCTTAGTGATCTATCTTTGTAATCGTGTGCGAGATATATAATAAAGTTTAGTTTGAGTTTTTATTTCTTTACTTTCATGTTTCAATAAAAAGAAAAGAAATGAATGAAATAGATCATATGCTAACTTATGGTGAGTAAAGACATCACATAAGGAAAAGTATAAGTAGAAAATTTTATTGAAGATTGACAAACATAGCATTGGTCAATGATGCAATTCATGAAAGAATTAATAAGGGAATAGAAGATCCACATGCAAATACACTATCTTGGAAATCTTTTATGATTGTGAGCCCCCATCAAAATATTATATGCCAAAATTGTTGACGTTGGACAAGGAAGACAACGTAATGATTTATGTTTGTTCATATTCATGTAGAAGTTATATTCTCATAGATCCTTCAACATGTGGTGCTTGCCCCCTCATCTTTGCTAGCCAAAACTCCCGCACCAAGTAGAGATACTACTTGTGCATCCAAAAACCCTTAAACCCAAATCTTATTTTCAAGAGTCCACCATACCTACTCAAGGATTGAGTAAGATCCTTCAAGTTGTCATCGGTGCAACAAGGCAATAAAAATTGCTTCTGAAAGTGTTAGATAATTTAGTGTAAGATAAAATTGAGCGTTGTACGAACTTGTGATGGCGAATAATAAAAGCGACAGACTGCATAATAAAGGTTACTATCACAAGGGGCAATATAACGTGACGTTTTTTTGCACTAAGGGATTGAGCATACAAACAAAAAGTGCATGGCAACCTCTGCTTCCCTCTGCGAAGGGCCTATCTTTTACTTTTACGTATTTACTTTCATGCAAGAGTCAAATTTTTTCTCCCTATTCCTTTTTTATTTTCTCTTTTAGCAAGCATCATGTGGTGAGGTAAGATCTAGGCACATATATCCAGTTGGATATGGGTAGCATGAGTTATTATTGTTGACATCACCCTTGAGGTGAATACGTTGGGAGGCGAAACTATGAGCCACTATCTTTCTATGTGTCCGGTTGAAACATTTTGCTCATGTGTATGCGGTGAGTGTTAGCAATCATAGAAGACTATATGATGGTTGAGTATGTGGACTTGCCTAAAGGCTCTGATACGTGGCCCTTCCTGAAAAGTTGATGAATCGTAGTTGCAAAGTTGACTGAGAACATAGTTTGTTGGTTTCAAATAGATTTTATTCTTTATACTTTGATGTTGTGATCAATTGTTACTTATTCATGAGAAGTCTATGATAAAGGTTCTATGATAAAAGTTTTATTTTAAAGTTTGTGGCTGTTATAATAATTTACACGATGCTTCTATGTCCGTATTTTGTTTTTATCGACACCTCTCTCTCTCTAAGCATGTGGACATGTTTTTCGATTTCGGTTTTCGCTTGAGGACAAGCGAGGTCTAAGCTTGGGGGAGTTGATACGTCCATTTTCCATCATGTTTACCTATTGCTATTTATAATGTTTTAATGCACAATAATGCTTTTTGGAGTAATTATAATGCCTTTTCTCTCATAATATGCAAGGTTCACACAAAGAGGGAGAATTCCGGCAGCTGGAAATCTTGACCCGAAAAAGCTATGTCAGGCTACCTATTCTGCACAACTCCAAATGAGCTGAAACTTCACGGAGAATTTTTATGGAATAAATAAGAAATACTGGAGGAAATAACTACCAGAGGGGGGCCACCTGGTGAGCACAAGACAACAGGGCGCGCCAGGCCCCCAGGCGTGCCCTGGTGGGTTGTGCTCATCCCAGCCCACCTCCGATGCCCATCTTCTGGTATATAAGTCATTTTGACCTAGAAAAAAAAATAAGAGGAGGACTTTCGGGACGAAGCACCACCATCTCCAGGTGGAACTTGGGAAGGAGCACTTTTGCCCTCCGATGGAGCGATTCCGTCGGGGGAACTTCCCTCCAGGAGGGCGAAATCATCGTCATCATCATCACCAGCAACTCTCCCATCTTGGGGAGGGCAATCTCCATTAACATCTTCAACATCACCATCTCCTCTCAAACCCTAGTTCATCTCTTATGTTCAATCTTTGTACCGCGGAACTATAGATTGGTACTTGTGGGTGACTAGTAGTGTTGATTACATCTTGTAGTTGATTACTATGTGGTTTATTTGGTGGAAGATTATATGTTCATATCCAATATGCTATTTAATACCCCTCTGGTCTTGAGCATGATTATTATTTGTGAGTAGTTAATTTTGTTCTTGAGGTCACGGGAGAAATCTTGTTGCAAGTAATCATGTGAATTTTATATGTGTTCGATATTTTGATATGATTCCCTTAGTAGTGTCATGTGAATGTCGACTACATGACACTTCACCATATTTGGGCCTAAGGGAATGCATTGTGGATTAGTTATTAGATGATGGGTTGCGAGAGTGACAGAAGCTTAAACCCTAGCTTATGTGCTATTCCATAAGGGACCGATTGGATCCAAAAGTTTAATGCTATGGTTAGAATTTATTCATAATACTTTTCTCGTAGTTGTGGATGCTTGCGAGGGGGTTAATCATAAGTAGGAGGTTTGTTCAAGTAAGAACAGCACCTAAGCACCGATCCACCCACATATCAAGTTATCAAATTAGTGAACACAAATCGAACCAACATGGTGAAAGTGACTAGATGAAATTCCCGTGTACCCTCAAGAACGCTTTGCTTACTATAAGAGACTGTTTTGGCCTGTCCTTTTCCTCAAAAGGATTGGGCTACCATGCTGCACTTTTGCTACTATTATCGTTACTTGCTCGTTACAAATTATCTTGCTATCAAACTACTCGTTACTTATAATTTCAGTGCTTGCAGAAATTACCTTACTGAAAACCACTTTTCATTTCCTTCAGCTCCTCGTTGGATTCGACACTCTTACTTATCGAAAGGACTATGATTGATCCCTGATACGCCTCCAACGTATCTATAATTTTTTATTGTTCCATGCTATTATATTATCTGTTTTGGATGTTTTATATGCATTAATATGCTATTTTATATGATTTTTAGGACTAACCTATTAACCTAGAACCCAGTGCCAGTTTCTGTTTTTTCCTTGTTTTAGACTTTCGCACAAAAGGAATACCAAACGGAGTCCAAACGGAATAAAACTTTCGCGAGGATTTTTCTTGGACCAGAAGACACCCAGGAGACTTGGAGTGCAAGTCAGAAGAGTCTCGAGGTGGCCACAAGGGTGGAGGCCGCGCCGAGGGGGGTAGGGCGCGCCCCCCGACCTTGTGTGCCCCTCGTAGCTCTCTTGACCTTATTCCTCCTCCTATATATACTCTTATACCCCAAAAACATCCAGGGGAGCCACAAAACCACTTTTCCACCGCCGCAACCTTCTGTACCCGTGAGATCCCATCTTGGGGCCTTTTCTGGCATCCTGACGGAGGGGGAATCGATCGAGGAGGGCTTCTACATCAACACCATTGCCTTTCCGATGAAGTGTGAGTAGTTTACTTCAGACCTTCGGGTCCATAGCTATTAGCTAGATGGCTCTTCTCTCTCTTTGATTCTCAACACAAAGTTCTCCTCGATGTTCTTGGAGATCTATTCAATGTAATACTCTTTTGCAGTGTGTTTTCTGAGATCTGATGAATTGTGGATTTATGATCAGCTTATCTATGAATATTATTTGAATCTCCTCCGGATTCTTATATGCATGATTTGATATCTTTGCAAGTCTCTTCAAACTATCGATTTGGTTTGGCCAACTAGATTGGTTTTTCTTGCAATGGGACAAGTGCTTAGCTTTGGGTTCAATCTTGCGGTGTCCTTTCCCAGTGACAATAGGGGCAGCAAGGCACGTATTGTATTGTTGCCAGTGAGGATAAAAAGATGGGTTTTTCATCATATTGCTTGACTTAATCCCGCTACATCATGTCATCTTGCTTAATTCGTTACTCTGTTCTTATGAACTTAATACTCTAGATGCAGGCAGGAGTCGGTCGATGTGTGGAGTAATAGTAGTAGATGCAGAATTGTTTCGGTCTACTTGACACGGACGTGATGCCTATATTCATGACCATTGCCTTAGATATCGTCATAACTTTGCGCTTTTCTATCAATTGCTCGGCAGTAATTTGTTCACCCACCGTAATAATTTCTATCTTAGAGAAGCCTCTAGTGAAACCAATGGCCCCCAGGTCTATTTTCCATCATATAAGTTTCCGATCTACAATTCTAGTTTCCTATTTACTTTATTTTGCAATCTTTACTTTCCGTTCCATAAAACAGAAATACCAAAAATATTACTTTACCGTTTATCCATATCTATCAGATCTCACTTTGTGAATAACCGTGAAGGGATCGACAACCCCTGTTGGGGAACATAGCATGCAATTTCAAAAATTTCCCTACGATCATGCAAGATCTATCTAGGAGATGCATAGAAATGAGAGGTGGAGAGTGTGTCCACGTACCCTTGTAGACCGAAAGCGGAAGTGTTAGGTTAACGCGGTTGATGTAGTCGAACGTCTTCGCGATCCAACCGATCAAGTACCGAACGCACGGCACCTCCGAGTTCAGCACACGTTCATCTCGATGACGTCCCTCGAACTCTTGATCCAGCAGAGGATCGAGGGAGAGTTTCGTCAGCATGATGGCGTGGTGACGGTGATGGTGATGTGATCTGCGCAGGGCTTCGCCTGAGCACTACGTGAATATGACCGGAGGAGTAAACCGCGGAGAGAGACGCCGCACACGGCTTGGAACAATTGGTGTGTCTCCAAGGGGTGCCCTGCCCACGTATATAAAGGAGGGAGAGGAGGAGGCCGGCCACCAGGGGCGCGCTAAGGAGAGGGGAGTCCTACTAGGACTCCAGTCCTTGTAGGATTCGCCCCCCCCCCCTTTTTCCTTCTCATGGAGGGGGAAAGAGGGAAGGGAGAGGGAAGAGGGGAAGGAAAGGGGGGTGCGCTTCTCCCCTAGTCCAATTCGGACTCCCTATGGGAGGAGGGCGCAGCCACCCCTTGTGGGCTGCCTCTCCTCTCCCCTATAGCCCATGTAGGCCCATTACTTTCCCCGGGGGTTCCGGTAACCCCTCAGTACTCCCATAAATATCTGAAACATCCCGAAACCATTCCGGTGTCCAAATACTATCGTCCAATATATCAATCTTTACCTCTCGACTATTTCGAGACTCCTCGTTATGTCTGTGATCTCATCCAAGACTCTGAACAATCTTCGGTAACCAAAACACATAACTCATAATAAAAATCTTCATCGAACGTTAAGCGTGCGGACACTACGGGTTCGAGAACTATGTATACATGACCGAGACACATCTCCGATCAATAACCAATAGCGGAACTTGGATGCTCATATTGGTGCCTACATATTCTATGAAGATCTTTATCGGTCAAACCGTAATGACAACATACGTCATGCCCTTTGTAATCAGTATGTTACTTGCCCGAGATTCGATCATCGGTATCATCATACCTAGTTCAATCTCGTTACCAGCAAGTCTCTTTACTTGTTCCATAATGCATCATCCCGTAAATAACTCATTAGTCACATTGCTTGCAAGGCTTATCATGATGGGCATTACCGAGAGGGCCCAGAGATACCTCTCCGATACTCGGAGTGACAAATCCTAATCTTGATCTATGCCAACCCAACAAACACCTTCGGAGACACCTCAGAGAGCATCTTTATAATCACCCGCCACGTTGTGACGTTTGATAGCACACAAGGTGTTCCTCCGGTATTCGTGGAGTTGCATAAGCTCATAGTCAGAGGAATATGTATAAGTCATGAAGAAAGCAATAGCAATAAAACTTAACAATCATTATGCTAAGCTAACGGATGGGCCTTGTCCATCACATCATTCTCCTAATGATGTGATCCCGTTCATCAAATGACAAGACATGTCTATGGTCAGGAAACTTAATCATCTTTGGTTAACGAGCTAGTCAAGTAGAGACACACTAGGGACACTCTGTTTTGTCTATTCATTCACACATGTACTAATTTTCCGGTTAATACAATTCTAGCATGAATAATAAACATGTATCATGATATAAGGAAATATAAATAACAACTTTATTATTGCCTCTAGGGCATATTTCCTTCAGTCTCCCACTTGCACTAGTGTCAATAATCTAGATTACATTGTAATGATTCTAACACCCATGGAGTCTTGGTGCTGATCATGTTTTGCTCGTGGAAGAGGCTTAGTCAACGGGTCTGCAACATTCAGATCCGTATGTATTTTGCAAATCTCTATGTCTCCCTCCTTGACATGATCGCAGATGGAGTTGAAGCGTCTCTTGACGTGTTTGGTTCTCTTGTGAAATTTGGATTCCTTCGCTAAGGCAATTGCTCCAGTATTGTCACAAAAGATTTTGGACCCGATGCACTAGGTATTACACCTAGATCAGATATGAACTCCTTCATCAAGACTCCTTCATTTGCTTCTTCCGAAGCATCTATGTACTCCGCTTTACACGTAGATCCCGCCACGACGGTCTGCTTGGAACTGCACCAATTGACAGCTCTACCATTCAATATAAATAAGTATTCGGTTTGCAACTTAGAGTCATCCGGATCAGTGTCAAAGCTAGCATCGACGTAACCATTTACGACAAGCTCTTTGTCACCTCCATAAATGAGAAACATATCCTTAGTCCTTTTCATGTATTTCAGGATGTTCTTGACCGCTGTCCAGTGATCCACTCCTAGATTACTTTGGTACCTCCCTGCTAAACTTATAGCAAGGCACACATCAGGTCTGGTTCACAGCATTGCATACATGATAGAACATATGGCTGAGGCATAGGGAATGACTTCCATTTTCTCTCTATCTTCTGCAGTGGTCGGGCATTGAGTTTGACTCAACTTCACACCTTGTAACACAGGCAAGAACCCTTTCTTTGACTGATCCATTTTGAACTTCTTCAAAACTTTATCAATGTATGTGCTTTGTGAAAGTCCAATTAAGCGTCTTGATCTATCTCTATAGATCTTGATGCACAATATATGAGCAGCTTCACCGAGGTCTTTCATTGAAAAATTCTCATACAAGTATCCTTTCATGCTATCCAGAAATTATATATCATTTCCAATCAACAATATGTCATCCACATATAATATTAGAAATGCTACAGAGCTCCTACTCACTTTCTTGTAAATACATGCTCCTCCAAAAGTCTCTATAAAACCATATGCTTTGATCACACTATCAAAGCGTATATTCCAACTCTGAGAGGCTTGCACCTGTCCATAAATGGATTGCTGGAGCTTGGACACTTTGTTAGCACCTTTAGGATCGACAAAACCTTCTGGTTGCATCATATACAATTCTTCTTTAAGAAATCCATTAAGGAATGCAGTTTTGACATCCATTTGCCAAATTTCATAATCATAAAATGCGGCAATTGCTAACATGATTCGGACAGACTTAAGCATCGCTACGGGTGAGAAGGTCTCATTGTAGTCAACTCCTTGAACTTGTCGAAAACCTTTCGCAACAAGTCGAGATTTGTAGACAGTAACATTACCGTCAGTGTCAATCTTCTTCTTGAAGATCCATTTATTTTCTATGGCTTGCTGATCATCGGGCAAGTCAACCGAAGTCCATACTTTTTTCTCATAGATGAATCCCATCTCAAATTTCATGGCCTCAACCCATCTTGCGGAATGTGGGCTCAACGTCGCTTCCTCATAGTTCGTAGGTTCATCATGGTCTAGTAACATGACTTCCAAAACAGGATTACCTTACCACTCTGGTTCGGAACATGCTCTGGTTGACCTACAAGGTTCGGTAGTAACTTGATCTGAAGTTTCATGATCATTATCATTAGCTTCCTCTCCAGTTGGTGTAGGCATCATAAGAATAGATTTCTCTGATGAGCTACTTTCCAACTCGAGAGAAGGTACAATTACCTCATCAAGTTCTACTTTCCTCCCACTCACTTCTTTCAAGAGAAACTCCTTCTCTAGAAAGGATACATTCTTTGCAACAAAGATCTCGCCTTCGGATCTGTGATAGAAGGTGTACCCAACAATTTCTTTTGGGTATCCTATGAAGACGCACTTATCCAATTTGGGTTCAAGCTTATTATGCTGAAGCTTTTTCACATAAGCATCGCAACTCCAAACTTTAAGAAACGATAGCTTAGGTTTGCTACCAAACCATAGTTCATACAGTGTCGTCTCAACGGATTTAGATGGTGCCCTATTTAACGTCAATGTAGCTGTCTCTAATGCATAACCCCAAAACGATAGCGGTAAATCGATAAGATACATCATAGATTGCACCATATCTAATAAAGTACGGTTACAACGTTCGGACACACCATTACTCTCTGGTGTTCCAGGTGGTGTGAGTTGTGAAACTATTCCACATTGTTTTAAATGAAGGCCAAACTTGTAACTCAAATATTCGCCTCCACGATCAGATCGTAGAAACTTTATTTTCTTGTTACGATGATTCTACACTTCACTCTGAAATTCTTTGAACTTTTCAAATGTTTCACACTTGTGTTTCATTAAGTAGATATACCCATATCTGCTCAAATCATCTGTGAAGGTCAAAAAATAACGATACCCGCCGCAAGCCTCAACACTCATCGGACCGCATACATTGGTATGTATTAATTCCAATAAGTCAGTGGATCGCTCCATTGTTCCGGAGAACGGAGTTTTAGTCATCTTGCCCATGAGGCATGGTTCGCAAGCATCAAATGATTCATAATCAAGTGATTCCAAAAATCCATCGCATGGAGTTACTTCATGCGCTTTACACCAATATGACCTAAACGGCAGTGCCACAAATAAGTTGCACTATTATTATCAACTTTGCATCTTTTGGCGTCGATCAGGCCCGTCGATGAGGGGGAGCGGAATGAGCGAGCGCACAGGGCCTCCAAAATCAAGGGGGCCCCATTTTAGAAAAAACCATTATATAATGATGTGTTTCTGTCGGTGGGAAACGACACCTATGGGTTCACGGGAATCCCTACTACGGTTGCCGGGGCGCAAGGTTGTGAGAAGAGCAGGGATAATAGTCAACACGAGGATCGTTTACCCAGGTTCGGGCTGCGAGGATGCGTAAAACCCTAGTCCTGCTTTGGTGGATGTATTGAGTGTTCTTGAGTTCTCCAACTAGCTATGGTGGTTGTGTAGTTCCAAAGAGCCGAATCCCCCTCCAGTACGCCATGGGCCTCCTTTTATAGTTGAAAGGGGCTGCCACAGTGGCACACGGGAGGTGGAAAGGCCTACAGTACTACGAGCTTATCGCCCGTATTACAGGACAAGACACATTTAATGCGCCGCTGAGGTGTCCCCTTGCTTTATCGGGGACAAGAGCGAGGCCCGTCCCGTCCGTCGCCGCTCCTCCTCGCTTCGACGCGCGCCCTGGCCAGCGACGCGTGCGGCGCCATGTAGGCAGGCAGGCAGCTGAGGTGGCACGGTGGAAGGGTCTTCACGAAGATCTGCATGCCGCCACGCAGGCGCCTGCCGATCTGGCCTGGAAGCAGCACGTTGCCACGCAGGTGCTAGCCCAGCTGGTTGGGCTGGCAGCTGCATGCAAACGGTCGTGGAAAACTTGGCTGGCGCGGGCCTAGTAGTGGCCCCGCTGATGTCCTCGGCAAGGGCCTTGCCGGGGCCCAGCAAGGGTCTTGCCGTGGCGCGCAGTCGTCCCCAGCAAGGATCTTGCTGGGGGTCTTGTGGCCTTCCTCGGCAAGGATTTCGCCGAGGGTCGTCGTCTTCTGGTCCTCATCTGATCTCATGTGTCCGTGATCTTGACAAAGATCTGCATGCCATCACAGAGGTGCCTCCTGAGCCCTGGTCCAACCGTAGTTAGTTGGGTTGGAACCCGTGGGCTCAAGGGTGGCTCGCTCTGTTGGTGTTTGGGCAAGTTTCCCCGGCAAGGTTCTTGCCGGGGCCGCGGAGGCCTGCCCCGGCAAGGTTCTTGCCGGGGCCGCGGAGGCCTGCCCCAGCAAGGGCCTTGCCGGGGGACTCCACCCCGCCCCTTTGTTGTCTTGTGTTTCTGGTCTTGGCGTTGCCTTGATCGTCTTGTGTTGGGCTTCGGCTTCTCTCGGCTTCCCTCCTGTGTTCGCTACGTGGCCGTGCCGCTGGCTCGATCGCCTGCACAAGTAAAGGGGTCGAAAGGAGAGCCCCTACTTTTGTACACCGACAGGAGCACCCAGGCCTGGGCCACTCATAAGCGCGACACGTTGTTGGGCCAGGCCCAAAACGGTGCACGGGCAGGCGGGGCGGATTTTACCGCAGTAATTTTTCGTCTGTTGCACTTCCCCACGACCTGCGTTGAACGCGCGACGTGGGGGGGCGTGTGTGACGTGGACGGAATACGTGGGGCGGTTCCCGCACGCATGCGTCATGTCGCAATTAATGGGAAAGGAGGCGGCCTGCGCCTTCCCGTAAAAAGGAATTACCGCGGGTGCGCTGCTCACTTTACCCCCTCCCCTGCGTCTTTTCCAATCTCAGAGCCGCCGCCCCTTTCTTCCTCCTTCTCAGTTCTTGCCTTCGCTCGCCACTGCTGCGTCTCCACCGTCCTCTGTATCTTTCTCCCCCGGCCGCCATGGCGCCCAAATCCACCAAGGGCAAGGGAGTGTCCAAGGACGCCGGAGCGACGGAGCCGCCGGAGAGTGCGTTGGCGACTCAGCGGACGCAACTCGCCTACTTCCCCTCGACGCTCGACGCGATCGAACTGTGGGATTACTTCAAGCCTCTGTGGGGGGTGAAGACGGGGGGAGAGACGATGGAGCATCCAGCCACGCGTGTCATCCCCGCCAACTGTGCTGAGGCCGCCCCAAATCGGTACCCTTTCTTTGTCGACTACTTCTCCTGCGGGCTCTGTCCCCCCTTCTCTGATTTCTTCAGCGATGTTATGCACACCTACGGCTTCCATCTTTTGGACTTTACTCCAAATGCCGTGGTGTGCATGGCTCTTTTCGCGCACCTCTGCGAGGGCTTCACCGGGCTGCATCCCAACACGGCGCTCTTCCGCCACTACTTCTCCCCTCAGATCCAACCGGGGGGCGCCATTTCCGGTTGCGTCAACTGGATCCCAAGGTCCAAGGGGGCGTACCCGGAGGGCGCCATGAAGGAGAGGTGGGAAAAATGGCGGAGCCGATGGTGCTGGATTGAGGAGAAGGACCCGCCGGACTTTTGCCGGTCCGCAAGGCGTCGCCGGCCCGCAGAAGCGACTGGAGCGATGTCGATGCTGACGACACGAAGCTTACGGTCGCCACCACCAGGATTCTCCGCCTCACCGAGGCCGGGCTCACCCGCGAGATGATCGGGGCGGATTTCATCCGCCGCCAAATCGCTCCGCTGCATAACAAGGGGAGGCCGGCCTGGCTCTTCACAAACGCCGCCGACATCATGAGGCTCCGCCCCGGCATCGACCACAACCTCACGGTGATGAGGCACGCCCATCTCTGCCAGCGGCTCTTCCAGCTCGACGTGAACCGTGACGGCGAGGTCGAGCGGACCAGCAAGGCCGCGAGGGCCGCTGTGAAGGCCGGCAAGGTCACCAAGGGGCCTTTGTTCAGGCTGCCGGCGGGAGTGGTCCCACTGAGCAACAACTCTCGCCGGACCGACATCATCGCCATGATGCCGGATTGCAATGCGAATGGCCTTGACTCGAACTGGGTCAAGCCAGAGGACATCCAAGTGCAAGAGTTATTTGATACCTTTCACGAGGGGTACATCGCAGGTGGAGCTGGACTACATCGCCGCTAGGGCGACGGAGGCGAAGCTCACCGAGGAGGCCGGCAGTGCCGGCGGCGTGGAGGACAAGGCTGCGGCGGAGGTAGAGGAGAAGGAGCTCACCTAGTGGGCGGAGGCAGCCGGGGAGGCCAGCAGCGCCAGCACCGAGGCTCCTCTCGTCGAAGACGTGGTTGGTGAGTCGTTGGAGGAAGAGGCCGAAGAGGAGGAGGTCGTGGCCGTTGACCCTCCAGCCACGGGGAGGGGACGGATCCTGCGGCGGGCCACCTCCGGGGAGCCGGTCCGGTCTGGCAGGGCCGCGCAGCTGCGGCAGGCCTAGGAGATGTCTGCACGCTAGACGAGGGCCGCGGTGGCGAAGAAAGTGGTGAGGGCCGCGGCGGCAAAGGAGAAGGCATCCGCTTCTTCCTCGGCAAAGCGCGTTCGGATGCCACCTCCTTCCCCTCCCCCGGCAGATGTTGACGCAGGGGTCACCTTTGACTTTGGGTCCCTCAGCCCAAGGAGGAAGAGGAAAGCAACAGAGGAGGAGGTGGACGACGAGCAAGTATCTTGCTCTTTTCGCCATCTCCGTCTCCTCAATATGTACTGCTTGTCTTGACTTGTTTGTATTTATGCAGGGACGCGGAGACGCTGGCCCAGAGGGTGAAGAGGGCCAAGGCCTCGGCGGGCGGCCAGCCCCCGGCTGGTACTTCAAGGGCGCCGCTGGTGGTGTTGAGCAGCCCGGACAGCAGCCCCCGGAGCAGCCCCCAGCGGAAGTTCATCACCCGCCCCTCGTCAACATGTGTCAGGGGTAGGATACTTTGGTGCTGACCTTGTCGTGTATGCAGGAGGAGACCAGCAGCAGGAGGAGCCATAGAGGGCTACTCTTAGCATGCCGCCCCCATCAACCACGCCGCCCCGAGGGGCGTCCCCGGCAAGGGCGCCAAGCACCGAGCCCGCGCACATGGAGGAGGAGGAGGAGAACTTGGGCATCAGTGGCTTCGCCTCGGTGCCAAATGTTGGCGGGGAGGGGACCTCTACTTCCCAGCCCGGCGCTGGTAAGTTTCCGGCCTTTCGTCTCTACTCTTTTTATTTTCTTGCTGATTCTTGATCTTGGCTTTATCTCATTCCCTTCCTGGTGTCTAGATCGTCCGTCAACGGACCAGGAGGATATAGGCGCCATCATCGAGGATGTCGCCAAGGACGCCGCGGCAGAAGCCAAGAAGGTCGCCGGCGAGGAGTCCGCCAAGGGCGCTGCCGAAGACGCTGTCGAGGGGCCTGCCGGGGAGCCCGGCAAGGGGCCTGCCGGAGGGGCCGGCAAGGCCACCACCAAGGAGGAGGTGGTCGATGACCAGCCTTCCTCCTCTGCAGCCTCCGGCTCCGGCAGGTATCTGAGGGTGACTGACGACCTCTTCGCCCACCTCCTGGGGCGCCCAGCCTGTGGCGCCTGGCCAAGGGAGAGGTGTTTGACGAAGAGGTGCCGCCACGCCGGGCTTAAGGTCGCCGACGAGCCGAAGGCCGGGCGGCGACGGCTCTCAGGAGGAGCGGCTTCTCCAGGCCATGGGCGCCCACTTCCGGAAGCTCCAAGCGCTCCACCGCGCCCGCCTGGACAAGGCCAAGTCCAGGATGGCAACGGTGGACCAAGCGGAGGCGGACCTCAAGGTGCGCGTCGCCGAGGCGCAGGCTTGGTTCCGCCAAGCTAGCGAAGAGCTGAAGACCGCCAGGGCGAGCTGGCCAAGCGCGACGTGGAGCTCACCATGAAGCTGGCCGACATCGAGAAGGCCTAGGAGATGACGAAGGGCTTGGCCGCGGCAGCCGAGGCCGCCCGGACCCAACACCAGGCCGCACTGAACTCCTAGGAGGAGGACCTCGCCAAGCGCGAGGCGGACCTCGATGCCAAACCTTGCGCCAAGGACAAGGAGGTGGAGAAGCTTGCCGCGCAGCAGAACCAAGAGCTGGAGCAGAGGCACAAAGAGACACTCGATGCCTAGGCTCTGGTTCACGCCGGCAAGGTGAAAGAGCTGGAGGTGGAGAGAGACGGGCTAAAGGAGCAGGCCCTGAAGTTGTCCCAGGAGAAGGACACGATCAACAGCGCCCTGACGGAGGCGCAGGCGTGGCCGCCGCCAGCAGGCCGGGAGTTTCCGAGGCCAACAACTCCATCAAAGACCTCAAGCTGAAGCTGGAGGGTCTCGAGAAGATAAAGCCGGAGGCCGTGGCCCGGAGGGGACCCTGACCAAAAACCTGGAGACCGAGAAGCAGCTGCAGAAGAACGAGGCCCTCAACTTCAAGGAGCACGTGGAGGGTGAGAACCGCTAGCTCGATCGCCTCGCCACCATCGCCAACCAGGCCGCCGCGCAGCTGGCCACCATGGGGATGCCGAACGTGAGGTACGCCCCGGAGTGGAGTGTGAGCACCAACTGCAGCGTGACCCTGTTCTTTGAGAAGGTCGTCGGTGCATTGGAGCGGCTTCACGCCAACCGGGCGGCCTCGCTGGCCGACGAGGCCCGGAGGCTTTGCCAGGGCGCCATGACCAAGGTTCTCAGCAAGGTGGCGTACTGGTACCCCGACCTCGACTTCGACGCCGCGCTGGAGAGCTTGCCGGAGGATACTGACCTCGCGCCGCTCAGGGAGCGCATCAAGCCCGTCATCAGCGGTGTGGCCGGAATTCTGAGGGTGGAGAGCCAGCGCCGGGATTAGGCACCCTGTTTCTTATCGTCACTGCAGGTTCATGGCCAAAACAATTTCTATCTTTAGTTATAACCGCGGCGGCAATTGATGTAATATAACTCTGCAGCACTTTCGATATAATGCATGTTATTTCCCTATTCAACCTCTCTTTGTATGTCCACCCTACGTTTATCGGGTAGGCTTGCCGGCGCATAAACCCAGGGCGGCGTCTTGAGGATGGATCCCCAATGGCCTGCCGGGTGCGCTTGCTGCCGGGCAAACTGCCTCACCGCCCCCGACGCGGCCGCTTGAACTGTCGAGCTTAACTCGAGTCAGACTCGAGAGTGTTGCCGGTTGGAGAAGGCTACCCTGCCACTCTCGACGCGGCCATTTGAGCTGTTGAGCGGACTCGAAACAGAACAAAGGCATGGCCAATAACCAGAGGGCCCCTTTGCGTGCAGGTTTTGCATACATAGGCAGGATCTCCGAGGACAATAACCTTATGTGTAAAAGGAAATAGCTCAAGGCTCGGAATGACTTAGCTTAGCTTCTTTTGGTTGCCGCGTTGGCGTCCTTCGCGCTCGCAGGCGGCCCGTTTCCTCCTGGCCATCTTCCTCTTTAGAAACCACGGCGATGCGGAACATACTAGGCTAACTACCAAACCAGATTCTCACAATAGCGCCCCCCTACCTGGCGCGCCAAAGATGTCGGTGGGAAACGACACCTATGGGATCACGGGAATCCCTACTACGGTTGCCGGGGCGCAGGGTTATGAGAAGAGCAGGGATAATAGTCAGCATGAGGATCGTTTACCCAAGTTTGGGCCGCGAGGATGCGTAAAACCCTAGTCTTGCTTTGGTGAATGTATTGAGTGTTCTTGAGTTCTCCAACTAGCTATGGTGGCTGTGTAGTTCCAAAGAGCCGAATCCCCCTCCAGTACGCCATCGGCCTCCTTTTATAGTCGAAAGGGGCTGCCACAATGGCACACAGGAGGTGGAAAGGCCTACAGTACTACGAGCTTATCGACCGTATTACAGGACAAGACGCATTTAATGTGCCGCTGAGGTGTCCCCTGGCTTTATCGGGGACAAGAGCGAGGCCTGTCCCGTCCGTCGCCGCTCCTCCTCGCTTCGACATGCGCCCTGGCCAGCGATGTGTGTGGCGCCATGTAGGTAGGCAGGCAGCTGAGGTGGTGCGGTGGTAGGGTCTTCACGAAGATCTGCATGCCGCCACGCAGGCGCCTGCCGATCTGGCCTGGAAGCAGCATGTTGCCACGCAGGTGCCAGCCCAGCTGGTTGGGCTGGCCGCTGCATGCGAACGGCGGTGGAAAACTTGGCTGGCGCGGGCCTGGTAGTGGCCCCGCTGATGTCCTCGGCAAGGGCCTTGCCGGGGGCCCGGCAAGGGTCTTGCCGTGGCGCGCAGTCGTCCCTGGCAAAGATCTTGCCGGGGGTCTTGTGGCCTTCCTCGGCAAGGATTTCACCGAGGGTCGCCGTCTTCTGGTCCTCATCTGATCTCATGTGTTCGTGATCTTGACAAAGATCTGCATGCCATCATAGAGGTGCCTCCCGAGCCCTGGTCCAACCGTAGTTAGTTGGGTTGGAACCTGTGGGCTCAAGGGTGGCTCGCTCTGTTGGTGTTTGGGCAAGTTTCCCCGGCAAGGTTCTTGCCGGGGCCGCGGAGGCCTGCCCCGGCAAGGGCCTTGCCGGGGGACTCCACCCCGCCCCTTTGTTGTCTTGTGTTTCTGGTCTTGGCATTGCCTTGATCATCTTGTGTTGGGCTTCGGCTTCCCTCCTTTGCCCTGCTACGTGTGGCCGCGGCGCATGGCTCTGACTGCCCGTGCACAAGTAAAGGGGTCGAAAGGAGAGCCCCTACTTTTGTACACCGATAGTTTCATTGGCTCACTTGATCGCTAAAAAACAAGTACGTACAGGTAACAGAAAAAAAACATTACATACTTGGCTCGCTGGAACGCTAGAGGCCCAAATTAGCCTACTGATCCATTACCCGATGGCCGTGAGCGGAAGCCCCGGGGTTCGTGGATTCAAAAAGATATGCACTGCTCAATTCCAAGACTTTAGAGTCTCGTGAGTTGCTATTGGCAATGCCCTAGCAATTGTGTCGGTGTAGTTCAGTTGGCTCAGATCCGATCCAGGCCATCCGGCGATCCCATCGTCCATCCGCTGAACGTTGATCATCTACTCATCTTATTGTGCTGATGCAGTTCAGTTGCCGTGAAGACGCAACAGTCAACAGGGACGCCCGTTGTGTTTTAATCTTCAAGACCAAGGTTATTTTTCCAACTTATTTTCTTGTATTCAAACGATCTACACATTTTGTCATCTAGATGTTACTATTTGAAACTAATTACATTGTGTTTGATCACTTGTAATTTTGTTAGGTTTTGTTCTTGGATCTTCATCATGTCTACTAGAATTAGGAAGCATGATTCTGGTGCTTCAAAGCGTAAGAAGAAATAAAGACTAGATTGTGAAGCTCGGTCTCAAACAGGTTCCCTCGATAGATATGTCGTGAGAGAACCCCGACTTGATTCGGAAAATCAGACTGTGGATGTTAATGTAGATGATGGTCATGATGACAATGACACAAAGGTTGAGACTCATGATGTAGAAATTGATGATGGTATTGCCGAAGAAGCGGGTGATGATAATGTTGCCGATGGGGGTGATCATGTTGATACTGCCAATGAAGGTGATAATACTAATAGCACCGATGATGATAATATTGCTGATGACATAAAATATCCTTTTTGTTTGATATATTTGATCCAAAAAATTGGGATGCACTTGATCCTAGAATGATAGATGTTTTTGTGTAGAAGGGTCAAAAGAGACTCATCTATTCAGCATGGTAAAAAAGACAAATTGTCTAGAAGGTTTTCTGCAGTATCATATACTAGAGTTCTCTCAAATGGGGAAAAGTGTGACAGAGAATGGCTTGTGCATAGCAAAGATCTTGACAAGGTATTTTGTTTTTGCTGTAAATTATTAAGAACAGGGCTTGTGAGAGGGCAGTTAGCAAATGAAGCTTTCAATGACTCGGCTCATCTTGGTCATAGACTTAAAGAGCATGAAACTAGTAGAGAACATGTCACAAATATGACTACATGGTATGACTTGCGCCTTATGTTGGAGAAGAATCAAACAATTGACAAAGTTGCTCAGCGAGAACTTGAGAAGGAATAGGAACATTGGAGAAAAGTTTTGCTTAGAATCCTCTTGATTGTTAAATTTCTTGCAGAACACAATATAGCATTCCGTGGTAGTAATAGTAAGTTGTACCAAGACAACAATGGGAATTTCTTAGGACTTATTAAAATGTTGGCTAAATTTGACCCAGTTACAAAAGAGCATGTTGACCGCATCACGAATGATAAAATTCATGGTCATTATCTTGGTCCCTCCATACAGAATGAGTTAATCAATTTGCTCGCTGCTGCAATCAAGTCGAAAATCATTGAGAAGGTAAAAGAAGCAAAGTACTTCTCAGTTATACTTGACTGTACTCTTGATGCAAGCCACCAAGAACAAATGTCTTTGATAATTAGGTGTGTTGATGCATCTGCAAATTCTTTTTGCATTGAAGAATCCTTCTTAGGTTTTTTGAATGTGAATGATACCATCGGGCAAGGATTGTTTGATGTTTTACAGAAGGAATTGAAGAGTCTTGACCTTGATGTGGACAATGTGAGAGGTCAGGTATATGATAATGGGTTGAATATGAAAGGAAAAAATAAAGGAGTACAAAACAAAGTACTGGGAATAAACCGGAGAGCCTTTCAGCTTGTGGTTGCCATAGTCTGAATTTGGCACTATGTGATATGGCAAAGTCTTGTCGTAAAGCAACGGATCTTTTTGGAGTTATCCAACATATTATATAATATTTGCTAATTGTACTAAGAGATGGCAAATTCTCAAAGATAACATACCAGGATTGACTCTCAAGTCATTATCATCTACTCGTTGGGAGAGTCGTGTTGATAGTGTTCAGGCTATAAGGTTTCAGCTACCGGAAATAAGGGAGGCTGTCGGCGTTCTGGGAACGGGGGTCCCCAGACTTGCCTGCCTGCGGCCCGCGGCGTGGCTCAAAGGGGGGCCCATCACGGCCCATCTTCATCAACACGAGCACAAGACCCTCGTGAGGGGCCAAGCCTCGCGGGGCGGACGACAGGAAGCTTCCTCAGGCACGGCCTCATCAGGCTGGCTCGCGAGGAGGCGGAGAGATCAAGGCGGGGTACCTCACGAGGTGCCCATGACGCAAGCCATGACGACAAAGGGCGCCAGGTGGGCGCCAGCCCGCGCAGTGTCCTCCTTTCCTCTTTGGTGCAAAGGGAGCAAGCGCAGGCGAGAGCATCAAGCAAAGGCGTCCATTTCGGTGCAACAAGACCAAGACCAGTCCAACGGCAGGAAGGAAGTCATTGTGGAGCCCAAGCCGGCATCATCACAAGAGCCTTTGACAGGCGAGGACCGATGTCGGTGTCAAAACCGGCGGATCTCGGGTAGGGGGTCCCGAACTGTGCGTCTAGGCGGATGGTAACAAGAGACAAGGGACACGATGTTTTTACCCAGGTTCGGGCCCTCTCGATGGAGGTAATACCCTACTCCTGCTTGAT
The DNA here is from genome assembly GCA_021605145.1 of Aegilops bicornis. NCBI lineage: Eukaryota > Viridiplantae > Streptophyta > Magnoliopsida > Poales > Poaceae > Aegilops > Aegilops bicornis. The sequence goes on along the minus strand of CM038672.1, from coordinate 495,458,483 downwards.
TACTATTGATGATATGGGTAGTACAAGAGTAGATCTACCACGAGATCAAGGAGGCTAAACCCTAGAAGATAGCCTATGGTATGATTGTTGTTCGTCCCCACGGACTAAAACCCTCCGGTTTATATAGACATCGGATAGGTTAGGGTTACACAGAGTCGGGCCATAATAGTAGGAGATCTACATATCCGTATCGCCAAGCTTGCCTTCCACGCCAAGGAAAGTCCCATCCAGGACACGGGACGAAGTCTTCAATCTTGTATCTTCATAGTCTTGGAGTCCGCCGTGATGATAGTCCGCTATCCTCGACACCCCTAGTCCGGGACTCCTCAAGAGCCTTCGAACCAGGCTTCAATGACGAAGTCCGGGCGCATATTGTCTTCGGCATTGCAAGGCGGGTTCCTCCTCCGAATACTTCATAGAAGGTTTTGAACACTGTGATAGTGTCCGCTCTGCAAAACAAGTTCCACATACCACCATAGAGAGAATAACTTTTGCACAGATCTGGCCGACGTATTCCGCGGCGTGACATCACACCACGGCCAAGCCTTTATATGAATCATTTTTTACTGTTCCACCTCAGCGTGTTTAGCGAGGCGGTTTCCTTGGCACGTCTTATCAAACCATAGATCGTGCCCCTTATTCCGGGATTCTCATCAATACGGACGTGGGTAACACATCTGCGCCATTGATTACGGCGCTTGGGAAATAAGCGAGTTTTACCAGGCTGGTGGGGGACGCATAGCCGTCCAGTCCATATAAGGGGATAAGGATCCACCTTTTCACCTACGCCTTCTTCCTCCTTTGCTTATCCATTTCCGTGCACTCGAGCTCCAGCGCCCAAGTACGCACATCCCACCTCAACCTTTCTCCAACCATGTCAGGAGCAGGAGGCAGGTGGATGGCCTCCTCCGTCACGGAGGGGCACATCACAAGACTGCGGGAGGCCGGATACTTGTCCGGCGACATCACGCACAGGTTGCCCGATGCGGGGCAGCTTATTCCAACCCCCGGGCCCCATGAGAGGGTAGTGTTTCTCCCCCACTTCCTCCGCGGACTAGGTTTTCCACTTCACCCATTTGTCCGGGGCTCATGTTCTACTACGGCCTGGACTTCCACGACCTGGCCCCGAATTTCATCCTCAACATCTCGGCGTTTATCGTCGTGTGCGAGGCCTTCCTCTGCATCCAGCCCCACTTCGGCTTATGGCTGAAGATCTTCAACGTCCGGCCGAAGGTAGTGGGCCGTCGCCGGAGTCTTGAGGCGCCATGGTTGGCAAGATGGCCAAAGTCCCATGGCTCAAGGCGCCTTCGTGGAGACAATAAAGGGGTGGCAGTCGGGTGGTTCTATATCACCGAGCCCCGCAACACCGAATGGGCGGCGGCCCCCGACCAGATCTGGCTTCCCCACACGGCTCGCCATGGAAAGAGACGGCCTGACGTGGGGAATTCGGAGGAGACATCCGGACTTCAAACATGCGTCCAAACACGTGGCCAAGAATCTTAGGCTTGTCGACGTAATCTGGTGATGCTCATCCGCCGGATTCTCCCATGCCAACAACGGGCCTTTAATTTGTGGGAGTTCGATCCGCAAGACAGCACCGAACCTTGAGCCGGCTCTTCACACTACGCACGAAGACGCTCGGAAGGTGCTGTTCAAGGGCGCCGGTTTCAAAGATCCGCTATCAAAGATCGCGGATACAGCTCGCCGCGTCAAGTCGGCGAGAGGTAAGTTATTTTACCCTTTACGGGACTCTTTTTCATAGATTGACTCTACGTGGGATCTAAAACTCCCTAAATTTTGACAGATCGGTTGAAGACGTCCGGACAGATTAATCGTCTGCCTTTATGCGGGAAGACCCAGCGGACGCCCAATTGACGGATGCTGGCTCGCACCCCATGTGGTGCCGGAGAAGAAGGCCAAGAAGGAGGTCACGGAACTCGAAGGAGTTCCCGACGCCAGTGTTGTCGATTCTCAAGCGTAATCTTCTCCCGAGGACGAGGAGGAGGAAGAAGAAGCTCCTCCCGGGGAGGAGAAGAAAAGGAAGGCCGCCTAACCGGGAGGCCGGAGGGTCCAAGAAGGAAGAACCCTTCCTCCGGACTCCTCCACCAACGTCGACGACGACGAGGAGGATTGGCCTACAAGGGCCAAGCCCCTGGCGAGATCGTAAGTGTCCGGATACCCATGGCTTTTTATTATTGTAGAGTTTTCTCTAATGTGGAACAACCATGCAGCCCGCCCAAGGGCGAGTTCGCTGATTCATCGAGCGGGTCCCTGGGCTCGTCGGAAATGGAGAGTACTTCGCTTCCGACCGCCTCCTCGCCTCACGCTGCGGACGACGCCACGGTGGGACCAAGGGGGGCTTGGTCAAGAGGAGGTAGCACAGGAGGTGCCACAAGGCAACCTCCTGCACTCCAGCGCTGCTGGGGGCAAGACCTCAGGGCTCTAAGCCCGACCCTTGTCCGGACTCCATGCCGGAACCTTGATGGTTCCGGAGTTTGGTAAGCGGTCCCTTCAGAAGAAGGTAAGACGCCGGTGTCCTCCGTCCCAACCGGAGGCACCGGATAGCATCGAGGCGCTTCACAGTGCCTCCATCAAGGAGGAGCACCGCACTGTTATGAGTGCAGTGATCCGGACAGTTCAGTCCGCCAAGAGCGGGCTGACCGAAGCATGTACCAGCCTTCTAACAGGCTTTGAGGTAAGTTTTAGAATATGTAAAAATATTGCCGCATAGACAGTAGCCCCTGATGCTTAGTTCGGTGCTCGGAAAGAAAATTCAGACTAAGGATCTAAAAAGATATACGCATGAGTCTAACATAAGTATGTCAATATGGGAATGCAGGCTGCGCTGCTGACCTCTACCGCACTGACTGCAGAGGTCTTTGCATTGAAGCAGAACCTCGAGCGGTCCGAGAACGAGCTCGGACAAGCCAAGAAGGAGCTCGAGGACAAGGAAGGTAAGTAATACCTTATTAAAGAAATACCTTATAGAAAAGGTTTTGGTTGCAAAAAATAACAGGAATAACATGGGTACTGCAGGGGCCACGAACGAGGTGGCGACCCTGAAGGAAGCGGTGTCCGTGGCTGAAAACAAAGCGGCTGCGAAACGGACCGAGCGAGAGAAGGGGGAGGCGCAGCTGGCGGAGGTGCGGCAAGAGCTCCAGACTCTCGTGGAAAAACACGAGGGTTTGGAGCGTGACTCGAAGACCCGAGAGTCCAAGATTGCCTCGGCTCTTGAGAGTGCCAAAACTGCTAAGGCCGAGGCCCAAAAAGCCCTCCAAGAAATTGAAGCATTAAAGAAGATAGCGGCGGGTAAGGCATTCTTTATGCAAAGCAAGAATGTAAAAGTCAATTACCTATTACTTACCCGGATTCGGAGCTCTCCAGGAGCATTCGTAGATTTTCCCCATAGTGTGTCTGATGCTGCCGCATTCTACCGCGCCCAGGAGGGGAGCTCAACAGAGAAGGTGTTTTGGTCTCAATATGTTGAGGCCGGACATCCGGTGCCCCTAAGCGACCAGCTGAAGCAGCTGGTCGAGCTCCACAAGGTCGCCGAACAGGCCATGAAGGGCCTTATAGTTCGGCTGCGGCCATTAGAAGCCATGCCTGGGAGCCACTTCGGCTTGGTACAGCGGCTGGTGGATGCCTGTCCGCGAATTGAAGTCATCAAGCGCTCCGTCTGCATCGAAGGTGTCCGTCGGGCCCTTGCTCGTGCTAAAGTGCACTGGGGCAAGCTGGATGCGGAGAAGCTTGTGACGGACGGGCCACCGAAGGGCAAGGAGCATCGCACGCCGAAATGTATTATGAGGGCCTCCTAAAGGGTGCCCGCGAATAGCGGATGAGTGCTCCAGAGATGTAATTTTTGAATAGACTCGCATTTGTTATCCTCAGACGCTGAAAACTTGTTCATATGCACTAAGCAATGCTTGTTAATTTAAAATATTACCTTCAGGCGGCCGCTTATCAAATTTGAGAGATGGCAAGTCGTTGGCTTCACCCCATGCCATGAGTCTTTGGGGTGTTCGGGATAAACTTGAGCACTCTTGTTCCCATTCTTGGGTCCATCTAGGAGGCGCTCAACGCAATCTAACAAGGCAACCAGACTTATAATGCTTGAACACTCTCACTTAGCCATAGAATTCTATAATTTTAAATTTCATGAAGCCCCTAGTATTCGGAAGACCGAGTTCGGGGCGCTTATCCACGCCTTTGGCGGACAGTTCGGTTCCTCGCTCTAAGCGGCATAAGTCTTTAGGGACCCGAAAAACCTCTCGAACAGCGACCAGCTCTCGCCCTATCATGACGGGTCAGTTTTAGCTTTCTCCACTCAGGTGCTCGACCCAGCTCAACTGGGGCACAATCGCAGATGGTTCTCCGTGCTACCTTAGCCGATATAGCGGAACGTAAGGTACCAAAACACGGAGCCGGGCAAACCCAACTATTGACCCAAGACATGATTCGGAGCCGATTCATATAAAGCTATAAGTTCGGGTGCCGACTTGTGGAAGTGTTCGGACTTATCACACCATGATTTTGGGGTACTTAAGCCCTCGGTGTATTGGCCGTACTAAAGTGTACTGGGTGCAACATGTCATGAAATGAACATATATATAGAAAAAGAAAGGAGTGCAATAATAGACAAAAGCTATGTATTGTTTATTCAAAAGGTACCGCAATGAAAGCGTAATGATACAAATAGTGCAATAAGCAAGGGATGGGACTATCTAACATGTCCCCTCCGTGGGTAAGTCATGGGATGGTATGTAAAACAGGTATAATGCTCGTAATAGAGACCACCAACACTGACGGAGCTTTACCGCTTCCTGGTTGTTGCATTGTGAGTTCGGGCGATTCTAGTGCCGACATGTGACTTCAAAAACGGAGTCCTGAAAAGAAAGAAAAGAAAAAGAAAAAGAATGACACAATCGGAGCCCACAGTGCGGTTGAACTGCATTCTTGGCGTGCCGTGGTCGTGCCCTCCCCATATGCCCATGGTGTCTCCAGAGCGTAGTTATGTACGCTGAATATCAAGCGCCGCAATTTCGCGAGGGCTGGGGTTAGCCGGATTGCTACCGTGCTTGAATCGTGCGCTGTGGTTTTGTTGTAGGTTACCCGGGCGCTTGGCGGTGTCCGGACGCTTAGTGGCCGGACTCGAGAATTGTTGTGAGAGGCTGCTTTGCAACTCCGCCATAGGTCAGCCGTGTGCTCCTCCGCTCGGAGAGAGCATTCGGTGTTTCCATTGACCGTGATTACTCCCGAGGGCCTCGCATCTTGAGCTTGAGGTATGCGTAGTGCGGCACCGCATTGAACTTTGCAAATGCGGTTCGTCCGAGCAAAGTGCATGATATCCATCATGAACAGGACTATGTCGAAGATTAACTCTTCGCTTCGAAGTTATCCGGTGAACCAAGACCACTTCGACCGTGGATCGAGCCTGTACAATTGGCCTCTACACCGGTATGACGCCTTTAAAGGTCGTCTTTGTAGGTTTAATCCTTGAGGGTCTATGCCCATTTTGCGACCTGTATCCCGATAAAGCAGGTTCAGTTGCTGCTGCCGCCGTCCATCGGGACTCTGGTGAGGTGAAATCTGGCCAATAATTGGGTCAAGAACCAATGCGCGAAAACCGCCGTGATTTAATGCTAGTGGGGTGGTCCTTCGATCGAAGGTGATCGGGCAGGAAAACCATGGGTTGAACTTTGGGGCGACTGGCTCCATCGCATATACGTCCCGTAGTGCACGCTTCCGCTCCCTTTTGGGTATGTGGGTTGCGAATATCATGTTCACCATCCGCACTTGTGTGGGAAAACCCTTATGTCCTCTATTGTTCGGCGGCCGGGCTCTTCCTCGCCATCGCTATGCAGCCCCTTGTCATTGAGTTCGCACTTAACTTGCTCGCTTGCTTGAACACCCAACAATCCTCGTTAGTGTGATTGGCTAGTTTTTCGGGGTGCCATGTATCCGCACAAGCGATCGAGTTTGCGGTCCAAGTTGGACGGGCCCTGGGTATTTCTTTTGAATGGCTTCTTCCGCTGACCGGGTTTAGAGCCTCTGAATCCGGCATTGACGGCCGTATCTTCAGTATTGTCGCTGTTAATGTGGCGCTTGTTCTTGTTGCGACACGACCTGCCATTGCTGTCCTTGGTATCCGAACTATCAGGATGTTTGGCCAAGTTGTTGCTTCGAGCTAGCCAGATGTCCTCTCCCGCACAAAAGCGAGTCATGAGGGTTGTGAGGGCTGCCATAGATTTCGGTTTTTCCTGTCCTAGGTGCCGGGCAAGCCACTCGTCGCGGATGTTATGTTTGAAGGCTGCAAGGGCCTCTCAGATCCGGACAGTCAACAATTTGATTTTTCTTTGTGAGGAACCGTGTCCGTAACTGTGGCCGATTCTTCCGCTGCTGAATTATGTGGCTAAGGTCATCGGCGTTCGTGGTCGCACATATGTGCCCAGGAAGTTATCAAGGAATGCGGCTTCCAGGTCCTACCAACAACCAATTGATTCTACTGGCAAGCTGTTGAGCCAAATGCCGAGCTGGTCCTTTAAGCTTCAGGGGGAGATATTTGATGGCGTGTAGATCATCACTGCGGGCCATGTGGATATGGAGGAGATAGTCCTCGATCCAGACCGCTGGATCGGTGGTACCATCGTATGATTCGATGTTTACGGGTTTAAAGCCCTCGGGGATTTGATGATCCATTACTTCATATGTGAAGCATAGTGGGTGTGCGGCGCCTTTGTATTGGGCTATATCACGACGCAGCTCAAATGAGCTTGGTCTATTGTGTTCGGCCCTGCCGGAGTTTCTGCATCCGGCGTGACGGTTATCATCACGTGTCGTGAGGCGCCCACGCGATCCGTAGATCGATCTTGTATGTTTTGCCTTATCCTCCAATATATCTCGCAAGTCCGCGCGCTTTCCCGCGTTCTGGTACTTTTTGAACGGCGCCGGGTACGGCATGAACGGAGGGTCTAGAGGCCTCTCTATCGCTGCCACGGGTGGCCGGTCTGCCATGTCGCGGCGCCGGTGACTTGGGTGCTTCCTCCTCTAGTCGAGGCAACGGCCCGCGCTTGGGGTAGCTTTTGAGGGGCGTTCGAGTTCATATTCTTCGCCGCAAGGACTTCACCCATCCGCTGCCTAGGAGGTCTTGATCAGCTCTAAGTTGTTGCTGCTTTTCTTGAGGCTGCTTGTCGTGGCTATAAGCCTGCGTTTGAAACGCCCTGCTCACGGGATCCTCGTGCACGAAAAATTCGTTGTCGTCGAGGCTTGCCTCATCTTCGGAGGGAGGCGCATAATTATCGTCCTCGACCTCTCTTTCCGCCGCACTATCGTGCGGACTTGCTTCTCCCTCCTCCTGCGCTGATTCCTGCTGGAGGGGGTTCTCTTCGGCACTGTTCGGGGTGTTATTATCTCCCGTTTTTGCTGTGGCGGGATTTAGAGCGGCGCCGCTGACGTCGGCGCTTCAGCTGTTTGTTGGAGGGGTCATCCTCCGTTGTTTCATCGTCGTTCCCCTCTTTTGGGATGTCCACCATGTATATGTCATATGACGAGGTGGCCTTCCAGTGCCCTGTAGGCGCTGGGTATTGGTCGTCTCCGGCATCGTCGTCCATACCGTCGATGTCTTCGAGTCGGTCGAGCATGTCGCTTAAATCATCGGCGGTGGCTACAAAGTGGGTGGTGGGTGGGCGTTGAATTTCGCCGTCCGTATCCCAACCTTCCTGTCCCGCAGTCCGCCAGGGCTCTCCGGATAAAGAGAGAGACTTTAGTGAATTCAGAATATCGCCAAGGGCGAAAAGCCGAAAGATGTCCGCGACAGTGAACTCCATGACGGGCGCCCAATCGGATTCGATTAAGTGGGACGCCGGAGGGTTCGTGAGTCCGGAGAGGAGTCCGCACCTGGAGTCGAGGTCTTCACAAAGCGATGTGGATGGAGTTCGGCTCAATCGCCATAGAGATTGTAGCCCCGAGGCGGCGCCCAACCACTCGCCTCGATCGGGGAATCCGCCCGAATTAAGGGTCGGAGCGGACATCGGTGCGGCCTCCGTGGCACTTTGCTCGGCTGCAGAGCTAGATCATGCCCATCGAGACAAAGGCGGCACGCTTGGCTGCGGCTCGAATCCGTCGAAGATCAAGTGTCCGCGGATATCGGCCGTATAGTTCAAACTTCCAAATCTTACTCGATGGCTGGCATGAAGCTTTCGATCCGCTCCGGATGGCTGCTTAATTGGCTCGCAAAGGTAAAGCCGCTGAATACGTAAGATCTGTCCAGGAGAAAAGTCTCACCTGGACCGCGTCGTTGTTGATCATCGAAGGAGCCATCGGGCGACAGGACGACATTGAGGAACTCTCAATGAAAGCACCAATGTCGGTGTCAAAACCGGCGGATCTCGGGTAGGGGGTCCCGAATCGCGCGTCTAGGCGGATGGTAACAGGAGACAAGGGACACGATGTTTTTACCAAGGTTCGGGCCCTCTCGATGGAGGTAATACCCTACTCCTGCTTGATTAATATTGATGATATGGGTAGTACAAGAGTAGATCTACCACAAGATCAAGGAGGCTAAACCCTAGAAGCTAGCCTATGGTATGATTGTTGTTCGTCCTAAGGACTAAAACCCTCTGGTTTATATAGACACCGGATAGGTTAGGGTTACACAGAGTCGGTTACAATAGTAGGAGATCTACATATCCGTATCGCCAAGCTTGCCTTCCACGCCAAGGAAAGTCCCATCCGAACACGGGACGAAGTCTTCAATCTTGTATCTTCATAGTCTTGGAGTCCGGCCGTGATGATAGTCCGGCTATCCGGACACCCCCTAGTCTGGGACTCCCTCAAACGACTTTAGTCAGGATAAGTGTACCTGATGTTCCCCTTCAAAATGGCCGATTGTTGGCGCCCTTCCCGCTCAATATTTGGGAAGAGGCCCAGGGCCTCTGCCTATAAATAGGACTAGCCACCCCCAGGGTAGAGACATTCGGAGAGGTAGCAAGAGAACAAACGAGAGAGATAGAGGGAAGCGACTGAACTCCCCTAGCAGTTCATCGCACCAGCCAAGAATGCACCCTCATGAGGCTGTTCTTCCTTGTATTGTTCATCACCATCAGCCCAAGGGGCAATCCACCACACCACAAACTAGAGTAGGGTATTACACCACAATGGTGGCCCGAACTAGTACAAACCTTGTGTCTCTCGTGTTGTTCCTTTCGTAGCTTAGATCTCAGTGAGGCGGCGGGGTACAGGTAGGTAGAGGGCGGGATTCCGCGTGCACCCCAGTGTACGAACCTCAAGGGTCTGCCGGAAACCGAAATCCGACATTTGCGCGCCAGTAGGTGCACCGAATTGCTCTTCCGCCGCCGTGTTCTCCGTCGACTTCGCATCCATGTTCGACGCTCGTTGGCCTGCGGCTGAGCGCCGAGCCGCTCGCTTCCGCCGCCAGACGGCTCCTGGCCGGGCGCTTCGCTGCTCCTCGCCGCCGCCATCAACGCCGCCACCGCCCGGCGGGAACGAGCAGCAAGCATCATCCCAAAGCATCCTCCAGGAGGCACGACGCCGCGCCGCTGCTACCCCTCGCCGCCCGGCTGGTTCCTCGTCCTCGCACGCTCGCGCCATGGAGGCTCGAATGCGCCATCGTGGCAAACGAAGCTCCTGCGCTACCGCCCTGCCGACGACGTTTACGAAGAGTGGCTCGACCGCTGCCGCCGAAGCTCGCCCACGCCGCAGGGGCTCCTCTGCGCCCGTCCTGGCTGCACCGAACTCCCGCCTGCGGGCGACGAAGCTCCGGGCGCCGCCGCCTCCCCTCAAGAAGGCGCCTGCCCCAAGGCGCGTGGGTCCCCGGGCGGAACTCCGCTCCGTCCGGCGCCAAAGACGGCAAGAGCAGAGCTGTCGAGGAGGTCCTCGCCCGCAAGAAGATGCCCGAGTGCTCCTCGCCCAGCTCGTCGCGACCACGCCTCGCCCAAGACGTCAAGACCCCGCGCTGCTCCCAGCTGTAGCGCAAGGGGACCCGCAAGACCAAGCTCTTCGTCATCCAAGGCCTCCCGTGGCCACAGCAGGCTGCCGTGCCTTCACCCCCAAGCTGCGCAGCGTCGCGTGGCCCGGCAAGTTCAAGCCGGACCTGCCTCCTCGCTACGACGGTACGGACGACCCTGCAGAGTTCCTCCAGCTTTACGAGCTGGGCATCGAAGCCGCCAACGGAGACGAGAAGGTCATGGCGAACTGGTTTCCCATGGCGCGTAAAGACGGGGCCCTCACCTGGCTCCTAAACCTGGCCCGGGGCATGATCTCCTCCTGGGACGAGATGCATACCCACTTCATCGCCAAATTCCAAGGTACTCGTGACCGACCACCCGCCGTGAGCGACATGCGCCGCATCAAGAAGCAGCCAGGGGAGACCCTGCAGAAGTACATCCAGCGCTTCAACAACGCATGCCTCAAGATTCCCAAGGTGACCGAGGAGGCCATCATCTCCGCCTTCTCCGACGGTGTGCGCGATGTCAAGATGAAGGAGGAGCTGGCGATGCATGAAGATCTGTGCACTTCCTTGGAGTGTTCAACTTGGCGACCAAGTGCGCCAGGGCCGAGGAAGGGCGTCTCTCCATCCTCGAGCTGCCTGCCGCAGACCCAGAAGAGAAGAAGTCCAAGGCCAAGGATGTGAAGTGCAAGGGGGCTGTCGTGCTCATGGCGTAACCCGGACACCAAGCGGGTAGACATCAGCCCGAGTCTTCCAAGGGCGGCCGGTACTGCATGTACCACGACCTCCACACCCACAACACCAGCGAATGTCAAGAACTCCGAGCCGTGCGAGAAGGGAGGATCGGCCGACGTCCCAACCGCAGCGACCGGGGCTATGGCTGAGGAGGAGGAAGGAACGCAGGACGCTGGGAAGACCGCGGCCCTCGCCAAGGATGGCGCAACCAACCTCGCGAGGATCGCTGGCAAGACCCGCCTCGCAAGGAAGGCTGGAGGGATCAGCCTCGCGAGGATCGCCCGCAAGGCAACGCAGGCCTCCCTCCTCTGCCACTGCAGCCAAGGAGAAATGAAGACCATCATCAGGACGAGGGGGCTTGGGGCTTCTGTGAGCCGCGCTGCAATCGCTTTGCATCCCGGGCGGAGCTCAAGCCCCACCTCTCAACGCATCTTCAAGTAGTTCGCCTGCGGAAGTGAATGCAGTCCTCCCCAAGCTCGAAGACACACGCCTCGTGGTGGTGGCGTTCACCATCACGTTTAGCTCAGCGGATCAGCTCAAGTGTGCGGCCACAGCCGGAGTCCTCCCGATGCTCTGTTCCCCAATCATCAGCAACGTGCTAGTCACCAAGACCCTCATCGAAGGCGGGGCAGGGCTCAACGTCCTGTCCGTGGAAACGTTCAACAATCTCCAAGTGCCTTACAACCAGCTCCAGCCAACCAAGCCTTTCTCTGGGGTCACCGACGGCTCCACGGTCCCGATCGGGCAGGTTCGCCTCCTGTCACCTTCGGCGACGCGCAACAACTACCAGACCGAGCTCATCGACTTCGACGTCGCCCACATTACTTCACATACAACGCCATCCTCGGGTACCCAGCGCTGGCCAAGTTCATGGCCGTAACCCACCACGGCTACAATGTCCTCAAGATGCCAGGAAGTGGCGGAGTCATCACGGTGCCCTGCGAAGAGAAAGACGCAGTGTGCTCCCTGGAGCGAGCCTTTCAGGCCACATCACTGGAGGACCCGGATCGCGGAAGCAGGAGGCTTCCCGAGACCGCTCCCAAGAAGAAGAAGACATCGTCCGGCCCGGCCCCTCAGGAGGCAGGCCCCTCAGGGTCCGCGCCTGCTCAGGGGGAACCTCCTTCTATCGCATAGGAAAGCGCGCCCGGCGCCCTCCTCAGGCAGGGCTCGGGGGATCCTCCCTGGAGGGCCACCGACCTTTCTAAGGTCGAGGGAGGCGCTTGGGCACCCCTTGGAGGCGTGTTTCAAGCACGCTTCCCTCAAGAAGGAGCAAGGCAAGGAGGGCCAAACCCTCAGGAGTTCGGCCAAGAAGATCGCTCAGGAGCTGCAAGAGTCAAGAGTCATGAGTGGCAGCCCGCCACTCTACCATGGCTCCCCATCCAAGCGAGGATGGTGGGCTGCGTCTGCATCGACATACCAGGGCTCAACCGAGCCGCCTCGTGAGCGCCTCTGGCCCTCTCGTGTGGGGCGCCAAGGTCCACTTACAGCCTACGTTCGCATGCCTTACGGCCTGCCGAACGCTGCCGCCATGTACCAGCGCCTCATGAGGGACATCCTGGAGGCTCAAGAGGCCAGGCGTTCCGCAGCCCTGGCGGAGATGGAGATGGTCCACGAGGAGTCACCAGCGCCTCCGGAGCCTCCCGAGGCCCCTGAGCCTGGGGGATCGTGAGGATCGGCTCCCGCAGCCCACCGAGTCTGTTGCATCAACACCCTTTCGTCTTCAACTCTACCAGGTGACATCTTTCAAGTTTCATTTCCGGTGAGCGCCCCCGGGCTGCATTATTCCTGTGCCGTGGGTCCGCCCTCGCGCTTGTATCCCTTTTACTTCATGTTCCTAGCTTAACTTGTTGGGGGCGCCCCTCGGGCTGCATCATCCCCAAGTCGCTCGGGTCCGACCGAGCGATGTTCGTCTTCTTTGCGCTTATCTAAATGGACTTGCTCCTTCATGATTATCATGCTTGACCTAGTTGCCCGCTCGACTGACACCAACTGATGGAGCTACTCCCTAACGGCACGGCGCTTGCGCATGGGTCCATCCCTGCGACGCCGACAAACCTGAATGGCTGAGCTCTGGCCGCGGCAGCCCCGCATAGCGCTACCTCGTCAAGCCTTCAGTGCCTTGTCACCCCTACGGGGCAACCAACGGCTGACTGACGGTCGTGACGGTGGACTTTCGTTCTTTCTGTGATGAGCCCATAGGATCTCTTCAAGGAGCAGCGTCAGGTGAGGCCCCCACGGTGTCCCCTTCACTCTCACCTGCGCGAACCTCTTGCACGTTAAAGGGGGGGTGCCTGAGCATCGCGACTCAGGGCTCCTACTGGCTCTCCAGCCCTCACCCTCTGGCCTTGCCCACGGCATCGCGACCTGGCATACCAGCGACGGCTGAGACTCGCCGAGGGCCGGACACGAGGACGAGAGCGAAAGGGGAGCAAAGGCGAGAAGGGAGGGACACGTGAGGACCTCGCCAAGCGACCCCTCGCCTGCCGATGCAAGGACCCGGCAACGCACCAGGAAGCAACTCCTGATTCTCGAGATAAGTCACCCTCCGGAAGCATTAACTAACACGGCACCGTCCCCTAGCCAAACGCAATCCCGAGTTAGCAACATCGCTCTCCTTTCTCATCGAACGATGGCTGCTTGAGCGCTAAGGGGGACCTCCTGAGCATCGCGACTCAGGGCTCTGGGACCCCGGCCGCTCACCTCTGGCCTTGACCACGGCATCGCGACTGGCATACCAGCGACGGCTGAAGCTTGCCTTGGGATCTGGACTGCCGGCGCAGAGCATCAAGCCCTCGCGAGGTTCGGAAGGGAGAACCGAGCTAAGGCGGGATGGGCAACTCGCTGATTCACAACAAGGGTCATATTAACAAACAGGGCCACGGTGCACCTTACAAGCCCCCACGGGCGCGCTTTTGATTCCTCGCAGGAGCAGATCCTAAAGAACGCTAACTACACGCGCTCCCCGCAAAAGACGCCATCATCAACAAGGGCCGTCGGGCACCGGCGCCAACCCCATCCAGATCAAGGGCGGCGACGGCTGCCGAGCCCGCCTCGCCCGAGAGCGGCGCAGGTCGGGGCCCGTAGGCCGCTGCCGCTGCCTCTGGAGTCGCGAAGAGCTCGGCAGAGTCGCTGGATCCTCCGACGCCTCCACCGCCTGAGGAGCTGCCGAGGGAGCGGCCAGCGAGCCTAGCCCTCGCCGCGGCAGGGCCTCGATCACCTCTCCCGGGGCAGCACTCCAGCCGGCGCCCTTCCGCATAGAAGACCTTGAAGAGCATGACCGAAGCGCCATCGTACTCCAGGTGGATCGCGAGATCGCCCCTTGTCCTGCAGACCCGGGCGATCTCGCCCCAGCCTCGAGTCATGAAGACCTCGCCCGGGGCAACGACCTCAACCTCTGCCCCGGTTGCGAGGGTGCCGCAGCCGGCGTGCTGCAGCCAGAGCTCCAGGGGTCCTCCCCGCGGAATCACGGAGGCGAAGAAGGGAGGAAGGAGAATCCAAGACCGAGGAGGCATGGCGGCATGGAGTACGAACTCCCGGGAGGAACCCTCGGCGTGGACTCCAGGAGGAACGACGCGCACCTTCATGACTCCGGGCGCCGACGGGCGGCGTCGCCTGTGGCGTTCGGCATCAACCCCTTCAGAACCCTCGATCTAGGCGTACAAGGGAAGCGGGAACCCCAGTGGTGGCCGCTCGCACCAGGGCCTCGGCACCACCTAGTGGGCACCCTCGTCCCAATGGCAGAGGATTAGCCGTTTCTTCGGCGGGAGCGGGTCAGGACCCTCTCGATGAGCCTTTCCCTTCTCTGCTGCGGAGAACCGGCGGATCGGAACCATTGTAGCAAGACGGAGCAAGAATCGGGAAGAAGAAGAAGCAAGCAGAAACAGACCAGAGGAGCGCTCATCGTTCCGTACTTAAAGCCAGAGGAGGCCAACCGCCGACCTCCACGATCGCAGGTAACCATGACCCGCTTTGCATGTAGGGACTTGTCAATTCATGCAGTTGTCGAGGCATCGTGGGGAAGTGGAGACGCCCACGTCCAATCAACCGCCACGCGGCGCCCAAGGCCGCAGGCTGTTAGGGCCCGCAGCGCTTCGCACTTGCCCCTTCGCCTCTCTGCTCGGCCAAGTCCGGGCGCGCCTTGGGGCCGGGGGCTCTTGTCGGCGTGCTCGGGAACAGGGGTCCCCAGACTTGCTCACTGCGGCCGCGGCGTGGCTCAAAGGGGGCCCATCACGGCCCATCTTCATCAACACGAGCTCAAGACCCTCGCGAGGGGCCAAGCCTCATGGGCGGACGATAGGAAGCTTCCTCGAGCACGGCCTCGTCGGTGGCTCGCGAGGAGGCGGAGAGATCAAGGCGGGTACCTCACGAGGTGCCCATGACGCAAGCCATGACGACCAAGGGCGCCAGGCGGGCGCCAGCCCGCGCAGTGTCCTCCTTTCCTCTTTGGTGCAAAGGGAGCAAGCACAGGCGAGAGCATCAAGCAAAGGCGTCCATTTCGGTGCAACAAGACCAAGACCAGTCCAACGGCAGGAAGGAAGTCATTGTGGAGCCCAAGCCGACATCATCACCAGAGCCTTTGACACGCGAGGACCGACTTTAGTCAGGATAAGTGTACCAGATGTTCCTCTTCAAAATGGCCGATTGTTGGCGCCCTTCCCGCTCAATATTTGGGAAGAGGCCCAGGGCCTCTGCCTATAAATAGGACTAGCCACCCCCAGGGTAGAGACATTCGGAGAGGTAGCAAGAGAACAAACGAGAGAGATAGAGGGAAGCGACTGAACTCCCCCTAGCAGTTCATCGCACCAGCCAAGAACAGACCCTCGCGAGGCTGTTCTTCCTTGTATTGTTCATCACCATCAGCCCAAGGGGCAATCCACCACACCACAAACTAGAGTAGGGTATTACACCACAATGGTGGCCCGAACTAGTATAAACCTTCTGTCTCTCGTGTTGTTCCTTTCGTAGCTTAGATCTCAGCGAGGCGGTGGGGTACAGGTAGGTAGAGGGTGAGATTCCGCGCGCACCCCAGTGTTCGAACCTCAAGGGTCTGCCGGAAACCGAAATCCGACAGAGGCCTTACTGCAAGTGGCTGAAAGTGATAAAGATTCTTCGACACAAAGTGAAGCTCAATCATTGGCGGAGAATGAACTTGGTGGCTTTGACTTTTTAGTATCAATCATCATATGGTATGAAATATTATCCGCTGTTAATTTGATTAGCAAAGAGTTACAGTCAAAGGATATGCTTATTGATATTGCAATTGAATTTGTAAAAGGCTTGCTTTCCTTTTTCAAAAAGTATAGAGAAACTGGCTTTTCAAAAGCATTGGAAGTTGCCAAAAAAATTGCAGTGGAGATGGATATTCATCCAGAGTTCCGCACAAAGCGTAAAATCAAAAGGAAAAAACAATTTGATGAGGGTGAAGATGATGCATGTATCGACTCAAAATCTGCAGAGGAGTCATTTAGGGTCAATTATTTTATACGTGTTGTTGATCAAGCTATAACTTCACTTACCATTAGATTTGAACAATATGAGGGGTATGAAAAGATATTTAGTTTCTTGTTTACTTCAGATAGGCTGCGATCACTAGATGACAAGGGTTTGATGGCTGCTTGTGTTAATCTTGAAGATGCACTTAAGAGTGGAGAACATACATATATTGATGGACTTGAATTGTGTTGTGAGCTAATTTTCAACCAGGATTTACTTCATAAATCAATGGGTCTCTTGACATTCTGAATTATTTGAAGAAGCGCTACACAATCTACCCTAATGTTGTTATTGCATATACAATTTTGTTGACCATTCCTGTAACGGTTGCATCTGCTGAAAGGAGTTTTTCTAAACTCAAGTTGTTGAAGTCTTACTTGCGTTCTACTTGCAATAAACTAAACAGAAGAAAGACTTAATGGATTGGCGACAATAGCACTTGAAAATGATGTCTTGGAGAAGATAAAGTACGAAGATATGATTGAAGATTTTATTTCAAGAAATACCAGACGAATGCTTCTTTTTGGTAGAATATGAGGTTACTGGTTAGTTTATTGCTTTCCTATCCCTTTACCTTTCCAGCTTTAATATTTGATATATGCCTAAATAAGGTACACATAAACTAATTTGAAATTATATAATAATGTGAGAGTATGCTTTGTGAATGTTAGTTGTTTTGTTATGTGAATTGATCAAAATTTGGGCCACATTTTGGTTTTCGCTCGGGGCCCCGATTTTCTGGAGATGGGCCTGGCATCAATATTATGAATATGTGTATCACTACGATCGAGATTCAATAAACCAGTTACATTGGATGTATGACCATAGAAGAATTTATTCATGTAAACAGAACAACAATTATTATCTGACTTAAATGAATAACCGTATTGCAATAAACATGATCCAATCATATTCATGCTCAACGCAAACACCAAATAACATTTATTTAGGTTCAACTCCCGAAGGTAGAGGGAGTGTGCGATGGTGATCTTATCAACCTTGGAATCACTTCCACACACATCGTCACTTCGCCCTTAACTAGTCTCTGTTCATTCTGTAACTCCTGTTTTTCGAGTTACTAATCTTAGCAACTGAACTAGTATCACTAATAAGGTACACAATAATATGTATATCAAATATACCTTTGTTCACTTTGCCAGCCTTCTTACCCGCCAAATGTTTGGGGCAGTTCCACTTCTAGTGACCATTTCCTTTGCAGTATAAGCACTCAGTTTCAGGCTTGGGTCCAGCTTTGGGCTTCTTCACGGGAGTGGAAACTTGCTTGCCATTCTTCTTGAAGTTCCCTTTTCTTTCCCTTGCCCTTTTACTTGAAACTAGTGGTCTTGTCAACCATAAACACTTGATGCTCTTTCTTGATTTCTACCTTCACCGATTTCACCATTGCGAAGAGCTCGGGAATCATTTTTGTCATCCCCTTGCATATTATAGTTCATCACGAAGTTCTAGTAGCTTGGTGATAGTGACTAGAGAACTTTGTCAATCACTATCTTATCTGGAAGATTAACTCCGACTTGATTCAAGCGATTGTACTACCCAGACATTCTGAGTACATGCTCACTGGCTGAGCCATTCTCCTCCATCTTGTAGGCAAAGTACTTGTCAGAGGTCTCATACCTCTCGACACAGGCATGAGTCTGAAATACCAATTTCAACTCTTGGAACATCTCATATGCTCCGTGGCGTTCAAAATGTTTTTGAAGTCCCGGTTCTAAGCCGTAAAGCATGGTGCACTAAACTATCATGTAGTCATCATACCGAGCTTGTCAAACGTTCATAATGTCTGCATCTGCTCCTGCAATAGGTCTGACACCTAGCGGTGCATCAAGGACATAATTCTTCTGTGCAGCAACGAGGATAATCCTCAGATCATAGACCCAGTCTGCATCATTGCTACTATCATCTTTCAACTTAGTTTTCTCTAGGAACATATTAAAAAATAAAACAGGGGAGCTATACGCGAGCTATTGATCTACAACATAGATATGCAAAAAAAACTATTTGGACTAAGTTCATGATAAATTTAAGTTCAATTAATCATATTATTAAAGAACTCCCACTTAGATAGACATCCTTCAAGTCATCTAAATGATCACGTGATCCATATCAACTAAACCATGTCTGATTATCACGTGAGATGGAGTAGTTTTCAATGGTGAACATCTCTATGTTGATCATATCTGCTATATGATTCATGTTTGACCTTTAGGTCTCAATGTTCTGAGGCCATATCTGTATATGCTAGGCTCGTCAAGTTTAACCTGAGTATTCTCCACGTGCAAAACTGTCTTACACCCGTTGTATGTGAACGTAGAGCTTATCACACCCGATCATCACGTGGTGTCTCTAAGACGATTTAACTGAAAGTAACGGTGCATACTCAGGGAGAACACTTATACCTTGAAATTTAGTGAGGGATCATCTTATAATGCTACCGCCGTACTAAGCAAAATAAGATGCATAAAAGATAAACATCACATGCAATCAAAATATGTGACATGATATGGCCATCATCATCTTGTGCCTTTGATATCCATCTCCAAAGCACCATCATGATCTCCATCGTCACCGGCTTGACACCTTGATCTCCATCATAGCATTGTTGTCGTCTTGCCAACTATTGCTTCTACAACTATCGCTACCGCATAGTGATAAAGTAAAGCAATTACATGGCGTTTGCATTTCATACAATAAAGCGACAACCATAAGGCTCCTGCCAGTTGCCGATAACTTTTAAAAAACATGATCATCTCATACAATAACTTATATCACATCATGTCTTGACCATATCACATCACAACATGCCCTGCAAAAACAAGTTAGACGTCCTCTACTTTGTTGTTGCAAGTTTTATGTGGCTGCTACAGGCTTTTAGCAAGAACCGTTCTTACCGACGCATCAAAACCACAATGATTTTTTGTCAAGTGTGTTGTTTTAACCTTCAACAAGGACCGGCCGTAGTCAAATTCAATTCAACTTAAGTTGGAGAAACATACACCCGCCAGCCACCTTTATGCAAAACAAGTTGCATGTCTGTCGGTGGAACCAGTCTCATGAACGTGGTCATGTAAGGTTGGTCCGGGCCGCTTCATCCAACCGAATCAAAATAAGATGTTGGTGGTAAGCAGTATGACTATTATCGCCCACAACTCTTTGTGTTCTACTCGTGCATATCATCTATGCATAGACCTGGCTCGGATGCCACTGTTGGGGAGCGTAGCATGCAATTTCAAAAAAATTCTTCCGATCACGCAAGATCTATCTAGGAGATGCATAGCAGCGAGAGGGGGAGAGTGTGTCCACATACCCTCGTAGACCGAAAGCGGAAGCATTAGGTTAACGCGGTTGATGTAGTCGAATGTCCTCGTGATCCAACCGATCAAGTACCGAACGTACGACACCTCCGAGTTCAGCACACGTTCAGCTCGATGACGTCCCTCGAACTCTTGATCCAGCAGAGGTTCGAGGGAGATTTTCGTCAGCATGACGGCATGGTGATGGTGATGTGATCCACGCAGGGCTTCGCCTAAGCACTACGTTAATATGACCGTAGGAGTAAACCATGGAGAGAGATGCCGCACACGGCTTGGAACAATTGGTGTGTCTCCAACGGGTGCCCTGCCCACGTATATAAAGGAGGGAGAGGAGGAGGCCGGCCACTAGGGGCGCACCAAGGAGAGCGGAGTCCTACTAGGACTCCAGACCTAGTAGGATTCGCCCACCCCCCCTTTTTTCCTTCTCATGTAGGGGGAAAGAGGGAAGGGACAGGGAAGAGGAGAAGGAAAGGGGGGCACCCCTCCCCTAGTCCAATTTGGACTCCCTATGGGAGGGGGGCGCGGCCACCCCTTGTGGGCTGCCTCCCCTCTCCCCTATGGCCCATGTAGGCCCATTACTTTCCCCGGGGTTCCGGTAACCCCTCGGTACTCCGATAAATATCCAAAACGTCCCGAAACCATTTCGGTGTCCAAATACTATCGTCCAATATATCAATCTTTACCTCTCGGCTATTTTGAGACTCCTCGTTATGTCCATGATCTCATCCCGGACTCCGAACAATCTTAGGTTAGAAAAACACATAACTCATAATACGTCATCGAACGTTAAGCATGCGGACCCTACGGGTTCGAGAACTATGTAGAAACGACCGAGGCACATCTCCGATCAATAACCAATAGTGGAACCTGGATGCTCATATTGGTTCCTACATATTATATGAAGATCTTTATCGGTCAAACCGTAATGACAACATACGTCATTCCCTTTTGTCATCGGTATGTTACTTGCCCGAGATTTGATCGTCGGTATAATCGTACCTAGTTCAATCTCATTACCGGCAAGTCTCTTTACTCGTTCCGTAATGTATCATCCCGTAACTAACTCATTAGTCACATTGCTTGCAAGGCTTATCATGATGTGCATTACCGAGAGGGCCCAGAGATACCTCTCCGATACTCGGAGTGACAAATCCTAATCTTGATCTATGCCAACCCAACAAACACCTTCAGAGACACCAGTAGAGCATCTTTATAATCACCCATTTACATTGTGACGTTTGATAGCACACAAGGTGTTCCTCCGGTATTCGGGAGTTGCATAATCTCATAGTCAGAGGAATATGTATAAGTCATGAAGAAAGCAATAGCAATAAAACTTAACGATCATTATGCTAAGCTAACGGATGGGTCTTGTCCATCACATCATTCTCCTAATGATGTGATCCCGTTCATCAAATGACAACACATGTCTATGGTCAGGAAACTTAACCATCTTCAATTAACGAGCTAGTCAAGTAGAGGCCCACTAGGGACACTCTGTTTTGTCTATGTATTCACACATGTATCAAGTTTTCGGTTAATACAATTCTAGCATGAATAATAAACATTTTTCATGATATAAGGAAATATAAATAACAACTTTATTATTGCTCTAGGGCATATTTCCTTCAACCCCTTTGGCGCGTAGGTTGCAAGTTGGTGTTTGTTTGTGCAGGTATTTGGTGGCTTGCTGCGTAGTCTCCTACTGGATTGATACCTTGGTTCTCAAAACTGAGGGAAATACTTACGCTCATTTTCTGCCTCACCCTTTCCTATTCAAGGGAAAAACCAACACAAGCTCAAGAGGTAGCAAGAAAGATTTCTGGCGCCGTTGCCGGGGAGATCTACGCCAAGTCAAGACATACCAAGTACCCATCATAAACTCTCGTCTCTTGCATTACATTATTCGCCATTCGCCTCTCGTTTTCCTCTCCCCCACCTCTAAAATGATTTTCAAAAAGATTTTCCATTTTTCTTCGCCCTTCTTTCGTTCGTCTTTTCATTGGCCCTTATGTCTTACTTGGTTTGTTTGCTCGTTTTCTTGATATAATTGTGTGTTTATTGAAAATCAGAACCAAACTTATGGATCCTCGTCCACTTGCTAATCTTTTTAAGAGATCCAATTATGTTGAACCAATTGCTAGTGAGTTGAGTGCACTAGATTATCTTTGTCAAGTTTTGCTTGAAATCCGTGAATCTGAAAATTGTGATGAATTGCTTTATGAAGTGATTCACGATAAATCTTTGAATAAAAAGCATGATTGCAATGATGTTATTATAAATTCTATTAATGTCAATTGTGCTAACAATATGCAAAACCCTAAGCTTGGAGATGCTAGTTTGCCGTGTGCACTACTTGTTGCAATGATCATGATTGGGGTGATTTTTCTTATAATCTTGAAAATTTATTTAAGCTCCATGATGAATATGAGATTGATAATAATGTTTGCAATAATACTGAAAGTGGGTTTGGAAGAGTGTCAACTTTAGGTCCCACATATTTGGATAATGTTCAATCTTATGAAGTTTTTGATAAAAGTGGGTTTGCAGAGGTCATGACTTTAGTTAATGATATTCCCACTATTTTGGAAGAGTGTCAACTTTGCATACATTTGGATCATGTAGAGAAAATTTCATGTGACAGCTATATTTTTGAATTTGATTATGATCCTACATGTAATTATTATGAGAGAGGAAAATATGGTTGTAGAAATCTTCATGTTACAAAATTACCTCTCGTTATGTTGAGATTGCTATTGTTTCTTTCTTCTTCCTTGCATATGCTAGTTTTTGCTTGTCTTTGATAATTTGTTTGCTTATATAATGCCTATGCATAGGAGGTATGTTAGACTTAAGTGTGTCTGTCACATGTTTTATGATGCTCTCTTTGTGCTTCAATTCTTGTCTTTCATGTGAGCATCATTGAAATCTCAATGCCTAGCTAGGGGCGTTAAACAATAGCGCCTATTGGGAGGCAACCCAATTTTATTTTTCCTCTTGATTTTTAGGTCCTGTTTTGCTTTGAATAAATCATCTAGCCTCTGGTTAGATGTGGTTTTGTGTTTTTATTAGTGTTTGTGCCAAGTAAGACCTATGGGATAGCCTACGATGATAGTTAATTTGATCTTGCTGAAAAACAAAAACTTTTACGCCCAGGAAAATAATTTTGATAATTCACAGAAGCGTGCTTTTGAGCTTATTCTTTTTGCAGAAGATTAACAAACAAATTATCTAGGATTTCCTATTTTCTCAGGATTTTTGGAGTTACAGAAGTATTCTAAATATTCAGATTGCTACAGACTGTTCTATTTTTGACAAATTATGTTTTTCGCGTGTTGTTTGCTTATTTTGATGCATCTATGGCTAGTATCGGGGGTTATGAACCTTGGAAAAGTTCGAATTCAGTAGATATTACACCAATATAAATAAATAATGAGTTCACAACATTACCAAAAGTGGTGATTTATTTTCTTATACTAACGGAGCTTACGAGATTTTCTATTGGAGTTTTGTGTTGTGAAGTTTTCAAGTTTTGGGTAAGGATTTGATGGACTATGGAATAAGGAGTTAAAAGAGCCTAAGCTTGGGGATGCCCAAGGCATCCCAAAGTAATATTCAAGGATGTCAAAAAGCCTAAGCTTGGGGATGCCCCGGGAAGGCATCCCCTCTTTCGTCTTCGTCTATCGGTAACTCTACTTGAGGCTATATTTTTATTCACCACATGATATATGTTTTGCTTGGAGCATCTTGTATGATTTAAGTCTTTGCTTTTTTTTGTTTGCCACAATCATCCTTGCTGTACACACCTTTTGAGAGAGACACGCATGAATCGTGATTTATTAGAATGCTCTATGTGCTTCACTAATATCTTTTGAGCTAGGCAAAATTTTCTCTAGTGCTTCACTTATATCTTTTTAGAGCACGGGGGTGGTTTTATTTTATAGAAATTGATGAAGTCTCGTACTTCACTTATATTATTTTGAGAGTCTCCAAACAACATGGTAATTTGCTTTGGTTATAAAATTAGTCCTAATATGATAGGCATCCAAGAGGGATATAATAAAAACTTTCATATAAAGTGCATTGAATACTATGAGAAGTTTGATTCCTTATGATAGTTTTGAGATATGAAGATGGTGATATTAGAGTCATGCTAATAAGTAGTTGTGAATTTGATAAATACTTGTGTTAAAGTTTGTGAGTCCTGTAGCATGCACGTATGGTGAACCATTATGTGATGAAGTCGGAGCATGATTTATTTTTTGATTGTCTTCCTTATGAGCGGCGGTCGGGGACGAGCGATGGTCTTTTCCTACCAATCTATCCCCCTAGGAGCATGCGTGTAGTACTTTGTTTTGATGACTAATAGATTTTTGCAGTAAGTATGTGAGTTCTTTATGACTAATGTTGAGTCCATGGATTATACGCACTCTCACCTTTCCGCCATTGCTATCCTCTCTAGTACCGCGCAACTTTCGCTGGCCATAAACCCACCACATATCCTTCCTCAAAACAGCCACCATACCTACCTATTATGGCATTTCCATAGCCATTCTGAGATATATTGTCATGCAACTTTCCTCCGTTCCGTTTATTATGACACGCTCCATCATTGTCATATTGCTTTGCATGATCATGTAGTTGACATTATATTTGTGGCAAATCCACCATTCATCATTTTTTATACATGTCACACTTGATTCATTGCACATCCCAGTACACCGCCGGAGGCATTCACATAGAGTCATATTTTGTCCTAAGTATCGAGTTGTAATTCTTGAGTTGTAAGTAAATAAAAGTGTGACGAACTTCATTATTAGAGCGTTATCCCATGTGAGGAAAGGATGATGGAGACTATGATTCCCCCACAAGTCGGGATGAGACTCCGGACGAAAAAAAAAGAGGCCAAAAAAATGAGAGAAGGCCCAAAAAATGAGAGAAAAGAGAGAAGGGACAATGTTACTATCCTTTTTGCCACACTTGTGCTTCAAAGTAGCACCATGATCTTCATGATAGAGAGTCTCCTATGATATCACTTTCATATACTAGTGGGAATTTTTCATTATAGAAATTGGCTTGTATATTCCAATGATGGGCTTCCTCAAATTGCCCTAGGTCTTCGTGAGCAAGCAAGTTGGATGCACACCCACTTAGTTTCTTTTGAGCTTTCATAAACTTATAGCTCTAGTGCATCTATTGCATGGCAATCCCTACTCACTCACATTGATATCTATTAATGGGCATCTCCATAGCCCGTTGATATGCCTAGTTGATGTGATAATATATCCTTCTTTTTGCTTCTCCACAACCACCGTCTATTCCACCTATAGTGTTATGTCCATGGCTCACGCTCATGTATTGCATGAAACTTGAGAAAGTTTGAGAATGTCAAAAGTATGAAACAATTGCTTGGCTTGTCATCGGGGTTGTGCATGATTTAAATATTTTGTGTGATGAAGATGGAGCATAGCCAGACTATATGATTTTGTAGGGATAAGATCTTTGGCCATGTTATTTTGAGAAGAGATAATTATTTTGTTAGTATGCTTGAAGTATTATTTTTTTTATGTCAATATTAAACTTTTTTTTGAATCTTACGGATCCGAACATTCATGCCACAATAAAGAGAATTACATGGACAAATATGATAGGTAGCATTCTACATCAAAAATTCTGTTTTTATCATTTACCTACTCCAGGACGAGCAGGAATTAAGCTTGGGGATGCTTGATACATCTCCAACGTATCTATAATTTTTTATTGTTCCATGCTATTATATTATCTGTTTTTTATGTTTTATATGCATTAATATGCTATTTTATATGATTTTTGGGACTAACCTATTAACCTAGAGCCCGGTGCCAGTTTCTGTTATTTCCTTGTTTAGAGTTTCACAGAAAAGGAATACCAAACAAAGTCCAAACGGAATAAAACGTCCGCGATGATTTTTCTTGGACCAGAAGACACCCAGGAGACTTGGAGTGCAAGTCAGAAGAGCCTCGAGGCGGCCACAAGGGTGGAGGGCGCTATCGGATTTCGGGTTCCGGCAAAACCCTGAAGGTTCGAACACTGGGGTGCGCAGGAAGATCTCTCCCTCCCTCTAGCTCACTCACTCACCGTGATCTCAAAGCTCAGCGCGTCGAACTCGAAGAACAAGGGACACAGGGTTTATACTGGTTCAGGCCACCGATGTGGTGTAATACCCTACTCCAGTGTGGTGTGGTGGATTGCCTTTTGGGCTGAGGATGAACAAGTACAAGGGAAGAACAACCTCCTGGGGAGAGGTGTTCTTGGGCTCAGTGAGCTTGTGTGGTTGAGGATGATCCGAATGATTTGAGATCAGTTGCCTCCTATTGTGGTGGCTAGTCCTATTTATAGAGGCCATGGTCCTCTTCCCAAATGTTAGGCGGGAAGGGATCCCACAACGGCCAATTTGAAGGGGGACAGCTAGTACAAGCTATCCTGACTAAAGGTGGTCTTCGCCTGCCAAAGGCTCTGGTGGTGACGCCGTCCTGGGCTCCATGGTGACTTCCATCATGTCGTCCTGCTGGTCTTGGTCTCGTTGCACCGATACAGAAACCTTTGCCTGATGCCTCGGGACTCCTCGCCTGTGCTTGCCTCTTTGGCACCAAAGAGGAAACGAGTACATTGCGCGCACTGGCACCCGCCTGGCCTTGGTCGTCATGGCTTGCGTCACGGGAACCTCATGAGGTGCCCCTCGCCTTGATCTATCCGCCCCTCGCGAGCCAGCCTAGTGAGGCCGCCACCGAGGAGGTCTTGTGTCGTCCGCCTCGCGAGGCTTGGCCCCTCACGAGGGTCTTGAGTGTTGTTGGTGAAGATGGGCCGTACCAGGCCACTGGTGGAGCCACGTCGTGGGCCGCAGGCAGGCAAGTCTAGGGACCCCCGTTCCCAGGACGCCGACAGTAGCCCCCGGGCCCAAGGCGCGCTCGGACTTGGCTTCGAGGCAAAGCCAAGGGGAAAGTGCGGAGCACCGCTGGCCCCAACATCCTGCAGCCTTGATTGACGCGTGGCGACTGACGGGACATGGGCGTCTCCGCTTCCCACACTACCTCGGCAACTGCCCGATTTGACGAGTCCTAGGACATGCAGAGAAAAACCATCATTACCTATGATCGTGGGGGTCGCTGGTTGGCCTTCTCCTGCTATAAATGAGGAGGGGCGGAGCCCCCGTCGCCCATCTCTCCCCATTCTGCTCGCTTCTTCTTCCTTGCTTCGTTGCTAGCAGCAACACCCATGGCGTCGATACGGAGATTCTCGGCCGCTGAGAAGGGAAAAGCCCCCCGCGACGAGCCAGGGCCACTTCCACAGAAGAAGAGGCTGGCCCACCGCCGCGACGTGGTCGTGAGGCCAGGGCTGTCGAGGCCTTGGTTTGCGCGCCCCCCCCCCCCCCCGGGTATCCGTTGCCTTTGTATGCCCAAGCCGAGGGCTCCAGAGGAGGAGGAGGAGGCGACCAACGCCGTCGATGCCGCGGCCTTGGTTGCCGCGCCATGGTGGCGCGCGCCGTCTCCCCAGGAACCCACTCTGAGGGCTCCTCGTGTGAGCTGGTGATGTGGGTGGCGATGCCTCCGCGCACTTGGATTCGATTCCCGCAGTTCTTCTCCGCCCAGATGCCGCCAAGGGGTCCCCTCGAGCTACGGCTGCAGCACGCCGAGTGCGATGCCTCGGCGACAGGGGCAGAGGTCGAGGTCGTCACCTCGGGCAAGATCTTCATGACCCGTGGCTGGGGTGAGGTTGCCCGAGTTTGCCGCATGGAGGGCGCCCTCTCCATCCACTATGAATACGACGGCGCCTCCACGATGTTCTTCAAGGTCTTCGACGAGGAAGGTCGTCGCCTGTAGTGATGCCCTGGAGGGGGTCGTCGGGACGGCACTGCGGCAGGAGCCAGGCCTGCCGCTGGCCTCACGAGCGGTTCCTCCAGTAGCAGCGGTGGCGCTTGGGAGTCCAGCGACTGTCCCAAGCCCTACAAGACTCCAGAGACGAGCGACGACAGCTACGTGTCCCCGAGCTCTCGCCGTGCCCGGAGCGCGACCGCAGCGTCCGGCCGCCGCCGTCGCTGATCTGGATGGGGTTGGCGCCGGCCTCCCGTGGCCCACCGTTGATGATGGCGTTGGCAGCGTTGGCACGTGTAGATAGGGCTTCCTAGAAACCTTCTTCTTTTGTTCCCTGCGAGGAGTCGAGACGGACCCTGTGGGGGCGTGTAAAGGGTCTGTAATGACTTTTGTTGATATCATCCCTATTATGAAGATTTACGAATGCATGTCCTGCTCCGGCTCGGTCTCCCCTTTCCAACCCTGCAGTAGCTTGGTGCTCTATGCCGACATGTCCCGGTCCCCAGGCAGGCTGCAGCCGTCACTGGTATGCCAGGTCGCGATGTCGTGGTCAAGGCCAGGAGGTGAGCGGCCCGAGGTCCAGTAAGAGCTCCTGAGGCACGATGCTCAAGAGGTCCCCTTTACCGTGCAAGCAGCTACCTGAAGGTTGGAAAGGGAGGCGAAGTCGCCGTAACAGGGAACCAAGAGATGGGAATCATATGCCACAATGCTCTGCTGACCCGGGTGCGAAACTTATCTTAGCGGTCCAGAGTCGACTCCTTGTGCAGCACCAGACTCGTGCATCGATGGCCATAGTGTAGCCAGGCTAGGCCCGCGCGAGCCTCCCCCTCTTTCACACGCTCTTTTGTGTGCTCTACGTCCTGGGTCCCGGCCCTCGAGCGAGCTCAGCCGTCGTTGGTATGCTAGGTCGCAATGCCGTGGTCAAGGCCAGGGGTGAGGGCTGGAGAGCCAGTAAGAGCTCTTGAGTCGCGATGCTCAGGAGCCCCCCTTTAACACTCAAGCGAACCTCATGGGAAAAGGAGGGAGCCCGCGGTGCCGCCTGCTATCGCCCTAGGGGGGTTCCTGCAGTGTTAGCGCGAGGAGGGGTACGAATTGCAACCATGCTTGCCGGTTTGCCACTGGTTGTTCCGCAAGAAGATGAAGGCACTGAGGGCCTGGTGAGGTGACGTGCGCGGGCGTGCCGCGAGCCAGAGCTCGACCGCTCAGATTTGTCAGCATTGTAGGGACGGACCCGAGCACAAGCGTCGTGCCAGCATGAATAGCCCTCGTTGCGGGATGAGCAAGGGGCCGATCGGTGACGCGGGCGGCCATGGTGAGTGATAGTCAAGCAAGTGATGACTATGAACAACTCATGCATGGGAACCAGCTAGCTTAAATAAATGTGAGAATGATACATGCCATTGGGACGGACCCGAGCGGCCTGGGGATGATGCAGCCCGAGGGGCGCCCCCAGTAGAGTAAGCTAAAGATGAAAAAGGATACATGCCGCAGGGACAGGCCCGTGCGACCTGGGAATAATGCAGCCCGAGGGGCGCTCCCAGCTGGATAAACTTAGAAAATGTCACCCGGTTCCGTTGTCGAGGGGGTGTTGGGGTAGCCGAAGATGCGTGATAAAGGGGCCGCTCCTCATGAGCCGCCAGGGCACCGAACCTCTGGAGGCTCTGGGGGCTTGGGCGGTTCCTTGAGGACCGTCTCCAGCTCCTCCAGGATTGCGTGATGCCTGGCCTCCTGAGCTGCCAGGATGCTCTGTAAATGTCGCTGGTAGGTGGCCGCCACGTTCGGCAAGCCAAATGGCATGCAAACATAACTGTGAGGTGGGCCCTCGCAGCGCCCAACGCGCGAAGGCCAGAAACGCTCCTGAGACGCGGCTCTGTTGAGCCCTGGAATGTCGATGCAGACGCACAGCCCGCCATCCCCGCCAGGGTAGGGAGCTGCGCCGGGTGGGGGGCGGTCGCCGCGCATGGTCCTTGCTTCTTGAAGCTCCTCGGTGGCCTTGACGATGAACTCCTGAGCATCGGGCGTTCCTCGCCTAGTGCCCTCCTGAGGAAACGTGCCGCGAAGCACGCCTCCATGTGGTGCCCGAGCGCCTCTCTCATGATGTTGGCTAGGTCTGAGGCCCTCCAGAAGGGAGCCCCTGAGCCTTGCCCGAGGAGGGCGCCGGGCGCGCCTACCTATGCGGGGGAAGGAGGCGTCCCAGGTGCGGGCGCTGATCCTGAGGCGGCGCCGCTGGAGACGCTGCTCTCCTGAGGCCCTGTGCGGAGTAGTTGCTTCTTCTTCTTGGGGATGGCCTCAAGAGGGTACTGGATGCTCTCGTTGTCGGGCTCTTCGATTGCTGCGGCTTGGAAGGCATGCTCCAGGGAGCATACCGCATCTCTTTCTTCGCAGGGGACTGTGATGATTCCTCGGCTTCCTGGCATCTTGAGGATGTTGTAGCCATGGTGGGTCACTGCCATGAACTTGGCTAATGCTGGGTACCCGAGGATGACGTTGTACGGAAGACGAATGTGGGCGATGTCGAAGTCGATGAGCTCGGTGCGGTAGTTGTCACGTTGGACGAAGGTGACAGGGAGACGGACCTGTCCTATCGGGGTGGTGGAGCCGTCAGTCACTCCTGAGAAGGGCTTGGTAGGTTGTAGCTGGTCGTATGACACTTGGAGGCTGTCAAATGTCTCGACGAATAGGACATTTAGCCCTGCACTACCGTCAATGAGGGTCTTGGTGACTTGGACATTGCTGATGACGGGTGAGCAGAGCATCGAGAGAACGCCGGTGGTCGCCGTGCACTTGAGCTAGTCTGACGAGCTGAAGGTGATGGCACATTTGGACCACTTGAGCGGGCGCGTGGCCTTGAGCCTGGGGAGAGCCGCGTTCACCTCGCGAGCAAAATGCTTGAAGACACGTTGGGATGTTGGGGCCTGAGCTCCGCCCAAGAGGCAGGCGATAGCGTGTGGTTCCTGGAAGCCCCCAGCCACCTCGTCCTGATGGTGGTCGTCGTTCCTTCTTGGTGGTGGCGGCAGTGGAGGGAGGCCAGCATTTCCCTGAGGGTGGCCCTCGCGAGGCTGGTCCCTCCATGCGCCCTCATGAGGCTGGTCCTGCCAGCGGTCCTCATGAGGCCAGTTGCGCCACTCCTGGCGGGGGCCGCGGTCGTCCCAGCGTCCTCCACCTCATCCTCCTCCTCGGCCGTAGCCCTGGTCATTGCGCTCGAGGCGTCAACCGAAGCGTCCATCTCGAATGGCCCTGAGCTCTTGACTATCGTTGGTGTTTGCTACCTCTTGAGCACTGCGTTGGATTTCCTTGAAGAGGAAAGGGTGATGTAGCAAAGTAGCGTAAGTATTTCCCTCAGTTTTTGAGAACTAAGGTATCAATCCAAAGAGGAGGCTACGCCATGAGTCCCTCGTACCTACACAAAACAGATAACTCCTCGCAACCAACACGATAAGGGGTTGTCAATCCCTTCACGGTCACTTACGAGAGTGAGATCTGATAGATATGATAGGATAATATTTTTGGTATTTTTGTGATAAAGATGCAAAGAAAAATAAAAGCAAAGTAAAAAAGCAAAGGAAATAGAAAAGTGTTGGAAGATTAATATGATGAAGATAGACCCGGGGGCCATAGGTTTCACTAGTGGCTTCTCTCAAGAGCATAAGTATTTTACGGTGGGTGAACGAATTACTGTTGAGCAATTGATGAATTGAGCATAGTTATGAGAATATCTAGGTATGATCATGTATATAGGCATCACGTCCGAGACAAGTAGACCGAGACTCTGCACGCATCTACTACTATTACTCCACTCATCAACCGCTATCCAGCATGCATCTAGAGTATTAAGTTAATGAAAACAGAGTAATGCCTTAAGCAAGATGACATGAGTAGAGGGATAAATTCATGCAATATCATAAAAACCCCATCTTGTTATACTTGATGGCAACAATACAATATGTGCCTTGATGCCCCTACTATCACTGGGAAAGGACACCGCAAGATTGAACCCAAAGCTAAGCACTTCTCCCATTGCAAGAAAGATCAATCTAGTAGGCCAAACCAAACTGATAATTTGAAGAGACTTGCAAAGATAACCAATCATACATAAAAGAATTCAGAGAAGATTCAAATATTGTTCATAGATAATCTTGATCATAAACCCACAATTCATCGATCTCAACAAACACACCGCAAAAAGAAGATTACATCGAATAGATCTCCATGAGAGAGGGGGAGAACATTGTATTGAGATCCAAAAGGAGAGAAGAAGCCATCTAGCTACTAACTATGGACCAGAAGGTGCGAGGTAAACTACTCACACTTCATCGGAGAGGCTATGGTGTTGATGTAGAAGCCCTCCGTGATGGATGCCCTCGGTGGAGCTCGAACAGGCCCCAAGATGGGATCTTGTGGGTACAAAAGGCTGCGTGGTGGAATTAGGTTTTGGCTCCGTGTCGATCGTTTGAAGTGCGTGAGGTATATATAGGAGGAAGGAGTACGTCGGTGGAGCAACAGGGGGCCCACGAGGGTGGAGGGCGCGCCCCCCTACCTCGTGGCCTCCTCCCTTGTTTCTTGACGTAGGGTCCAAGTCTCCTGGATCATATTCTTCCTAAAAATCATGTTTCTGAAGGTTTCATTCCGTTTGGACTCCGTTTTATATTCCTTTTATGCGAAACTCTGAAATAGGCAAAAACAGCAATTACAGGCTAGGCCTCCGGTTAATAGGTTAGTCCCAAAAATAATATAAAAGTGGATAATAAAGCCCAATAATGTCCAAAACAGTAGATAATATAGCATGGAGCAATCAAAAATTATAGATACGTTGGAGACGTATCAGGCATCCCCAAGCTTAATTCCTGCTTGTCCTCGAGTAGGTAAATGATAAAAACAGAACTTTTGATGCGGAGTGCTACTTGGCATAATTTCAATGTAATTCTTCTTAATTGTGGTATGAATATTCAGATCTGAAAGATTCAAGACGAAAGTTTAATATTGACATAAAAATAATAATACTTCAAGCATACTAACAAAGCAATCATGTCTTCTCAAAATAACATGGCCAAAGAAAGTTATCCCTACAAAATCATATAGTCTGGCTATGCTCTATCTTCACCACACAAAGTATTTAAATCATGCACAACCCCGATGACAAGCCAAGCAATTGTTTCATACTTTTGACATTCTCAAACTTTTTCAATCTTCACGCAATACATGAGCATGAGCCATGGATATAGCACTATATGTGGAATAGAACGGTGGTTGTGGAGAAGACAAAAAGGAAGAATATAGTCTCACATCAACTAGGCGTATCAACGGGCTATGGAGATGCCCATTAATAGATATCAATGTGAGTGAGTCGGGATTGCCATGCAACGGATGCACTACAGCTATAAGTATATGAAAGCTCAACAAAAGAATAAGTGGGTGTGCATCCAACTCGCTTGCTCACGAAGACCTAGGGCATTTTGATGAAGCCCATCATTGGAATATACAAGCCAAATTCTATAATGAAAAATTCCCACTAGTATATGAAAGTGACAAAATTAGAGACTCTCTATCATGAAGATCATGGTGCTACTTTGAAGCACAAGCGTGGTAAAAGGATAGTAACATTGTCCCTTCTCTCTTTTTCTCTCATATTTTTTTTGTTTGGGCCTTTTCTCTTTTTTTTCATGGCCTCTTTTCTTTTTTTTCGTCCAGAGTCTCATCCCGACTTGTGGGGGAATCATAGTCTCCATCATCCTTTTCCTCACTTGGGACAATGCTCTAAAAATGAAGATCATCACACTTTTATTTTCTTACAACTCAACAATTACAACTCGATACTTAGAACAAAATATGACTCTATATTAATGCCTCCGGTGGTGTACCGGGATATGCAATGACTCAAGAGTGACATGTATGAAATAATTATGAACGGTGGCTTTGCCACAAATACGATGTCAACTACATGATCATGCTAAGCAATATGACAATGATGGAGCGTGTCATAATAAACAGAACGGTGGAAAGTTTCATGGCAATATATCTCGGAATGGCTATGGAAATGTCATGATAGGTAGGTATGGTGGCTGTTTTGAGGAAGTTTTATGGTGGGTGTATGATACCAGTGAAAAGTGCGCGGTATTAGAGAGGCTAGAAATGGTGGAAGGAAGAAAAGTGTGTACAATCCATGGACTCAACATTAGTCATAAAGAACTCATATACTTATTGTCGGATTTCGGGTTCCGGCAGACCCTTGAGGTTCGGACACTGGGGTGCGCGCGGAGATCTTTCCCCTACCAGCTCACACGTTAATGGTTTGCAAGGGATCTAAACTAGGAACGATGAACAACACAAGGGACACAAGGTTTATACTGGTTCGGGCCACCGTCGTGGTGTAATACCCTACTCCAGTGTGTGGTGTGGTGGATTGCCTCTGGGGCTGATGAAGAACAGTACAAAGGAAGAACAGCCTCGCGAGGGGTTGTTCTTGACCTGGTGCGACAGACTGCTTGGGCGAGTCCAGTCGCTTCTCTCTTTCTCTCTGGTTGATTCTCCCTTATCGTTCCTCTTCCCCTCTCTCTGTGGTGGCTAGTCCTATTTATAGAGGGAGGCCCTAGGCCTCTTCCCAAATAATGAGCGGGAAGGGCGCCAACAATTGGCCATTTTGAAGGGGAACATCTAGTACACTTATCCTGACTAAAGTTGGTCTTCGGCTGCCAAAGGTTCTGACGGTGACGCTGTCCCGGGCTCCACGATGACCTCCGTCCTGCCGCTCTGCGGGTCTTGGTCTTGTTGCACCGAAGTGGCAACCTTTGCCTGGTGTCTTGGCCTATGCTTGCCCCCTTTGTACCAAAGGGGAAATGAGGACACTGCGCAGGCTGGCGCCCGCCTGGTCTTGATCGTCATGGTTGCATCACGGGGCACCCTCGTGAGGTATCCTGCCTTGATCTCTCCGCCTCCTCGTGAGCCTACCTGACGAGGCTGCTCCTGAGGAAGGTTCTCATCGTCCGCCCCGCGAGGCTTGGTCCCACGCGAGGGTCTTGAGCTTGAGCTGATGAAGCTGGGCCGCGCTGGGCCCCCACTTGAGCCATGCCGCAGCCGCAGTGAGCAAGTCTGGGGACCCCATTCCCAGAACGCCGACAGAGCCCCCGGCCCAAGGCGCGCCCGGACTTGGCTTAGCAGAGAAGCGAAGGGGCAAGCAGCGCCATGAGCCCCAACAACAAGGGCCTTGGGTGCCGCATGGCGATTGATTGGTCGTGGGCTTCTCCGCTTCCCCACGATGCCCCATTACACGCCCGGCTAAGCGGGCCCGGGGTTGCACACAGCCATTCCCCCTTCACCGTCCGCGCACTCCTGGCCCTTCCTTCTTCCTCTGGCTCCAACTTCCGCCCTTGATCCAACTCGGACTCTCACCCTTCCTGTCGCCATGGCGCCAACGAAGAAGGAAAAGGTAAAGAAGCCCGCGTCTTCGTCCCGCTCGCCTCCGGCGGCGGCCCCCGCCGTCGATCGATCTATCTTACTCAACCCCGAGGCCTTGGGCAAGGTTCGCTCTGCTCTCGCCACCACCTTCAATGAGTGTGGCAGGACCACGGCATGGCCTGCGTCCCATGCCTCCTTCGACAGGATCGTCACAGAGGTCCGGTTCTTCGCTGATGCCTTGTGGGCAGGTCTGGTTCCCCCTTTTCCGCTTTCTTCAATGCGACGCTCTCCCGCTATCAGATCCACATGATGCATCTCGGGCTTGGGTCCATTACCCTCCTGGCTGTCTTCGCCTTTGTCTATGAGGCGACGGTGGTCATCCCTCCTTCCCTTGCCCTGTTGCGTCACTTCTTCTCTTTGCGCCTGAGTGATCCTACTCAATGCTCGGGGTGTGTGAGCTTCCTTGCGGTCCCAGAGACGGCTTCTTCGGGGATCGATTTCGGACTCCCTCCCCCTGATGCCAGGTTCAGAGAGCGGTGGTTGTATGTGGACGTTGGGGTGCCCAGCCCCCTGCTCTTGCATCCTACCTTGCCTGTTGTTCCCAACTCAGGCTGGGGTCACGAGACGCTCGCGGACACCCGACTTGCATTAAATGCAGTGCCGCTTGCGAGCTTGAGGGCGCTCAACGTGTGGCGCCCAAGGTGGTGAAGGAGTTCCTCGGTGTCGCATTGCTCCTCTCTAGCGCCACTCTCATCGGATGTGGGACTTTGCGGGGCGCCAAGACCGCATGTGACTTCAGGAGGGGGACCTGGCGCCTGAAGTGCTGAGGATGGTGCTCAGGATCCTGGTTGGCGATCCTTCCCCAGGAAGCCTTCGACATGATGGTGCCCTCTTCTATCTCTGTTCGGGCAGGGCCGATTTCGTGAAGCAGATGCCCAGCTTTGACGAGTGGGGGCTGCGCCCGGCTGGCCTCAGGGGGCCTCGCGAGAACCCGGCTGCCCTGGTAGCTCTTCTGATCGCCCAAAGTGGCTCCGTCTCAGGTGATGGAGCAGGAAGACGAGAACCGTCAGGAGTTGAACGGGGCGACGTTGAGGTGGTGACGACGCGCGGAGCCCCGAGGGCGGCATCTCCCGGAGCTCGTTCTGGAATAGTGATAGGTGAGGAGTCGCGGCCTCCGGCTCCCGAGGTTGGGGCTCTCGAGGCCCCGGTCATCCCTCATGAGGCGGCGCCTGGCGGCGTCCCCCAGGCTGGTCCCATTGGCGCTGATCACCTTGCCGCCTCCTCCATGCCACCAACTGACCCCTGCGTCGAACGCTTAGGCCGGTTCCGCGTAGACTTAGTGGCCCTCCGCAAGAGGAAGGAGGCCTCGGGCGGTGACGATCGCCCTTGTCGCTTGCTGAAGTGCAGGAGGTACTTCGCCACGGACGAGTAAGTCCTCTTCTCTCTCTGCTCCTCTACTTCTCGGTTCTTGCAGCTGACTGTGACCTTTCAGGACCCTTCCTGCCGAATTCACGGAGACGGCCAAGGAGCCATCTCTCCGAGCTCCGTCCTCGTCGCTGATCCTTGGTGCGTCGGGTTCAAGCGGCACCCTTATCACTCAGCCGGCCGGAGAGGTGGCCCGTCCAGCTGAGCGTCCCGAGCCTGTGTGCCCGCTGTCTTCCCTTCACGAGTTCTCCTGGGGCACAACCAGCTTGCCCCGTGCTCCTTCCTTGATCGTGGATGGTGACTGGTTGAAGTCAATCTTGAGCTCTTCTTCTGGGGACGGACCGGCGCCAGGCCCTGCTCCTGGCGAGGCCTGTCCGGCGATTATTGGAGCGCCAGCCCCCTGCCCTGCGGGAGGAGGCGCGCCGCCTCTGGGCCCTCCGCATACACCAGCAGCAGAGGGGGACGCGGAAGACGTGCTCAGGCGTGCTTGCGAACGCCGCGCCCGTCGTCAAGAATTTCTCCGTGGGGCGACGGACGCGGTGAACCGGCTCGGGGCGGAGCTTGCCGGCGAGGATGCGCGTCTCGAGGCCGAAGGTTTGCGCCTTGCTGAGGAGAGGCGCAAGCTGAAGGTAGCCGTTGCCCTCGCGCGTCACCAGCGTGACCTTGACAATGCGAAGGCTGAGGCGTCGCTGGCGGCCTCGCGAGAGGCTTGCTCTCGAGCCGTCGAGGAGGCCCTGGAAGCAGATCGGCGGCGCAGGGACGCGGAGGAGCGTGCGTGGGAGCTCCAAGCCTGGAGCAACTCTCTGGAGCAGCAGGTGGAGTTGCGCCAGGCTGCACTTGTGTCGCTGAAGGAGGCTTCCGTCGACCAGGCGGAGCTCCAGAAGCGCGAGGAAGCGCTGACGCTGGAGGCCGCCGAGCGCAACCTCGACCTTGAGCGGTTGGAGACAAGGAGCGCCTGGTGGCTCAGGCGGAGGACGATGTCGTCGCGCGCGAAGCCCGAGCCCAAGAATAGGTCGACCGCCGCGTAGCGGAAGCTCGCCCTGGCCTCGAGCGCCAGCATGAGTTGAGGTTGGAGTTGGTCAGGGCCGAAGCTGAGGGTAGGACCGCGTCCCTCAAGGCCAAGCTAGACGAAGTGACGCGGGGTGCAGACTCCTCCGCAGCCGCCCTTTGCGCGGCGCAGGCGGAGCTGACCTCCTCCCGCGCCGAGCTGCTTCTTCTTCGACAGAGGATTGATGGCGCCGAGGCCATCGCACGGCAGAACAAGGACGAGATTCGTCGGCGGCGGGTTCTGGAGCACGAGCATGCCCCCATGCTCCATACGCTCAGGGGACGGGACTACCCGGCCCTGGGCAACATTTGAGAGGCCGCCTCTGAGGAGCCGCATGAGACCAACTACGCCGGCAACCTCCAGTACTTTGCTGACGTGGTGACGCTCCTGGAGAACCGCTCCGAGAGGTCTTGTCGGCTAGTCGAGGAGAGGAGCCGAACCTTGCTCGGGCGCGCTTTCTCCCGTGTCTTCAGTTATCTGCGGGACAGGGATCCCCACTTCGACTTCGATGCCGCCATCGCACCGGTGCCCATAGCCGATGGGTGGAGGACCATTTGGACGACTGTAGGACCTTGAAGTATGTCTAGAGGGGGTGATTAGACTACTTGACCAATTAAAAGCTATGCCTTTTCCCAATTTTAGACTTTGGCAGATTTTAGCCATCCTTAAGCCAGTCAAGCAATCTTCACACAATTCAAGCAAGCATACAAAGAGTATATAGGCAGCGGAAAATAAAGCATGCAACTTGCAAGAATGTAAGGGGAAGGGTTTGGAGAATTCAAACGCAATTGGAGACACGGATGTTTTTGTCGTGGTTCCGATAGGTGGTGCTATCGTACCTCCACATTGATGGAGACTTCAACCCACGAAGGGTAACGGTTGCGTGAGTCCACGGAGGGCTCCACCCACGAAGGGTCCACGAAGAAGCAACCTTGTCTATCCCACCATGGCCGTCGCCCACGAAGGACTTGCCTCACTAGCGGTAGATCTTCACGAAGTAGGCGATCTCATTGCCCTTACAAACTCCTTGGTTCAACTCCAACAATCTTGTCGGAGGCTCCCAAGTGACACCTAGCCAATCTAGGAGACACCACTCTCCAAGAAGTAAAAAATTGTGTGTTGATGATGAACTCCTTGCTCTTGTGCTTCAAATGATAGTCTCCCCAACACTCAACTCTCTCTCATAGGATTTGGATCTGGTGGAAAGAAGATTTGAGTGGAAAGCAACTTGGGGAAGGCTAGAGATCAAGATTCATATCGTTGGAATGGAATATCTTGGCCTCAACACATGAGTAGGTGGTTCTCTCTCGAGGCTCGTAAGTTGGAAGTGTAGGTTTGTTCTGATGGCTCTCTCCACAAATGAAGAGGAGGTGGAGGGGTATATATAGCCTCCACAAAAAATCTAACCGTTGCACACAATTTACCAAACTCGGTGGGACCGAATCATAAAACTTGGTCGGACCGATTTAGTAAACCTAGTGACCGTTAGGGTTTTCGGTGAGACTGACATG
Organism: Aegilops bicornis; assembly: GCA_021605145.1. NCBI lineage: Eukaryota > Viridiplantae > Streptophyta > Magnoliopsida > Poales > Poaceae > Aegilops > Aegilops bicornis. Next base: position 495,419,733 of record CM038672.1, on the reverse strand, counting down.
CAACTCGGTAGGACCGATATGGTTAGGGTTACGGCATAACGTAATCTCGGTGAGACCGATTACACAAACTCGGTGAGACCGAATTTGGTAATTAGCTAACCAGAGAGTTGGTCGGAGTAAACTCGGTGGGACCGATTCGCTCTTCGGTGAGACGAAAAAGTTCTGAAAAGGAAAGCAGAGTTTACATTGCAATCTCGGTGGGACCGATCGCTCACTTTGGTTAGACCGAAACGTTACGAAGGGAAACAGAGAGATTACAGTCCCATCTTGGTGAGACCGAGATCCCTATCGGTGAGACCGATTTTGCCTAGGGTTTGTGGCAGTGGCTAAGACATCTGAACTCGGTGGCGCCGGATAGAAAGAATCGGTAGGGCCGAGTTTGACTTTAGGTTTAGGTCATATGTGGATGTGAGAAAGTAGTGGAGGGTTTTGGAGCATATCACTAAGCACATGAAGCAAAAGGCTCATTAAGCAACACCTCATCCCTCCTTGATAGTATTGCTTTTCCTATAGACTCAATGTGATCTTGGATCACTAAAATGTAAAATGTAGAGTCTTGAGCTTTTGAGCTTGAGCCAATCCTTTGTCCTTGATATTTTGAGGGATCCACTTTCATCATCCATGCCATGCCATTCATTGAGCTTTCCTGAAATATTTGTCTTGGAATAGCATTAGCTCAATGAGCTATATGTTGTTATGAATTACCAAAACCACCTAGGGATAGTTGCACTTTCAATCTCCCCCTTTTTGGTAATTGATGACAACATATAGATCAAAGCTTCGACAAATTGTAATAAAATTTGAAAAACATCGTCGCTTTGAGAAGTATGTGATAAGCAAGAGCTCCCCCTAAATTTGTGCATAGTAATATTTGCTTTGGACTGCAAATGCACAAGGAATTAGGCTCATGGGTTACTCTTCCATCTCACATACATCTTGGTGGAGCGCTCAAAATAACAAAGATTGAATACATGCACTCATCACCAAGCAAAGTGAATGATCATATAAGGATAGGTAAGATAATATCATAACGAGCATAAGTGTAGCTTATGATCAAACACATGATCATCAATGTCTCACAGGTAATTGCATAGTATCTCAAACAATCAAAAGCAAATAAAGTTCAACCAAAAAGACGAGAGAGAATAAAAGCAAATCTCTCTCTCTCGAAGCCTATGATCTATACATTTTTCTCCCCCTTTGGCAACAAGTTACCAAAAAGTTCCTAGAAAATGCATAGGACTATATCGTCTCTCAGGCTTGGTCTTCTGGTGGTGGTGGTGTCCGAAGAACTCCAAGAACGAAGGCTTCAGTCGATGTAGAAGGAGCTGAAGGAGTTGGTCTTTGGAGCTGGTTGTCTTTGGAGCTGTAGCTGGAGCCGATGAAGTGACTCTGGTGTCTTGAACTGGCTCTGTAGCTGATCTTTGAGCTCGTGGCACTCTGGCAAATGCATCAGTCGTTGTCCTGCCCTTCCTCTCCTGCATGTCATCCTGTAGCTGCTCCACAGCTGACTAAATCTCAGTTACTTTGACATCAAGATCATAGAATATTTGTTCCATGATTCTTTCCAGGCTCTCCTGGTTTTGAGTTAGGGTGGCCAACCCCTTCTCAATCCGCAGAGTTGATGCTATCAAGTAACCAAGCCGCTCCTGCTTATTCTTCAGAAAGTATTCAGATGCCTCTGCTTGAGTTGGCATCTTGGCAGCCTTCTCTTTCCTAGCTTTCTCCTTCTTCTCTTGCGCTTGTACTGATGTTGGTTCATTCTCAGTCATGACAACTTGATTGTCCTCAAAGTCAGGATAGAGAACCATGTGTTCCTTATCCAACAGATACTTCCATGTGCCCATCTTTGAGTTTATCAACTCCTGAATGTGTGGGGCATATCCACAGCTCCTCTTCTGGTCTGCTGCAGTCCTGTTGATAGTTTCAACTATGAGGCTCATGACTTTGAATTTCTGAGGCACATCAAAAGTGTGAAGCAAATTGATTGCATGCCCTCTGAGCATGTTGTGGTCACCTGATTTGGGCAAAAGAGTGTGCCTCAGGATCCAGTTGATTGTAGGAAGCCCTGACAGAAGATAATCAATTGATCCAAACTTGAAAGACTCAAGTGCATCATCTGGGATTTCCTTGTACATGTGTGACATTGAGTTGTGACCCATCTTCTTCTTGGCATAAATGTCCAATTCATCTTCATCTTCCTTTGGGGCATTTATCAGACTTGCCCATTCCTCTATGGTTGACTGATATCGTGTTCCTTCAGACATCTAAACTATCCTGCCATCTGGATAGAAATGTGTTGTGGAGTAGAATTGCATAATGAGCTAGTAATTCCAATTTGTGAGCTTCTGCCCAACAAAACCTACAACTCCACAAGCACTGAAGCTGTCATACACTCCAGGATAGTGTTCTTCATTCTCCTGAATGTAGGTCCAGTCGACCCACCTCATATCACAAACTATGGGCTTCTTATCCAATAAGATGGTCTCATAGAAGTCCTGTTGTTCCTTGGTGTGGAACCTGTAATCCACAGCAGTCCTTCTCCTGGTAGCATATGGATCTGAATCTCTCCATAGCCTCAACCCTTGATCACTCCTAACCTTCATGTTCTCAGCCACAGGATGAGCATCATTGTGGTCTGGGATCTTGGGTTTGAGCTTCCTTAGGACCTGCCCTTCTTCATCTTCTTCAGCATCAACCTCAGGCATTGGAGCCTTGTTCTTCTCAGTTGCTGGTATACTCCTGGTATTCCTCCTTGGTGCACTCTTGGGCTTGGGGGCAGCTTTGGGCTTTGAAGTTGCAGCCTCTGACTTTATGGCATCACCCATCTGCTTTTGTGCCTTGGGTGCAGGCTCAGCAACCTCTTCTTCTTCCTCTTCCTCCATCATAGATGGTTTCCCAATCACTCTGGCCATGGTCTTCTTAACCCTTTCCTTCCTTTTCTTTCCTTCAGCAGCAGGTTCTTTGGGTTGGGATTCCAAAGAAGCTTGAGTGGAGCCTCTGGCTTTGGACATTGGTTGTCTACCTGCTGGCCTTTTGATCTTCATTCCAGGCTTAACTGTTGTCGAGTTGTACTCTTTCTTGAGCACTTTCTTCTTGGAACTGGCCTCATCCTCAGCTGCCACATAATCCTCATCCTCAGACTCTGAGGTCTTCTTCTTCCTTGTCCTTGTGGCAGCCTTGGGCAAATTCTTTGGGAGTGCTTCCGCTCCCCTCATCTCGAGCTGCTAGAGGGACTAGTGCCCTCACTCATTTGAATCTGCTCTTGACTGTTCTGGCTGTCACTTTGGTCTGACATGCTGCTCACACTGACTGCTGACCCTATGAATAGTTATAGATGAGGTAGAGTGGATGAGCATCACAAAATGTAGAGATTTTTGCAAAAGAATGATTCAGAAAACTTAGTTTTAGTTTCCACAGAAAGCATTTCGGATCTACCGATTTTCAAACTCGGTGATACCGAAGCAGTTTTGGGACCTAAACTAGTGAACTCGGTCAGACCGAGTCATAGTTCGGTGGCACCGAGACTGCTAGGGTTTCACAAAGTTCTAAAATCGGTCACACCGATTTGTAATTCTCGGTCAGACCGAGACTTACTAGTGCAATGGCGTTAGCCAAATCGGTGGGACCGAGTGAGGGAGTCCTGGATTAGGGGGTGTCCAGATAGCCGGACTATAGCCTTTGGCCGGACTCCTGGACTATGAAGATACAAGATTGAAGACTTCGTCCCGTGTTCGGATGGGACTTTCCTTGGCGTGGAAGGCAAGCTTGGCGATACGGATATGTAGATCTCCTACCATTGTAACCGACTACGTGTAACCCTAACCCTCTTGGTGCCTATATAAACCGGAGGGTTTTAGTCCGTGGGACGAACAACAATCATACCATAGGCTAGCTTCTAGGGTTTAGCCTCTCGATCTCGTGGTAGATCTACTCTTGTACTACCCATATCATCAATATTAATCAAGCGGGAGTAGGGTTTTACCTCCATCGAGAGGGCCCGAACCTAGGTAAAAACATCGTGTCCCTTGTCTCCTGTTACCATCCGCCTAGACGCACAGTTCGGGACCCCCTACCCGAGATCCGCCGGTTTTGACACCGACATTGGTGCTTTCATTGAGAGTTCCTGTGTGTTGTCATCTTTAGGCCTGATGGCTCCTCCGACCATCAACGACGATGCGCTCTAGGGTGAGACTTTTCTCCCCGGACAGATCTTCGTATTCGGCGGCTTTGCTGCATGGGCCAATTAAGCAGCCATCCGGAGCAGATTGAAAGCTACGCCCGCCACCAGGTCAGATTTGGAAGTTTGAACTACACGGTGAAGTCCGCGGAGACTTGATCTTGACGGGTTCGAGCCACAATAAGCACGCCCGCCTTTATCACGAGGGCATGATCTAGCTCTGCCGCGAGCAGTGTCACGAGGCCGCACCAGTGTCCGCTCCGACCTTTAGCTCGGAGCCGACTGCGCCGATCAAGGACGGGTGGCTGGACACCGCCTCGGGGCTGCGATCTCTATGGCGATTTAGCCGTACACCTACCTCATCTTTTGCGAAGCTCGTAACTCCAAGGTGCCGGACTCCGAGCCTTCCGCGCCCCCGCCAATCGAATCCGATTGGGCGCCAATCATGGAATTCGCTGTCGCGGACATCTTGCAGCACTCGCCCTTTGGCGACATCCTGAATTCACTAAAGTCTCTCTCTTTATCGGAGAGCCTGGCGGATTATGGTCGAAGGTTGGGATGCAGACTGACGAAGAAATTCAAAGCCCACCCACCACCCACTTCGTAGCCACTATCGATGATTTAACTGACATGCTCGACTTCGACTCCAAAGACATCGACGGTATGGACGACGATGTAGGGGAGGAACATGAACCAGCACCTATAGGGCACGGGAGAACCACCTCATATCATGATGTATACATGGTGGACACACCTAAAGGAAGCGACGAAGAGGAACAACGGGACGCTACGAAGGATCATTCCCTCGAAAAGCAGTCAAAACAGCGATGTAAGCGCCGCTCAAAGTCCCGCCTCGACAAAGACAATAGCCATACAGACCCAGCCATAGAGCAGGGCGAACCGGTGGACGATGAACATGCTATCGAGCAACCGTCCGAACAGGACAATATGGATAAACAACCCGTCCCGGCGAAGATAACAGTCCGGACGATCTCACGCCGGACAAGTTGCCGGAGCAGAAGAACCTCCACAAAAGGCTCGTCGCCACTGCACGTATCCTGAAAAAGCAGAAGCGGAAGCTCAAAACAGCAGAAGATGCACTCAGAATCAGATGGAGCAAAGTACTCAACATCGCAGACAAATACGGCGACAGTCGCCGAACGAAGAGCTACCAAAAGCGAAAACTACTGCCTGAATTTGATGAGGAGGCCGTAGAGCCCCCGCAATCAAAAAACAAAGAGGCCACCCGGTCGGATGGACGACCCCATGGCAAAGAGAGAGCAGCAAACGGCGCCAAGACACAAGCCGCACGCGATCCGCACAGGGATTCGCATAAAAAAGATGGCCCAGTTAGATCTATCTACGGGCCAAGAAAGCAAGCTCCAGTAAGCAACACAACACATCAAGTATCCGAACATCACGGTACACCTAGATATAGGGGTGCCGCACACCCCCTATGTTTCACCGATGAGGTGCTGGATTATGAATTTCCAGTGGGATTCAAGCCTGTAAACATAGAGGCATACGACGGAACAACATACCCTGGAGTATGGATTGAGGATTACATCCTCCACATACACATGGCTAGAGGAGATGATCTCCACGCCATAAAATACTTACCCCTCAAGCTCAAAGGGCCAGCCCGGCATTGGCTTAAAAGCCTTCCCGAAAACACCATTGGAAGTTGGGAGGAGCTCAAGGATGCTTTTCGGGAAAAATTTCAAGGGACCTATGTCCGACCTCCGGATGTCGACGATTTAAGTCACATAACTCAACAACCCGGAGAGTCAGCCCGGAAATTTTGGAGCAGATTCCTTACTAAAAAGAAGCAAATAGTCGTCTGTCCGGACGCCGAAGCCTTAGCAGCTTTCAAACACAACGTCCGAGACGAATGGCTCGCCAGACACCTCGGCCAAGAAAAGCCAAGAACAATGGCCGCATTAATAAGCCTCATGACCCGCTTTTGCATGGGAGAGGATAGTTGGCTGGCAAGATGCAGCACCAGCGACCCAAGTACATCCGAAGTCAGGGATGGAAACAGGAAACCACGACGCAGCAAGGACCAGCGTCGGACCAAGGGAAACAGCCCGAAGAGCACGGCAGTCAATGCCGGATTCAGAAGCTCTCGGCAGAATCATAAAAAGCTGCCCCTTAAGGATAACAGGGACGAGCTATCTAACTTAAACAAAATCTTGGACAAGATATGCCAAATCCACAGTACTCCCGGGAAGCCTGCAAACCATACCCACAGAGATTGTTGGGTCTTCAAGCAGTCCGGCAAACTCAACGCCGAACACAAGGGGATCGACACACCAAGCGAGGACGATGATGAACCCCAAAAGCAGAGCACCGAAAAACAAAAGAATTTCCCACAAGAAATCAAAATAGTAAACTCACTTCGCATGACAAAAGGGAAAAATAGAGCGGCGCCCATAGAGGTACGTGCCATACGGCCTATCCCGGAGGAGTCCCGCCACTGGTTGTTAAAACCAATCACCTTCGACCATCGGGATTACTCTAGAAGTATACGGAATGCAGGTTGGACTGCCTTGATATTAGATCCGGTAATTGGCGGACTCCAATTTTCACAAGTCCTAATGGACGGCGGCAGTGATCTAAACCTGCTATATCGGGACACACTCCATAAAATGGGGATAGACCAAACCAAATTTCGCCATAGCAACACTTCCTTTCAAGGGGTAATGCCAGGCCCATATGCCCATTGTACGGGCTCTCATCGCTAGAAGTTGTGTTCGGCTCACCCGACAACTTCCACATGAAAAGTTAACCTTCCACCTCGCCCCATTTACAAGTAGCTATCAAGCACTATTGGGACGCGAAGCTTTCGCCCGCTTTAATGCAATACCGCATTATGCATCTCTTACACTTAAAATGCCCGGTCCATGCGGCATCATCTCGTTAAAAGGAAACATTGAGGGTTCCTCGAGTCCGGAAAATCGCGCGGTTGCCTTGACAGCCACACAATAAACCGGCTTCACCAATACAAGCACTTAGACAGGTCGTCCAGACCCCGGACACGGCTGGACGAGTCCGGCGTAAACATACAAGGGCTTCCTAGACACATGCCCCCATACAAGGGGCTCCGCAACAAGAGACCATAAAGCTCAATTTTATTCATTTTTTGATTTGTACTTCGTTTATTTAATATAATGTACATTTTCGCACGACCTTTTTCAACTAAGTTCCTCTCTTTTACAGATGAACACCATGCTACACCCGTCCAGGATACGGCACAATGGAGACACAGGCGCAGACGTGCAGTAGGGACCCGTCGCAAGGATTCTTTTCATATTAAGACCCTGCGTAAACTTTTTCACTGTCTCTTGTTGATACACATCCCCCGGTTTCTTGCTATAGCCGAGGAGGAGGCTGGCGTTTTGTTATAGGCCACGTCAGGATTTCACGCGTACCTGGACACCAGGGGCTTATTACCAAGGGCGATTGTTTGACCCGTTTTCATAAAGACCGAATACCTTAGGGAGTGTTCGGCGTCTCGAGTTAGGCCTTATATGCATCAGCTCTGAATCATGTCTTTGGTCAAATGTTGGGTTTGCCCGGCTCCTGTGTTTTGCTGCCTTACGTTCCGCTCTATCGGCTAATGCAGCACCAGGAGAACTACTACGATTGTGCCCCGGTTCGGCTAGGCGAGCACCTCAGTAGAGAAAGCCGAAAACTGACTTTCATGATATAGCGTGAGACTGGTCAACCACTCGATGACCCGCTGGAATCTTTAGAATTCCTCCGCATTGTGAAGGGCCATTTCGGCCAGGCACATCTGGCGCCCGAATTCGGGTGAGCGCGGTGCCCCTAGGGGCTATATAGTAGCCCCACTGTCGAACTCCTATGGCTAAGTGAAAGTGATAAAGCATTATAGTCCGGTTGCCTAGTTTGCTGCGCTATCACCTCCTTTGTAGGACCAAGACATTGGATCAAGTGTGAAAATGCGCTTTCTGCAAACACCCCGCATTATATGCGTGAAATGAAGCCAAAGACTGCCATCTTTCGGGTTATATACACATATACATTAACGGCCGACAGGAGGTATTTTAATTCTTGAAGGCACAAGTATAAAAAGCTTTTATATTCCATCAAAACATTGTTTCACAATAATACATGTTATTCGAACATAATATCCTTCGAGCCTTGCGTCTCTATTAAACGAGCGCCTGCAGAACTTCACGAAAATAGTGCTCGGCAATTTTCGGCTTCCGTCCGAATCTTGGGATGCAACATCGGTGGCCTTCATCTCCGCCCAGTATGTCTTGACACGGGCAAGAGCCATCCGCGCACCCTCTATGCATGCTGACCGCCTCATTGCTTTGATATGCGGCACCACACCAAGGAACTGCTGCACCAAGCCAAAATAACTCTTCGGCTCGGGCCTTTCGGCCACAAATGAGTCACGACATTCTTCATGGCAAGTCCGGACAACGTATTCAACTCCGCCCATTCGGCCAAACGATCGGTTAATGGAAGTGGACGCTCTGGATTACGGAACTGCGACTGAGGGAGTCCTGGACTAGGGGGTGTCCGGATAGCCGAACTATCATCTTTGGCCGGACTCCTGGACTATGAAGATACAAGATTGAAGACTTCGTCCCGTGTGCGGATAGGACTTTCCTTGGCGTGGAAGGCAAGCTTGGCGATACGGATATGTAGATTTCCTACCATTGTAACCGACTCTGTGTAACCCTAACCCTATTCGGTGTCTATATAAACCGAAGAGTTTTAGTCCGTAGGACGAACAACAATCATACCATAGGCTAGCTTCTAGGGTTTAGCCTCTCTGATCTCGTGGTAGATCTACTCTTGTACTACCCATATCATCAATATTAATCAAGCAGGGTAGGGTATTACCTCCATCGAGAGGGCCCGAACACAGGTAAAAATATCGTGTCCCTGGTCTCCTGTTACCATCCGCCTAGACGCACGATTCGGGACCCCCTACCGAGATCCGCCGGTTTTGACACCGACATTGGTGCTTTCATTGAGAGTTCCTCTGTCTTTGTCGCCCGTCGGGAAGGATGCCTCATCCGTCTTTAAAGACGATACTATCGCCAAAGGAGCCTTGGCCATCTGGTGAGACTCTTTGGTTAGGTGGTTTTCTTATGACCGCCCGGTTCGGCCCTGCGCCGGCGATGACTTCTCGGGTCATCGAAACCAATCTTCACGTTAACCTCGGAACTTGCCGAGCGATTAAATCGGTCGAGCTCTCCTCCGTAAACGAGCTCTTGGATCGCATCGCCGCATACAGGAGTCGCCACAGACTACGACCAGATCGGGCCTAAAACCGATCTGAGAGAGATCAACTCTCCCCAGGCTACCCATCATGTTGCTGTGGTAGAGGAGCAATATGGCGATCCTTCTTCTATCTTAAGGACTAGCTACGTCCGGATTCCCGATCCCTCCATGCCGGATTCCCGCAGGGGGACGGATGTCGATCAAGCCCTGAACTTAAAGTCAGGCGGCGGGTTGGATTCATTGGATAGCATTCAAAAATCCAAACTTCCAAGTTCAGAAACTTCTCGGCCCCTGAGTCTTAAATTGGACGGGGTTTAGGATTTAGTTCCACCCGCCCACCCAAACATTAGCGATCTATCCCGAATTCGGCAAGAGCCCGCTGAAACAGTACATCATTACTGGGCCAGATTCCTCCTGGTTATGGACAGGATAAAGGACTGCCGAGAGGAGGACGCAATCTCACTTTTCTGCAATAATTGCATGGACAAGGGAATCCTAAACGCCATAAGTCGTCGCGAAATTACACGCTTCTTGACTTGGTGACCATAGTACAAAGTCTTGTATGCGATGGAGAGTGCTTGGAAAACCGAAAGTAAATTTTGGGATAATCCGCCCCGAATACAGCCCTATTCGAAATAAAAGGTGCATCATCACCAAGCACCGGTTTAAACATCAAAAACAAAAAACCCTAAAGGGCACGAAAACCGTCTTTGGAGGGTTGGCTAAGCGGACCACAAAAGACGGCCTCCATTGGGGCACAATTAAACCCTGATGTAGACGCCGCACTATGAGAATTTCTACGAGAAAATTGGGACATTTTTGCCTGGCACCCTTCAGACATGCCAGGAATCCCACGTCGGCTGGCCGAGCACAGCCTAAATACCCTAAAAGGATTCAAGCCAGTCAAACAGGCTCTTCGGCGCTTTTCCGAACCCAAGAGACAGGCCATGGGAGAGGAGCTAGCCAAACTTCTAGAAGCCGGATTCATCAGAGATATAAAACATCCGGACTGGCTAGCAAATCTGGTGATGGTACCAAAGAAGGATAAATCCTGGCGCATATGTGTTGATTTCAAAGACCTTAATAAGGCTTGCCCAAAGGATCCCTTCCCCCTCCCTCGCATTGATCAAATTATCGACGCTTCTGCAGGACACGACTCATTGTGCTTCCTCGACGCGTACTCGGCTACCACCAAATCAAGATGGCGGAGCAGACCAAGCCGCAACAGCATTCATCACTCCATACGGCCCATTATGCTTCAACACAATGCCCTTCGGGCTCAAAAACGCGCCGGCGCAACATATCGGCGCATGATTCGGACATGTCCGGCAAACCATATCGGCAAAAGCGGTGGAAGCATATGTAGATGACGTGGTCGTCAAACCCAAGCATGTCGAAACTCTAGTAGGCGACTTGAGGCTCACATTCGACAATCTCCGAAAATATGACATTAAGCTCAATCCGGAAAAATGCGTCTTGGCGTTCGGTAGGAAAGCTCTTAGGCTTCATTGTGTCTGATTGAGGAATTGAAGCAAACCCAGCCAAGATCCGAGCTCTATCACAATTGGATATTCCAAAAGACCTCAAACAAATACAAAAATTGACTGGATGCGTAGCGGCTCTAAGCCGCTTTATTTCCCGTTTTGGAGAAAAGGTGTTACCCCTTTACCACCTCCTCCGGCGCACCGAACACTTTGAGTGGACGGATGCCGCCACAGCCGGACTCGAAGAAATAAAAGCCATATTGGCAACAAATCCGGTCCTGGCCACGCCCAACATGGGCGAACCAATGCTATTATATATCACCGCAACACATCAAGTTGTCAGCGCGGTGCTCGTCGTCGAACGAGAAACGGACGGACATAGGTTCCCTCTTCAAAAACAGGTTTACTATGTGTCCACTGTCCTAACTCCATGCAAGTCCCGGTACCCACATTATCAAAAGATAGCATACGCGGTGTTCATGGCATCCCGGAAGCTGCGACACTACTTTCAAGAGTGTTCGATAACGGTAGCCTCGAAGTACCTCTTAACGACATTATAAACAACCGCGACGCCGACGGGCGGATTGCTAAATGGGCCATAGAGCTCCTTCCATTCGACATAACCTATAAGCCACGACGAGCTATTAAGTCACAGGTTTTGGCCGACTTCGTGGCGAATGGACGGCCGAACCCCTAAAGAGTACGGCGCATACTCCAATTGGATCATGCACTTTGAGGGCTCCAAAATGTTGGCGGCCTGGGCTGGCGTCGTCTGACGTCCCCAACCGGGGACACAGTCCATACGTCCTTGAGATAATGTATACGGACTCCAACAACGCGGCGAATCTGAGGCCCATACGCACGGCTTCCGGATGGCGGTCTCCATGGGCATGAAACGCCTAGAGGTGCGGCGGGGATTCGAACCTCGCGATATCTCAAATAAACGGAGACTTTGATGCCAAAGATCCGAAAATGGCAGCGTATCGCAATGTGGTCCTAAAAATGTCAGCACAGTTCGAAGGGCTCGAAGTTCATCATATAGCCCGGGATAACAACCAGGTGGCGGACGTATTAGCGCATCGGCGCAAAACGCGATGCCGTCCCGCTAACATCTTCTGGAACGGCTATTCAAGCCATCCGTACTATGGGAAGGGGAGTCCGGAAATAACAATCCGGACCCAACCGCCTTGCGACACCAAACACTCGACACAATCGGAGGCTCGCTAACGAGATAACACCCTCCGCCCACTAAATAATGGCGGTTATCGCCCGTGGGCGGAACCATTCCTAGCCTACCTAACTAGGCAGGAACTCCCGAAGACCAAAATGAGGCTCGCTGCATAGTACGGCGATCCAAAGCCTATAAAGTCCATGAGGGAAAGCTCTATAAGAAAAGCACAACAGAGTCCTTCAAAGGTGTATCTCCGAAGAGGAAGGGTGAAACCTCCTGGCTGAAATTCATGCCGGACTGGGTGGGCACCACGCCGCAGCCCGGGCCCTTGTAGGCAAGGCCCTCCGTACAGGATTTTATTGGCCGACGGCCCGGGCATATGCGCAGGATTTAGTCCAATGATGCGTCGGTTGCTAGATTTTTTCTAACCAAAGCCACATGCCACCCACCGCCCTCAAAACTATAACCATCACCTGGCCGTTCGCGGTCTGGGGGCTTGACATGGTTGGACCCCTTAAGGGAGGAACCCACAAGCAAAAATACCTATTGGTCATGGTGGATAAATTCACCAAATGGATAGAGGCCAAGCCTGTTAAAACGGCGAATCCGGGCGGTGATAGACTTCATATCAGGGGTAGTGCATCGTTACGGTGTCCCTCACAGTATCATCACTGATAACGGCACCAACTTCACGGCCAATGAGGTCAAATTATGGTGCAAAAACATGGGCATCAAGCTCGATTACGCCTCAGTCTATCACCCTCAAACCAACGGTCAAGTCGAGCGAGCAAACGGTCTAATCATGAGCGGCATTAAATCCAGACTAGTGCGGTCCCTCAAGGAATCTAGCACGCACTGGTTGAGGATCTCGACTCCGTACTCTGGGGGCTGCGGACCACGCCGAATCGTACTACCGGATTCACACCATTTTTTATGGTGTACGGCGCAGAGGCAGTCTTGCCCTGCGACATAATGCATGACTCACCTCACGTGCGCATGTATGAAGAAAGAGAAGCCGAGATCGATCGGCAGGACAGTTTGGACGCATTGGAGGAGGAGCGCGACGTGGCAAAAGCTCGTTCCGCATTTTACCAACAAAGGCTCGAAGATATCAAAGCAGAAATACGGGCCAAAGCTTACAACGTTGGCGAACTAGTTCTACGCCTGCCAGACAAGAAAAAGGACAAACTCAAGCCCAAATGGGAAGGTCCCTTCATCATCGACCAGGTCCTGACCGGCGGAGCATACTGTCTGCGAAACGCATCGGATAACCGATTCGAGCCGAACCCATGGAACGCAGCCCGTCTACGAAGATTCCACGCCTAAGCGCCGGGCTCCGAGTTCGTCTCCTTCCTCCGTCCACATTTTCTATTTTTGATGTCTTTTATTTCTCTCCTTCCTCCTCCTTCTTCTTGAAGCCTTTAGAGGCTCGTTTGCGCTTTGTTCGCACATACTTGACGCGCTGTCCGAGCTCATTATACCTGGAGGCTTCTTTAACAGAAGCTTATTTATATGGGCTTCATGCCCAACACATGTGTCAAACTTCCGCATGTACCTTTTACTCACCATTATATGCATCGATATGACTTAAGTTTTGTCCAAGCTGGGTTGCACGGCTCTGTGCTTACCCCTCGTTCCCGATTGTTCGGCTAGGTGGTAAAGGAGCACCTCTGTGATTATTCTTGCCGGGTCAGCCGGATGTGTACCTCGACCGGGTGAAGCCGAAAAGCTAGTGTTCTTAAGGGAATATTCGGTCGGTGAACTGAAAGATGATTTTTAACTATTTATCCATCTGCCCCAGATGATTTTACGCTTTCTTAGCAGTTTGGACATGCACTTTAGGGCATGCCTCCCGAGAAAGGAACCCTTAACGGAACTATCCTCCACGGAAGATGTTTCTTACTATCCATGTAATACAACATAACTAGTTGGGCACTTGTGCCGATACAACAATAATGACCCCTACGCCTTGTCTCCATGCATGCCAGGTTCTTACATAACCGCGAGGGTATTCGGACACACTCCGGACTATTGGGTCCCGAGGTCGAAGCGAAAAGGTCCGCTATGACAAATGATCTACAATCCGGCTAGAAGACATTTTTCATGTCATATTCAATTACATAGTCAACTCGACTAATTGTATTCCTCCTCAATGCCATCTAATAGGCTATCTAATTTACAATCTTCTTTGGGAATACTTGGCGGCCAATTCTACTTGGCTGTACACTAAGCTTCTGAGGATCTCCTTCCCATCAGGCCCCACAGGTCCGACCTCGGCCATGTGGTTTGGGTCGACAACCGTGTGCAGCGTCTTTACCATGGCCCGAGCCTCCTGGCGCCTTGATGGCAGGACGATATCTTCCATAGTCGGAGCGCGCCGTGCTCCTTGAAGCCGCTCTGCCGGCTCCCCAATGCCTTGGGCAGGGAGATAGATGGCCACAAGGCTCTGGCGACGCCTTTCATCACCTGCCGAACTCGTTCGTGCAGGTAGCCGACTTGATTCGGGAAGAAGATCACCAAGAACTGGGCATCTCCTCCTCAGGACAACCTGTGAGCAAACCTACATACATGTTTATGTTAGTCGCCTTCCTGCCGAACTCTTTCAAAGTTCGTTTAAGCACTCTTGAAAATGCCGCGACGAAGCCGTCGATTCTCCTTCTGGAGTCGGACAACCGGGCACAAACATCCTTTAGTTCCTCACCCAGTTTGGTGTTGGCATCTTGGAGGTTATTTTTCTCCTGCCGCACCCTCGTAGCACGCTCTCGCCAGACCTTTAGGCTGGCGCAGGAGCTGTTGCTTGTCCGAGCCATCCCGGCGCTATCCGCAATGTTAATGTCGATTTATGCACACGCCGCACTTTGGCGTAAACTACTTCTACTTTGAAGGGCATATATTACGGAAGGGACTCTTCATGGCTTCCCGGTCGCGGCCGGTGCGGCCTCAAGTTGGGCCTTGCACTCTTCAAGCTCACAGGACAAATGGGTATTCTTTTCGGTAAGAACACGCATTCCAAATGATCCTTAAATCAGTTATCCTAACTATTTTAAGTCTCGGAGACTCTTGGCATATATAATCATCAAAATTCCTTACCCGTATGTCTTTCACATACTGCTCCGTGGCTCTGGCTAGGCCATCTTGAGCGGCACGGAGGTGCGCTTCTCCCGAATTAAAGGCGTCCAACGCCTCTTGGGAGAAACATGCGTCACGTAGAATAGTCCGACGGCGCCTATGATTCATGGCGCTCTCCACCTCCGACTTGGTGGCGGACAGTCTGTCGGCATCCTCCGTTGGAGGAGCATCCGACACACGCCTCGTGTTTGTACCCCCTTCTGGACTCGGCTTTTGGGCCTGGTTGGCGGAGGTCCGATTGGCAACTTCTCCGGACTCAGTCCGGCGAGCGCTCTTTTTCCTGAAAAAACCACGAGCGTCAGTGTGCCTCCCAGGAACCTCTCCTTAAAACACGATGGCACATCATACCGTTGCAGCGACGTCTCGAGTCGTACCGCACTTCTTTTCCGCCTGCTGGGCCGAGCTGCCCCTTGTTGGACGGCCGCGGCAAGCTCGGCTTCCCGTTCTGAAGGCACCCCCTGCGAAACACCATCAAATACGTGGTGATTAGAAGTAAAGCACGTGTTGGTCATGGTATCCGGACTTGGTCACGCGGTTACAGGAGGCCGGAAATAATCCGGGGTAGTCGGCCGTAATGGCAACCAAAGCATTGTCGATCCTAAGTTGGTGGAACACCCCGTTGATCAGCCCCACCTTTATATCCGGGTCCTCTTCAGAGGCCGGATCGAGGGACCATTCCGGATCCTCGGGTTGTGTGGGCGGGCTGTGTATATTCTCCATGGCCCGGCGCAGTTCCTGCGTAGAAACCATGAAATGAGATATTTAACCATGGGAACATGGATCGGACAGGCCACAAAGATATTTTCTTACCCAACTTCGAGGATTATTCGAAGAAAACCGTTCGATGGACTGGCGGAGAAAATCCTCCTCTTCCCCTTTGTACATGGCGGACAAGGTCTTCACCGGTTCGGTGACCGATCCTGCCCTTCTGCGGCCATGGCGGGTGGCATCGTCCTCCCGTTGAAGTCCCACATGGGGTGGCCCCTATATCGGAGCGGCTGCACTCCCCTCATAATGCAGATTGCCATGACTCCAATCATGGTCAATCCGACATGAGCCAGTAATCTTATTCGGCTCATCAAGTAAAGGACGTCCTGGTCATTTTCCCTCTGGGGGCTCCGCGGGCGCCAGCTTAGGCGCTTCTTCAGAGGAGCGTTGCTAAACTCTGGAAGGCCGATCCGAACAGGATCCGGCAGCGGGACATCCTCCATGTAAAACCATTCCGAGGGCCAGTCCTCGGACGCCTTCTTTGGGGTTCGGATAAGTATCCGGTCGGCGATGCGCCATAGTTCGGCTCCGCCCACTTGATATATTGACCCTTCGTGAGAACGAGGCACAAGGCAGAACAATCTCTTCCACAGAGCGAAATGGGCCTCAACGCCCAGAAACAGCTCCCAAAGGGCCACAAAGCCCGCTCTATGCGAGATGGAGGCAGGCGTAAGGTTGTGCGGTGGAGGCCGAGAACTCGAAGCCCGGAGAAAGCGGATGGATTGGAAATCCGAGTCCTCTCATTAGGTAAGAGACGAAGCATACCGCTCTCCCTTAGAGGGATCGGGGATGCTCTCCGCCTGCTTCCCGCCATTATAAGTGGCGAGTCCGGAACGCACCGGAACCATGAAGGCCAGGGGAAGGAATCCCTTGGTTTGGAGCACCACCAATTATTTGTGGGGTGAGCATCTCCCCAATCTCCGGGCTGAGGGCTGGGAGCGAGAGGAGGAGCCGCGTCATTGTCCATGGTGGAGTGGGTTTTTTTGTCAAAGGCGCTCGATGAAGGCTCGCGAAGGGATGATGGTGTGATCCGGATCTGGATCCCGTCTCTTTTATAGACGGCTCATTTGCACTGACAAGGGGTAAATGTAAAGATACCCTGACTTTTCACATTCGGCACGTGGAAGATGGCCATTATTGGGCGTGGAAGCCGAGAAGCGCGATATTCACAAGAAAGCCGGACACTATCCTTGTGTTCAAAACCTTCTAAGTATTCGGAGGAGGAACCCGCCTTGCAATGCCGAAGACAATCAACACGCCGGACTTATCATCATTGAAGCCTGGTTCGGGGGCTACTGAGGGAGTCCTGGACTAGGGGGTGTCCGGATAGCCGAACTATCATCTTTGGCGGACTCTGGACTATGAAGATACAAGATTGAAGACTTCGTCCCGTGTCCGGATAGGACTTTCCTTGGCGTGGAAGGCAAGCTTGGCGATCTGGATATGTAGATTTCCTACCATTGTAACCGACTGTAACCCTAACCCTATTTGGTGTCTATATAAGCCGAAGGGTTTTAGTCCGTAGGACGAACAACAATCATACCATAGGCTAGCTTCTAGGGTTTAGCCTCTCTGATCTCGTGGTAGATCTACTCTTGTACTACCCATATCATCAATATTAATCAAGCAGGAGTAGGGTATTACCTCCATCGAGAGGGCCCGAACCTGGGTAAAAACATCGTGTCCCTGGTCTCCTGTTACCATCCGCCTAGACGCACAGTTCGGGACCCCCTACCCGAGATCCGCCGGTTTTGACACCAACAACGACCAAACAAGCTCTTCCATCTCGTGATCCTTTTGATCTCCGAAGTGTTCGGCCGCGTCCGCGGCAATCGCCGCCAAGTCCAGATAAGCATCCTCACTACTCCACAGCCGGTCCAACTGAGCATATTTAGGATCCGTGAACTTCCTCCGCAGCAGAAAAGGGCCTTCCGGCGCGATATCTCCGGCTGACGTAGCTCCTCCTACATAGCTCTCATCGCAGAGCGAAGCATCCTTAGCCTCGGTGGTGGCCTTCTTCAGTCCTCTTGCTCCGCTCGACCTTCTTTTTCAAGAAGCTCGCAGCGGTCGGTAGCATTCTTCAACTTCACGGCCATCTCGGCCATTTCCTTCTTGCTTCGGCAGTGAGCAGCATGTTCAGCTTTTAGCTCTTCGGCCGCCTTTAAGGCAGCAGCATCACTTCTTCTGGCCTGCTCCTTGGCTCGGGCAAGCTCCGCCAGAAGGTTCTCCATGGCAGCGGCACCATCTGCATCAAGCATACATGTTGTAAGGCACAGGCATCAAGCTCCCTTACCAGGTGTCCGCGGAGAAACCGCATACCTTGTGACTCGTCAAGCCGCTTATTGACAAGCACGATGTAGGCATCCGCCACGTCAAGTTGCCGCTTTAGTTCGGCAAATTCATCAGTCCGGCTAGCCACCTGACGCTCCGCCACCTACATAGGAAGGGTGACATATTATAACACAGGATTATGATCCTCGGCACCTTGTCATTTTTGACAAACGCACCGAGTCTCAGGGGCTACTATCTACACAGGGCGCATCTTATATATGCGGAACCGTCAAGAGTTACATCATTGCACGTACCTCAAAACCTGTCAGTAAACTTCTGGCGGCCTCGTACAACCCACTTTTCGCGGACAAAATTTTTTCAATCACTGTACCCATCAATGCACGGTGATCCTCTGAGATAGACACTCGCCCGAGCAGACCCTTCAACTCCTCCGACCGTGCACCAGGAGGTGTCGGACTCGTCTGATGGCCTTTTCCGAAGGCCGGACACGGAGGGCTCTGGGGGGCCCTACGACCGCCCTCCACCCCTGCCGGATTCGAAGAAACCCTCCGCGACGACACCTCAGGATCATCCGCCTCGCTAGGCCGTACGGCAGGGGGAGGCGTTCCGCTCTCCATCATCTCCGGACGAAGATCCCCTGAAGACGAGCTCTGCTGAGAAGGGCTGAGATCCGAACTACAAGGTAAAATTTCGGTCATCTTCAGAAATAAAACAGGGATGTCTCTTATTTTAAAAAACTCCCCTCTCTACTTACGGCTCGCTGGAGGGCTGATCTCCTTGGGGAAATAATGCGGCCGGGGCATCTTCCGTATGAGGACCCTCTGGCGAAGATTTCTTCCCGCGCTTTGAGGCCTTGGTCTCCGGATCTTCAAAGGCGGTCCTCTTCTCCCCTTGGATGGAGGGATTCTCGATCCCTCCTTTCTTGATAACCTCCTTCACGGAGGCAGTAGCTTCCTTGTTCCCCCCTTGCCTTCTTCTAAAGGCGCAGCCTCCAGCATCTTGGTTAACACGGGATCCGGCGTGGTATCAGGGAGGGGGCCGGACACCTGATCAGTTTTGCTTTCGCTATCCACTCTTGTTTAAGGGACAGCTCTTTTAAGGGCAAGTTTATGATAAATATATGGATAGCGTGTCCGGGTACGGGACTACTTACTTGAGCATCCGGGCGATTCCAGCTCAGACATGCGTCCTCGGTCGAGTCCGGACACATTGCTTGTGATCCGAAGAACATTTTGTACATCTCCACGGGCGTTGCGCCCACAAAATGTTGGAGAGCTCGTGGTCCCTCCGGATTGAACTCCCACAGGCGGAGGGGGCGACGTTTGCAGGGCAGGATGCGACGAATCAGCATGACCTGCGCTACTACGACCAGATTGATCTCTCTCTCTAGGAGGTCTCGAATATGGCCCTGCAACAAGGGCACGTCCTTGGACGGCCCCCAGTCAAGCCCTTTATTGACCCATGACGCCAGCCGCGGTGGAGGACCCGAGCGAAAGGCAGGTGGCGCCACCCATTTGGTGCCACAGGAGCTATGATATAAAACCATTCTTGTTGCCATACTGAGCTCCTCTTGAAAAGAGCCCTCGGGCCATGAAGCGTCGACATTCTTGCTTATAACAGCCCCTCCACTTTTCTGCTGTTGCCCCTTGATCATCTTCAGCTCCACCTTGAAGGTCTTGGGCCACAATCCAAAGTGAGGGGTAATGCGGAGGAAGGCTTTACGACGATGAACGATGAGATGTGGAGGATGGACTCCGGGTCCAAGTCGTGAAATTCTAGCCCGTAATATAACATGAGCCCCCTCACGAAGGGGTCCATCGGGAAACCTAGCCCCCGAAGGAAGTGAGACGCAAACACCACGCTTTCACCGGGCTTGGGAGAGGGAATAACCTGCCCTTGGGCAGGCAGCCTATCTTGAGATTTGGCGGTTAGATACTCCGGCATGTCTTAGCTTTAGGGCGTCTTCTTCTTCCGTGACGGAGGAAGGCATCCACCGGCCTTGAAGGTCGGAGCCGGACATCATCGAGGTCCGGCGCTGAATCTGGAGCTTTGGGTGTTGGGACTCGAAGCGGTATGGATTCGATTATGATTGAGAAAAAAGTGGGGCCTTGGTCTCTTTATAAAGAGGTTGAATACCGTGAGCCCTCCCGTGACCGCTCGGGACTCGCCCGATAGAGGAGGCGTGCCAACGGCACGACCGGGTTACCCACGCCCGTATTGATGAGAATCAGAATAAGGGGACACGATCTCTGCTTTGACAAGGCGTGCCAAGGAAACCGCCTCGCTAAACGCTACCGAGGTGGGACGGTAAAAACGATTGAATAAAGGCTTGGTCATGGTGTGATGTCATCTTTGCGAGAATACGTCGGCCAGATTGAACTTGTGTAAATATTATTCTCTCTACGATGGTATGTGGAACTTATTTTGCGAGCCGGACACTATCCTTGTGTTCAAAATCTTCTATGAAGTATTCGGAGGAGGAACCCGCCTTGCAATCTTGAAGACAATATGCGCGCCCGGACTCGTCGTTATTCAAGCCTGGTTCAGGGCTCTTGAGGGAGTCCTGGATTAGGGGTGTCCGGATAGCTGGACTATAGCCTTTGGCGGACTCTGGACTATGAAGATACAAGATTGAAGACTTCGTCACGTGTCCGGATGGGACTTTCCTTGGCGTGGAAGGCAAGCTTGGCAATACGGATATGTAGATCTCCTACCATTGTAACCGACTCTGTGTAACCCTAACCCTCTTCGGTGCCTATATAAACCGGAGGGTTTTAGTCCGTAGGACGAACAACAATCATACCATAGGCTAGCTTCTAGGGTTTAGCCTCTCTGATCTCGTGGTAGATCTACTCTTGTACTACCCATCTCATCAATATTAATCAAGCAGGAGTAGGGTTTTACTTCCATCGAGAGGGCCCGAACCTGGGTAAAAACATTGTGTCCCTTGTCTCCTGTTACCATCCGCCTAGACGCACAGTTCGGACCCCCTACCCGAGATCCGCCGGTTTTGACACCGACACCGAGTTTTTCAACTCGGTGGGTCCGAGATGGTTTCGGCGGAAACCTAACCCTAAATTTTCGAATCATACCTATTCTAAGGATTGTTTTGACTGGATAGAAGTGTTTCAATCGTGGCATGATGCATTACGAATACAATGTGCCGAGAATCGGACGAGGATAGCATAGTGATCGAGTTCATACCCTAGTTCGGCGGTGAACTCGCTACAGCGGCAACGGTGGAGGAGAATTTCGTTGACGGCGGCGGAGACCAGCGACAGGAGGCGGCTGGCGACGGAGTCAACGATCCGTAGACCTGGTAGGAAGAGCGAGCTATGCGCGGGCGAGAAGTTTCCGAGAAAATTTTCCAAAAATTTGCCCGTGTGTATATATAGCCTGACACTACCGGTGTGACCGAGCTGAACAACTCGGTGGCACCGAGATGCATAACTCAAGCATATGATTCTGACAACTCGGTGTGACCGAAAAGTTAAAACCGGTTGCACCGAGATTGAAAACCTAGATCGACTTTGTAATCTCGGAATGACCGAAATGGAGGAATCGGTCAGACCGAGAATCACAAAGAAGTTTTGGAAGTTTAAGTCTATGACGAATCAAGGACTCCGAGTGCTCCTCACACAGAGTGGTTCGAATCTGACTTGATCAAATTTTGTGATGTAGCATGAATAGAGTTTGAGACGAGAAAAGCATAGATAGCTAGAGAAGGTTCTTAGGCATTCTTGTCCATCCCCTTGGCAAAAGAAAAAGAAACCAATCAATCAAACAACAAGTGGATGTCCTCGAATGAGTAAAATATGCAACCAACATGCTCACACAATAAAATGACTAATGAAATATGTGACAAAGCATGCACAACCAATTCTAGCATCTATCAAACAATTGGCGATGACTAGGTCATCTATATATGAGTATATTGACTTAGGAGTCAAATGAGAACATTTGATCATAGGTCATACTCATCGTTTAAGCTCAAGTGGGGTTACCACTTTTACATAAAGCATTTATGTGTTCACATCATTAGAGTTGCTTTGACTCAATTCTTAGAGCTAAGCTCCCCTAGATGTGAGATCCCCTTAGAGGGATAAACTAACCTTGGGTTGTCGTTGATGACTTCATGTAGGTGTTGAAGATGTGGATGCTCAATGTTGATGTAGATCTTTTGGAGCAATCCTTTGGAGTGAGTTGCACTTTCAATACCTACATGGGTTAGTCCCACAAGGAACAAAACAAGAATATCCATAGACATAGAGTGATGCACACACAAAATGATGTCCATGAAAACATTAGGTTACCTTGTCCCTTGCCTTACCAACATGAGGGTTTGTGACTCCTTGAACTAGTGCAAGATATGGAAGTTGACTGCACTTGTCCTTGCCATAATGATATGAGTGAAAAAAGTTCGCGGAGTCACCCTCAAGAACTCTCTAGTTCTTCTTCTTCGGGATCCACATCATCTTGATGGGAATCCTTGGTGTAGTAGTTGTGCTTGATGAAGTAGAACTTGGCGTAGTCTTGGGAACCCACTTGACCAAGGCCTTAGGTGCTTCTTCAAATGCATCAATCTCCTCTTGAAGCTTGTCCTTGCCTTTGTTCTTGTGGTCTTGTGGTGGAAGATCATCTTGTTCTTGTGTTCCCTTGAAGGAAGTAGGATCATACTTCTCTTGTTGAGGAACAAACTTCGTCTTGGGGTATTGATCTTCTTCCCACTCAACTCCATTGGTATTGAACTTTCGCTCAAAACCAACACCTTGATTCTTCCGGTGCCTTCCTTGCTTGCGTACAATTTCCTCAAATTGCTTACTCCCGGCAAGGCTCTTGTATACACCTTTCTCTATAATTCCCTTCAATAAGTTGTTTTCTTGCTCAAGTGTAACTTGGCTAAGAGAATCATTAGTGGAATCAAAAGAACTACTAGAAGCAACAATATTGGATTTAGCATTGTTATTGTTACTACTAGAAGAAGAATCATTTTTGTTCTTGTTACTAGACTTGACTTGAGGCATGTAAGTAGATAAGAGTAAACGTTTGGCAATGTAAGAAGAACTTTTCTTACAAAGATCATCATTGATCGCTTTTAGGAACTCATGCTCTTGCTCAAGATTGAGCTTTTCAAAGCGTAACTTCTCATGAGCCCTTAAAAGTTCTCGATGATCTTCAAAGATATTTTCATGAGCTAACTTAAGAGTGTTTAGTTCTTTAGTTAGACGCTCAATTTTCTCCTTATCATTGTCATTCGTTTCATCTTGATTAGCATGATTAATTGACGTTTCATCATAGTATTCATAACTAGAGTTGTCAACAAGTAAATCATAATCACCTAGCAAGTCATCTTCATCACTATTAAAATCAACATACTCGGGGTGTGTTACCTTAGGACCTTTGGCCATGAAGCATCTTCCAATTCCTTCATTTGGTGATTCAAATATGTCGTAGGAGTTGGTTGACACAAGTGCTAAACCGCAACACCTTCATCTTGAGTGTGTTCGAGTCGGAGTGATAGCTTCTCTCGGAGTGATTGCCGGAGTCGGAGCGGATACCCATTCACCAACATGAGCTTGATGTCTTCGTTTTGTGTAGCTCTTTGATGACTTGTCTTTCCTTTCCGAATCCTTGCTTCTCCGTGAGGGTCTTCGTTCATAACGATCATCTCTACTCCTTCTCTCCCTTGGTGGTGATTCTTCTCTTCTACTTCTTCTCTTGGGAGAATCTTCTCTTCTTTTGTAGGGTGCCGTACACTCATTGGAATAGTGTCCGGGTCTCCCACAATTGTAGCAATTTCGCTCTCGACTAGAAGATCTTTTGTCATTGTAGGACCTTGACTTGGAGCTTCTTTCTTTGCTTCTACTCTTGTAGAATTTGTTGAAGATCTTCACCATTAAGCTCAATTCTTCATTGAAGGTTTGTTTCTCACTTGATGATGTGGGGGCTTCACATGAGGCTTTGTAAGCACCACTTGACTTGTTGTGAAGTTCCTCCTTATCCTTGAGTGACATCTCATGAGCAACAATTCTTCCAATGACTTCCGTTGGCTTGAGATCTTTGTAATTTGGCATCATTTGGATCGATGCACTGCACGGTATCATATTTTCCATCCAATGCTCTTAGGATCTTCTTGATGATGAATCTGTCGGTCATCTCTTCACTTCCTAAGCCGGCAATCTCATTTGTGATAAGAGCAAGCCTAGAGTACATTTCAGTGACACCTTCACCGTCCTTCATTTTGAACTTGTCAAGCTGAATTTGGAGCACATCCAACTTGGATTCCTTGATGGAGTCGGTACCTTCATGCATATCAATCAAAGTATCCCAAATTTCCTTTGCATTCTCAAGACGGCTGATTTTCTTGAATTCTTCGGGGCACAATCCGTTGAAGAGGATATCACAAGCTTGAGCGTTGTATTGCAACGTCTTCAACTCGTCCGCACTAGCTTCACGGTTCGGTTCTCTCCCATCAAAGAATTCACCTTGCAAGCCAATACACACAATAGCCCAAACGGCGGGGTTATGTCCGAGAATATGCATTTTCATCTTATGCTTCCAACTAGCAAAATTAGTGCCATCAAAGTAAGGACCACTATGGTGATAATTTCCCTCGCTAGACGCCATACTCTCCTAGGTTGTGAAACCAAGGCTATGACCACCAAAACCTATGGAAATCAAAGCAAATGGAGACCAAAGCTCTGGTAAGCATGCAGGACCTTGTAGGACCTTGAAGTATGTCTAGAGGGGGGTGATTAGACTACTTGACCAATTAAAAGCTATGCCTTTTCCCAATTTTAGACTTTGGCAGATTTTAGCTATCCTTAAGCAAGTCAAGCAATCTTCACACAATTCAAGCAAGCATGCAAAGAGTATATAAGCAGCGGAAAATAAAGCATGCAACTTGCAAGAATGTAAGGGGAAGGGTTTGGAGAATTCAAACGCAATTGGAGACACGGATGTTTTTGTCGTGGTCCCGATAGGTGGTGCTATCGTACCTCCACGTTGATGGAGACTTCAACCCACGAAGGGTAACGGTTACGCGAGTCCACGGAGGGCTCCACCCATGAAGGGTCCACGAAGAAGCAACCTTGTCTATCCCACCATGGCCGTCGCCCACGAAGGACTTGCCTCACTAGCGGTAGATCTTCACGAAGTAGGCGATCTCCTTGCCCTTACAAACTCCTTGGTTCAACTCCACAATCTTGTCGGAGGCTCCCAAGTGACACCTAGCCAATCTAGGAGACACCACTCTCCAAGAAGTAACAAATGGTGTGTTGATGATGAACTCCTTTCTCTTGTGCTTCAAATGATAGTCTCCCTGAGGGAGTCCTGGATTAGGGGGTGTCCGGATAGCCGGACTATAGCCTTTGGCCGGACTCCTGGACTTTGAAGATACAAGATTGAAGACTTTGTCCCATGTCCGGATGGGACTTTCCTTGGCGTGGAAGGCAAGCTTGGCGATACGGATATGTAGATCTCCTACCATTGTAACTGACTCTGTGTAACCCTAACCCTCTTCGGTGCCTATATAAACCGGAGGGTTTTAGTCCGTAGGACGAAAAACAATCGTACCATAGCCTAGCTTCTAGGGTTTAGCCTCTTTGATCTTGTGGTAGATCTACTCTTGTACTACCCATATCATCAATATTAATCAAGCAGGAGTAGGGTTTTACCTTCATCGAGAGGGCGAACACAGGTAAAAACATCGTGTCCCTTGTCTCATGTTACCATCCTCCTAGACGCTTGATTCGGGACCCCTACCCGAGATCCGCCGGTTTTGACACCGACATTGGTGCTTTCATTGAGAGTTCCTCTGTGTCCTCATCTTTAGGCCCGATGGCTCCTCCGATCATCAACAACGATGCGCTCCGGTGAGACTTTTCTCCCGGACAGATCTTCAGATTCGGCGGCTTTTGCTGCGGGCAATTCACTTGGCCATCTGGAGCAGATTGAAAGCTATGCCTGGCCACCAGGTCAGATTTGGAAGTTTGAACTACGGTGGCGACGTCCGTGGAGACTTGATCTTCGACGGGTTCGAGCCACAGCCAAGCGCGCGCCTTTGTCACGATGGGCATGATCTAGCTCTGCCGCGAGCGGTGTCACGGAGGCGCACCAGTGTCCGCTCCGACCTTTAGCTCGGAGCCGACTGCGCCGATCGAGGACGGGTGGCTAGACACCGCCTCGGGGGCTGCGATCTCTATGGCGGTTGAGCCGTACACCTACCTCGTCCTTTGCGAAGCTCGTGACTCCAAGGCGCCGGACTCCGAGCCTTCCGCGCCCCTGCCAATAGAATCCGATTAGGCGCCGATCATGGAATTCACCACCGCAGACATCTTTCAGCACTCGCCCTTTGGCGACATCCTGAATTCACTAAAGTCTCTCTCTTTATCAGGAGAGCCCTTGCCGGATTATGGTCAGGAAGGTTGGGATGCGGACAACGAAGACATTCAAAGCCCACCCACCACCCACTTCGTAGCCACTGTCGATGATTTAACCGACATGATCGACTTCGACTCCGAAGACATCGACGGTATGGACGACGATGCAGGAGACGATCAAGAACCAGCGCCCACAGGGCACTGGAAGGCCACCTCGTCATACGACATATACATGGTGGACATCCCAAAAGATGGGAATGGCGATGGAACAGCGGAGGATGACCCCTCCAAGAAACATCCTAAGCGCCGGCGTCAGCGGCGCCGCTCTAAATCCCGCCACAGCAAAAACGGTGATTCCGGCACGGGAGACAATAACACCCCGGACAGTGCCGAAGACAACCCCCTCCAGCAGGATTCAGCGCAGGAGGATGGAGAAGTCGGCCCTCATGAGAAAGCGGCAGAAAAAGAGGTAGAGGACGATAATTACATGCCTCCCTCCGAAGATGAGGCAAGCCTCGACGATGACGAATTCGTCGTGCTCGAGGATCCCGTCGAACAAGAGCGTTTCAAACGCAGGCTCATGGCCACGGCAAGCAGCCTCAAGAAAAAGCCACAACAGCTTAGAGCTGACCAAGACTTGCTAGCCGAAGAGTATGAACTCGAGCGCCCCTCCAAGAGCTACCCAAGACGCAGGCTGCTACCCCGATTAGAAGAGGAAGCACCCAAACCTACATCACCAGCGCATGACACGGCTGACCGACCACCTCGTGGCGCTGACGGAGAGGCCTCTCGGCCCTCAATTCAAGCCGCACCCGGCGCCGCTCAAAAAATACCAAGGCGGGGAAATGCGCCCGGACCTGCGAGATATATTGGAGGACAAGGCAAGGCAAACAAGATCGATCTATGGATCGGCGTGGGCGCCCGCGACACGTGGCGATAACAAATCACGCCAGATATGGCAACTCGGCCGGGCGAACACGATGAACAAAGCTCATTTGAGCTGCGTCGTGATATAGCCCAATCTGAGGCGCCAAGACACCCACTATGCTTCACGGATGAAGTGATGGATCATCAAATCCTCGAGGGTTTCAAACCCGTAAACATTGAATCATACGATGGCACAACAGATCCTGCGGTTTGGATCAAGGACTATCTCCTTCACATCCACATGGCCCGCGATGATGATCTACACGCCATCAAATACCTCCCACTCAAGCTTAAAGGACCAGCCCGGCATTGGCTTAACAGCTTGCCGGTGAGTCAATTGGTTGTTGGGAACACACGGAAGCCGCATTCCTCGACAATTTCCGGGGCACATATATGCGACCACCAAATGCCGATGACTTAAGCCACATAACTCAGCAGCGGAGGAATCGGCCGGACAATTACGGACACGGTTCCTAACCAAGAAAAATCAAATCAAATCGTCGATTGTCGGGATGCTGAGGCCCTTGCAGCCTTCAAACACAACATCATGACGAGTGGCTTGCGGCACCTAGGGCGGGAAAATCCGAAATCCATGGCAGCCCTCACAACACTAATGACCCGCTTTTGCGGCGGAGAGGACAGCTGGCTAGCTTCGTAGTAACAACATGACCAAGAGCCACGGTAATTCGGATACCAAGGACGGCAATGGCAGGTCAGCGTCGCCACAAGCACAAGCGCCCGCATTAATGGCGATAATCTTGAGGAATCTGACGGTCAATGCCGGATTGAGGCTCTAAACCGGTCAGCAGAAAAAGCCATTTAAAAGAAATACTCCGGGCCCGTCCAATTTGGACCGAATACTCGATCACTCGTGCCAGATACACGGCACCCCTGAAAAACCAGCCAACCACACCAACAGGGATTGTTGGGTGTTCAAGCAGGCAGGCAAGTTAAATGCCGAAAACAATGACAAGGGGCTGCATAGCAATGACGAGGAGGAGCCCCGGCCTCCGAACAATAGAGGACAGAAGGGCTTCCCCCCGCAAGTGCGGATGGTGAACATGATATACGCAACCCACATACCCAAAAGGGAGCGGAAGCGTGCACTAAGGGACGTATATGCGATGGAGCCAGTCGCCCCAAAGTTCAACCCGTGGTCTTCACCGATCACTTTTAATCGAAGGACCACCCCACTAGCATCCGCCATGGCGGATTCACCGCATTGGTTCTAGACCCAATCATTGTGGATTTCATCTCACTAGAGTCCTAATGGACGGCGGAAGCAGCTTTGAACATGCTTTATCGAGGACACGGTCGCAAAATGGGCATAGACCCATCAAGGATTAAACCCACAAAGGCGACCTTTAAAGGCGTCATACCAGTGTAGAGGCCAACTATGCGAGCTCGATTACACTTGAAGTGGTCTTCGGATCCCCGGATAACTTCCGAAGCGAGGAGTTACTCTTCGACATAGTCAAGTTCCACAGCGGCTATCACGCACTGCTCGGACGAACCGCATTTGCAAAGTTCAATGCGGTGCCGCACTACGCATATCTCAAGCTCAAGATGCCAGGTCCTCGAGGAGTCATTACGGTCAATGGAAACACCGAACGCTCTCTCGGAACGAAGGAGCATCTGGCTGACCCTCATGGCGGAAGTACAAAGCAGCCTCCTAAGGCAATTCTCGAGTCCGGCTATTAAACGTCCGGACACCGTCAAGCGCGCCCGGAGTAACCTACAACAAGACCGCCTGGCACGTTCCGAGCATGCATAGCAATCCGGCCCAAAGCCCTAGCCCTCATGAAATTGCGAAACCAGTACTACGCGTACATAATTACGCTCTGGAAATACAATGGGCATAGGGGAAGGGGCACGACCATGGCATGCCCAGAATTCTGCTCAACCGCACCAGGGGCTCCCGACTGTGTCATTCTTTTATTTTCTTCTTTTTTTTACTTTTAGGACTCCGTTCTCATGAAGCCCTGTCCGGCAGTAGAATCGCCGAATACACGATGCAACAGCCAGGGAAGAAGAAAGCTACATCGAGTGTCCAGGTGGTCTCTATTACGAGCAGTATACCTGTTTTACACACCATCCCGCAGCTTACCCCTGGAGGGGGACATGTTAAAAAGTCCCGTCCCTTGCTTATCACACTATTTGTATCATTACGCTCTTCTGCAGCCCTTTTGAATAAACAATACTTAGCTTCGCCTATTATTGAATTCACCTTTCTATATATATATATATATATATATATATATATATATATATATATATATATATATATATATATGTTCATTTATGACATTGTGCAACCGTACACTTCAGACGGGAAATACACCAGGGCTTAAGTACCCCACAACACGGTGTGATAAGTCGAACACTTTCACAAGTGCGGCACCCCGAACTTATAGCATTATATGCATCGGCTCGAATCATGTCTTGGGTCAATAGTTGGGTTTGCCCGGCTCCCATGTTTTGGTACCTTACGTTCCGTTATATCGGCTAAGGTAGTATTTGGGAGAACCACTGCGATTGTGCCTCAGCTTGAGCTGGGTTAAGCACCTCGGTGGAGAAAGCTAAAACTGGCCCGTCATGATAAGGCGAGAGCCGGTCGCTGTTCGAGAGGTTTTCGAGTCCCTAAAGACTTATGCCGCTTAGAGCGAGGAGTCGGCATTGTCCGGCCTAGGTGTGGATAGCGCCCCGAACTCAGTCTTCCGAATACTAGGGGCTTGGCCGAAATTTAAAATTATAAAATTCTATGGCTAAGTGAGAGTGTTCAAGCATTATAGTTCGGTTGCCTTGTTCGTTGCGTTGAGCGCCTCCCTCGAAGGACCCAAGAATGGGAACAAGAGCGCTCAAGTTTATCGAACACCCCAAAGCACTTTCGTGGCATGAGGGCTGAAGCCGACGACTTCGCCATCTCTCAAATTTAATACACGGCCGCCTGAAGGTAATATTTTAAATTCAAAAGTGTTGCTTAAGCGCATATGAACAAGTTTTCAACGTCTGGGATAACAAATGCGAGTCTACTCAAATATTACATCTTTGGAACATTCATCCGCTATAAGGCGGGCACCCTTCAGGACGCCCTCACAATACATTTCAGGCTTGTGATGCTCCTTGCGTGGTGGTGGTCCGTCCGTCACAAGCTTCTCAGTGTCCATCTTGCCTCAGTGCACCTTAGCAAGGGCAAGGGCCCTACGGGCACCTTCGATGCAGACGGAGCGCTTGACGACATCAACCCATGGACAGGCGTCCACCGGCCGCCTCACCAGCCCGAAGTAGCTCCCAGGCATGGCTTCCTTAGGCCACAGCCAAACTATGAGGCCCTTCATGGCCTGTTCGGCCACCTTATGGAGCTCGACCAGCTGCTTCAACTGGTCGCTTAAGGGCACTGCCGGGTGTCCGGCCTCGATATCTTGAGACAAGAACACCTTCTCCGTCGAGCTTCCCTCCTCTGCTTTCGGTAGAATGCGGCGACATCGGACACCTTCTTGAGGCAGATCTGCGAATGCTCCTGGAGAGCTCTGGATTCGGGTAAGTAACGGATAATTCACTTTCACATGCTTGCTTTGCATATAGAATGCCTTACCCGCCGCTATCTTCTTCATCACCTCAATTTCCTAGAGGGCTTTTTGGGCTTCGGCCTTAGTGGCTTTGGCGCTCTCAAGGGCCGAGGCGAGCTCGGACTCTCGAGTCTTTGAGTCACGCTCCAAACTCTCGTGTTTTTCCACGAGAGCCTGGAGCTCTTGCCGCACCTCCGCCACCCGCGCCTCCTGTTTCTCTTGCTCGGTGCGCTCCGCGGCCGCATTGCTTTCGGCCTTGGACACCGCTTCCTTCAGGGTCGCCACCTCGTTCGTGGCCCCTATAGTATTCACGTTATTCCTGTCATCTTTTGCAACCACATCTTTTAAATACTCCCATAAGGTATTACTTACCTTCCTTGTCCTCGAGATGCTTCTTGGCAAGTCCGAGCTCGTTCTCGGACCGCTCGAGGCTCTGCTTTAATGCATCAACCTCCATGATCAGTGTGGCGAGAGGTCGGTAGCCTTTGCATTCCCATATTGACATACTTATGTTAGACTCCTGCATATATCTTTTGAGATCCTCGGTTCGGCTATTTCTTTCCGAACCCCAAACCGAGCATCAGGGAGCTCTTGTCTATGCGGTAATATTTTTACATATCTTAAATACATACCTCAAAGCTGTTAGAAGGCTGGCACGAGCTTGATCAGCCCGCTCTTGGCGGTCGAACCTTCGGATCACCACACTCATAACGATGTGGTGCTCCTCGTCGATGGTAGCGCTTGTTAAGCGCCTCCATCAAATCATCCAGTGCCTCCGGTTGGGCCGAAGGTCACCGGCGTCTCGATCTTGCCCTTCTTACGAAGGGGTCGCTGTCGAACTCCGGAACCTTGAAGGTTCCGCTCTTGAAGTCGGCCGCAGGCGGACTTGAAGCCCTTCGGGGTTTTATCCCCTTTGCGCCCGGAGTCCAGGAGGTCGCCTTACGGCGCCTCCATGGCGACCTCCTCCTGGCTGGGCCCCGGTTGGGACTCCACCCGGCGTCATCCGTGGTAGGAGGAGACGAGGCGGTCGGAAGTGAGGTGCTATTCACCTCAAGCGAATCGAGGAGCCGCTCGACGAATCGTCGAGCCCGTCCTTGGGCGGGCTGCATGGTTATACTCGGCATTAGAAGATGCTATGCGACAAATGGAACGCCATGAGTTATTCTGGTGTCCGGACACTTACGATTTCGCCAGGGGCTTGGTCCTTGGTGGCCAGTCC
Source organism: Aegilops bicornis (assembly GCA_021605145.1). NCBI lineage: Eukaryota > Viridiplantae > Streptophyta > Magnoliopsida > Poales > Poaceae > Aegilops > Aegilops bicornis. The sequence goes on along the minus strand of CM038672.1, from coordinate 495,387,351 downwards.
TCTCCGTCGTCGCCTGCGTTGGTGGTGTAGACCGGAGGGAGGGTCCTTCCATTCTCGGACCCTCCGGCCTCCCCAGTTGGGGCGGCCTTCCTTTTCTTCTCTCCCCCCGCTGGGGGAGAGGCCTATTTTTCCTCCTCCTCATCTTCGCGGGAGGAGTCCGCCTCGGAGTCATCGGACGATGAGTCCGACAACACCTGGCGCCGGGAACTCCTCCGAGTTCCCGTGGCCTTCTTCTTGGCCTTCTTCTCCGGCACCACGTAAGGTGCCGGAACCAGCAGCCCCGTCAAGCGGGCGTCCGCTGGGTCTTCTGGCAAGGGAGCCGGACAGTTAACCTGTCCGGACGTCTTCAGCCAGTCCTGGAAAAGGTTAGGGAGTTTTAGATCCCGCATCGAGTCAAACGATGAAAAACGAGTCCCGTAAAGGGAAAAATAGCTTACCTCGCTGGCTTGATGCTGCGGCTAAATCCGCGATCTTCGGTAGCGGATGCGGGAGCCTCGGCGCCCTTGAACAGCGCCTTCCAGGCATCTTCGTACGTAGTATCGAAGAGCCAACTCAAGGTTCAGTGTTGTGCCGGATCAAACTCCCACAAGTTGAAGGCCCGTTGCTGGCATGGGAGGATACGGCGGATGAGCATAACCTGGACTACGTTGACAAGCTTGAGCTTCTTGTCCACCAGGTTTCGGACGCAGGTTTGGAGTCCGGTCAGCTCTTCCGAATTACCCCACATCAGGCCCGTCTCTTTCCATGAGGTGAGCTGTGTAGGGAAGCGGATCGAATTCGGGGGCCGCCGCCCATTTGGAGTCGCGCGGCTCGGTGATGTAGAACCACCCCGATTGCCACCCCTTTATGGTCTCCACGAAGGAGCCCTCAAGCCATAGGACGTTGGCCATCTTGCCCACCATGGCACCTCCGCACTCCGCTTGGCGCCCACCCACTACCTTCGGCTTGACATTGAAGGTCTTCAGCCACAAGCCGAAGTGGGGCTGGATGCAGAGGAAGGCCTCGCACACGACAATGAACGCCGAGATGTTGAGGATGAAATTCGGGGCCAGATCATGGAAATCTAGGCCGTAGTAGAACATGAGCACCCGGACAAATGGGTGAAGTGGAAACCCTAGTCCATGGAGTAAGTGGGGAGGAACACCACCCTCTCATGGGGCACAGGGGTGGGGATGAGCTTCCCTTGTTGGGGAGCCGATGCGCGATGTCGTCGGACAAGTATTCGGCCTTCCGCAGCTTTTTGATGTGCCCCTCCGTGACGGATGAGGCCATCCACTTGCCTCCCGCTTCGGACATAGTTGGAGAAGGTTGAGGTGGGATGTGCGGACTTGGGCGCTGGAGCTCGAGTGCGCGGAAATGGATAAGCAAAGGAGGAAGAAGGCATGTGTGAATAAGTGGATCCTTATCCCCTTATATGGACGGACAAAGCCATGCGTCCCCACCGGCCTGATAAAACTCGCTTATCTCCCAAGCGCCGTAATCAATGGCGCGGTTGGGTTACCCAGGCCCGTATTGATGAGAATCCCGGAATAAGGGGAGACGATCTCTACTTTGACAAGACGTGCCAAGGAAACCGCCTCGCTAAACGCGCTAAGGTGGGACAGTAAAAACGATTCGATTAAAGGCTTGGCTGTGGTGTGATGTCACGCCGAGGAATACGTCAGCAGATTGAACTTGTGTAAAAATTATTCCCTCTACGGTGGTATGTGGAACTTATTTTGCGGAGCCGGACACTATCCTTTTGTTCAAAATCTTCTATGGAGTATTCGGAGGAGGAACCCGCCTTGCAATGTCGAAGACAATATGCGCGCCGGACTCGTCGTCATTGAAGCCTGGTTCAGAGACTCTTGAGGAGTCCTGGATTAGGGGGTGTCCGGATAGCCGGACTATAGCCTTTGGCCAGACTCCTGGACTTTGAAGATACAAGATTGAAGACTTCGTCCCGTGTCCGGATGGGACTTTCCTTGGCGTGGAAGGCAAGCTTGGCGTCTGGATATGTAGATCTCCTACCATTGTAACCGACTACTGTAACCCTAACCCTCTTTGGTGCCTATATAAACCGGAGGGTTTTTAGTCCGTGGGACGAAAAACAATCATACCATAGGCTAGCTTCTAGGGTTTAGCCTCTCTAATCTCGTGGTAGATCTACTCTTGTACTACCCATATCATCAATATTAATCAAGCAGAGTAGGGTTTTACCTCCATCGAGAGGGCCCGAACACAGGTAAAACATCGTGTCCCTTGTCTCCTGTTACCATCCGCCTAGACGCACAGTTCGGGACCCCCTACCCGAGATCCGCAGGTTTTGACACCGACATTGGTGCTTTCATTGAGAGTTCCTCTGTGTCGTCATCTTTAGGCCCGATGGCAAAAAAGCAAAAGGCCGCGTCCGGCACCTAGTCTAGTCTTTGATGTCTTCTCACCAGCGCGGAGCTAAGTGCTGCCACTGGGCGTGGGAGGGAGCCCCTGGGCCTGAGGCCGGCGCTCCTGAGACTCCGGGGCGTGTACAGCCCCACTCATTATTGCATGAGAGTGTCACGGGGCGGCGAGCTTCACAAGCACTGGGCCTTCTTCACAGGTACCGGCCTTGCTTCATATCGCCAGATGAGGGCCCCGCCTTGCGCCACACTCTACCGGCCCGGGCGGTCGAGACCAAGGACGACGCCAATGGGGTAGAGCGGTCGCCAGTTCCCCGACGACCACGGGTCCTCTGCCGGGGACAGGCCCTGAGGCACCTCCCCGGCAGAGGGCCTACCTCCTGAGAACATCTTGCACCAAGCGCCGCGGGGACGAATCCGGATCTCGGCCCCTCTCCTGCAGCCCCCAGTGCCCTCCTCCTGAGGGGTAAGAGGCTACAGTTTTGGGGCAGCCACCTATCGCGGCGACCTGTACCTCCTGCGGCACACGGTTAGCATAAGCTTGCTCCTGAGGAATTAATGGTACCAGATAGTTGCTGCCACCGGCATGGTCGTCGAGGCCCTCTTGGGGTTCCTGAAAGAGCTCAGCTTGCGGTGTCTCTTCGCCCCAGCCTGGCCCAAGGAACGAGCCATGGTCTTCTTCCTGTGCGCACTCTTGATCCATCATGCGGGGCACATAAGCCTCTGGGGACGCCGCCCCGTAGGTCTCGCTATAGTGCCCCACATGCCACGTAGTCCAGCCCGGAGCGTTGTCTTGAGAGTGGTGGAGCGGTGGTCCACCGAGGCCAAAGGTCACAGCGTACGCTCCTTCGCCGGCCGAAGATGGGGTCTGCGTGGCTTGCCGCCTGGTGCCGCTGGTCAGGTTGGCGTCGAGTAGGCCCTGGAGCCCGCTTGAGGTTGCATGGGCGCGCATGGGGCCGCCATATGGCACGCCCTAGGCCAGAGGTGGCAGCCGGACGCAGAAAGGAGGTGCTCCCGAGGCGGCGGCGGCCAGGAGCTCGGCCACTCGCTCCAACAGCACGTCGTGGCCGCCCTCTTGAAGCCGGCACCGAAGCAGCTCTCGGGCCACTGTGAGCGTGGCCCTGGAGTTCGCCTGCTCTGCCGGTGTGCGGGCGCTATGGTCAGCAAAGATGGCTTGAGGCTCGGCACGACCGCGCTGTCGCGGCGTGAGGGCAAGCGGCGTCGTCGCCGCCAGCGCTTCCGCAGGTTTTGCGGAGCGCGAGCCGCCGAGGTGCAAGACCGTGGTCGCTTCGGCTGGCGGCACGGCAAGGTGGGCCACGCCTCAGCGTCGGCGTTAGCTGCCGGTCGCTTGACATCGAACGACGAGGCGGCATTTAAACGCGAGGCGGCGGAGGAAGGATTCCGGCGCACTTACCCGGGCGTACAAATGTCGATTTCGGGTTCCGCAGACCCTTTGAGGTTCGAACACTGGGGGGCGCGCGGAGATCTTTCCCCTACCAGCTCACGCGTTAATGGTTTGCAAGGGATCTAAACTAGGAACGATGAACAACACAAGGGACACAAGGTTTATACTGGTTCGGGCCACCTTCGTGGTGTAATACCCTACTCCAGTGTGTGGTGTGGTGGATTGCCGGGCTGATGAAGAATAAGATACAAAGGAAGAACAGCCTCGCGAGGGCTGTTCTTGAGCTAATCTTGACAATTTGCTTGGGAGAGTCCAGTCTCTTCTCTCTTTCTCTCTGGTTGATTCTCCCTTCTCGTTCCTCTTCCCCTCTCTCTGTGGTGGCTAGTCCTATTTATAGAGGGAGGCCCTGGGCCTCTTCCCAAATAATGAGCGGGAAGGGCGCCAACAATTGGCCATTTTGAAGGGGAACATCTAGTACACTTATCCTGACTAAAGTTGGTCTTCGGCTGCCAAAGGTTCTGACGGTGACGTTGTCCCGGGCTCCACGATGACCTTCGTCCTGCCGCTCTGCGGGTCTTGATCTAGTTGCACCGAAGTGGCAACCTTTGCCTGGTGTCTTGGCCTGTGCTTGCCCCCCTTTGCACCAAAGGGGAAATGAGGATATCTTGTGAGTGGCGCCTCGGGTCTTGATCGTCATGGCTTGCGTCACGGGCACCTCGTGAGGTACCACCTTGATCTCTCCGCCTCCTCGTGAGCACACTTTGGCGAGGCTGCTCTGAGGAAGGTTCTGTCGTCCGCCCCCACGAGGCTTGGTCCCTCACGAGGGTCTTGAGCTTGAGCTGATGAAGCTGGGCCGCGCTGGGTCCCACTTGAGCCACACCCCAGGCCGCAGGCAGGCAAGTCTTGGGACCCCCGTTCCCGGAACACCGACACTTATTGCAAAAATCTACAAGTTATCAAAGCAAAGTATTATGCACATGCTCCTAGGGGGATATATTGGTAGGAAAAGACCATCGCTCGTCCCCGACCGCCACTCATAAGGAAGACAGTCAATAAATAAATCATGCTCCGACTTCATCACATAACGGTTCACCATACGTGCATGCTACGGGAATCACAAACTTTAACACAAGTATTTCTCAAATTCACAACTACTCAACTAGCATGACTCTAATATCACCATCTTCATGTCTCAAGACAATTATCAAGCATCCAACTTCTCATAGTATTGAACACACTCATAAGAAAGTTTTTACTATTCTTGAATACCAAGCATATTAGGATTATTTAAGTAGATTACCATGCTATTTAAGACTCTCAAAATAATCTAACTGAAGCATGAGAGATCAATAGTTTCTATAAAACAAATCCACCACCGTGCTCTAAAAGATATAAGTGAAGTACTAGAGTAAAACTATATAACTCAAAAGATATAAGCGAAGCACATAGAGTATTCTAACAAATTCCAAATCATGTATGGCTCTCTCAAAAGGTGTGTACAGCAAGGATGATTGTGGTAAATTGAAATCCAAAGACTCAAATCATACAAGATGCTCCAAGCAAAACACATATCATGTGGTGAATAAAAATATAGCTCCAAGTAAAGTTACCGATGGAAGTAGACGAAAGAGGGGATTCCTTCCGGGGCATCCCCAAGCTTTGTCTTTTTGGTGTCCTTATATTATCTAGGGGGTGCCATGGGCATCCCCAAGCTTAGGCTCTTGCCACTCCTTGTTCCATAATCCATCAAAATCTTTCACCCAAAACTTGAAAACTTCATAACATAAAACTCAACAGAAAATCTCGTGAGCTCCGTTAGCGAAAGAAAACAAAAGACCACTTCAAGGTACTGTAATGAACTCATTCTTTATTTATATTGGTGTTAAACCTACTGTATTCCAACTTATCTATGGTTTATAAACTATTTTACTAGCCATAGATTCATCAAAATAAGCAAACAACACACGAAAAACAGAATCTGTAAAAACAGAACAGTCTGTAGTAATCTGTAACTAACGCAAACTTCTGGAACTCCAAAAAATCAGCCAAAACAGGAAGACCTAGGCAATTTGTTTATTGATCAGCAGCAATTGGAATCACTATTTTATCACGTTCTGATGATTTTTAACAATTGTTTTCATGAACAGAAAGTTTCTGGAAATTACAGCAAGATCAAATAACTATCATCCAAGAAGATCCCATAGTTTTATCTTGGCACAAACACATCTAACCAGAGGCTAGAACAAAGATTTATTCCTAAACATAAGCAAAAGCAAAAAAGCTAAAAATAAAATTGGGTTGCCTCCCAACAAGCGCTATCGTTTAACGCCCCTAGCTAGGCATAAAAGCAAGGAAAGATTTAGGTATTGCCATCTCTGGTAGGCAATCCATAAGTAGCTCTCATGATAGATTCATATGGTAATTTTATTTTCTTACTAGGGAAGTGTTCCATGCCCTTCTTTAATGGAATTTGGAATCTAATATTCCCTTCCTTCATATCAATAATTGCACCAGCCGTTCTAAGGAAAGGTCTACCAAGAATAATAGGACATGAAGGATTGCAATCTATATCAAGAACGATAAAATCTACAGGCACATAATTCCTATTTGCAACAATAAGAACATCATTAATTCTTCCCATAGGTTTCTTAATAGTGGAATCCGCAAGGTGCAAGTTTAGAGAGCAATCATCAAGATCACGGAAATCTAGCAAATCGCACAAAGTTTTGGGAATAGTGGAAACACTAGCACCCAAATCACATAAAGCATAGAACTCATGATCCTTAATCTTAATTTTAATAGTAGGTTCCCACTCATCATAAAGTTTTCTAGGAATAGAAACTTCCAACTCAAGCTTTTTTTCATAAGATTGCATCAAGGCATCAACGATATGTTTGGTAAACGCTTTATTTTGACTATAAGCATGAGGAGAATTTAGCACGGATTACAACAAGGAAATACAATCTATCAAAGAGCAATTTTCATAATTAAATTCCTTGAAATCCAAAATAGTGGGTTTAGCAACATCTAGTGTTTTGATTTCTTCAATCCCACTTTTATCAATTTTAGCATCAAGATCTAAAGACTCCGAATTTTTGGAACGCCTTCTAGGTAAAGGTGGATCATATTCAGTCCCATCATTATCAAGATTCATATTGCAAAACAAAGATTTAATAGGGGACACATCAATAACTTTTAGATCTTCATCTTTATTTTCATAGAAATCCGCTTTAGCAGCCATCTTATTAACTAAGATAGCTTGCTTATCTGATATTTCAGCTATCAACTTTTCAAGACGAGCAATTTGGGATCTCAAACCATCAAATTCTTTAGACATATCATCGAGCTCTTTATTCATATAACTCATAAATCTTTTTTGTTCCTTAAGCTCGTTTCTGAAGAAATTATTATGCTCAAATTGCAAAACCATAAAACTCCTGATGTTTCTTTCGATCTCTTCTAACCTTTTAAGGTGAACATCACCAAATCTAGGTAGAGCCATCGTGACAAACAAGAAATCCAACACACGAGCAAACAAAAAGCAAGTGAGAAAGGGGCGAACGTAAAAGAGAGGGCGAATAAAACGGCAAGGGTGAAGTGGGGGAAAGGAAAACGAGAGGCAAATGGCAAATAATGTAATGCGGGAGATAAGGGATTTGTGATGGGTACTTGGTATGTTGACTTTTGCGTAGACTCCCCGGCAACGGCGCCAGAAATCTTCTTTGCTACCTCTTGAGCACTGCGTTGGATTTCCTTGAAGAGAAAAGGGTGATGCAGCAAAGTAGTGTAAGTATTTCCCTCGGTTTTTGAGAACCAAGGTATCAATCCAAAGAGGAGGCTACTGTGAGTCCCTCGTACCTACACAAAACAAATAACTCCTCGCAACCAACGCGATAAGGGGTTGTCAATCCCTTCACGGTCACTTATGAGAGTGAGATCTGATAGATATGATAGGATAATATTTTTGGTATTTTTGTGATAAAGATGCAAAGTGAAATAAAAGCAAAGTAAAAAGTAAAGGAAATAGCAATGTGATGGAAGATTAATATGATGAAGATAGACCCGGGGGCCATAAGTTTCACTAGTGGCTTCTCTCAAGAGCATAAGTATTTTACGGTGGGTGAACGAATTACTGTTGAGCAATTGACAGAATTGAGCATAGTTATGAGAATATCTAGGTATGATCATGTATATAGGCATCACGTCCGAGACAAGTAGACCAACTCCTGCGTCTACTACTATTACTCCACTCATCGACCGCTATCCAGCATGCATCTAGAGTATTAAGTTAATGAAAACAGAGTAACGCCTTAAGCAAGATGACATGATGTAGAGGGGTAAATTCATGCCATATGATAAAAACCCCATCTTGTTATCCTTGATGGCAACAATACAATACGTGCCTTGCTACCCCTATTGTCACTGGGAAAGGACACCGCAAGATTGAACCCAACGCTAAGCACTTCTCCCATTGCAAGAAAGATCAATCTAGTAGGCCAAACCAAACTGATAATTCAAAGAGACTTGCAAAGATAACCAATCATACATAAAAGAATTCAGAGAAGATTCAAATATTGTTCATAGATAATCCTGATCATAAACCCACAATTCATCGATCTCAACAAACACACCGCAAAAAGAAGATTACATCGAATAGATCTCCATGAGAGAGGGGGAGAACATTGTATTGAGATCCAAAAGGAGAGAAGAAGCCATCTAGCTACTAACTATGGACCCGAAGGTCTGAGGTAAACTACTCACACTTCATCGGAGAGGCTATGGTGTTGATGTAGAAGCCCTCCGTGATGGATGCCCCCTCCGTGAGCTCCTAACAGGCCCCAAGATGGGATCCCGTGGCATGTGGAAGGTTGCGGCGGTGGAATTAGGTTTTTGGCTCTGTATCTGATCGTTTGGGGTACGTAGGTATATATAGGAGGAAGGAGTACGTCGGTGGAGCAACATGGGGCCCACGAGGGTGGAGGGCGCGCCCTTGGGGGTGGGCGCGCCCCCCTACCTCGTGGCCTCCTCCCTTGTTTCTTGACATAGGGTCCAAGTCTCCTATATCATATTCTTCCTAGAAATCACGTTTCCGAAGGTTTCATTCCGTTTGGACTCCGTTTAATATTCCTTTTCTGCGAAACTCTGAAATAGGCAGAAAATAGCAATTCTGGGCCGGGCCTCCGGTTAATAGGTTAGTCCCAAAAATAATATAAAAGTGGATAATAAAGCTCAATAATGTCCAAAATAGTAGATAATATAGCATGGAGCAATCAAAAATTATAGATACGTTGGACGTATCAGTGTTGTGGTTGTGTACGTTGTGGAAGGCGCAGAACGGACGACTGTTCTTGGATGACTCGGGGTGGTCCCGGCCGCGCTTCGTGTCTGGCTCCGCCGCGAGCACGGCCACCCCCTTGCACTTCATGTCCTTGGCCTTGGCTTTCTTCTCCTCTGGGTCGATAGCAGGGAGCTCGAGGAGGGAAAGGCGCCCTTCCTTAGCTCTTGCGCACTTGGTTGCCATGTTGAACAGCTCCAGAGCCGTGCATAGCTCCTTGTGGATGGCGAGCTCCTCCTTCATCTTGACATCGTGGAACCATCAGAAAACGCTGAAATTCAGGAGCCACGAGCGTGCACCGTCCTTGAGAGCCATGGGGAACCAGTTCGCCATGACTTTCTCGTTGCCGTTGCCGCCTCGATGCTCAGCTCGTAGAGCTGCAAGAACTCCGCAGGGTCGGGGTGCCGTTGTAGCGAGGAGGCAGGTCTGGCTTGAACTTGTCGGGCCAGACAACGCTACACAGCTCTGGAGTGAAGGCGTGGCAGCCTGCTGTGGCCATCGGGGCCCTTTGCAAAGGCGGAGCCTGCCCTTGATGTCCATTCACCGCCGGGAGCGCGGGAGCGTTTTCTTGCGGTCGGGGAACCTCTTGGCAGCTTCCTTCTACTCGCGCGGGCGCCCGGCGTGGCGGGTCGCACCGGGGGGCCGCGCGCCTTGGCGCCAGGGCGCCGTCTTGGTGTGGAGGTGGCGGTGGTGCTCCGTGGGCTACGTCACCCGTGACTAGAGGAGGGCGAGGTAGCGAGAGAGACGGGACAGCGAGCCTCAGTGGCCCGACGAAGCTTCGGTGATGCGGTCCAGCCGATCGTCGAGAGGTCGCCGATCGGCGATAGCGCAGGAGGTCGCGATGCCATGACCAGCGCCTGCGGCGTCTGCGGTGCACGACGAGCGTGAGACGATGAGCCGGCCGGAGTTAGCGATGGAGTGGCGGTGCGGTAGTCCCGCCGCACAGAGGGGTGCAGCAAGGACGCTTGCTGCTCGTTTCCGGCCGGGCCAGTCGCGGCGTTGGCGGCGGGTGACGGAGAACGACGGGGAGGCCCGCCGACAGGGGCCGTCTGAGCGACACAGGCGGCGAGGGTGGCCCGGCGTGAGCTCGGCGTGCGTCTGCCATGGATGCGGTGGAGCGGTGGAACATGGATCGACGGAATGAAAGCTTCAGCGCACCCCTACCTGGAGCGCCAAATGTCGGATTTCGGGTTCCGGAAAAACCCTTAAGGTTCGAGCACTGGGGTGCGCAAGAAGATCTCTCCCTCCCTCTAGCTCTCTCACTCACCACGATCTCAAAGCTCAGCGCGTCAAACTCGAAGAACAAGGGACACAGGGTTTATACTAGTTCGGGCCACCAATGTGGTGTAATACCCTACTCCAGTGTAGTGTGGTGGATTGCCTCTTGGGCTGAGGATGAACAAGTACAAGGGAAGAACAGCCTCCTGAGGAGAGGTGTTCTTGGGCTCAGTGAGCTTGTGTGGTTGAGGATGACCTGAATGATCTAAGATCGGTTGCCTTCTACTGTGGTGGCTAGTCCTATTCATAGAGGCCCTGGTCCTCTTCCCAAATGTTAGGCGGGAAGGGATCCCACAACGGCCAATTTGAAGGAGGGCAGCTAGTACAAGCTATCCTGACTAAAGGTGGTCTTTGCCTGCCAAAGGCACTGGTGGTGACGCCGTCCTGGGCTCCACGGTGACCTCCGTCCTGCCGTCCTGCTGGTCTTGGTCTCGTTGCACCGATACGGAAACATTTGCCTGATGCCTCGGGACTCCTCGCCTGCGATTGCCTCTTTGGCACCAAAGAGGAAACGAGTACACTGCACGCTGGCGCCCGCCTAGCCTTGGTCGTCATGGCTTGCCTCACGGGAACCTCACGAGGTGCCCCTCGCCTTGGTCTCTCCGACCCTCGCGAGTCAGCCTAGTGAGGCCGCCCCCGAGGAGGTCTTGTGTCGTCCGCCTCGCGAGGCTTAGCCCCTCGCGAGGGTCTTGAGCGTTGTTGGTGAAGATGGGCCATACCAGGCCGCTGGTGGAGACACGCCGTGGGCCGCAGGCAGGCAAGTCTGGGGACCCCCGTTCCCAGGACGCCGACAGGCCCGCCCAGGGGGTAGGGCGCGCTCCCGACCTTGTGGGCCCTCGTAGCTCTCCTGACCTAATTCTTCCTCCTATATATACTCTTATACCCCAAAAACATCCAGGGGAGCCACGAAACCACTTTTCCACCGCCGCAACCTTCTGTACCCGTGAGATCCCATCTTGGGGCCTTTTCCGGCATCCTGCCGGAGGGGGAATCGATCACGGAGGGCTTCTACATCAACACCATTGCCTCTCCGATGAAGCGTGAGTAGTTTACTTCAGATCTTCGGGTCCATAGCTAGTAGCTAGATGGCTTCTTCTCTCTCTTTGATTCTCAATACAAAGTTCTCCTCGATGTTCTTGGAGATCTATTCGATGTAATACTCTTTTCATGTGTGTTTGCCGAGATCCGATGAATTGTGGATTTATGATCAGCTTATCTATGAATATTATTTGAATCTCCTCTGAATTCTTATATGCATGATTTGATATCTTTGCAAGTCTCTTGAACTATCGATTTGGTTTGGCCAACTAGATTGGTTTTTCTTGCAATGGGAGAAGTGCTTAGCTTTGGGTTCAATCTTGCGGTGTCCTTTCCCAGTGACAGTAGGGGCAGCAAGGCACGTATTGTATTGTTGCCATCGAGGATAAAAAGATGGGGTTTTCATCATATTGCTCGAGTTAATCCCGCTACATCATGTCATCTTGCTTAATGCATTAGTCTGTTCTTATGAACTTAATACTCTAGATGCAGGCAGGAGTTGTGTGGAGTAATAGTAGTAGATGCAGAATCGTTTCGGTCTACTTGCACGGACGTGATGCCTATATTCATGATCATTGCCTTAGATATCATCATAACTTTGCACTTTTCTATCAATTGCTCGGCGAAGAATTTGTTCACCCACCGTAATAATTTCTATCTTGAGAGAAGCCTCTAGTGAAACCTATGGCCCCCGGGTCTATTTTCCATCATATAAGTTTCCGATCTACAATTCTAGTTTCCTATTTACTTTATTTTGCAATATTTACTTTTTGTTCCATAAACCAAAAATATTACTTTACCGTTTATCCATCTCTATCAGATCTCACTTTGCGAATAACCATGAAGGGATTGACAACCCCTTTGTCGCGTTGGTTGCAAGTTGGTGTTTGTTTGTGCAGGTATTCGGTGGCTTGCTGCATATTCTCCTACTGGATTGATACCTTGGTTCTCAAAACTGATGGAAATACTTACGCTCCTTTGTTGTATCACCCTTTCCTCTTCAAGGGAAAAACCAAGGTTCACCTAGAAGCCCTTTCCCAGTAGTGGACCAGGCTTGGTATCACCCAAGGGTGGTGCCCATACCCAAGTACTCAAGCTTCCTTCTTTGGTGATGGAAATGGTGATGCATCACACTTGTCATCTTTCTTCCAGGGCCCAAGTTCTCCACCAAGAAAATAAGTAGACTCCAGGATCCTGAAATTTGCACCTAAACCCATCATCTTGAACTTGGTTTCATATTCATAGTTTTGATTCTGCAAATCATAGATTAGTACTTAGAGATCTTAATTTTTTACGTGGAGGCGATCAATTGCCTCCTAAGTCTTGGCACTCTCCCACTTCTGCTCATAGAGGAATTCCGTGATCATGGTTCTTGCTCCACCATCCTCTAGGACTTGAAGAGTTCTTGCTCCACTTCCCTAAGTTTGGCCTTCTTGTCTCCCTCCTTCTTGGGTCCTTCAAGATCCTTGATGCGCATAACCCCATCCCTATGCTCAAATGTTTTGGGATGCATCATAACACCGGGGAGATAAGGGTTGATGACCTTCTAGAAGAACTGATCCTTGAAGAAGCTTGCACTACAAAAAAATACACTTCCGTGATGATACGTTTTGGTCACAGTAGGTCACGTTTTCTATCATGCATGTACATCCATGATGATTTTATGACAGAATCAAGATAGTCATACCTGTGCTGTCGTAGAAGTGTTCCATGACATTACCAAAATTATCATCACGGAAATGTCCACTTCCATGACGATAAATCGCGCGTCATAGAAGTGCTTTCATCAAGGGTGACCAACACGTCGCATCCACCATAACGGAACGCCATTAAGCTATCGGGTCGGGTTTTGGATCCGATAACCCGTTAACAGCCCCGACCAATGGGGATTTTCCACGTGTAAAATCATCATTGGCTGGAGGAAACACGTGTCGGCTCATCGCTGGGACAGATGTCATCCACTCATTGGACAGAAGGCGCCTATGATACATCGAAACGTGGCATGGCCTAACAGAGGCCCATTCCTGTGAAAAGGCTGGCCCGTTTGACTTGGTCAAAAGGTGGCGGGCCGGCCCATGGAAAGCCTGTTAACGGCACGTTCGCATATAGCCCATTTACAGCCTGCTAACCCAAGGCCCGTTACGCCCTATTCGAATTAGGCCCAGTAGCGTCATCTGGGCCATCCAATATGATTCCAGCCCATTTTCACTTCTGGCCCATGTATGGACCATGACGTCTTTCGGCCCATATGAGGCCCTATGTAAGTCTTGGCCTATTAACGGCCCATGGTGAAACTGGCCCGTAATGAACAGTGTATCACTTTACACCCATTAACGGCCCGTGGTGAAACTGGTCCGTAAAGAACAGTGCATCACTTTATACCCATTAACGACCCGTTATTCCATTGGGCCGTTTCCAGCCCATGTTATCTTTCGGCCTTCTCAGAGCCCATTTATTCTTGGGCTATTTTCCAGCATTCATTTACTTACGGCCCGTTACTGTCATTTTCTGCTTGTGGGCCAAATTCAGCATGTGGTTACAGTCAACCCGTTTGTGGTACGTTAATATGTTGGGCCGTTTTCATAGCGTCATCAAATACGGCCTATTAACGATGGCCTGTTATGGTCGGCCCATGAATGGACGATTCCAACTCTAGCCCGTTTATGGCCAGAATGCGGTCTGTTTGGCCCATGTTTGGCTAATCGATCGTACGGCCCGTATAAGGCCCATTGATGATACGGACCGCAGAAGGCCCATTGTTTCTACGACCCGTAGAAGGCCCATTGTTTCTACGGCCCATAGAAGGCCCACTGTTCCTACGGCCAGTAGGAGGCCCACTGTTTATACGGACCGTAGAAGGCCCATCGCTTCTCTACGGCCCGTAGGAGGCCCAAAGGTCACTACGGTAAATATTAGCCCATGGTTATTGTGGCCTAGTTTTAAAAATAGGTTATTGCAGCCACTAGCAAACCGCAGAAAAAAACTGCACCGACTACAAGCAAACAAATAAACAAGACAACAAGGAAATAAATAAGCAAGCAACTTACACTAGGCTATCACGACTATTACACATATTACATCCACTGGGCATCAAAGTTCGCCACCAGTAGGGCTGGGCATATAACCCGAAAACCGATGTACCGAACCGAACTAACTGGCACCGAAGCCGAATTCACCGAAACCGGAAACTTCGGTAGCACGTTCGGTTTGCATTCGTTGAAAACCGAACCTAGTCCGATGAATTCGGTGTGTCCTCCGCTACCCGAATGCATCAAAACCGAGTAACCACGTAGGTCCGATCTGCATGCCCATTGCTACTCTTTCTTTTTTAAGAATCATTGCTACTTTTTCATGTGAACATGGACTTGTCTATTTTCTATCAATACTCGAGTCCCACAGCGGCATCGGGAAGTGGAGTGGCTGACCCAACGAGCCGCCGTTGCTAATTTTACAGAGTAAAAGTTTGGGTAATACAAGTACTTTCCCCACTTGTGTCAGCTACCAGCCCACCACCGCTCATTTTACCAGGGAGGCTAGCCTTTAGCTAGTACGAAGAGCTACAACCACTGTACATAAGAATAAAGTGCTGCTACTAGTATAGGTACTGTACAGTCAGAATAAATGCAACGATTCAAACTGTTGTTAAATACTAGTATATCTCGGTGTTGTTCGGTAAAGCCAACGACCGAACCGAAATTTCGGTGCTGCCAGTCTTCGGTTAGCTAATTTTCTATTGACCGATCGGTCAGCAATTCCACAGAACCGAAATTTCAAATAGACCGAAGCACCAAGCCGATCGGTTCGGGGGAACCGAACGCCCAGCCCTAGCCACCAGTGCAAATATAGGGAACACAACAGCATATAAACGCCGCAGCAAAACAGGTCCAGAACTGAAACCACTTGAGAAGAGCTCAAGAAACAATATCCTGGGTACCCATAATGCTGGCAAGATGCTTAGCAAGCTTATTAACTTTGTATTGTTTGGCGCTTAAGTCCTCCAGCGCTTGCTGTTGCACCAGAAAGTATGCATCTGAATTCTGCAGGGACTTCCTCAGTCCTTTGGCTTCCTGTCGCATGACATTTGATCGATGTCTTTCAACTTGAAGTTGAGACTCAAGAAGCCGAACTGATTCAGGCAACGAGTTCGAAGAGCTGTGCCAGCAGTGGTAGCCAGTAACTCGAACACTACATCAAGACAGGACTTTGGGGTTGTCTCAGTGTCTTCAATATAGTTTTTATCAGCTTTCTTGGAGAACAACAGGGATGTCTCACTATCTTGAACCTTATCTGCATTACTTCCTTTACCATTGCATAACAGGGTACTCTTCTCCAATATTTTATCGCATTCTAAAAGAGAAACAAACAAACACATCTCGGAGTTTACAATGTAGTATATGAAACTCATTTTGGTAAACCAGTTCAAGAGTAAGGTGGACAGGATAACAAAGATGAAACAAACATATATCTATGTAATATGGTCACTATATGGTCTATATCATTCTAGTTTATGTTGCCAAATCAAGATAGATACTGATTCGAATCATATCTATTTAAGACAAAGCAGCATAGACAGGAATATAAGTGTGGGAAACTACACAAAGAATAACAACACTTGTAATGTGCATGGCGTGAGAACATAACTGTTTATTCAGTTGAAACTGAAATCAACATAGAGCAAGTTACAACGACAAACAGCCAAACACATTGAAGAAACAGGTTTAAAACATACTGCTATGCCATTGGAGTTTCAATTGCATCCTTCAAATTTTAAATTAGTTGGTATCAAGAATACGGTGATGCAAGAGCAAAGTAGTATGAACCATAGCTACGAAACCTGACCTGAGAACAATTCTTCTTCTGCTTTAAGCGTTGACTTTGGGTTCAGAGTGGTGGTCCTCGTGATTTGGGCACTGCAGTTGCCTTACTAACTGCTCGTGTTTGGGTGCTCTGTGGTGGAGACGGTGCTATGTCAACGGGAACTGGGTGTCTATCTGCTGGGGTTGGGGTTAGAAAGGGTGTAGCTGGTTCTCTGTCCAACTGGGTAGGGGTACAATCTGCATGAGTGTGGGTTATGTGTGGTGGGGCTGGTTCTTGGGCAAGTACAACCATGGTTCTATCTGCATCGATAGGTAGCACGATCTTTTCTGAAGACTGTGTTTTTACTCCCGCAGATACTGCCATCACTCCCTCCAATTGAAATGGCTGATAGACAAGAAAATTAATTGAATGTACAGACATTGTAAGATAGACATGTGCAATGGATAGTAGGGAAGAAAACAGGGCATGAAATAATTCACATTTATGTTGTCTAAGCAAATGTAATAGCAGGACATAATTTCACATATATGATGGCTAATTAAACAGGATAGCATGACACAATTTCACATGTATGATGGCTAACTAAACAGGATAGAATGACATACTTCAAAATATGATGACTATGTAAACAGGATGACATGATATAACTATACGATGTGTCTACTAAAGTGGTTGGCATGCCATAAATCACAAACATGACGTCGATGGGAACATGATGGCATGATATAATTCACGGATAGAATGACATAATTTAAAATATGATGACTATGTAAACAGGATGAGATGATATAACTATATTATGTCTTTAGAAAATGGGTTGGCATGCCATAATTCAGATACATGTTGTCTATGTAAACATCATGGCATGACATAATTCAAATATATGATTTATATACTAAGGAAGTGAGCAGAGGGCAATCGCATATATGATGTGTCAACTAAGGAGATGGCATTGATTGTGTATATGATGTAAAAACTAAGCATTGCAATACAACATATGCATTATATGAGTAATATAACCTCGCCAAGTTTGAGCATACACCTCGGGGGATAATAGGACTGGTCATACGCCTCTGAATCCTCCTCTGAAGAGCTATCTATAACCAGCAAGATATACGCCCAAAGAGTAGCATTGTCTGCTCTGAAGACCTTGTTTTCAACTCCAGATTCCTCCATCGCCAATTCAAATGGCTGATGCACAGGAAGAGCAGTTGAATATACAAACATTGTCGACAAAAGCAATGGGAAATACAAAAAAAAAGGACGGCATGATATAATTCACATATATGACGCTTGCCTAAATAGCATGGCATTGCATAATTCACATACATAATGCCTTGCAACAAGATAACATTGCATAATTCACATATATAATGTCTTGCAACAAGATGGCATTGCATAATTCACATATATGGTAATTAGACACTAAACAGGTGGCATTCACACAAAGCATGTCTAAACTAATCAAATGACATAGCAATGCAAGATACCATACACATAATATGAGCAACATAACCCTGCCAAGTTAGGGCATGCACCTCGGGGGGGAAATATGACTGGTCATCTGTCTCTGAATCCTCCTCTGAGGAGCTATCGGTAATCAGCAAGACATGCGCCGTCGAGATAGCATTATGCTCAAGACCTTGTTTCCACTCCAGATTTTTCCATGACCGTGCCGAATGGCTGATGCACAGGAAGAGTAATTGAATGTACTAAAATTGTTGACAAATTTAACACGTAATAAAAATGATGGCATGATATAATTCACATATAAGATGGTGGCTAACTGTGGTGGCATTGCAAAATTCACATATATGATGCCTGGCTAGACAAGATGGCATTGCATGATTCACATATACGATAAAGAAACTAAGCAGATGGCATTGACACAAAGCATGTCTAAACTAAGCGGATGGCATCTTTAATGTATCTGAAGAAATGCAAGGCACCATATGCATGATATTACCAACATCAAGATGCCAAGTTAGAGCGAAGACCTCATGGGGTAAATAGGAGTGGTCTTCTCATACGAATCCCCCTCGAGCAGTTATCTTCCTCTTGATTACGATCCGAAATGGGTGGAGGGGGTTGCCTTTGCGCCCACCATGGAGCAGCGTCGCATGAAATTTTATTGCCATGCAAGGCTCGTCTCTTTTGCTCTACATGATCAGTTCCATTATGTACAATAACTAGCATGCATAGGAATAAAACATAGTGAGATTATGTAAGGAGTGCATGCACAAATCCAGAGTGATGGTAGCAAACTGTAGATAGACCCAAAACCAATGATAGTAGGCAGATAATAGCTTTAGTTAAAAAATACAGATAATGGCTCCTTTAATGTTTGTTTGCACCCAACATGAACTCATAGTAGACACCGAAGATTAACCAGATAGTAGACGGGTAGTACTGATTGCTGCCCCAATATATACCCCACAACCATTTAAAAACTCAAGTTTCAGCATTAGTTTGGACCTGACTCGGAGTCTAATAGGTGGACACGACGATAATGTAGCATGTCATCATATTAAGCGACGCATAGCGTAAGTAGACACGGAAGAGTGCGACCTCTCTTGCGGACCCGTGTAATCCTCAAGGTCATCCGCTTTCGATTGATGATGGTAATGCGATTACCGTGGGCTGCCATGCGGAAAGAAGATCTAAGGCGACGAAAAAGACAGTCTGGAGAGCGGATCCCTGCTATGGTGAACCCTTCCATTGTTGGAGCAGCTGAGCTGGGGTGGAACACAGCGCCGCAGGAGCAGGACAAACCACACAAGGTTTTCTTTGACACATATCTGTAACAGAAGTAGTTGAGTTAGGGCTTGTTTGAATTTGAGGATTCTAACAATGCAGGGATAGGAAATAGAAAGGAATAGGATAGGAATGCATGTGCAAAGCAGAGAATTTAAAAACACAGGATTTCTCGCTAACTGGGTGTTTGATTCACAACAATTGGAAGATCACAGGATGCAAAAAAGCATGGTGAGATTAAGTCAAACCACAAGAAAATGTCTTGTTATAATGCTATTATGCTACTATCTCTTAGTCTTGTGCTTGATGAATAGGAATATGAAAAGGAGGAGAAGTGGAAATTAGAATTCCTACGGTTTTTATTTCAAGGAGACACTAAAGGAACAAATCCTACAGTTTTCCTTTGCTCCATTCCTTTGCACCAGATTCATGAAAAGTAGTACCATAGGAAGCTTTCCAATTCCGATGTTTTTCATTCACTTTTCCTTTCAAGCACTGGTGATTCTAGTAGGCAGGCTTGATCAAGGAAAATCCTACACTAAAAAAATGTATTTCTGCTACTTCTATTACTTTGGACCCAGGCCCTTTGCCATACTAGCTCAACTCCCGTGCCCATCAACAAATGCACAGCTCAAACGCTACAGAGATAAATAATGATGGCATTCAAGAGAGTCCATCACGGATAGCTAAGTTGCCTGGTACCTCACAGCTTGTCATATAGTAGGATAAAATAATCGAATTCCCGTTACTACGAGTGCTCAGTGGACAATATATATAACATGTAGAGTAAAAAAGAGATGCAACAAGTGTACAACCTCTTTGGCGAAGCCATGTCGATCATGATTGGGTTGGCCGGTGAGGATGCTCCGGCTGACTTGGCTGTCGGAGGAGGGGAAGAATATCTTAGGCGTCTGGAGATGGAGCCCGAGGTACTGCTCCGCTGTGATGGAGGGTTTCGTCGTTGGAGCAGCTCCGGTGAGTTGTACAACGCCGAGGCTGAAGCAGGACAAGAGAGACAACGAACAACGTTAACATGAGTGGAATTCTAATAGCATCTCCAATACATGATGTAAAATACATAACCACAAAGTGGTAGATGTAAAATACATCAGCTTCTCATCTCTGAACTTAACTGTCGAAACTGAATTTAATTGTCGAAACTGAACTTAACTGTCGAAACTGAACTTAACTGTCGAAACTGAATTTTGCTATCGAAACTGAATTTTGCTGTCGAAACTGAACGCACTAGCAAGGTGAGGCTACACGTCGGTCGACTGACTTTTTCATCTCTGGCTAGTCAATTTTGCAGCCGTTGGATACGAAATCAAGGGCCTGCGGTTCATCTTCAACCTCCACCCACGAGCCGCCACCACCACCGGCCAAACAAATAGACCCCACCGCGGGCGTGGGCGCCGCCGCCGCCCGAAAACACCCCCCACCGCCGGTCCGCCGCCCCAGCCATCCCTCTAGGCCCCGTGCCGAGCTTTTTCTCCAATGATCCCCACGCCACCGCCCGCCAACGCCCGCCACCGCCCGGCGACCACCGCCCCCTTCCCAAACCCTAAGTTAGATAGTGGGGTACCTCTCCGGCGATCCTCCCTCCCTGATGGGGCTGGTTCTTCCTTCACCCCATGAGCCCCTCGAAAATCGTTGACCCAAAAGTTGATTCAGTCGACTGAAGTGTAGCTAAATCGGAGCAGCATCGCAAGCAAGAGCAAGAGCGAGAGCAGCAGCGCGAGCAAGAGCAGACCAGGCAGGGGAACAAGAGCAAGAGTAGAGCTGCAGCAAGCGAGAGCTAAAGCAGCAGCAGCTCCTACTGATTTGGACGTTACCACCGAGGGAGCGACGCCGTGGAGGAAGTGGCCGGCGACACCGCCGTGGATGGAGCAACGCCGTGTCGGCTCGGGACCGAGCGCCAGCAGCACCGTGAGATCGAATCAAGAAGAAAATGCGGCGATTAGTGTAAAACCTCTTTGGTGGCGCCAATTAGGCCGCAGCTATATCCGAGGAAACAGTGATGATGATGCTCTTTCGGTGGTGCAGGTGAAGACGGCGGTGTGGGAATGGAGGTGGCGTGAAAGACGAGGGGAACGTCGGGGTAGCTCCTTGGAGGTGGAGGACGGGGTGGCTGAACCGGCGGGACGATGAGATCAACGACGGATCCTCATCCGGTACGGTGGATGAGGGACGTCGAGGTGTTGCTGTGGACGACATCGTCGGGGAAGAGGCTCCGGCTGGGTGGCGGACGGAGCAGGGTGTGGGGTTTCGTCGCGGGTTTTCGCGGCCTCGGTGTATGAATGGGTCGATGGATGGGATGGTAGTGGGGAACCATGGCTTAGAGACGCGCTTGTCCGAAATGTGGGGTAAGTTACGAAAGTACCCCCACCGATTTGAGGCGGTTCTTTCGGTTCAAGGGTACCACGGGCATTTCGCTTGTCGGGATTTCACAGGAGGTGGGAGTTTTCATGCACGTTGTAATTTCGGAATAGCAAGGCGCGGGTTGAGATGGAGGGAGTTGTCGGAGCACAACGAGACAAAGATATATCTTAAATATTTCGGGCTAACAAGGCGTGGGTTGAAGAGGCGGGAGTTTCGCAGCACGATAGACAGAGACGCTAGCTTGAATTTTCGGCATAACAAGGCGCGGCTTGAAATTTCGGAAGAACAAGCTTAACGTGTACCCAAAAAAGACAATTTGCACCTCAACACACACAACACACACACAAACACCATTTAGACTAGAGTAAGGTACACGTGCATTGCACGCATGAGATTTGGCAACCAAATTATGAATAAATACCACATTATAGCATGCAAGCTTTGAGTCATGCATGATATAGATGTTCGTTTAATTCTTATAGTTCATTTCATTCAAAATCATCTAGTTTTTATAAGAAAGCTAATCTATTTTAAGATTCATGGAATTGTGCGTCGTAAGACAAAGTAAAAATAAATAATGGCAAATCATGTAGAAAAACATTTGGGCAATTCTGATACGGAAGATTCTAGAACAAATAAGAAGTGCTTGTGTTTTGATGTTTATGCATTATGCTTAAGTTCAACCATGGAGTCTTCTAGATTATACATGTGGCGAACTGGGGAATCTAGATGATATCCAACGGCCAGTAGTGCTCAAATTTGCCATCTTTGGACCATCGGATTCACCTCATCCAACGACCATCTTTCAAAGTTAAAGTTACCCGCACACAATATTAAAAAATATAATATAATATATATAGGGGTATAGATATAGATATGTGATGCGAAAGCCACCCATCATCTCCAATTAGAATAGTGTGTCCATGCACGGATGCGACGACGACAAATGATGTAAGCCATGGGTATCTCAAAATCAAATCGATCGACCTTGTTCAATGTGTATACATTACAACATGCTTGTTTCCAAACCACACCGCTGCAGATCTCCGTTATATTCATGCATGCATGGGTTTCAAACATCAGGATCTCTTATTCAAATATTTGAATTCAACTTTACATTGATTATGACCTCACCTATTCTTTTACACCCACACAGTAGTCTTCTCTTTATAATTGTACCACTAACTTTTTCTCGTGCATGCATGCACACACACTACCAGTCGGCATTATCCATCGCACGCATGCAATCTTTTTCTTCAAGTTGGTCTCCCATGAAGGCACACACCCAAACAAATCCCCCTCTCCATCATATCTTGCATTCTTTATCTCTCACGCGTGCATGCGCAACGATCGATGTTCCTCTATGTATGTGTGTATATAGCTAGGTCTTTCATAGTTTTCCACACAAACCGATCAATCGATATATCCAGTGAGGTCTCACCCTCTTTCCCATGTCCACATCGATCAATCTATACCTCTCTATATAGGATTAACCTATTTAGCTAATACACCCACATTAATTATATATCCAACGTCCCCCTCTCATCATCCATGCCTTCCGCTTCATCTCTCAGACGCGTGCACAATGGCGAAGACAGGGGGCAGTAAGGGCCTTGCCCCCTCCCCCCCTAACATCACTATATATCGAGGCTAATATGAATGTGATCATTATACAATTGCTGCTAAAAATGGTTTAGGTTCATGAATTGACCCTCCTCGTAAAGGATTAGCAATGCTTGGCCCCTTAGCTTATTTATTTTTCATGGCTCCGCCACTGCGCGCAACAGCGCACGTGTTCGCCCCCTCTCTCTAAATATCGATGTCGCACTTGTGCATTCCTTCATAGTCTCCCTCCACTCGGCCCCTCGCACTATCTTCTAGCCCCCCACCGGATTTTGCCACATGTACAATCTAGCAGACTCCATGGTTGAACTTAAGCATAATGCACAAACCTCAAAATTACAGTAGTTCTCTTTTGTTCTAGAATCTTCCGTATCATAACTGCCCAAAATTTTTTTCTAGTTGAATTGCCATTATTTGTTTTTACTTTATGCTTTACAACGCACAATTCCATGAATCATAAAATAGATTAAGGGCTTCTTTGATTCAAAGGATTCTCAAAGGAATTTTGGAGGATTATAATCATTAGGAATTTTTCCTATCTTGGTTGTTTGATTCATAGGATTATAAACCATAGGAATTTTTCCATATGATTCATTTGCACTAGATTTCATAGGAAACATCCCATCCACTCAAACCTCTTTGAAAGAATTCTACGTTTTTTCTATGCACAATCAAACACTCGTACAATCCTGTAGGACTCAAGACGACATTCCACTATAATCCCATGTTTTTCCTATTCCCACGTTCTTAGCTTTTTTATAAAAAACTAATTGATTTTGAATGAGATGAACTATAAGAATTAAACAAAGGGCTACATCAGGCATATATGACTCAGAGCTTACATGCTATAGTGTGGTATTTATTCATAAATTGGTTGCAAAATCTGATGCGTGCAATGCACGTGTACCTTACTAGTACTTCGAGTATGTGCAAAACACGTAAATTAGAATACCAATGGCACGCTACACAGTATCTCTCTTACAGTTCATGAAGCTACGTGGCACATGTGGAGGCGTTGTCGCGACCTCCATGCGTGGATTGATCATGATGACGCGTCTTTGGTTCCAAAAGAATGTACTCGTCCTCCCCGAGCCATCTTGGCGGTACATGCACGGTTTAAGATGTGCACGCACGCCACGCACGCACTCATTCCCTCGCATGCACACGCGGGTACACGGGCGGACGCAATTTTGTACCAAGATCCACCCCAAGTGATAATTTGACGTGTGTAAAGTTGTTCACTTCATTGATGGTCAATTAATACAGCGCATGCAAATTGAGTGGACGTGGGGGCGGAAGAAAGACATTATTACTCCACTGCGTGCATGCGAGTAGTTAAATCGTGGGTTGCTAGTAGTACTTCCATTGGTCTCCTTCAGATTTTGTGCCAATTGTTGACAAAGAATATAATATTTACGCATTTGAGCAGTGTAGTACTTGAAATTTATGTTCCGCTAAACTCATCGGGAGCCATTTCGGGCCTCGAAACCAAAACCATCAATTAATCTTTACCTTGTTCCCATCACATTCGAAAGACTGGTCACACCTACTAGTATGTACCAAACCTGAACATGTTCCCACTATGCAGGTATTAGTACTAGTGCTAGTACTTAGGTTATAAAAAGGGGAACTACCTAACCAAAAATTACTCTACCTTTCCTCCACATAAGTGCTTCTTCTTCGTCCGTCGTTGCCATGGCCGGTGAGCGAGCTCTAGGTCGAGAACTACTCGTAAAAAGGGAGCGGCAACCAAGGCTATGGGAAAAAGAGGGCTCGCCGCCACGCAGAGACCTCGAAAGATCTCTCACGGGCAGGCGATGGCTCCCAGGAGCGCCCTCGCCGCGGAGGCGAACATGCCGAGCCGGCGGAGTTGGAGTCATTATCCCTCGACGGCATGCCCGATCAGCTCAATAAGCACCTCAATAAGCAGAAGGAGTTCATCCAAGGCTTGATGGAGTTGTTGAAGGAGAGCCTCGACGACATGCCCGCTGAGCTCAATCAGCAGGGGGGTTGACCGCCGGCTTGGTGATGCTGCTGAAGAAGAGCATTGCCTCGGAGAAGAAGGCGACCGGCAAAATGCTGCGACTTCAGGAGGACAAGGCGAAGCTCTACCACGAGATCGACCTGTTGAAGGAGAAGAACACCGGCTGGAAGAAGCTGCATGAGAATAGTAGTTCCTCGATGAATATGCTGCAGGCCCTCGTCATGGAACAGAAGGAGGAGTTGGCAAAGCTCCGCATCGAGCACCCGCCTTTGTCAAGGTACGTAATGTGGCCGTGGAACAGATGATGAAGGCTCGTCGAGAAATCCCGCGTCATGGACAGAATGAAGAAGATGGCGGAGGAGACGCAGCAAGGAGATGGAGGTTGTGGAGGCGATGAAGAAGCGATTCACGACTCATACGTAATTAGATCATTTGGGGTGATAATCTTCCTTCTTCTTTTGCTCCTGTGTTTCATCTTTTGCTTGGTGTTTCGCCAAGACGTGTCACGTTCTCTGCGAGGCATGAATAGAACAATGGTTTTTTTAGGGAACGAATAGAACAATGCTAACAATGAGATGACTAGCAAATTAGATCATTTTTTATCGCCATATGGCACTGGGCTGCCGTGTTTCGTGCTCCTCCGTCGCAGTACTACTCCAATGGAAAACTTGAGTATACCACACGGTTCTTTGCTCCTCCTCGATCAGATCGTCGGCGCATTTATACGAGCAGTCAAATCACCCGCCTTCCAGCAGTAATGAGCCATCAAATCACGAAGGCCCTCGCCTCTCGTGAAACCGACCAAGCTAGACTGCCCCGCCCTCTAGCCTTTTAAAAAATGTATACTTTGTACAAAGAAGTAGTATCGATGGATTGCGCGATGGAGCAAAACTTGAAATTAAAAAAGGTGGTACATATAGAGAGCGCTCGCCAAATTATGCATATAGTACTATTAAAAGGCTAGTCACAATAATGGTGTCCAAAGACAACCCACCCCTCAAATAAAACTAAGAGGGTGCTTGGATACGCTTTTAGTCCCATGACTAAAAGTAGTGGGACTAAAACATGCTAGCCTCACCCATGCTTGGATCCAAATACTAAAAAGGCTAAAATCAAGTTAATGAGCATTTATTATCCTCCAAACCTTCCAATCCAGAACTCGCATGTGTTAAAGGAGAGGAGTTAAATGAGTAGAGAGAGGACTAATCCACATTTTAGTAGGGGTACCCCTGACTAAATTTTTTTAGTCTCAAGACTAGTTTTAGCCCCTCTTTAGTCAGGGTTGCTTGTAACTTTAGCCTCTTAAAGAGACTATTTTTAGTCAGACTAAAATAAGTCCCTTGGATCCAAGCACCCTCTAAGAATCCTAGAATTCTTTGAAAAAACTAAGCATCCTGAAATTCTTTGACAACTAAACTGCTGACTATATGATGTTGGCCATATATATTGTACGTATATAATGTGAAGAAACGAGTGGTAGTAATATACGAACTAAAATATGAATTGTTAGAAATACTAGTATGTACGTCTTGAAGAGTTAAAGTAACGAGAAGAAACATAACATAGTTCTCACTGGGGCTCAAAGACAACACACCCCTCAAATTAAATTAAGCACACCTGAAATTAAACTTTGCAACTATTCCGGTAGACACTGCATTAGAACCCCCATGAGCAATGACACTGCCACCTTACTCGGAGTCCTCGTCCACGTCCTCGACTTCGTCCTTGTCCCTCTTCCTCTTGGTTGATACTTCTTTGCTTGAACCGCACACTTGGTTGTTGCCCTTCATCCAACCCTTGTAGATATTGAAGCAAAGGTAGCCATCCATTGCAACGTAGTGGATGTGGTCTATATCTAGTACATTCCGCTGCGATGCATGACGATGAAACGTGTATGGAGGTTTCTCCAGTTTACCGTACGAAGGATGAACCATGGCTCCTGCCAGGTCGTGATTGAAGGTCGACGAGAGGACACCACCGATTCTTCCGGAGGTCGAAGGTGTTGCCTACAACGAGGCCTATCCGACGCATGACTTCTTTGTTGTTACCAAAGTCTCTGAACGAATTTGACTAGGTTGCTCTCGAGGAAGTCCTTAAAATCCTCGGCACTCAACGTCGGCATGGCATATGTGGTAGACCAAGCATAAGTCATGCACGCAAACCTAGATCATGGCGGGCTTCTTCCTCTCTTCGCCCTTTAGATCCTTCTCTCGCCCCAGTGACTGTGGTGTACTCAACATCTAGCCCAGTGACCCACTCATCATCTCGAGTCTCCAAACGTGCAAGCGAGAAAGGCATCCTTTCACCGTCATGAAGAACGGGTGTATATGACGTCGAACTCATCGCCGGTGATGGTTCTAACCTTGTACTCACCGCCGATCGTGGAGATTTGGGACGCCATGGATTTGGGAGGAGGGTTAGGATTAGTGGAACTCCCATAATGTGAATGGACGGGACGACTAGGAGCGAACCGCCGTAGTATTGAAGGACGTGCGGGGACGAGTAGGAGTGAACTGCCAGCGTGCGAACAGCAGGGTAGTGGCTTTCCATTCTCCCATGATACGGGCTTCCAAGAGCCCTTGGATCTGAGATCGAATGGTTGCATGGCGTGATTCTAGACCTACGGGTGAATATCCTATCCTGGAGGGTTATTCTGCAAATTTTCAGCAACTTAGCATGCGACCGTTTGATCTCAGATCCAAGGGCTGCCAAAGAGCCCGTATCATGGTCGCGCGCCTACCACGACCGTCGCGTCGCTTTCATGGGTCAGCGCCTTTGGAGATTTAACACGGTGCGTTAGGCTATCCGATGTTGGCATGTCATACATAGTCATCGCTAGTCACTCATACTACAACAAGGTTGGTTATAAGGTTGGCTATAAGTGTATTTTTACTCCTCTCTATCTCTTTCTTCAGATTTTCCGTCTCCCATAATATAAGAACGTTTTTGACACTAGTGTAGTGCCAAAAACGTTCTTATATTATGGGACACAAGAAGTACTAGTATTTATTGCATTTGCCAAGGAGTGACCTCTTCCAATGAAATGGTGTTTCTAAGTTTGCTTCATTTAATTAGCTATAGACTCAAAATTGTCTTTTCACCTAGGTACACGCGCTAAGCACCGTTTCTTCCTTGGGTCACCAAACTAGTCTCTCTCTTCTTGATTGACTTGCCACATCGGACTTTATGCCTATGTGGCAAGCTTAAGCACCTGTAGGAGCAAGTAAAAGTAAGTACAATAGTGCGCTTTACATGGCATTTTTGCATATGTGGAGGAAAGAGAGGCAAGGAAAAAGTGGAGAAGTGGGCTCTCATGCAAGAGCCAGCCTCTACTACATGGTGGAGCATTGGGAGAGGCACTGTATGGAGGTGGTCAGAATCGGAGACTCACGTTGGTCGAAGCGCTGCAGATTAAAATGATAATGGCAAGTCAAATCACGGGGCCCCACCTGTCCAAAGAAGAACTTCATTTGTCAAATCACACAGCCCTACGTTTGCAGCAGCCTACTCCCTCGTCTTCTCGCATCTCTGTCGAACCGACTAGGCGGAATCGCCCGCCGCCTACAGCGCAGAAAAGCCCCGCCTCGACTTTTAAATAGTATATGATACTAATTTTGTATCCATGGATTGCGCTCGCGCCATGGAGCAAAGCGTCTAGAAAACGGCGGTACACATGTACGGAGTATACGACACGCCCGTCGCGTTCGCGTCGCACCGAAGACGGTCGATCGGTCTGGCACGCTGCTCTCCGAATGGAACGCGCGTCATATTGCGTTTGCACACAAATGTGGGACGGCAATTGAGAACCGACCATAGGCACACTCCCTGGCCCCGCAAGTCGGGTGACTTAATAGAAGAGGGAGACGAGTGATAGTACTAGAGAAGTGTTGTACTACGTTGGTGCCTGGACGATCCCTGCAAGACACGGAAGATCAGTTCGTCCATGCATGTGACCAGACTCCAGCAGACACGCATGGATTGGCTATCGTCTACATATCGTGCAGGCTGTGTTGTACATGGCTATAGTTGTGGTGAGAAATCTAAAAAAAGGTTTCTTGTCATCTCGCAAAATTAGGTGTCATGTGCTTCGGATCACTGTGAGGGTTAGACAGCGACAACTGAGTTGCACTAGTCATTGGGGGCACATGCACAAACAGTGACTACTCGGCTGCCATCTAGGTCAAGCCGGCTATGTTAATTACGACATCTATCGACAGACCCCTTTTCTACGAGTTTATCTTTAATTTGAGCTGTGTTCCTCATCTAGTTTGTCCGTCGGGATTCATGTTGTCTCCTTTGGGCAGTGAGGTTATGATTTCTTGTCATGTGGCATTTTTTCGTGTTATATGTTATAATCCGCTTCAGATCAAAATGGCGACAAGCTGCGCCTCCGGCCACGTGCATGAAGACTTCTCGACAGGTCATTGACGAGGTCAAGCCGGCTTCGGTAGACAAAAGAAAACTAGTACTACTCCACTATATAGGCAGGAGCCTCTGCGCTTGCTTGCTAGTGTTGCTCTCTTCACACTATCTCGGCCTCTCCAGATCTAAACACGACATCGGTAGCCACACTCTCTCTCTCTCTCTCTCTCTCTGCTCACCGCTGGTCACAGATCCAGCCGGATCCTCTCCACCGGGGAAGGTGAGAAGGTGCAATGTTCACGCGGTCGTCCTCGGCGACTGCTCTTACCCACTGCTGGGCGCGTCCCGATCAGCCTGCCTGTCGTTCTCTCCCAAGCACCGCTGGCGAGGGAGGGCCTGTTGGGGAACGTAGTAATTTCAATAAAATTCCTACGCACACGCAAGATCATGGTGATGCATAGCAACGAGAGGGGAGAGTGTTGTATACGTACCCTCGTAGACCGGAAGCGGAAACGTTAGCACAACACGGTTGATGCAGTCGTACGTCTTCATGATCCGACCGATCAAGTACCGAACGCACGGCACCTCCGAGTTCAGCACACATTCAGCCCGATGACGTCCCCCGAACTCCGATCCAGCCGAGTGTTGAGGGAGAGTTTAAAGACGACGGCTGCAGGACGATGATGATGTTCTACCGACGCAGGGCTTCGCCTAAGCACCGCTACAATATTATCGAGGTGGACTATGGTGGAGGGGGGCACCGCACACGGCTAAAAGATCAATGATCAATTGTTGTGTCTCTAGAGGTGCCCCCATGCCCCCGTATATAAAGGAGCAAGGGGGAGAGGCGGCCGGCCAAGGAGGGCGGGCCAAGGGGGGAGTCCTACTCCCACCGGGAATAGGATTCCTCCTTTCCTTGTTGGAGTAGGAGAAGGGAAGGAAAAAGGAGAAGGAAGGAAGGGGGCGCCCCCCCTCCCAAGTCCAATTCGGACCAGTCCATGGGGAGGGTGCGGCCACCTTGTGAGGCCTTTTCTCCTTTCCGTATGGCCCATTAAGGCCCAATACGAATTCCGTAACTCTCCCAGCACTCGAAAATACCCTAATCACTCGAAACCTTTCCGATGTTCGAATATAATCATACAATATATCGATCTTTACGTCTCGACCATTTCGAGACTCCTCGTCGTGTCCCCGATCTCATCCGGGACTCTGAACTACCTTCGGTACATCAAAACACATAAACTCATAATATAACCGCTGTTGAAACTTTGTTGCAAGCGGACCCTACGGGTTCGAGAACTATGTAGACATGACCGAGACACGTCTCCGGTCAATAACTAATAGCGGAACCTGGATGCTCATATTGGCTCCCACATATTCTACGAAGATCTTTATCGGTCAGACCGCATAACAACATACGTTGTTCCCTTTGTCATCGGTATGTTACTTGCCCGAGATTCGATCGTCGGTATCTCAATACCTAGTACAATCTCGTTACCGGCAAGTCTCTTTACTCGTTTCGTAATACATCAAATCGCAACTAACTCATTACTCACATTGCTTGCAAGGCTTATAGTGATGTGCATTACCGAGAGGGCCTAGAGATACCTCTCCGACAATCGGAGTGACAAATCCTAATCTCGAAATACGCCAACCCAACAAGTACCTTCGGAGACACCAGAGAGCACCTTTATAATCACCCGATTACGTTATGACGTTTGGTAGAACACAAAGTGTTCCTCCGGTAAACGGGAGTTGCATAATCTCATAGTCATAGGAACATGTATAAGTCATGAAGAAAGCAATAGCAACATACTAAACGATCGAGTGCTAAACTAACGGAATGGGTCAAGTCGATCGCATCATTCTCCTAATGATGTGATCCCGTTAATCAAATGACAACTCATGTCTATGGCTAGGAAACATAACCATCTTTGATCAACGAGCTAGTCAAGTAGAGGCATACTAGTGACAGTCTGTTTGTCTATGTATTCACACATGTATCATGTTTCCGGTTAATACAATTCTAGCATGAATAATAAACATTTATCATGAAATAAGGAAATAAATAGTAACTTTATTATTGCCTCTAGGGCATATTTCCTTGATCTCCCACTTGCACTAGAGTCAATAATCTAGATCACATCGCCATGTGATTTAATACCAATAGTTCACATCACCATGTGATTAACACCCATAGTTCACATCGTCATGTGACCAACACCCAAAGGGTTTACTAGAGTCAATAATCTAGTTCACGTCGCTATGTGATTAACACCCAAAGAGTACTAAGGTGTGATCATGTTTTGCTTGTGAGATAATTTTAGTCAACGGGTCTGTCACATTCAGATCCGAAAGTATTTTGCAAATTTCTATGTCTACAATGCTCTGCACGGAGCTACTCTAGCTAATAGCTCCCACTTTCAATATGTATCCAGATTGAGACTTAGAGTCATCTGGATCAGTGTCAAAAACTTGCATCGGCGTAACCCTTTACATTTAACCTTTGTCACCTCCATAATCGAGAAACATATCCTTATTCCACTAAGGATAATTTTGACCACTGTCCAGTGATCTACTCTTAGATCACTATTGTACTCCCTTGCTTAACACAGTGTAGGGTATACAATAGATCTAGTACACAGCATGGCCTACTTTATAGAACCTATGGTCAAGGCATAGGGAATGACTTTCATTCTCTTTCTATCTTCTGTTGTGGTCGGGCTTTGAGTCTTACTCAATTTCACACCTTGTAACACAGGCAAGAACTCTTTCTTCGACTGTTCCATTTTGAACTACTTCAAAAACTTGTCAAGGTATGTACTCATTGAAAAAACTTATCAAGCGTCTTGATCTATCTCTATAGATCTTGATGCTCAATATGTAAGCAGCTTCACCGAGGTCTTTCTTTGAAAAACTCCTTTCAAACACTCCTTCATGATTTGCAGAATAATTCTACATTATTTCCGATCAATAATACATCATTTACATATACTTATCAGAAATTCTGTAGTGCTCCCACTCACTTTCTTGTAAATACAGGCTTCACCGCAAGTCTATATAAAACTATATGCTTTGATCAACTCACCAAAGCGTATATTCCAACTCCGAGATGCTTGCACCAGTCCATAGATGGATCGCTGGAGCTTGCATATTTTGTTAACACCATTAGGATCGACAAAACCTTCTGGTTGCATCATATACAACTCTTCTTTAAGAAATCCATTAAGGAACGTAGTTTTGACATCCATTTTCCAGATTTCATAAAATGTGGCAATTTGCTAAAATGTGGCATCGCTACGAGTGAGAAAATCTTATCGTAGTCAACACCTTGAACTTTGTCAAAAACCTTTTTCAACAAGTCTAGCTTTGTAGATAGTAACACTACTATCTGCGTCCGTCTTCCTCTTGAAGATCCATTTATTTTCTATGGCTTGCCGATCATCGGGCAAGTCAACCAAAGTCCACACTTTGTTCTCATACATGGATCTCATCTCAGATTTCATGGCCTCAAGCCATTTCGCGGAATCTGGGCTCATCGTCGCTTCCTCATAGTTCGTACGTTCATCATGGTCAAGTAACATGACCTCCAGAATAGGATTACCGTACCACTCTGGTGCGGATCTCACTCTGGTTTACCTACGAGGTTCGGTAGTAACTTGATCTGAAGTTACATGATCAGCATCATTAGTTTCCTCACTAATTGGTGTAGTAGTCATGGGAATAGATTTCTGTGATGAACTACTTTCCAATAAGGGGGCAGGTACAGTTACCTCATCAAGTTCTACTTTCCTCCCACTCACATCTTTCGAGAGAAACTCCTTCTCTAGAAAGGATCCATTCTTAGCAACGAATATTTTGCCTTCGGATCTGTGATTAGAAGGTGTACCCAACTGTCTCTTTGGGTATCCTATGAAGACACATTTCTCCGATTTGGGTTTGAGCTTATCATGTTGAAACTTTTTCACATAAGCATCGCAGTCCCAAACTTTAAGAAACGACAACTTTGGTTTCTTGCCAAACCACAGTTCATAAGGTGTCATCTCAACGGATTTAGATGGTGCCCTTTTTAATGTGAATGTAGTTGTCTCTAATGCATAACCCCAAAACGATAGTGGTAAATCGGTAAGAGACATCATAGATTGCACTATATCCAATAAAGTACGGTTATGACGTTCGGACACACCATTATGCTGTGGTGTTCCAGGTGGCATGAATTTGTGAAACTATTCCACATTGTTTTAATTGAAGACCAAACTCGTTAACTCAAATATTTGTCTCCGTGATCAGATCGTAGAAACTTTATTTTCTTGTCACGATGTTTTTTCACTTCACTCTGAAATTCTTTGAACTTTTCAAATGTTTCAGGCTTATGTTTCATCAAGTAGATATACCCATATCTGCTCAAATCATCTGTGAAGGTCAGAAAATAACGATACCCGCTGCAAGCCTCAACACTCATCGACCGCATACATCGATATGTATTATTTCCAATAAGTCAGTGGCTCGCTCCATTGTTCTGGAGAACGGAGTCTTAGTCATCTTGCCCATAAGGCATGGTTCGCAAGCATCAAGTGATTCATAATCAAGTGATTCCAAAATCCCATCAAAGATGGAGTTTCTTCATGCGCTTTACACCAAGATGACCTAAACGGCAGTGCTACAAATAAGTTGCACTATCATTATTAACTTTGCATCTTTTGGCTTCAATATTATGAATATGTGTATCACTACGATCGAGATCCAACAAACCATTTTCTTGGGTGTATGACCATAGAAGGTTTTATTCATGTAAACAGAACAACAGTTATTCTCTAATTTAAATGAATGACCGTTTTGCAACAAACTTGATCAAATCATATTCATGCTCAACGCAAACACCAAATAACATTTATTTAGTTTCAACACTAATCCGGAAAGTATAGGGGAGTGTGCGATGATGATTATATCAATATTGGAACTACTTCCAACACACATCGTCACCTCGCCTTTTACTAGTTTCTGTTTATTCTGCATCTCCCGTTTCGAGTTACTACTCTTAGCAACTGAACCAGTATCAAATGCCGAGGGGTTGCTATAAACACTAGTAAAGTACACATCAGTAACATGTATTTCCAATATACCTTTGTTCACTTTGCCATCCTTCTTATCCGCCAAATACTTGGGGCAGTTCCGCTTCCAGTGACCAGTTCCTTTGGAGCAGAAGCACTTAGTCTCAGGCTTAGGTCCAGACTTGGGCTTCTTCACTTGAGCAGCAACTTGCTTGCCGTTCTTCTTGAAGTTCCCCTTCTTCCCTTTGCCCTTTTCTTGAAACTAGTGGTCTTGTTAACCATCAACACTTGATGCTTTTCTTGATTTCTACCTTCATCAATTTCAGCATCACGAAGAGCTTGGGAATTGTTTCTGTTATCCCTTGCATATTATAGTTCATCACGAAGTTCTAGCAACTTGGCGATAGTGACTAGAGAACTCTGTCAATCACTATCTTATCTGGAAGATTAACTCCCACTTGATTCAAGTGATTGTAGTACCAGACAATCTGAGCACATGCTCACCGCTTGAGCTATTCTCCTCCATCTTTTAGCTATAGAACTTGTTGGAGACTTCATATCTCTCAACTCGGGTATTTGCTTGAAATATTAACTTCAACTCCTGGAACATCTCATATGGTCCATGACGCTCAAAACGTCTTTGAAGTCCCGATTCTAAGCCGTTAAGCATGGTGCACTAAACTATCAAGTAGTCATCATATTGAGCTAGCCAAACGTTCATAACGTGCGCATTTGCTCCTCGCAATAGGTGCATCACCTAGCGGTGCATCAAGGACATAATTCTTCTGTGCAGCAATGAGGATAATCCTCAGATCATGGATCCAATCCGCATCATTGCTACTAACATCTTTCAACATAGTTTTCTTTAGGAACATATAAAAATTAAACGGGGAGCAACATCGCGAGCTATTGATCTACAACATAGATATGCTAATACTACCAGGACTAAATTCATGATAAGTTAAAGTTCAATTAATCATATTACTTAAGAATTCCCACTTAGATAGACATCCCTCTAATCCTCTAAGTGATCACGTGATCCATATCAACTAAACCATGTCCGATCATCACGTGAGATGGAGTAGTTTCAATGGTGAACATCACTATGTTGATCATATCTACTATATGATTCAAGCTCGACCTTCCGGTCTCCGTGTTCCGAGGCCATATCTGTTATATGCTAGGCTCGTCAAGTTTAACCTGAGTATTCCGCGTGTGCAACTATTTTGCACCCGTTGTATTTGAACGTAGAGCCTATCACACCCGATCATCACGTGGTGTCTCAAAGATGAAGAACTTTCGCAAAGGTGCATACTCAGGAGAACACTTATACTTTGATAATTTAGTGAGGGATCATCTTATAATGCTACCGTCAATCAAAAGCAAGATAAGATGCATAAAAGATAAACATCACATGCAATCAATATAAGTGATATGATATGGCCATCATCATCTTGTGCTTGTGATCTCCATCTCCGAAGCACCGTCATGACCACCATCGTCACCGGCGCGACACCTTGATCTCCATCGTAGCATCGTTGTCGTCTCGCCGATCTTATGCTTCTACAACTATCGCTACCGCTTAGTGATAAAGTAAAGCATTACGGGGTGATTGCATTGCATACAATAAAGCAACAACCATATGGCTCATGCCAGTTGCCGATAACTCGGTTATAAAACATGATCATCTCATACAATAAAATTTACCATCATGCCTTGACCATATCACATCACAACATGCCCTGCAAAAACAAGTTAGACGTCCTCTACTTTGTTGTTGCAAATTTTACGTGGCTGGTACGGGCTTAGAAAGAACCGTTCTTGCCTACAGATCAAAACCACAACGATAGTTTTTCAAGTTGGTGCTGTTTTAACCTTCGCAAGGACCGGGCGTAGCCACACTCGGTTCAACTAAAGTTTGGAGAAACTGACACCCGCCAGCCACCTGTGTGCAAAGCACGTCGGTAGAACCAGTCTTGCGTAAGCGTACGCGTAATGTTGGTCCGGGCCGCTTCATCCAACAATACTGCTGAACCAAAGTATGACATGCTGGTAAGCAGTATGACTTATATCGCCCACAACTCACTTGTGTTCTACTCGTGCATATGACATCTATGCGTAAAACCTGGCTCGGATGCCACTGTTGGGGAACATAGTAATTTCAAAAAAAATCCTACGCACACGCAAGATCATGGTGATGCATAGAAAAGAGAGGGAAGAGTGTTGTCCACGTACCCTCGTAGACCAAAAGCGGAAGCGTTAGCACAACGCGGTTGATGCAGTCGTACGTCTTCACGATCCGACCGATCAAGTACCGAACGCACGGCACCTCCGAGTTCAGCACACATTCAGCCCGGTGACGTCCCTCGAACTCCGATCCAGCCGAGTATTGAGGGAGAGTTTCGTCAACACGACGGCGTGGTGACGATGATGATGTTCTACCGACGCAGGGCTTCGCCTAAGCACCGCTACAGTATTATCGAGGTGGACTATGGTGGAGGGGGGCACCGAACACGGCTAAAAGATCAACAATCAATTGTTGTGTCTCTAGAGGTGCCCCATGCCCCCGTATATAAAGGAGCAAGGGGGGAGAGGCGGCCGGCGAAGGAGGGCGCGCCAAGGGGGGAGTCCTACTCCCACCGGGAGTAGAATTCCTCCTTTCCTTGTTGGAGTAGGAGAAGGGAAGGAAAAAGGAGAAGGAAGGAAGGGGGCGCCCCCCCCCTCCCTAGTCCAATTTGGACCAGTCCAAGGGGAGGGGTGCGGCCACCCTTTGAGGCCTTTTTCTCCTTTCCCGTATGGCCCATTAAGGCCCAATACGAATTCCCGTAACTCTCCGGTACCCCCGAAAATACCCGAATCACTCGGAACCTTTCCGATGTCCGAATATAGTCGTCCAATATATCCATCTTTACGTCTCGACCATTTCGAGACTCCTCGTCATGTCCCCGATCTCATTCGAGACTCCGAACTACCTTCGGTACATCAAAACACATAAACTCATAATATAACTGTCATCGAAACTTTAAGCGTGCGGACCCTACGGGTTCGAGAACTATGTAGACATGACCGGGACACGTCTCCGTCAATAACCAATAGCGGAACTTGGATGCTTATATTGGCTCCCACATATTCTACGAAGATCTTTATCGGTCAGACCACATAACAACATATATTGTTCCCTTTGTCATCGGTATGTTACTTGCCTGAGATTCGATCGTCGGTATCTCAATACCTAGTTCAATCTCATTACCGGCAAGTCTCTTTACTCGCTCCATAATGCATCATCTCGCAACTAACTCATTAGTCACATTGCTTGCAAGGCTTATAGTGATGTGCATTACCGAGAGGGCCCAGAGATACCTCTCCGACAATCGGAGTGACAAATCCTAATCTCGAAATACGCCAACCCAACAAGTACCTTCGGAGACACCGTAGAGCACCTTTATAATCACCCGATTACGTTGCCAGACGTTTGGTAGCACACAAAGTGTTCCTCCGTAAACGGAGTTGCATAATCTCATAGTCATAGGAACATGTATAAGTCATGAAGAAAGCAATAGCAACATACTAAACGATCGAGTGCTAAACTAACGAAATGGGTCAAGTCAATCACATCATTCTCCTAATGATGTGATCCCGTTAATCAAATGACAACTCATGTCTATGGCTAGGAAACATAACCATCTTTGATCAACGAGCTAGTCAAGTAGAGGCATACTAGTGACACTGCTTTGTCTATGTATTCACACATGTATCATGTTTCCGGTTAATACAATTCTAGCATGAATAATAAACATTTATCATGAAATAAGGAAATAAATAATAACTTTATTATTGCCTCTAGGGCATATTTCCTTCAGGGCCTCCGACCCCTTCTTCCTCGCTGTCGTAGTGTGGGCAGATCCGGCCTCCCGTCGCCCACCTAGCGACATCCCGGCGACCATCAGGTATAACTTCCTTCGAAACCGGCCTTGTTTCATTTCCCGAGCTCTGACGTCGCTGCATTTGTATCTTTTACTATTTCTCCGGGCCCCTCAGAGATAGGATCGATCTGCTGTTCAAAACCACCTAATTTTTTTATGTTTAAGAGGTAAAACTAGTTCATGCACTCGAATCTAGTACTACTTGGTTCAAACAAGGAAGAAAGGGGTGGGGCTGGGGGAGGATTTGTTACTGAATCTAGGACTTGGTCGAAAGAGGAAATAATGGGGGCGAAAAGTAGCAGAGACTGGCTATCCAACTGGTCTCTAGGTCTATTAGGGAAATAAAGGGAAACGTAGTACAAACTCAATATAAACCCGATCTATTGGTTGAAAAAGGAAAGAAAGTGGGGACTGGGGGACAAGTCTAGAGTAAGTCCAGCACTAGATTTGCTAGCCTCACACAGTATAAGGTGGCTATACCAAACAAGAATGGGACCAACCCAGATATCCTGTTCTGATGTTTGTTGCCCCGAGCCACTCTTATGTAATGCCACTTTGGTAAAATGTAGCGATCGCCTTTGCTAAAAGTAAGGACACGTTAAACCAATGTTGTTTTCAATGTAATGCCTCCAAAGAATATGAATCAATGGCACTTCTTTACATGTCCTCGCTAAAATTTCCCATTAAGATAAGTTGGTTCTTTTCGTTAGAAATGCAAGCCCCGGTCCGCCTACTCTCCCGTGCCCAAAGTAATGTCGTATTTAACGGTTGTCATAGTTAATCCTAATGCCCACACTAATATCTAGCAATGCCAATGCTTTAGAAATTTCTACTGTCCTTGTAGGATTGCCTTTCAGATAAGGAACATGCTTCTTTTCACTTGATGCATGTTTCATCACTTGTTAGTCACCCTCCTTTCCACCTTTTTTGTGCAAACAGAGATATACATTTCACGCTCGATCTTAGTTGAACTGCACAAATGATATCCAAATTATAGTTGAGCATTCCAGGAGCTTCACAACCAACCTTGATGTCGCTCAATTTTATTGCAACTAATGAAGAAGAAGCTCTATGGGTTTCGTTTTCTGATGGAAATGGAACCGGGGCTGGAGCCCTTCTCTTAAAAAAATTGAAGAAGAAGCTGCTAGCTCACAGGACATTGCTTCATTTTAGGTGAACTGCACCAAAAGGTCCCATGAATTGAATCATCCATGCTGGTGACTGAAAGAGCCAGCCAAAGATCCCGCCTAAGCACCCCGGCCTCCATCCTTGTGACGCACGGTACACCTCGTTTGCCACTGCTCGACCCTAGTGTCACCGATAAAATGAAGTAATAATACGCTTAAAATAGAGTGAGTGTCCTCTCTATCATTTCATTTACAATGTAGATAAAGAAAGTGCTTCTCTTTGTTAATGTATGTTTCATCAACTAGTCCCATTGTTAATGTTTAAGTGTTTCTGCAAACTGGGGTGCTTAATTTTAGTTGATTTGTACAAAAATAGAGATTTGAATGTCTCAAGGCGCCTCCTTGTACTACCGCTGTACCTTGATGTTCATCCTTTGGCGTAAGGTGTATCTGGGAGACTTGGGACGATGTCCAAGATGAGGCGCATCGTATGAGGCGTCGCAGGGCCCATCTCGCCCTCGCAACATGGCATACTATGATACTATCGCAATATTTTCTTCTATTTATTTTGTGTGTTTCATCAACTAGTGCCACTATAATGTAATCACACTTTTTCATTATCTGTGCAAACAGGGTTATTCAGCTGCATTTTGGTGGAACTGCACAAATGTACGTATGGAACTGGCATATATGCAGAGTGCGAGGTGTGCCAAGTAAAAATTACCGACACCAACCATGCTGCATGCACACATTGGCATACACCACCACCAGTGGGATGTGTGGCGCTCTCTGTGGACGGATCTTTCTCGGCAGCAAATCATCTAACCAAATACTAGTAGCTTATATTGGCAGTTTTCTAGGGAGTACTCTTCTGAAAGAAGCACCAATCTATTTTTCTTTATTTGTACACTGTGTCACAACTTTGACCCAAAGGTCCAGAGCTATTTTAGGGTGATTGGCGTAGTACTCGGAGACTGATTGTAAGCATGATTTTCATTAGTTGTCACACTGATTGTAAGCATGAGCAGGTGGAAGATTAGGTTAGTGCGATACAATTTTTGGTGACATGCATTCACATTTTGCTTGTCGACATAAAGACATGGTCAAACTTTGACCCAAAATACGCAAAACAACAAAAAAATACTTCCAAGACCAGCGCCGCTCTTCCACTCTTCTCCTCTTAAACCACCGCCGCTCCTCTCCTGTTCCAATCTAAATGCAGCGTCGCTCCTCTCCTCTTCCATTTCAAAACCACTGCCCCTCCTCTCCTGTTCCAGTCCAAAACCAGCGTCGCTCCTCTCCCATTCTAATCCAAAACCAGCGCTCCTCCTCTCCTCTTCCATTCAAAACCCACCACCGGTGAGTGAATGTGCTGTGGAGAAGTAGACCGATGGAGGAGTACAACCAATACGTGAGGATCGCAGATGGCGACCCTGTGAAGCTAGCTCGGATGTTGGAGATACAGTCTTGGTTTGACAACAAGGACCAACTAGCGGCGACGGCGACATCCATGGCCAAATATCTGCAATAGAGCGAAAAGGCGGTGATACTCCACGGAGGAGTCACACGGAGTACATAGAGCTGCTCCTCCGGGCCATGGAGCAAACAGATTCACCGAATCCGATCGTGAGGGAGCGGTGGTGGGAGTATCGATCCGGATGGAGCATCCACCAGAGATTGAAGGATCGAGCATCTACAGGTGCCGTTTGTGAGGGTGTCCTGCCAGAGCGAGCCGGTGGAGTCTTCGTCGACCGAACCCAACCGCAAGAGGAGAAAAGTAGTTGGCCCGACGACGCTTCCCGCCATCGCCTCCCTCGCTGTTCACATCGTCTCACAGGGCGGTTGTCTGCCGCCGAGGAATAGGAGGGGCTGCCCTCTGCACCCAATAGTCGGGCAGGTTGTGAATTGTCGGGAGGAGCTTAGGGTTGTCGATTTGCAGGTTGTGAATTGTGTTTTGTGTTGTGTATTTTGAGAGTACTTTCAGACATGAATGTCTTTTGAATTTCATATTTGCAGTATTGAGCATATGAAGTATTTTATGAATTCTAGAGATCTATTTTTAGCACTTAAAAAATGTAGTTTCATAAGAGTATAAAAGTGCAGACAATGTGATTCTCAGAGAAGAAAGCGCAAGTTTCAGTTTCAGATAAGAAATCGCAAGTTCAGTTTCGAGATAAGAAACTGCAACTTTCAGAGGCAGAGCATTTATATTAACATGGCCTTTTCAAACAGGGTTAACATCATGTCGGAAGTTTTATTCATGGTCGAAAATGGAACTACCAGCCAGTTAAAATCATGCTGATCAACATTCATGCATAGCACATCTTCATATGCTGCACAGTCAAAATGCCCACACAATGTCGAGTGTGCGAAACACATAGAAAACGAGGGACGAAGTTTTGGGAAGTGTTGGACGTGGTTTTGGGCTGCCCCGTCTAGGCTTTCATTTTTAACATGCACAGCCCACGACCTCGGATGGGAGGTCCATAGGCCTGTTTGTATTTTCTTAGGGCCGTCATGTATCGACCGGCCTATGGACCTCCCATCCGAGGTTTTATTTTGGTAGCCCAATTTATGTATTTTTTGAAGAAAACGCAGAGGTCTGTTCTATTTTTCTATATAAGAATAGGAACGCCAGTCCGACTTATGTTTCCTTCTAACTATATTATATATATTTAAATTATTTTATATGTTATTATATATTATTTTTATTGTCATCATATATTTAACAGATACTTACATATGTAAGAAAACAATATCCCACATCTTATTAACTTATAAAAATAATTTCTTAACAAATAAAATCCTGAATTGTTTTGGCACGAAAATCCTAGTGATTGTGTACAAAAGCTTGGTAAGATTTAAGGACGAATGTAATAATATCACTTATTATTTGAATATATTTATAACAAAATGCTCAGCCCCTTTTTATTTTTTGATAACATTGCTGGCCCAACCGAACATTATAATTAGAATCAGCCCAGCAAAATCGTGTATTTCGAGAAAGTGGAAATGGCCTGTAATTTTTTAGGAAATAAAATAAATGGGCCACATGGACGCTACATTATTTGTTCACCCAGCCCAGCTAATGGTTGTAATTCAAAAAAAGAACAAATTGACTGTAAATTCTACCGCGCAAAAAAAAGACTGTAAATTCTGAAAAAATGGGTTGAATACGTGCCACATTTTTGGAGGCTGAAATGTGGGCCAATAGGTCGAAGCCAACGCAAGTCGTTGTCAATTTAGTCAACAAATGATTCTGACATGTTAGCCGTTGGATTTACATCCAACGACCGGCATCCATCTTCAATCTCTCGTCTTCTTTCTCAAGCGCCGCCGGGACCACCTCCCGCCACCTGCTGCTAGCAGCTCTGCTTAGCACGCTTCGCTATGAAGCGCTACTCCACCGTTGGCCAGGCCATCCCTCCACCCCTCCACACCTCCTGTTCTTCTCCACCGACTGCCGAACCATACCGCACTAGAACCAATTAACCCTCGTACACCTCTCCGTCTGCAACTCTACTCCCGCGTCTTCCCATCTCCGGCTCGTTGCTGTCCGGGGCCTCGCCGTCGTCCACCACCTTGGATGCGCTCGGCGAGGCGTGGTTAACGTGGTCAACGAACGGCACCATCGGAAGTAGACTGTGCGTGGAGAGGCTGACAGCTGGGTCCACGGCCGCACACAAGGAAATGCCTCCTTATTACACGCAAAATAATGATTCCTCCACCTGACATCCGAGACCCACCGGAAGGGCCTCTCAGATTTCACGAAAATAATGTGCCCTCACGACATGTCGGACCCACCAGCTATCTTCGCACGCAAGGAAGTGCCTCCTTATTACGCACAAAAATGAATATTCCCCGCCACCGGAACCCAGCATAGTGGGAGGCTGACTTGTGGGCCTACCAAGTTGACGGGACGGAGGGCTTTGTCAACTTAGTCAATATGAACGATTCTAGCTCCGTTATCAGACGATGTTCATCCAACGGCCGTAGTGCTTCTTCAACCTCTGGTCTTCTTGCTCCGGCCGCCCAAACCAGCGGCCGTGCCGCTGCGTGCTCCGCCGCCTCCGTGGCCGGCTGTGATGCCGCAGAGGCCTCACCGCCCCCTACTACTCCCACCGCTGGCCAGGCCATCCCTCTACTCACCCACACCCCCTGTTATTCTGCGGCGTCAGCAGCCTCACATCACAACCGAACCAGTGAACCCTCGTACTCCTCTTCGTGTGGACATCCACTGTTGCGTCTTCCCCGGCTCCGAGTCGTCCCCTTCCTAGTCCTCGCCGTCATCCACCGCCGTGGTGCTCTCGGCGCAGCGTGGTCAACGTGGTCAAGGAACGACTTCCATCGGACGTGGACTGTGCGTGGAGAGGTCGATACTGGGTCCATACCGCAGCAAGGAAGTGCCTCCTTATTACGCCGCAAAATAATGATTCCTCCACACGACAATGGGACCCACCGGACGGGCCACCGTATTTCACAAAAAAATGTTTCCCCTGACTGCTGGAACCCACCAGCTACATCTTCGCACGCAAGGAAGTGCGTCCGGG
The DNA here is from genome assembly GCA_021605145.1 of Aegilops bicornis. Lineage (NCBI taxonomy): Eukaryota > Viridiplantae > Streptophyta > Magnoliopsida > Poales > Poaceae > Aegilops > Aegilops bicornis. The sequence continues at coordinate 495,343,346 of CM038672.1, read as the reverse complement.
CAAAAAAACCGATTCGCCCCCTGACTGATGGGACCCACCAGCTACATCTTCGCACGCAAGGAAGTGCGTCCGAAAAAAAAACGATTCACCCCCCTGACTGCTGGGACCCACCAGCTACATCTTCGCACGCAAGGAAGTGCCTGACCGTCTTTTCATAAGCTTAGCATTTTCATAAGCTTCAGTTCTCCACTCATCCAGAGAACTCATATTAAACAACCTCTTTTCTACAGCAAGTTTGAAATCATAATTAATTCTTCAATTTTCCAATAGGCATTATTCTCTAACTCAAGAGATAAATGAAATGATTTTTCATAAACCATTTTACAAGGGGACATTCCCATAGGATTTGTAGAAGCTCAATATGCCCAAAGTGCATCATCTAGTTTCTTAGACCAATTCTTTCTAGAATTATTAATAGTCTTTTGCAAGATTAATTTGATTACACTATTGGTTAATTCAACTTTCCCACTAGACTGAGCATGGTAAGGTGATGCTACTCTACGGATTACATCATATTTAGTTAGAAATTTTCTGAAAGCACCATGAATAAAATGTGGACTGCTATCCGTCATTAAATATCTAGGGACTCCAAACCTTAGAAAGACAACATCTTTGAGAATTTTAATAGAAGTTTTATGATCAATACTTTTAGTTAGAATAGCTTCTACACACTTAGTGACATAATCAACAGCAACTAAAATATGAGTGTTACCATGCGAAGAAGGAAAAGGTCCCATATAATCAAGTTACTTATTTGTTTTTGTGCCCCTAGTTCCTTAGTTGTACTCAGTTTTGCCCACGCTCTAAACTTTTGCTCACTTTTCCCCACCCTCTTGTCTGAAAACCTCACAAATGCTCAAATTGGACGTTGGCATCGGGTCAATGGTTTGACCATTCACTTCTAAAGAGTGGGAATGCATCGTACCATTTCACTTATTGGAGTGGGGCCGCATAGGATAGATGGGTCGTGATTGTGTGGCTCTGTCCTTTGGGCCGTGGTTTAGCCTACTCATCTTGCGCTAGATGCGCGGCATGATCCAGTGTGCTATGCATGCGCGCATCTTTGACCTTGCCCTGCATGCATGCGCGCCGCCATGATTCAGTGCTGCTAGCCAAGCTGCCGCCACAAAGAGTTGTTGGCCATGCCGCCGCCACAGAGAGTTGTTGGCCAGGCCGCCGCCGCCACAGAGAGCTGTTGGTTGCTCAATTCAGCTATGTGGCATTAATTTAGGGGAGTTGCTGGCCACGCATACGGAGACTGGCCAAAGCACCTCGTTTCAATGCGCCGCCTTGTTTCAGAAATAAAGCAAGGGATCGATGAGCCGCCTCGTTTTAGTGTGAAATAAAGCCAAGGGCATACAGACGGACACGCCTCTTTCAGTGTAGCAACATGGCTTTTTACCCCCCCCCCCCCCCCCGTCTACCTCCTCTACACACACTTCCATCTGCGCTGCCCCTCTTCTCTTCTTCACCAAAAGACAAAGCAAGATCCAATCTAAGATACAGTACAACGGACCCACCTTCCGCATGCCACCCACCATGGCGGAGCCGCGGTACCCCGTTAGCGTCATGGTGGAGACCACACTTCGCGTGTGGGCGATCACGAGGTGGAGGGGTGTTAGGGAGTTGGCCGAGCGATTCCTCCGTGCTGACTTTGCACACCTCCCAGCGGGCTCGCCGATCATGTTCCGCCTCGAGGATATCGTCCCAATGCCAGCTCGCCGCCGACTGCCCTGGTTGCCTAGTTCAGCAATCGCTTCGACGCCTACTACCTCCTCGGCAAGGTGTTTTGGTGTGGCGGCGAGTTCATCGCATTCACGACCTACAATATCTTCACCGACGTCGAGAGCATCTACCCCACCCTCAATCGCATGCAAAGTCTCCCCTACTATCTTGGCGAGGAGGAGCCCGCGGAGTGAAGATGGCGGTGAAGGCCAGGTGAAGATGGTGAAGACACAGAGGTTCATGTTTGTTACCCTAGCTAGCGTGTTAGGGCTTTTATTATCCCTTATCTATATGTTGTGTCGTGTTCGTGTGTACCGTGAACTTTAATCTATGTTGTGTTATATGTAAGGGCTTTTATTTATCTATGTTATGAATGTTATATTAATATTGTGTTATATTTGTATTTTATTTGTCCCAAGTTTTGTCACTTTTGCCCTCCGACGAAGCGATTCCGCCGGGGGATACTTCCCTCTGGGAGGGGGAAATCGAAACCATGATCGTGTTCGTGTGTACCGTGAACTTTAATCTATGCCGTGTTATATGTAAGGGCTTTTATTTATCTATGTTATTAATGTTATATTAATATTGTAATATATTTGTATTTTATTTGTCCCAAGTTTTGTCACTTTTGCCCTCCGGCGGAGCGACTCCGCCAGGGGATACTTCCCTCTAGGAGGGGGAAATCGTAACCATCGACATCACCAACATTCCTCTCATCATGGGAGGACCAATATTCACTAGCACCATCTCATGTCAAACCCTTGTTCATCTCTTGTATTCAATCTTTGCATCAAAACCTCAGATTGGTACCTGTGGGTTGCTACTAGTGTTGATTACATCTTGTAGTTGATGCTAGTTGGTTTATTTGGTAGAAGATTAAATGTGCAAATCCTTAAGCATATTCAATACCCCTCTGATCTTGAACATGAATATGATTTGTGAGTAGTTACTTTTGTTCTTGAGGACATGGGAGAGGTCTTGTTATAAGTAATCATGTGAATTTGGCATTCGTTCGATATTTCGGTGATATGTATGTTGTCCTTCCTTTAGTGGTGTCATGTGAATGTCGACTGCATGACACTTCATCATATTTGGGCATAAGGGAAGGCATTGTGGAGTAATAAGTAGATGATGGGTTGCTAGAGTGACGGAAGCTTAAACCATAGTTTATGCCTTGTTCTGTAAGGGGCTGATTTGGATCCATATGTTTCATGCTATGGTTAGATTTATCTTAATTCTTCTTTCGTAGTTGTGGATGCTTGCGAGGAGGGGCAATCATAAGAGGGTTGCTTGTTCAAGTAAGAATGACACCCTAGCACCGGTCCGCCCACATATCAAATTATCAAAGTAGCAAACATGAATCAACTAAACATGATGAAAGTGACTAGACGATAATTCCCATTTGTCCTCGAGAACGCTTTGCTTTATATAAGAGAACTTCCCAGCTTGTCCTTTGATATAAAAATGATTGGGCCACCTTGCTGCACTTTTGATACTATTGCTACTTGTTACGAATTACCTTGCTACAAACCTATCCGTTACCGCTAGTGTCGGTGTCAAAACCGGCGGATCTCGGGTAGGGGGTCCCGAACTGTGCATCTAGGCGGATGGTAACAGGAGACAAGGGACACGATGTTTTTACCCAGGTTCGGGACCTCTCGATGGAGGTAAAACCCTACTCCTGCTTGATTAATATTGATGATATGGGTAGTACAAGAGTAGATCTACCACGAGATCAAAGAGGCTAAACCCTAGAAGCTAGCCTATGGTATGATTGTTGTTCGTCCTACGGACTAAAACCCTCCGGTTTATAGACACCGGATAGGGTTAGGGTTACACAGTCGGTTACAATGGTAGGAGATCTACATATCCGTATCGCCAAGCTTGCCTTCCACGCCAAGGAAAGTCCCATCCGGACACGGGACGAAGTCTTCAATCTTGTATCTTCATAGTCCAGGAGTCCGGCCAACGGTGATAGTTCGGCTATCCGTACACCCCCTAATCCAGGACTCCCTCAGTAGCCCCCGAACCAGGCTTCAATGGTGATGAGTCCGGCGCATAGATTGTCTTTGGCATTGCGAGGCGGCTTCTTCTCCAAATTCCATATACTTGTCGAATAGTGTCCGCTTCGATAAATTTTGCTCCTTGGCTTCCACGCCCAATAATGGCCATCTTCCACGTGTTTGAATGAATGCGAAAAGCCAGGTATTTTACACTTATCCCCTAGCTACGCAAATGAGCCGCCTATAAAAGGGACGAGGATCTAGATCTGAGTCACACCATCCCTCCATGAAGCTTTCATCGAGCGCCTCGACAAAATCCATTCCATCATGGACCGACGCGGCTCCTCCTCTCGCGCTCCCAGCCCTCACTGAAATTGGGAGAGATGCTCAGTCTCAAGATAGCGAGCTAGTGACACTCCAAACCAAGGGATTTCTTCCCCAGCCTTCATGGTTCCGGTTCGAGCTGGACTCGCCACCTATAAGGGCGGAAAGCAAGTGGAGAGTGTCCCGATCCTCCAAAGGAGAGCGGGTATGCTTTATCTCTTATCTAGTAAGAGGACTCGGATTTCCAATTCATCCGTTTCTCCGGGGGCTCTTGGAGTTCTACGGCCTCCAGTTGCACCACCTTAGGCCCGCCTCCATTTTGCACATCGCGGGCTTCGTGGCCCTTTGGGAACTGTTCTTGGGCGTCTAGGCTCATTTTGCGCTGTGGAAGAGATTATTCTGCCTTGTACCCCGTTCTCACGAAGGGTCAATATATCAAGTGGGCAGAGCCGAGCTATGGCACATCGCCGGGACCGGATATCTATCTGCAACCCCGAAGAAGGCGTCTGAAGACTGGCCTTCGGAATGGTTTTATATAGAAGACGTCCCGCTGTCGGATCCTGTTCGGATCGGTCTCCCGGAGTTCAACAATGCTCCTTTGAAGAAACGCTGAGTTGGCGCCCATGAGCTCCCGTGAGGGAAGGCAGCGGGGCGTCCTTTACCTGATGAGCCGAATAAGATTGTTAGCTCATTCCGGACTGACCATGATCGGTGTCATGGCCACATGTATTATGCGGGGGGTGCAACCGCTCCAGTATAGGGGCCACCCCATGTGGGATTTCAACGGGGAGGACGATGCCACCCGTCATGGCCGTAAGGGTCCAGGATCGGTCATGGATCTGGTGAAGACCTTGTCCGCGCTGTACAAGGGAGAAGAGGAAGATTTTCTCCGCGTCAGTCCATTGAACGGATTTTCTATGAACAATCCTCGAAGCTGGGTAAGCGGACATTTCTTTTTTTGCACATCCGGTCCGTATTCCCATGGTTAGGTATCTCATTTTGTGATTTTGACGCAGAGGCTGCGCGGACCATAAAAGACATAAACAGCCCGCCTCCACAACCCGAGGATCCGGAACGGCTCCTCGATCCGGCCTCCCAAGAGGATCCGGACATATTGGTGGAGCTGATTGATGGGGTATTTCACCAACTGAGCATCGATAATGCCTTGGTTGCCATTACGGCCGATTACCCCGGAATATTTCCAGCCTCACAGGTAACTGAGAACGAGGTCCCAATACTCTAATAATGACCCATCCGTGCTTATTTTTTATCACCGTATACCAATGGTGCTTCGCAGGGGGTGCCTTCGAGGCAGGAGGCCGAGCCCGCGGCGGCTAGCCAACAAGGGGCAGCACGGCCTTGTGCTAAAAAAGAAGTGTGGTCCGGATCAAAATGCCGCCGCAGAACGGTATGGCGCGTGACCATATTCCTGTGGATTGATTCACGGAAGGCGTATTAACGCTGGTGCTCTTTTCAGGAAAAAGAGCGCCACGGACCGTGTCCGGAGAGGTTATAATCGAGCCTCCGCCACCAGGGCTCCAAAGCCGGGTCCAGAAGCGGAGGCGAGCACGAGGCGTGCGTCGGATGCTCCTCCGACAGAGGATGCCGACAGATTGTCCGCCACCAACTCCGAGGTGGAGAGTGACATGAATCACAGGCGCCGCCAGACAGTTCTTCGTGACGCATGTTTCTCCCAAGAGGCATTGAATGCCTTCAATTCGGGAGATGCGCACCTCCAAGCCGCTCAAGATGGTCTAGCCAGAGCCACGGAGCAGTATGTAAAGGACATACGGTGAGGAAATTTGACGGTTATATATGCCAAGAGGCCCGAGACTTAAAATAGTTAGAATAACTGATTTAAGGATCATTTGTTATGCAGGATCTTACAAAAAGAATACCCGACTGTCGGGAGCTTGAAGAATGCAAGGCCCAACTTGAGGTCGCACTAGCTGCTACAGGGGGAGCCACAGAGACCCCCTCTGGTAATATATGCTTCAAAAGATAAGTAGTTTGTGAAGTGCGGCGTGTGTGTAAATCTGACAATAATATTGTGATGGCGCGGACTAGATCCGGAGAAGCAACAACTCTTGTGCGGTTGAAGGCGGCGAGAATGTGCTTACAAGGGTGAGGCAAGAGAAAAATAATCTCCAAGATGCCAACACCCACTGGGTGAGGAACTAAAGGATGTTCATGCCCGGTATGCGACTCCGTGAAGGAGAATCGGCGACTTCGTCGCGGCATTTATAGTAAGTGCTTGAGAGAACTTTGAAAAGAGTTCGGCGAGGAAGTCAATTAACAGAGTTATGTACGTAGGTATGCTCACGGGTCGTCTGCAGAGGAAATGCAGTTCTCACGGGTGACCTTCTTCTCGAGCTATTGCAACCGCATCTAACGAGCGAGTTCGGTAGGTGATGAAAGGCGTTGCCCAGGCCTTGTGGTCATCTATCTCCCTGCTCGAAGGCCTTGGAGAGCTTGCAGAGAAGCTTCAGGGAGCACGGCGGCACTTCCGACTATGGAAGATATCGGCCTGTCGTCAAGGTGCTGAGGAGGCACAGGCCATGGTGAAGACGCGGTACACGGCGGACCCAAACTACATGGCCGAGGTCGGAACTGGGGCCCGACGGAAGGAGATCCTGTGTGAGCTTCTTTATGCGGCCAAGTAGAGTTGGCATAAAGTATTCCCAAGCAGGATCTGTAAACTAGACATCCTATTAGATGTCATTGAAGAGGAATACAATCAGTCAATTTGACTATGTAATTTAAAATGACATGTAAAATGCCTTCTAGCCGGATTGTAGATCGTTTGTCGTAGCGGACCTTTTCGCTTCAACCTCTGGACCCAATAGTCCGGAGTGTGTCCGAATACCCTCGCGGTTATGTAAAACCGGGGCATGCGTGGAGAACAGGCGTAGGGGTCATGAGTGCTTTATCAGACAAGTGCCCAACTAGTTATGTTATATTACATGGTTAGTAAGAAACATCTTCCAGGGAGAATAGTTCCGTTAGGGGTTCCTTTCCACAGGAGGCATGCCCTAAAGTGCATGTCCAGATGCGAAAAAAGCATAAAAAGCATCTGGGGCAGATAAATGAAAAATAAAAATCGTCTTTTAGTTCACCGACCGAATATTCCCTTAAGAACGCTTAGCTTCGGCTTCACCCGGTCCGAGGTACACGTCCGGTGACCCGACGGTAATAATCGCAGAGGTGCTCCCTTTACCACCTAGTTGAACAATCGGGAACGTAGGGGTAAGCACAGAGCCAGCAACCCAGCTTGGCCAAAACTTAAGTCATATCGATGCATATAATGGTGAATAAAAGGTACATGCGGAAGTGTGACACATGTGTTGGGCATAAAGCCCGTATAAATAAGCTTCATTAAAGAAGCCCCGAGGATAATGAGCGGATAGCGCGTCAAGTGTCTTGAACAATGTAAACGAGCCTTTAATGGCCCGGAAAAAGGAGGGAGAAGGAGAGAAATAAAAGACAGCTTAAAGTATAAAATATAGACGGAGGAAGGAGACGAACTCAGAATCCGGCGCTAGGCGTAGAATCTTCGGAGACGGGCTGCGTTCCATGGGTTTGGCTCGAGTCGGTTATCCGATGCGTTTCGCAGACGGTACGCTCCGCCGGTCAGGACTTGGTCGATGATGAAGGGACCCTCCCATTTGGGCTTGAGTTTGTCCTTTTTCTTGTCCGGCAGGCGTAGAACTAGTTCGCCAACATTGTAAGCTTTGGCCCGTGCTTCCCTGCTTTGATATCTTCGAGCCTGCTGTTGATAGAATGCGGAACGAGCTTTTGCCACGTCGCGCTCCTCCTCCAAGGCGTCCAAGCTGTCCTACCGATCGAGCTCGGCTTCTCTTTCTTCGTACATGTGCATGTGAGGTGAGTCATGAATTATGTCGCAGGGCAAAACTGCCTCTGCGCCGTATACCATAAAAAAATGGTGTGAATCCGGTAGTGCGATTCGGCGTGGTTCGCAGCCCCCAGAGTACGGAGTCGAGCTCCTCAACCCAAAGGCGTGTTAGATTCCTTGAGGGACCGCACTAGTCCGGGTTTAATGCCGCTCATGATTAGACCGTTTGCTCGCTTCGACTTGACCGTTAGTTTGGGGGTGATAGACTGAGCGTAGTCGAGCTTGATGCCCATGTTTTTGCACCATAGTTTGACCTCGTCGGCGGGAAGTTCGTGGTCGTTATCGGTGATGATGCTATGGGGACGCCGTAACGGTGTACTACCCACGATATAAAGTCTATCACGGTCCGGATTCGGCCGTCTTCTGTGCTTGGCCTCTATCCATTTGGTGAATTAATCCACCATGACCAATAGGTATTTTTGCTTGTGGGTTCCTCCTTTAAGGGGTCCAACCATGTCAAGCCCCTGCATCATGAAGGGCCAGGTGATGGGTATAGTTTTGAGGGTGGTGGGTGGCATGTGGCTTTGATTAGCAAAGAGCTGGCAACCGACGCATCGTTGGACTAAGTCCTGAGCATCTGCCCGGGCCGTTGGCCAATAAAATCCTATACGGAAGGCCTTGCCTACAAGGGCCCGAGCTGCGGCATGGTGCCCACCGAGTCCGGCATGAATTTCAGCCAGGAGATTCCGCCCTTCCTCTTCGGAGATACACCTTTGAAGGACTCCGGTTGTGCTTTTCTTATAAAGCTCTCCTCATGGACCTTATAGGCTTTTAGACCGCCGCACTATGTGGGCCTCGTTTTAGTCCTCGGGAAGTTCCTGCCTAGTTAGGTAGGCTAGGAATGGTTACATCCCGCAGGCAATGACTACCATTATTGCGTGGGGTGACGGTGTTATTTCGTTGGTGGAACCACCAACTATGTCGAATGTTTGGTGTGGGGCGGTGTGGTTGGGTCCGGGTTGTTATTTCCGGACTCTCCCTCCCATAATCTGGATGGCTTGAAGAGCCTCTCTAGGAAGATGTTGGGGGGGCGGCATCGCGCTTTAGCCAATGCGTGCTAACACGTCCATTGCCTGGTTGTTATCCGGGCTATATGGTGAAATTCGAGCCCCTCAAACCGAAATGACATTTTTAGGACGGCATTGCGATAAGCTGCCATTTTCGGATCCTTGGCATCAAAGTCCCCATTTATTTGGGATATCGCGAGGTTCGAATCCCCGCGCACGTCTAGGCGTTGAATGCCCATGGAGACTGCCATCCGGAGACCATGTAGAAGGGCCTCGTATTTGGCTGCGTTGTTGGAGTCTGTGTACATTATTTGAAGTACGTATTGGACTGTATCTCCGGCTGGGGACGTCAGAACGACGCCTTGACCCAGTGACCAACATTTTGGAGCCGTCGAAGTGCATGATCCAGTTGGAATATGCGTCGTACTCTTTAGGGAGTTCGGCTTTAGTCCATTCGGCGACGAAGTCAGCCAAAACTTGCGACTTAATAGCTCGCCGTGGCTTGTAGGTTATGTCGAACGGGAGGAGCTCAATGGCCCATTTAGCGATCTGGCCCGTTGCGTCGCGGTTGTTTATAATGTCATTAAGAGGTACTTCGGAGGCTACTGTTATCGAACACTCTTGAAAGTAGTGTCGCAGCTTCCGGGATGCCATGAACACCGCGTATGCTATCTTTTGATAATGCGGGTACCGTGACTTGCATGGAGTTAGGATAGTGGACATGTAGTAAACTGGTTTTTGGAGAGGGAACTTGTGTCCTTCCGTTTCTCGTTCGACAACGAGCACCGCGCTTACAACTTGATGGGTTGCTGCGATGTATAATAGCATTGGTTCGCCCATGTTGGGCGCGGCCAGGACCGGTTTTGTTGCCAATATGGCTTTGATTTCTTTGAGCCGGTTGTGGCAAGAACCGTCCACTCGAAGTGTTCGGTCTTGGCCGGAGGAGGCGATAAAGGGTAATGCCTTTTCTCCTAAGCGGGAGAAAAAGCGGCTTAGAGCATACGCATCGATCAATTTTGTATTTGTTTGAGGTCTTTGGGGATATCCAATTGTGACAGAGCTCGGATCTTGGCTGGGTTTGCTTCAATTCCTATACCGGATACAATGAAGCCCAAGAGCTTTCCGGCTGGTACGCCGAAAACGCATTTTTTCCAGGTTGAGCTTGATGTCATATGTTCGGAGATTATCGAATGTGAGCCTCAAGTCGTCGACTAGGGTTTCGACATGCTTGGATTTTACGACCACATCTCTACGTATGCCTCCACTGTTTTGCCGATCTGGTTTGCCAGACATGTCTGAATCATCTTGCTACCGATATGTTCTCTGGCGTTTTTGAGCCCAAAGGGCATTGTGTTGAAGCAGAATGGGTCGTATGGAGTGATGAATGCCGTTGCGGCTTGGTTTGGCTCTGTCATCTTAATTTGGTGGTAGCCGGAGTATGCGTCGAGGAAACACAATGAATTGTGTCCTGCGGTAGCGTCGATAATTTGATCGATGCGGGGGAGGGGGAAGGGATCCTTTGGGCAAGCCTTGTTAAGGTCCTTAAAATCGACACATAGGCGCGAGATTTGTCCTTCTTTGGTACCATTACCGGGTTTGCTAGCCAGTCCGGATGTTTAATATCTACGATGAATCCGGCCTCCAATAGTTTGGCTAGCTCCTCTCCCATGGCCTGTCTCTTGGGTTCGAGAAACGCCGAAGAGCTTGTTTGGTAGCTTGAATCCTTTTAGAATATTTAGGCTATGCTCGGCCACCGGCGTGGGATTCTGGCATGTCTGAAGGGTGCCAGCAAAATGTCCCAATTTTCTCGTAGGAATTCTCGTGTCTGGCGTCCACATCAGGGTTTAATTGTGCCCCGATGGAGGCCGTTTTGTAGGGTCCGTTGGATGGACTTGGAATTTGACTATTTAAATCGCCGGTTTAAAGAGGTGGACTTGGATCTCTTATCGAGTATCACATCGTCCCCTGTTCACCGTGAGCGCAAAGATGTTGAGTTCCTCTGCCGCTAGGGCTTGGATAGTGCCTCAAGGGCAAGTGCGGCATTTTATTTTCGACGCGGAGCGCTATGTCCGGGTCACTAGCGAGAGTGATAATTCCGTTGGGTCCGGGCATTTTGAGCTTCATGTACCCGTAATGGGGTATAGCTTGAAAAATTGTGAATGCCTCTTGCCCTAATAGAGTGTGGTATCCGTTGCTTAACGGGGCCACTTGGAATGTGACCTCCTTGGACCTATAATTGTCCGGCGTGCCGAACACCACATCCAGTGTGATCTTTCCCAGACAAAGATGCTTCCCGATCGGGATTATTCCTCTAAAGGTTGTGCTGCTTTGCTCAATGCGGCTCCAGTCTATTTCCATTTTTCGAAGGGTTTCCTCGTAGATGAGGTTTAATCCGCTGCCGCCGTTCATGAGTACCTTGGTAAGGTGAAATCCTCCACTATTGGACTGAGGACCAATGTGGCTGGTGCTCGGGCTGTTCGGAATTTAGGTTCGTCACTGGCGTTAAAGGTAATAGTCGTGTCACTCCATGGATTTATTGTTGCTGTCTGGTAAACTTCGGCAAGGCTGCGGAGTGTTAGTTTCCGCATATTATTTAATGCGAAAGTCTCGAAGACTGTTAATACCGTACTGGTATTCTTTGAAATTTGGTGCTCTGGAGCTAAGAGCTCTTCGCCACTTTTGGCCACTAGTAGTATCCAACATGCTCTAAGGCTATGAGTTGGAGTGGCGCCCTCTGTGGTATGAATTTTGCAGGGTCCATTGAGCCATCCCTCCAGTACGGTTCCATGCCCTTTGGGGGTTTTTTGCTTTTTGGTATGTAACCCAGGTGCTTGGTGATGATGCACCCTTTTATTTCAGACTAGGGTCGTGTTCGGGGCCGGATTGTCCCAAAATTTGATTTCGGTTTTCAGCGCTCTCCATCGCAAGAAGATTTTCGTACTATGGACGCCAAGTCAAATAAGCGTGTAATTTCACAACGACTTATGGCGTTTAGGATTCCCTTGTCCATGCAATTATTGCGGAAGAATGAGATTGCGTCCTCCTCGCGGCAATCCTTTATCCCATCCATAACCGGGAGGAATCGCCCAAGAATGATGTCTTTGTTTCACCGGCTCTTGCCGGGTTTGGGATAGATCGCTTATGTTTGGGTGGGCGGGTGGAATTAAATTACGAACCCCGTCCGATCTAAGATTCAGGGGCCAAGAAGTTTCCGAACTTGGAAGCTTGGGTTCTTGGAGGTTGTCCAATGAATCTAGCCCGCTGCCTGACTTTAAGTTCAGGGCTTGAGTGGTGTCCTCTCCTCCACGGGAATCCGACATGGAGGGGTCAGGAATCCGGACACAGCTAGTCCTTAAGGTAGGAGAAGAGTCGTCGTATTGTTCCTCTACCACAGCAATGTGGTGGGTAGCCTGGGGAGAGTTGATCTCTCTCAGATCGGTTTTAGGCCCAATCTGATCGTAGTCTGTAGCGACTCCCAGGGTGGCGATGCGATCCAAGAGCTCGTTCAAGGAAGAGAGCTCCATCGGATCTAACTGCTCGGCGAGTTCCGAGTTAACGTGAAGATTGCTTTCGATGACCCAAGAAGTCATCGTCGGTGCGGCGGGCCGAACAGGCGGTCATAAGAAAACCGCCTAGCCGGAGAGTTTGGCCGGTGGCCAAAACTCCTTTAGCAACGGTGCCGTCTTTAAAGACGGGATGAGGCATCCTTCCTGACAATGACGACAGAGGAACTCTCAATGAAAGCACCAATGTCGGTGTCAAAACCGGCGGATCTCGGGTAGGGGGTCCCGAACTGCGTCTAGGCGGATGGTAACGGTGACAAGGGACACGATGTTTTTACCCAGTTCGGGCCCTCTCGATGGAGGTAAAACCCTATTCCTGCTTGATTAATATTGATGATATGGGTAGTACAAGAGTAGATCTACCACGAGATCAAGGAGGCTAAACCCTAGAAGCTAGCCCATGGTATGATTGTTGTTCGTCCTACGGACTAAAACCCTCCGGTTTATATAGACACCGGATATGTTATGTTTACTCTTTTTTGTTTACTATTGGTAGGAGATCTACATATCTGTATCGCCAAGCTTGCCTTCCACGCCAAGGAAAGTCCCATCCGGACACGGGACGAAGTCTTCAATCTTGTATCTTCATAGTCCAGGAGTTCGGCCAACGGTGATAGTTCGGCTATCCGGACACCCCCTAATCCAGGACTCCCTCAGCTAGTTTCAGTACTTGCAGAGAATACCTTGTTGAAAACTGCTTATCATTTCCTTCTGCTCCTCGTTGGGTTCGACACTCTTACTTGTCGAAAGGACTACGATTGATCCCCTATACTTGTGGGTCATCACTCGCCAGCAGTTAACGGTCAAGCCATTGACCCGACGACAAATGTCCAGTTTGAGCATTGTGAGAGTTTCAGACAAGAGCGTGGGAAAAAGTGGGGAAAGGTTTAGAGCATGGGCAAAACTAAGCACAACTAAGGAACCAGGGGCACTATCATAGAAAACCCTATAATAAAACCCCCAAACATCAAATGGTTCAATAACAAATGAATAATTTCATAGGAATTTCCTGACATCTACCAATATTTTCAACTCTTTGAGAATCATCACAAGAAGACAAAAAGTTTATGAGCATCTTTGAAAAGAGTAGGCCAATAAAACCATATTCTAATACCTTGTGTGCAGTTCTGTCTCTAACATGGTGTCCTCCATGTGGACTGGTGTGACACTTTCTCAAGATATGTTTTTGTTCATGCTCAAGTGTACAACATATAGTAATATTATCTGTAAGTGTATCTAGTGCCCTATTTGTTGTTTTGAAGTACTGACGACAAATGGGTTAAGGGACTAATGTATTTGTGAGTGTATAAAGGAGAAAAGTCCCTGAATATTTTGGTTTAACCAAGAAAGACGACCCCTAAAAATGTATGTGTACATTAAAGAAATTGGTGTGTGTCCTTTGAAGAGTTTGAAGTGAAGAATTTTAAGCTTGAAGACTTTGTTTTCGTAGTTTCTTTCATCTTTGTTTGCGTTAATAGGGAACACCGTGCTGTTAAAGGGGGCGTAGGTGATAGACAGGCATACTTTCAAAGTGATGCTCAAAACCCAAAGCTAACTATTTGTTCAAGTGAAGACTTTGGAAATCTCTTGCAATGCAGTTGAGTTCCTCAGCGACAGAGACGAAGTTCTTCTGGTCGGTGACAAAATTGGTCCCATTGAAGAGTCAGGAGTTCGCTAGTGCGACTCTCCTACCGTGAGGAAATTGAGAGTTCAAATTTTTGACCATTGTTGCGCGAGTGCTAGCTGTTGAGTGGGTCCTTATCCTGACAATGGTCTTGTACGAAGGGCATTTATGTCTTATCATGTTGGGTTGCTCTGGCTATAAATATCCACTCCCACAACTATTTGTTGGCTGGCTGCTCTGAGTGATTGATTAACAAATGTCATCTAGAGCAACCCATCCTCCGATGAACTTGAGAGAATCCTGGGAGAGGAAAAACCCATACACCCAAAGCCAAAGTGATTGAGCATCAGTGAAGAGATTATCCTGTGTGATATGACGCTTGTTACCTTTGAAGATTGTGATCTTCCACGCGGTTAAGTGTCATGTTCTGAGCACCCAAGAAGAAATTGTGGTGTGCCGGTGAACGAGTCTGTGAAGGTTTTCGAAGTCTACCTTGAAGACTTGTCATGAGTGATTGAGCGAGGTCTAAGTGACTTTAACTCAAGGGAAATAAGGTGAAGACTAGGTGTCTTCAGAGTTAAATCTCAATCGTCCCTAACCAGATGTAAAGTTGTTACGGCAACTGGAATTGATCAAACAAATTCATTGTTTTCATTAAGCAATCCGGTTCTGTTTCCACAACCCTTTAATTTTTGCATTTGTTTGTTCAAGAATTTGGCCTCCCTCTCTGAAGACTTTGACCGAAGACTTTCACAAATTTGTCAAGTCCTATTGTATTATGTATGTCTTCAGTTTAGCTGTATCTCACTCATTTATCTCTGTGCTTGCATGTTTATGTGTTCACTACTCGCCATGCTTGTTCAATTTTGTCATGATGACTTTGTGTCTACTTTGATTCGCATGCTTGTGTGTAGTGACTTCTCTATTTAGTTGTTCGCCAGCTTGTTATTCTTCATTCAACCCGTCTTTTTGAAGAATCTGTTAAAATCTCCCAATCACCCCCTCTGGTCGATATCTCGCACTTTAAATTAGTATCAAAGCAAGGTAATGTCTTGTTCTGCGTGATTTTTTTTATCCACCTAGAGTTTAGTTATGTCGACTGTAGGTATGATTAAGGTTTCCGTTGCGTGTCCAGTCTTCGACGACACCGACTATCCCTATTGGAAGAATACGATGTGCATGCATCTTGAGGCTATTTATGCTAAAGGCACGGATTTGCTTCTGCGAGAGGCACGTATTTGCTTCCGCGAGAGGCGCGTGCCTCTCGAAAACAAAAAAAAACATTTTTTCTTTCACGAGAGGCACAACCGTACCTCTCGAAAACGGGAAAAACGTGTTTTCTTTTTTTCTTCTTTCGCAAGAGGCACATATTTGTTTCAGTGAGAGGCACGGTAGTGCCTCTCGGAAACTAAAAAATTTCATCAAAACTTATAAACATGGGATCTAGTTTTTTTAAGATGTCGACGCGGGGAATCCAACCGTGAAAACGGTTTGAGATTTGGACGCGCGGTTTAAGAAATAAAAACATTTTGAATAAATGAATCTACGAGAATAGAAAAACGTGCACCACTTGCCGGAACCTGAGAAGGTAGGAGTGACCTTTGCAAAGAGTGCTCCTTAACTAGTGATTTCGCTGAAGGCGAGATATAGGGACGCCCCTCTCGTCTTGCACATCCCACATGATAAAAATTGTATGACTCTCGCGAATTGAGATTTGGCCCATAAAGCCGAAACACGCATGCCTGGAGTCGTGAGTATAGCCGGCTAAACGGGCCGGGCCAATCAGACCGGCCCACGAGCACGCCGGCACGGCCTGCACGGCCCGCCATAGGCCAGGCATGACACATGCTAAACGGGCCGTGCCCGGCATGTGGCATACCTAGGGCCGTGGCTGGGCCTAGAGGCTGGGATGCCGGCCGGCACGACACGACCTGTTTATTTATTATTATTTTCCAGAATTTTTCTTGAGGCAATAGAAATTTATATACATATAGGACCTAAATTACCCGATAAAATATAGGACCTAAATTACAGCCCAATAGGCTGAAAAACATGCGGCCTAGTGTGCTAAACATGCCATGGCCCGACCATTTAATAACCAGGCCGTGCCTTGGCCGAGGAGCGATGCACGTGGGCCGACACAAGAGCTCCTATTTGTCGCCCGCATGCGGCAAATGGTGGAGGCTTCGCTGAAGGCAGAGCAAATGGGACGGTCATTAGGGGGTAAACGAGCTCCAGACAAGTAAAAAACTAATGAAAATTTTAAGCGCGAGGGAGACATCGAACTCGCGACCTCCCTCTACTAACCGAACAAGCTGGTGAGATCCAGTGTGAAATTTGAGGCGTGATAGTATAAGTATCAAAATCCTTTGAAAAATTTCGAAAAATATACACTGAACATTTGTAATATCCATTGAACATTTATTTAATGTATGTTGAACAATTTAAATAATACACGATGAACTTTTTTTAACATAGTATGAACATTTTTAAAAAATGAATATATGCGTTGAATAATTTTCAAATATGCATTGAACGTTTAGTAAAAAATACGTTGAACAATTTCATAATATACAATGAATATTTTTTAATACATGATAAATATTTTTATAACACATTGATGAACTATTTTTGCAATATATGATGAACATTTTTCTTAATACGGTGAACATTTTTGTAATATGCGGTGAACCTTTTGTATAACTAGAGAATACCCCGTGCGTTGCTGCGGGAATCGATTGCAATATATTTCAGTGGTGTGATTGTATGAAGCTTCCATTGTTGAATTAATAATATATGACGTTAAGCTAAAAAAATAAATATTATATCATAATTGATTACTGTGTAGTTAGAAAATATTTCGAATGTAAGTGGCATAACGTAATGGAAAACTTTTTTTCATGCATTATGAGTGAACCTCTGATGAGGTGGCATGTGTGGTAAGGTGAAAAGTGTGCATAAGATCAATTAATAATGAAAATTTTGTCTCATGCATGTAGTGGTGGGCCTTTGATGAGGTGGCATGTGTGCATGCTGAGATAAATAAAATAGTGGGAATCAACTTCTTACGTATATAAGATACATAATAAAAGAGAAGAAAACAGGAAAAGAAACAGAAACAAAAAAATAGAAATGTAAAAGAAAAACCTGAAAGTAAAAAATGAACCAATACAAAAAATAAAAAACCGAAACAAAATAACTGAAAACCAGATGAAAAAGTGAAAAACTGAGAGCAAAAAACCGCAGAAGAAAAACGAAAAAAAACCCCTGAAGAAACAGCGAAGGAAACAACGAAGTCACTAGTTAAGGAGTACTCGTTGCAAAGATCACTCCCATCACTCCTAGGTTGCGACAAGTGGCGCGCTGCATGTGTGCCATTTGTTGCAACCTAAGAGTTTTCCTTTTTTTCGTAGATTCGTTTATTCAAAATGTTTTATCTCTTAAATCGTGCGTCCAAATCTCAAAAGGTTCTCACTTTTAGAATGCTTTCATCGAGATCTTCAAAACTAGATCCCATGTTGATAGGTTTGACAAACTTTTTTTCACAGAAAAAACTGGACAAAAAAACCGGACAAAAAAACTGAACCGAGAGCACTGGTTTTTCCCGAAAGAGGCACACCCGTGCCTCTCGCGAAATCACAACCGTGACTCTCGCGGAAGCAAAACCATGCCTCTCGCGAAAGAAAAAAAGAAAGAGAAAAGCGTTTTTTTCGTTTCCGAGGAGGCACGGTCGTGCCTCTTGCGAAAGCACAACCATGCCTCCCGCGGAAGCAAAACCGTGCCTCTCGTGAAAAAAAACAGAAAACGCGTTTTTTTGTTTTCGAGAGGCACGACCGTGCCTCTCGCAAAAGCACAACCGTGCCTCTCGCGAAAGCAAAATCGTGCCTCTCTCGGAAGAAAAAAACAGAAAACACGTTTTTTTCTGTTTCGGAGAGGCATGGCCGTGCTTTTCGCAAAGCACAACCGTGCCTCTCTCGGAACCAAAACCGTACCTCTCCCGGAAGAAAAAAAAACAGAAAACGTATTTTTTTCGTTTCCGAGAGGCACGGCCGTGACTCTCGCGAAAGCAAAACCGTGCCTCTCGCGAAAGTAAAACCGTGACTCTTGCGAAAGAAAAAAATGGACAATGGTAACGCCCACACGTGTGGTGGGAGCGAAACCCGACCACACCCCTATAACACAGAGACCACGCCACGTCACCGCATGCATGCATGCGAGAATCTTTTTGGATTTTCAGTTTTTAAAATGTTTTATCTCTTAAATAAAAAATCTGATTGAAGATCCGTTTAACCATTAAATTCCTCGCGACAAGATCTTCGAAACTAGATCCCATGTTGATATGTTTCGACGAATTTTTTTTGGTTAAAAGTTGACATGTCTATTGCACATGAATTGCCATGATGTTTATGCTGAAATTGCCATGATATGTTTCAACTATTTTCTTCTACATTTAAAAGTAATTTTTGACATTTATAAAAGGAGGAATTAAGAAACTAGACTTGCCATGAACTATAAACTAAAATTGTCATGATAGATGCACTTAAAATTGCCATGGTTCATAAAAATAATAATTTTCATGGTCAAAGTACTGGAGTTGCCATCATCAAAATACTAAAATTGCCATGCTCTACAAACTGAAATTGCCACATGGCAACTTTAGTTTTAATCAGTATGACAACTATAATGTAAACATCATGGAAACTTTTGGAAAAAAAAATCGCCGAAACATATCAATATGGGGTCTAGTTTTGAAGATCTCGTCGAGACAGATACGGATTTTTAATTTAATTTTTTAATTAGGAGATAAAACATTTTTAAACCGAAAACCAAAAAGATTCCTGTTGATGTCATCTGTTCACATGTGGCAAAATGAGTGGTAAAGGAGGCGTGTGGGTGATGTGCAAGATGCCACACGTATGGGCGTTAGTTTTTTTTTGAAAAAAATCCAATTTTTTCATGCAATTTTTTTTAATTTTTTTTTCTAAAAGTTAAGTAAGACCGGTGGAAAACTGAAACGTCGAAGAAAAAAAACCGTTTAAAAAGCCGAAAACGCGTGCGAAAGAATAAAATACAAAATTTGAAGGGAGCGCCCAGAACGCAGCACATGGCGGGGTTGCTGATAGCGCGCCAAGTGACGTTGGTCGTTGCGAGGCTTCCGTAGAAGCGCTCGTTAACTAATTGTTCCATGAAATCCATACGTTTTTTTTTTTTTGAGACAACCATGAAATCCATACGTGGTCTCCTGGATCGACCAGCCGGCACGGCCCAGCCCGGCTATTATACGTGCGACAGCGTGCCGTGCCGTGCCAGGCACGATTAGCATGGGCCGGGCCAGCCCGTTTGGCCAGCTCTGGTCGAGAGAGTCCCTTTGGGCTGCGCCCTTCGGAGCACGACAAATCCGCACCGTCCCTTCTCTCGGCCTCGTGCCCTCTGACGCAACGCGCTCTCGTCTTGCTCCCAGAGCCGGAGCCCACCCGAGCCGCGACCCCCGTCTCCTCCTCCCGGTACACCCATGGGGTCGTCGGAGGCCGACGACGACCAGCTCCTCAAGAGCTTCCTGGCCGAGGTCAGCGAGGCCGAGCGCGACAACGAAGTCCTCAGGTTCCTCTCGCCCCCCTCCCTCCTCCCCCCTCCCAATCCCCCATCTCCTCGAGCGGTATCATTTCCCTTCTGGCACAACGTAGCTTCAGATCCCCAGTAGCGCCATCGGTGTCGCGCAATTCGTGGCTAATCGTGCGACGCAGTAGATGTAGCCGCTGCTTGCTGCTGAATTTTGGGTCGGCGACGGGGGTCCGCCGGGGTCCGCGTGAACCCTAGGTCGAAGTCGTCCGGTTCGCTCACTTGTTCTCAGTTGTGTCCTCCACGCGCTCAAACCATGAGTCGGCTCATAGATCTCAACTTAACCTTGAATTTGATGCCCCCCTTGTGGAAATCGGTTGTTTGGGAAAATTTTCCACTTTTACTATACTACTTTGGTGGTGATGAGATACTATGATCCGTTGCTGCTTCTAAGATGCTATTTCTTTGCTTTCTTGTAGTTTAGTATGCTATGTTAGGTTGTACACAGGCTGCACGGTAATGACGTCCAGAGCCTTTCTGATATTGTGCACACCATGCCATGACCGACATATATAGAACCTCTTGCGATATATTTACTTGTACCGAGCTCATAAATTTGGATTCAAGAAGGACTGGCCTCTTGCGTTACGTTTGTGCCTTGGGCTGTGCTTTGTTTGAGCCCAATTTTGGTCAAGGTTTTGCTTGTTCATGATTTGGCCAATGTTGGGAAGAAAAATGAACCAGAATAGGCAAGGTGGCATGGTCACATGCGAAAATTTTGGCAGCCATACAAACAAAAGAAGGACCAAAGTTTTGTCCACAACCAAAATATTCGTACAGTTCCTTTTTCGACACCAACCAAAGATACCTATGTCCTCCTGTGTTAGCTTATGCTGTCCAATGGAGCCAAGCAGACATACTGTTAAGCTATCGGTTTCGAAGCCGGTTAAATATTATAACTACTTATACCTATTATAAACAATTAAACATGGTCGGTTGACTACTGACTAGGGAGGCATACTCTGCAACTTGCTATACATGTTCTGTTTTTTGGAATGACACATGATAGTTGATCAGTGAAATCCCTAGCAGTGCAAAACTGAATATTGGCCGATTCAGCTTCATTTTTAGTTGTACTTCCTCCTTTAGTCTTTTTCCTGATTTTAGATGTTATTTTAGTCTCTAGAAGCCATGTAGCTGAGCATAATAGCCGAATTTAATCATCCTATATTCTAAGCTTATTTAAAGCTCCTTCACGTCTAGATTAGTCCTTTTCTATTGGAAGAGTAAACATAAGTTATTGAGGGAGATTTATGCTGCGAGGAAACTTATAAATGTACCTTGAAATTATACAGTGACATGCAACAACAACAACAACAACAACAACAACAAAGCCTTTAGTCCCAAACAAGTTGGGGTCGGCTAGAGGTGAAACCCATAAGATCTCGCGACCAACTCATGGTTCTGGCACATGGATAGCAAGCTTCCACGCACCCCTGTCCATGGCTAGTTCTTTGGTGATATTCCAATCCTTCAGATCTCTCTTTACGGACTCCTCCCATGTCAAGTCCGGTCTACCCTGACCTCTCTTGACATTATCAGCACGCTTTAGCTGTCCGCTATGCACTGGAGCTTCTGGGGCCTGCGCTGAATATGCCCAAACCATCTCAGACGATGTTGGACAAGCTTCTCTTCAATCGGTGCTACCCCAACTCTATCTCGTATATCATCATTCCGGACTTGGTCCCTTTATACAGTGACATGCATGTTAAAAAAATGATAAGTTTGAAATGCCATGCGTGTCAAACAGGCTTTTATTCAGTTGATAAAAAATAAACAAAATCATTCAAATTATTTCCATGTTCTTGATTTTACGTTCTGTTTCTAACACATTATAATCTTGTCAGGATACTTGGTTGCTTCAAGTTAAACCCTTTTGAGCATCTTAAGTTGTCTTTTGATTCTTCTGTGGATGAGGTGAAGAAGCAATATAGGAAGGTAAGAAAACATGGATTTAACATTGAACTACACTGTTAGTTCTAGTCTTTCCCCCTTACTGTTGGCTAATTGTTGTTGCTTCATGTACCTTTTGTAGTTGTCACTGTTGGTCCATCCTGACAAGTGCAAGCATCCACAAGCACAAGAAGCTTTCGGAGGTATGTGAACTGTCTAATCATGACCATGTGGAGCATATGAGATGGTAATAGTGATGCGTAGTAATATCAGGTTAGGAGACAGTATTGCACTCGTGTTGTTGTAGGCTTCATTTAGGTCAGTTTTACAGATATTATTTGGTGACGGCAGAACAAGATGAATGGCATAAACAAGATCATGACATGTCAAAACTAATACTTTCGTATGACTTCATATATATTTTTCTGGGAGAGAGGGACGTACCAAAATCATGACATGCTAGGAAAAAAACTGGACCAATCTTTAATTTATTAGCCTCAACACCGAGTCCAAAAGTCCAGATAACGGAGTGCAAATTACGACATGGATAAGTCAGCTTAGAAGATGAATCTGTACAATTTTGTTTGCAGATGGTAGTAGCCTTTGTATCACTCTAGAATTAGGCATTTTTTCATCCCTGTAGGAGATGCATTTTTCAAGAGAAACCAGGATAAGTAAGTGTTGCATGATCTCTTCTTGCAATTAGTTGTAACTAACCAACCTTTTGCGCATCAGTGACTTACTATTTTCCCAGTGTCGCATTCTTCTGCTTCTCTTGTCGTTTATGCATTGATGTATATTTGTTTAAAGTTGCCTACTCTACTCATAAACAGCCCTGGCAAAAGCACAGCAGCTCCTACTTGATCCACAGGAAAGAGGGTACATTCTTGATCAAGTTACTTCTGCAAAAGGTGTGATGCAATCTTATTTTAACCCAACGTATTTTTTTTACATCAGCTCAGTGATTTGTTCAATTTATATTTGAGGAGATATGAAGAACAAAAACTGATATTATTTTGTGTTGAGAAATTTCAGAAGAATTGAGGGCAAAAAGGAAAAAAGAGTTGAGGAAAGACAGTGCATCCAAGATAAAATCCCAAGTAGATGAGGTAAGACAATCCCATGAAAGGTTGTGTGAGTTGTCATCGACTTTTTAGTAACTCTCGCTCGGAGTAACATGTTTCAAACAAAGATTAATGCGAAAAGTAATTTGAAGTATGTCTCAACATGAACTGGTCTAATTTGAGCTAGTTTCATGGTCTAAATAAACTTAAGCCATCTGGAAATCAAACCCCACACTCATCAGAGATTCTCTTAACCAGCGTTTGTCAGTAACAAGCCTAATTGGTGACTGCTGACATCTAAAAACTGGACAGGCAGCAGTTTGACTATCTGACCAACAGTTTTGTAGATATAATATTTTATTAGATACACATTTTTTCTTCTACAATGTTATGTAGAGCAGCGTGAAATTGAGAAGTCCCTCATGAAAAGAGAAACATAACGCCAAAAATTGTAGATGAAGGAACCAGTGCTGCCTGCAAAAATCAAACTAACTCCAACAGAAACAAGCATGTTTTTCTGTTAGAATTATCTAATCCAGTACAAAGTTTAGGCACCAGATTCTATTATTCATTTAACTAGCGTCTAGCATTGTATCCAAATATCTAATAAATCAAGCTAGTTCTGCTGGGGTTTATCAAGTCATGTATAAGCCATTCCATTGCCACTGAGCTCTCATGATGAAGACACTACCTCTGTGGCCTATTCACCTCGTGACGCTGAGCTGCCCCTTGTTACGCCGGGGCTCTGTTTGAGGAAGAGCAAGCAAAAATATCAAGAGAGGGTGAAATGGTAAATGGATGAGGAAGTATAGAAGAACAAAGGGAAAGGGGAGCTGATATTGGATGGAATGCAGACTGGTAGAGGCAGCCTTGGCAGGGTTAGCTCAGGGAACGCATTTCACACATGAGCATAGGTATCAGGAACAAGCGCCTCCTGGTTCTAAAGCATGCCCAGTTTCATGGGGTTTTCACCAGAACCGCCTGGTTCACTAGGGGTGCGTTTTTGGTTCGGGAACGAAGTGTAATGGAATGCCATGGTTCCATTCCACTATAATGGGTCGGTTCTGTCCTTGTCTTTGGTATGGGTAATTTGAGGGAATGGAATGGTTACATTTTGATGTTTGGTTTGATGGTTTGATAGATGGAATGGAATGGATTTGTAAGTGGTCATCCATCCATGCAACTAAGGCAGATAAAATTTTTGACTGTTAATTCTGTGCCAAAGTTTGACGTAAAATAAAGCCATTGGACATTTAACTTCTCTTTTCTGGACGAGTAGTTCCTGCAACTGCAGTCTGCCTCGCTGAACCGAACCGGATAACCAAGATTCATAGCGACAAAGACTCAAACCAACAACCAGTATCAGGATCAACAAAGGCAAGAAACAAAACGCATTTCCCAAATGCAGACTATATATATAATTCTGATTATTATCACAGATTTTCCCCGGAACCAGTAAAATAATTTACAGAACAGGGGTGTGAACATCAACATATCAAATCCATCCATCCATGCAACAAACATGGGTGTGAGCTACAAGAATCGGAAGCCATAGGATAAACAGCAGCTACAAGAAAACAATACGACAGCTGAGCGTGACGGACGGCTGGATGCGCGGCTTGGCCTTGGCGTTCCACACGCGCGACCGCGGCTCTTGACGGCGCGAACCTAGGCGTGGTCAGCGGCCGCTCTTTGAGCGGCTGCTCCGTTGCTTCCCGGTGTGTGCCGCCGCTGTTGCCCCGCTGCAAGATCACCACACACCCGCTCGCCCGCTGCACGTGCTTCAGAGAACAGCCGGCGGTGCAGACCGGAGGAGGAGGGCCGGTGGTGCCAACGCGGGAGGGGGAGAGACGCAGGAGAGGAGCCGCACGAGAGGATAGGGCTGCGGGAGTGCGAGGAGAAGAGCGGTTCCGCATCGTCCGCTCAGTTTGGAGGCCTCACCCCGTTCCGGATCTCAGCCGAATATTCGGTCTGTGGGAACGAGGGGGTGACCGTTCCACCTGTGTACTGAATGCGAGAACAGGGCTAGGAACGGGTTGGACCCGTGACATTCCGGTCCATGACCGCGACCAAACACACCCTAGGTTATGTAGATGGTCCTTGAATGAAACCCAACCATTGAAGTTGCTGGTTATGGGTTTTTTCGAGTTCAACCACTGGTCTAATTCAGCTTTTTAAACAACGGATCTTCATTCTGTTGCACTCTATGATTTGAACTTATTTATTCTTCAATTTGGTGAAAACAGTTTCTTGGAGAAAGATGTCCTCATAATATACTAGCTGCTTTGTACACCATTGAAGTGACCTGTTGTTTGCTTCAGTTTCTCTAATGACCACGCAGATCTGTGATGCATGTTTGTCTTTCTTGGTTGACTGCATGGAATGATAATTATTTTAGAAGTCATTACATGCGTATGATGGGATTTTAGATACTTGAGAATAACAGCATTTCAGAAGAAAAAAAATGATTCCCATACCATGAAATGAGTCATTTGCTAATGTCAATGATCATGTAGAATCTTGCAGTTTTGATGTTTTCCTGTTCGCAGTCTTGTCTCGATTTTTTTGATGGTGATTGTTCTGCTAGACCCTTGAAACATCTTATTGAGCTTCATATATCTTCAGCACTTGAGAAAATCCATTGATTGGCTTGCTTATGTGCAGGGAAAGTATGAAGAGCAGTTTGAAAGATCAGACGAATTTCAGAAGCAGCTAATAATTAAAGTTCGTGAGATTTTGACAGACAAAGAATGGCGTCGGAGGAAAATGCAGATGAGGGTAAGTAATAGGCTTTAACATATTCAAACATCATCAGTTGAGCCACTCACTTGAGCTTTGTTCATGTGCACTATGCAGATATCAGAGGAAGAAGGAAGACTGAAGAAGGACGAGGAGGAAACAAAAGAAATGTGGAAGAGGAAGAGAGAGCATGAAGAGAAGTGGGAGGAGACGAGAGACCAGCGAGTAAGCTTGCAGTTCATTGTAGAAATTTAAATATTTTATCCTAACTGGACACTATGCCTGTGGCCATTTAAATAGTTACCTACAAGTATTACCCTACTGGAAAATGATGAAAGGCTTTGTCGAGTTGTTGCCACGGGCAATGTCTGATACCATGTGTTTGTGGTTTGCAGGTCTCTAGCTGGAGGGATTTCATGAAGACAGGAAAGAAGGTTAGAGAGTGCAGTTGAGAAGTTGTATTTTTGTTACCCATGACTTTTGTGACATATAGTTTCATTTCTACAGGCACGGAAAGGAGAGCTCAAACCTCCAAGGCTCAAGACTGAAGACCCGAACAAATCTTATGTTCAGAGGCCAGTAAAGCGTGGTTAAAATGAGTCGTATTCATCTGCACTCAAAGACCAATCTGGCGGCCATTCTTGCTGCGACCTGATCCAAGCCACAGCCTGTCAAGTTTATCTTTCAGGCTATAAGCTTGGGTTATGGCTTGTATGTTCCCAGTGTAGTCAGTGGAACATAGCAGATAATTTTGAGCAAAATGGACACATATCATCTACCTAGAGTGACATTGGACTAATGTACCTGTGTAGAATGCCTTCTTGAAAAAGAAACTTTCTGTTGGGAAAGAAACGCTGAAGTGGATGTTGGAATATGATCCTTGTTTCAATATTCAGTGTAAGTCCTGCTAATATACATTTTTTTTCACAATTTGCTAGCTATCATAGTATGACCATGGACTTGTTGCAGTCTTTTGCTAATTTATTTAGATGCTGGATCTCAAACGTTTGCTTCTTTACGGAGGGAGTACAAGCCAATATGTGATGGGTTTCTGTTTTCTGGGCGTTGGCCTCGGTATGAGTGATGAATGTGGGAGGCGCATCATCTGTTTTCCTTTTGAAAAGGAGGCAAAAGTTTTGCATCATCTGTCTGTTTGACTTGGGCGCCATCCCATGGATAGCTCGTACGTAGTACTCCCTCCGTTCCAAATTACTCGTCGCTGAAATGGATGTATCTAAAATTAAAATACATCTATATGTGCGACAAGTAACTCGGAACGGAGGGAGTAGCTAGCTAGTGTTGGCATTCGCGCAGATCCAATTCAAAGTTTTTCTCTGTACTGAGAAGTCAACCTGTGTTTACCTCCTGGTCCTCGTACGACACAGCAACTTGAAAATTCCCTCTACGTTGGTCAATTTCAGACGACAGGTCCGGGGAACAAATGCAACGCCTGGTGGACTGGGGCTTCCGGCTGGCTATCGTCGACAGCCGCCCCACCGCTGGCAGCAGCATGTCTGTAACGCCAAAGTGGAAGGTTGAAAGGGGTGGATACATTGCATGCACTTGCCGTCGTCAAACTCTTAAGAAACGAACTGGTCAGAAACGTGGGATCACGATTCTTCCCATTGCGCTTGATGACCAACAATTGGGCTCGCCATGGAAGCTAACATTTCCTCTTTTTTTCTTTTCTTAAACGTATTTTATTTTTCTTGATTGATGGCTAAAGAAGCAAAGTTATCAGTGACCGAACAGTACATTCTTCGTCAGTTCCCCTGCAAGTCTGCTATATCACCAGTACCGAAACACTATATATACTGTACTAAAAAAGCCTGAAACACGAACGAATATTTGGATCCCATAAACGGATAGATATGGTACAGCAATTAAGCACGACAAGTTGGCCAGCTATTATCCTCCAGAAACCTCTTGCAGCCCCTTGGTTTATCCACAACGAACGCTCAGCCGGCGCACCTGCCCAAAGGCCAAGGCCCGGCCATACGCCCACCCTGATCACAGTCCGCAACTTCCCAGTGGAGCCCATGCTGCCTCCTCCCGAAATTATTTAGCCGGAGGACCTTTTGAAGTTTCGATGCGATCGACCGAATTGGCAGCAGCACCGCCCCGCCGCCTGCGCTGCGGCTCAGCTGCGAGCGCCCGCCCAAGGCGTAGACCATAATCCACTGCCTGCCCGGGCGTTGGGTGACGGGCGGGCACGACGGGGAGAGGGCACTGGTCCGTTGCGTCGGGAGGTGGTGCGCGCCCGATCGGCCAATCTCCTGCGTTATGATGGTGTCACCAAAGCACGACACCAAACGAGAACGGCAAGACCGCCTGCCCAGCTCCACGAACCCGTGAGCCGCCGGGCGCGCCCCCACCCCACGCCACATTCCATTTCCATCCACAGGGCCAGGGGCAGGGGTGATGTGAGCAGAGCGGAGACAAACGTGGTGGTCTAGAAAATTTATGTAAAGGGCCGTGAATGATTTGAAGCTTTGGTCACGCATGTCGCTGACTGACTGGTAGAGCGGCGGAGCAAGTGGATCTTCAACCTTGCTGTGCTCCCGTTTTTAATTTGCTTTCGTAGAGATGGTGGGCTCATGCTCATCGAGGTTTAGCTTCGGTAGTCGGCACTAGCTAGAGGCCGGAGGTCGTGGGTTCATGGCAGCTTCTAGGCCCTGAGTTAATGGAAAAATGATGTCTTGCATGTTGTAATTCATGTTTACATTGACCTAAACCGGCAGTGATCTGTCTGGTTTGACGTCTTCGGTCCAAAAAAATCTGGAAGCGTCGTTACATGCTCATGTCATGGAGTTTCCGCAACAACAACAACAACAACAACAAAAAGAGCTCAAGGTGTAACATAAAAGAATGCGTCCTGGACCTCTTTTTTTTTTCAAATTTTGTAAGATTGTCTCCCACTGCCTTTTTTGGTTTGCTGATTGCCCTCCGAGAACATTAATCTCATGTTCCATATCACCAAGGCGGTAAATGATGTATTCGTTGGTATCAACATGTCTCTATTGACTTCACCGATCCTCGAGCTCTGCAAATCTAACCCCTAGTAGATGTTGTGTAGCCGTGTGTTTCTTTGTGCGGGTCCGTGTATATGGTAGGTAACTACATAGGCATTCACGAGTTGTATTAGGTATTTCTCAAAATAACTAAAACTAATAATTGGAATTTTATTTATCTTGAACTGAAAAAGTTGCAACCTATGATATGGTTAGATCACACAATTGGTCCATGGTGAGTATGCACATATCACTCTATCACCAACAATTACACTACAACATGTCCACTAAAGATGCAAGCTTGGCCTCTAAGAAAAAGTGTTAAAAGGGCTCACAGAAGCCTGCCTCACAAAATTAAGCATTTCTTCTCATGCATACGTATGAGCCACCCAGCTACATGTGATATGAACATCACTTCACCTAGTAGTAGCTCAGGTAATCCATAGACTGATTAAAAAAGGATCATCATGGGCAGACAGCGAGGGGAGATTTAGCACCTTGCCAGAATCCTTTTGGCACAACACAAAAAGGCCCTGCCCTAAAGATTGCCATTATTGTGAGATCAAATGGGGGCCACGGGTGCTTCAGCAAACACCATGAAGGAAAGGTGGCAGGCAAGCACCAAGAAATATATACCCCTTCCCTCTCCTACGCGCAGCGCAGAGCAACTTTAATTATTCCTCCGGCAATTGGCAATTTGGCATTTGGCAAACCACAGGAAAGATCGGTGGCCAGGCACTGGCCGGTACATATCCGTAATCCGTTCACGGATCTTATTCCCCTGGTACTGGACGATATTAAAGGTTTTCCATCAAACGCTCAAAAGACAGAAATAAGGAGAGCATAAAGAAAAAAACTTTGCTTAATTTGTTCAATATGCAAGTACTTCGTACGTCGTCCTGGACAAATTGCATTTCCAGTTGGATGTGTGCCGAGGTAAATTAAGCAAGGGTATAGGGTCTCTCTTTGATTCAAAGGCTTTTCCAAAAATAATCTGAAAGGGTCTAAACCTTGGAACTTTCTCTGTGTGGAGTGTTTATTTTGTCTGTATGATTATAGTGGGTAGGGGTCTTTTCTTAGATTTATCTGCACCACTATATTTTGTAGGAATATTTACTTCTACTCCAACCTCTTGCTGAAAATCTTATATTCTTCCCGTGCACGATCAAACATCGATATAATCTTGGAGATATTCGCAAAATAAAAATAAAAATCCTGGAGATGGCATGACACTATGTTTTTGAGTCTTAAAAATCATGTCGATGAAGGAGGCCTTAAGCGAGGCATGGCCGCACAGGTGTTCGGTTCCTCCTGGATGTAGATTCTAATGAGAGGCTGCTCCATTCATATTTTGTTACTGCCATTCTGAAATTAACTAGACAAATGACACATTTCAGACTAGATAAAAAGCTACTTGTAGGGTACAAAAGTGGGAGTACCACTAAAACCGTTGTCTATCTTGAGTAAGTGATCATTGTTTTATTCCGTTAAAATAAGCAAGTAGTAGCTAGGTAGCTAGCATCATAAGCATAAGGTTCCTCCTTTTCCCGTCATTAGCATAAGCCTTTTCCCTTCTGGTTTTGCTTTGCTTTACGAGCTCCACGGTTCTTTGGGTCTCCTTTTGAGTGATTGCCTTTCATGAAGTACCAATTTTGATAATAAATTAAACATAATAGTACTGCAGGTTAATGGAGAATGCAATACTATTATGTATTTTTAGACCAAAGGGGAATGCACTACTGAAAATAGCTCGTAGGTTGATTCCCGCATACTTGCACTACCTTCTAATGCGTCTTTATTCACTTGGATGTAATACATTTTCTACTCCCTCCGCTCCTAAATATTTGTCTTTCTAGACATTTTAAATGGACTACCACGTATGGATGTATGCAGACATACTTTAAAGTGTAGATTCACTCATTTTGCTTCGTATGTAGTCATTTGTTGAAATATCTACAAGACAAATATTTAGGAACGGAGGGAGTAGAAGTTTATTTCAATAAAGCACAATGTAAATGCAATATTACCTACAGGGTTTTGAATTCCAGTTCTACATCCAGTAAAAACGATTACTTCCTCCGTTCCAAAATAATTGAAGTTCTAGGTTTGTCCTAAGTTAAACTTGCTTAATTTTGACCAACTCTATAGAAAAATGTGCTGAGATTTACAACACCAAATGCACATAGAGTACGAAAATATATTTCCTGTAGAATCTCTCATAAGACTAATTTAGTACTGTTCTAGATGTTAATAAAGAATAACATAAGACTAATTTAGTGTTCTAGATGTTAATATATTTTTTCTATAGCAAACTTAAACAAGTTGACTTAGGACAAAGCTAGAACTTCAAATTATTTTGAAACGGAGGTAGTATGTAGCAACATAGACAAGTTACTGACCTAAGGCTTGTTTGGAAAACGGGGTTAGGAAAAACACAGTAATAATAAAAATTAACTGAAAATTGGATGTCATGTCTTGTAGATTCTACAGATCGAAATCTGAGACACAAGAATTGTACAATATAGTTGTTTGGATGTTCCAGAAATTTTACAGGAAACTGTTTCTTCGAAAGGGAGAATAGGCGAGATAAAAACACATGTTGCATTGGACAAGAAAGTGAAACACATGAGATATGAGCAAATGTTTAGAAAGCCAAAGGGCCAACTCCACCCCCCGAAAAAAAAAGGTCCCATGCATAAATTGTGGCAATAGAAAATCTTCTCTAATTAGGTAGGATGCCTCAGTTTCTGGACTGAAACCATTCATGTTAGTTTTGAGGAACCTGAATTCAAGTAAGAAAAAAAATCCAGTCAAGGGAAAATCTCCCTATAGATCCTCAGCTTTCTACTTTTTGTGCAATCAGGGCCCTTTTCTAGATAGAGCTAGGGCCTCCTGTGGAAAACAAGTGCTTTGCTGATGCTGTCCCAGCCAGGTCCATATGCTTTTGTTTCCAAAACAGCTGCCTTCGTAAAATAGCTTCAGTTGCGCTGTACTGTACCCGCTGCTTCAGGGAGTTCGTTATCACCACCATTCATCGCTGGGCTGTGACGTTGCATGCGGCATGCCCTCTCCTCCAAAAGCCTTCCGTCGAAAGCGGTTCTCACTTAGCCCTTACGCAATCTCTCCCGTTTGTCGTGCAATCTCTTTCAGCTATGCTCTCCTCCTGTTAGCTCCGCAATGCAAAGTGGTGGTCTTAAGAGCATCTCCAACAGCCGCGTTAAGCGCCGCGTGCAAAAACACATTTGCAAGGCTTCGGCTGGTTTAATCCACCGTGGCTCCAAAGACCGTATGTTATAATGCAGCAGCGTGCCGCTTCGTGAGCGCAAAAATACAAAGACGCGTCGCACAAACCACATATACATTTCAAAGAAAAAAAGCAAAAATGATCAAACAAACAAAATAAATCAACAATAAATAGTTTAATTTCGTTACCATTACAACTCAAACAAATAGTTTATCGTTCAGTACAACAAATAATGCAATAAACACAACAAATAGTTCATGAACAATACAATGTCGAATGCAGAAATCATCATGCTCTTTGTCGTCCATACCATGCCCACCACTCTTCAATCAGATCATTCTGAAGTTCATTGTGCATTGTGGGACGCCAAATGGCATGATAGGAGGCAATAAAACGGGCTACCCTTTCAGCCCTTCGTCGCACTCGCACGGGATGTCCCAAGAGTTCATACTGTGAGTAGTCTAAATCTTGGTCACGCTCATTCTCGATGATCATATTGTGCATGATCACACAAGCGTGCATGATGTACCAAAGCATTTTTTGATCCCAAAATCTAGCCGGTCCTCTCACAATAGCAAATTGGGCTTGCAAAATCCCAAATGCTCTCTCCACATCTTTTCTAGCCGCTTTGAGCATTGTGGAAACCCAGATATTTCTTACCTTCCGGCTTTTTCAACGGCTTCACGAAGGTTTGCCACTTTGGATAGATGCCATCCGCTAGATAATAGCCATAATTGTACGTACGGCCATTTGCTACAAACTGCACAGGTGGCAACTCACCGTTTGCAATCTTATTCATCAGTGGTGACCGGTTGACAACATTTATGTCATTCAAAGATCCAGGCATTTCAAAGAATGCATGCCAAATCCAAGTCTCCTGATCGGCCACCGCTTCAAGGATTATAGTGGAACCCTTTTTTTGGCCATGGAATTGCCCATGCCATGCCTTTGGACAATTCTTCCAACTCCAATGCATGCAATCTATTGAGCCAAGCATGCCGGAAAGTCATGGCGCTGTTCATCGCCAATAGCCTTGCGGCGTCTTCAGCGATGGGGAGATCTCAAATACTCCTCGCCAAACACTTGCACAATTCCCACTTCAAAGCGCTTGACACACATGATGGCTTGGCTCTCACCCATAGCCAAGTGATCATCAACTAGATCAGCCGGGATACCGTATGCCAACATACGCAAAGCGGCTGTCACCTTCAGAAAGGTGCTATGCCCGAGCTCTCCGGCGGCATTCCTCCTTTGCTGGAAAAAACGGTCATGGCTCGCTAGTTTCTCTGCAATGCGCTTGAACAAGTCGGTGCTCATCCTAAACCGGCGACGAAAATACGACTCCGGGTATGTGGGATTCTCCACGAAATAGTTCTTCATCAATCTGTTATGGGCATCAATCCTATCTCTCCAAATATTCTCCCGACCCATAACCGAACCACCATGCTTCGGTTTTTTATTGATATGCATAGCTAGGATCATTGCAAGATCCTCTTCCTCTTCCATATCAAATTCTTCTTCGGAAGAATCATAGGACGAACTCATCTACAATGTTCAATACTATTGTTAGAGTTGTGTCGAATATAGTGTACAAGGTAGGTTACAATTGGACTTGTAGTTGTATTGTGTTTATATAGGATGTGGAGTCGTGTCCTAGTAGGACACTTGTATCCTAGGCCTTTCATATATAGCGGGGGTAGACACACGATGTAACCTATGCCAACATAATAGCACCGGAACGCAGGGGAAGCCGGCGGCATGTGCCGGTGTCCAGGGCGACCGGGTGCGGTATTGTGACGGTGTCATGGGAAGGAGCGCCCATAGTCAGGCCCTGGGGATGTAGCCATATCGGTGAACCTCGTTAACAAATCTCGGTGTCGTGCTCGTGTGATTGCTTGGTCCTCGGATGATCGACGGAGTGCCTCAGATTTATTCTAACAAGTGGTATCATGAGCAAGGTTCGAAGACGTTGCTGAAGTCGATCTAGAAGTGCTTTGCAAGATGATCGTTGAGTTATATCGCGGTGCAAGACGGCAGCGGTGGAGCGGATCGTTGTCACACGGTTCCGTGTTTCGATCAGGGCGGCCGCAGTGTTAGCAGCGAATAAAGTAGCTCTGGATGCGATTGAAATTTTTTGTAAGGCGATGCAATCGATGAAAGCGGCTAGGCTTAAAGCGTGCAAGCTGGCGATGTTAAATCTAGGCGACACGATCGGAAACAACGGGAGGCGAAGTCGCGGCGCGGTCGATCAGTGATCGATGGTGCGAGCGTACAAGGCGCGTGTTGAGATCGCTGAAGCTGGCGACGGATGGCAGCGGCCCATCGGGCAGCAAGCCCAACGGGGCTGGCCGGGCGAGGCCGATGTGCACGCCCCAACGCGCGACAGGTCGAGCAGGCTGAGCGAAGCACTGAAGGACATCATGAGAAGATTTGTTTGAAAAAAAAGGGGACCGAGTCCCAGGAGGAGTCATGTTCTCCTCGTCTCTGTGGCGTAGACCTGTACGCAGGTTAATAGCAGCTGCAGCACCCGACAAGGGAGACAAAGGCACAGGCAGATCAAATCGGGCAGAAGAAAAGAATTCATTGATACGTGGTAATACACCAGGAGAGCATGGGCACATGCAAAGCAATAGCTAGCATAGGGAGTTGATCTAAGGATAAATTTTCACAACGTCAGCTATATGAAGAATCATGACGCCAACGGATGTTAGATTTGAGGTGGAGAAGTTTGATGGGACTGAAAACCTTGGGTTATGGCAGACAGGGATGAAAAATTTGTTGGTGCAACAGGGATGCTAGAAGGAGTTGCAGGAAGTCAGGCCAGCTAAGATGGGATTATCATGTGATGGATGAAAATTCGTGAAAGACGATTTGGGAGCCTTGAGCGTGTCGTTGCAGTCAGACAAGTTCGGCAGGGTTGGACTGGACAGTCTGACGGATCGGCGCAAGTCGGTTGGTACAGAAGACGGTGGTGGGATCGGCGGCAACGACATAGGAGTGTGGTGCTGATGGTGACCGACTTCTGGGCGTGGAAACACGTGGCGCATGCCTGAGGGCTTGTGTGGCTTCGACAAGACTATGGCGCGGGATTGATTCAAGGTGGTGTATACACGGAGCTTGAAGTCAATGAGGCGCGGGGGTGGATTGATCATCTACCATGGAGTCATGTTGAAGGTGGATCTGAATTGAGGGGCTACGGTGTAAGTCGACAGAGAGTAGTCGAAGCCTATTCAGCGGGAAAGCGAGTGACACGCAATTCGGACTGGAGCCCAGTGGTCTGATGAAAGCGTGAAACTCGTCATCGGTCGGTGATGATCGGTGTTACTCTGCAGTGGGGGTTGAGTGGTGTGGTTTCGCGACCCTTGAGACTCAACCGGGACAGCGGAGGCTCGGCGCGGTAATAGCGGCGAGGCGTGCGGTATGCACGGGACATGGAGATGGGCCAGGGCTCTGGTGGTCATACATGTGGTGAGACAACTGCGAATTTGATTCGGGGTGACTACAAGCAATGGTGAAATTCTTTCAGGTTTCAAACAGGCGGCCAAGAAAGGAGCGGTGATGTTGAGTTCAGCTAACTCTTATGTGTGACACCCAATATGTGAGTTGTTCACTTTCACGCAGGTCAGTGATCGGTGTGTGATGGTGTTGGACTGATACTCTGGAAGTTGGGAGCGCAAACTAGAGTAATGTGAAACTTAATTTCGCTCGAGTGTTGACTGTGGTCAAGAAAAGAAGGGACTACAAAAGTCCAATGTACATGGAAGTTTGACGCATTGACGAATTCAAGGTGGTGAAGAATATTCCCCAAGGTGGAGTTTGTTAGAGTTGTGTCGAATATAGTGTACAAGGTAGGTTACAATTGGACTTGTAGTTGTATTGTGTTTATATAGGATGTGGAGTCGTGTCCTAGTAGGACACTTGTATCCTAGGCCTCTCATATATAGCGGGGGTAGACACACGATGTAACCTATGCCAACATAATAGCACCGGAACGCAGGGGAAGCCGGCGGCATGTGCCGGTGTCTAGGGCGACCGGGTGCGGTATTGTGACGGTGTCATGGGGAGGAGCGTCCATAGTCAGGCCTCGGGGATGTAGCCATATCGGTGAACCTCGTTAACAAATCTCGGTGTCGTGCTCGTGTGATTGCTTGGTCCTTGGATGATCGACGGAGTGCCTCAGATTTATTCTAACAACTATACTATAAAAACTACAATTCAAAACATGCACCAAATTCATGAAGTTTTAGCAATACATACCTTGTAGGCGTTTTGTCGAACACCTTGCGGGCGCGGCAATGGCGCCATTCCTCGGACGACGGAGGCGTCTGGCGGCCGTGAGACTAGGAGGGATGGGGCGCGCGGCGCGAGGATGGCCGGGAAGCGCTGAGCGGGCGCTGGCGGCGGCGGCGTGGCCGGATAAAGTGGAAGTGGGAGAGGAAGTGCGAGAACGAGCGCTCGAGTATGCCGTGCGTTGCAGCGGGCGCCCAAAATACACCGCGCGGGGCAATGTTTCCGACAACGCGCCCAACTCGTTATAGCGCGCGCCGTTTTTGCACGCCCGCTGGAGCGACCCACCGCTTTGCGCGCGCTAAAACCGACTAATTTACGGCGTGGCGTTAGTTTAGCGCGGCTGTTGGAGATTCTCTAATGCAAATAATTAGCCTTTTCCCTTGCTCAATCAGGATGTGATGGTCCTGGCTGGCCGGCTCCTAGGCTGGCCATAGTCGATGTATGTACATAAAAGAGAGCACTAATGCAATACAATATTAGCGCTGGTGCAATCTTCGGAGACTTGCACGAGCTGAGGCGGCCAGGCCGGGTTGGACATCTCTAAATAACCAGGCATTTAAAACCTATTCCCTTCGTTTTATAATGTAAGGCGTTTTTTGATACTACTAGAAGTAAATTGCATAACGCATGAGCAAGGAAGGCAACATAAAACCCGTTTTTCCTTTTCATTCGTGTCTATAGCCTTGTTGATCGGCTTGTCCGATAAGCCTCGAAAATTTTGTCCTATGTCCACCAGCGCATCATCATCATCAAACGATTGAGACCCCGCTTTCCGCTTCGGAGTGAAAATTCGAAAGCGGCATGTTATGTGCATGCCAGATTGCCAGTAGTGCAAGTTGTGCGTGCAGGCATATATATATGTACATCTCGATCGAGACACGGCTTTAGAAATGCCTGAAACGGACAGGAATAAGCGAAAAAGCATCGGCGCACACCGACCGCGAATCGAGTGCTACTGTACATCATTGTGCTTCAATTCCATACGAGTTATAGAAGAAGCACCAGGGAGTAGAGATGGACGGGTTCCAAGTTCCATTACCGGACAGTGCAAGCGCTGGAGTGACAGCCTCGTGAAGCATCTCAAGTGTCGTAACTTTTCCCGTCACCTCCCAGCAAAAGATGGATTTAGATTGGGCCGCCAGCCACCCATATTCCTTCATTCCTGCAGATAACCCTTGCCATCGTCCTCAGAATCTCGCATATGCAGGCATACGTACACATCCAGCGTGAATGCATTACCCACTCTAGCTAAATACAGGCCACGAGGTGCAATCGCGTGGAGAGTTCACAGTCTTAACCTCGATCATCGACATGAAAAGATCTCTCCGACTCTCCGCGTCGATCGATCGATCGATCGCCGGGTCCTTTATTCCTCTAGGCTTTCTGGCTCCGGTCCCGGATTTTGCGGCCTTTAACGGCTTTGATTTCCCTATGATTTTTGGACGGTTCGTAGGGTGGCACCTGCAGGGAACCTTCCAATCCCCATTCCCGCTGCGCTCTCGCCTCGACATTGCGATTCTGATTCCGGTTCCTCTTTCTTAGCTCTATGACGTTGCCTTTTGGAAGCCGTGTGCTGAGAACATAGATAGTGCATTTCTATGAAGCATCTGCTTTCTTCCTCTAATCTTTATTTAGTAGGTTAAAATGGATAGCTCCTCTTTTTGTGCTCTAATTAGAAATGAAAAGTTCTCAGTACTTGGTATCATACTATTGCTAAATTTTGAGAGTAAAAGGAAGGGACGATGGCCATGCTTTCCTGTTCCTGCTTTTCGTTTAGTTTTTTAATATATATGATAGTGAAATATCATATTTGGCTGGCCCAGTTAATCTTTTGGGGGATGCTAACGTCCACGACTGTAACTCTCTCCATGCTGATCATAATTTGCAATCATTCAATCAAGTTTCAAATTGTACATTTTGTAGGGTAATATTGTATATGTGGTTCTGGTAATATGGTTAGCATAATAATATTTATTATAACTAAAATATTATGAGCAACCAAGATAGGATTTTGTCTGAAGTGTCGAACTTTGACGTGTTCCATACAGGAAAATATCTAGTCTCGTAAGTGGTTTTCAAAGAGCAGAGTTTCCTTTTTATATGGCGGAAATATATTTCTGTTCAAATGTAAATGTTCACAGCATTTTATTCATATTTTTTACGTAATGTCAGTACCAAATTAAAACACACCATATATCATACTCCCTCTGTTTACTTACACAAGGTCACAAACTCGAATTACATGTACCCAAGTAAAAATTAATGTCTGCATTGTAAGCTAACTTGTCTTCTCGTAACCGGGTGATTTAATTGGGCACATGCAAATTAAAGAAAATTAAGTGGACGCAAGGGAGAAAGTAGTTGAGAGTGTCGTTATCATCCATTGCATGCATGTGAAGTTAAATCATGGGATCGCGGTACGCTTGTTCTTGTTGGGATCAGAGATTGGACTCGTATTAAGTGCAGTATATGCTGCTGCACGCAACGGCATCATTATTGTGCGGACCAACGGCACAATACGCGCCGTTTCATCACGCCGTGAAACAACAACGAATCCCCGTACAATGCAGCACATGCGACTGGATACCTGGGTTGCTTCACGTACGTCCACACCTACACTTCGGTACACCAACTACAGATCAGGAAATTTGATACATGAACTTTTGCAAACACGTGCACATCAGACTAATGAAGGTCCTTAGGCCTTGTACAGTATAAGTTGCTTAGAGTATCTACAGTCGGACGCCCTAAACCCCATGTACGGTTGGTCGGACGGTTAGATCATTGACGGGTAAAAAAAAGACCTAGACGGACTCCTTATACTAGCCTTATACGTCCGAACTGATCAACACCCCTTATATCCATCACAAATCTAGATTAGATATGGGGAGGCCCGGGTGCGCTCATCACATAGGACCAAGCCCATGCAAGCCTATCCACCCACACAAGACGCCGCGCATATATTCATCCCCCGCTCCCCAGACTAAACTCTAGCCAGTTTGCTCCACCCCACTCCTCTCCACCCCAAGCTGCCTTCTCAAGCATGGCGGTCAACGGATCCGACTCCGATCAGTCCCGATCCATTGATTGGTGCATATGATCCCGACTGAGTTCGGATTCGATCCACCAAAAATCCATTGCGTCAGCGCAATGGGCACTCAATCTTTCTAGAGATTTCATCATAGACTACATACGGATGTATATAAACATATTTTAATGTATATAGTCCGTTGTGGAATCTCTAGAAAGACTTATATTTAGGAACGGAGGGGTACACAAGAAGGTTCCATAAACATTATACAATTTGTAATGTATGATGGGACCCTCTAGCACGACCCATACGACCGAGGAGGCCATTGTACTTACAATGGCAAGTTTACAACATTTTGATTCCTAAAGAAGCATGGCAAAAATTCTAACGACAACTTTTCTAATACTCACATGGAAAATTTCATAATTATTTTTGCTACTTCACTAAAAGAGCATACATTCATAATTTTCGTAGTGTTCACATGGCAATTTCTGCAATGCTCTCATGGGAATACATGATTTTTTTCCTCTATAATCGCATGGCAACTCTTGAAATACCCCTACTATTTTTACATTATGAAAAATATATTGTGTATGACTTTGCAGGGAAAACTAGATAGTGGACCGATGGAACTTCAAATTTTGCTGTTTTCCTTTTCATGTCATGACAAATTCACTTCCCTATGTTTTCTAAAATGATGGCAATTAATGGCATGAAAATTTTTATAGATTTTGTACAATAAATTTGACGTGCTATGTTCCAATAAAACAAACTTGTGATGGTAGCCACAAGTAAAAATGTCCTGCTCAATATAATAATTTTGCCATTGTCAGATTTATTTTTTGCCATAACTACAATTATTGAAATGTAGTATAAACCTTAAGCTACCCATGGCAAAACTATTTTTT
This sequence comes from Aegilops bicornis, assembly GCA_021605145.1. Classification (NCBI taxonomy): domain Eukaryota; kingdom Viridiplantae; phylum Streptophyta; class Magnoliopsida; order Poales; family Poaceae; genus Aegilops; species Aegilops bicornis. The sequence continues at coordinate 495,303,388 of CM038672.1, read as the reverse complement.
CCCATGGCTAATTTATAGCTAAAAAGAAAGCAAATTTTCATGTAATGAACAAATATCACAAATTAAGATGACATGGCAGAAACATCGTTCAATTTTTTCCCATGACATGTCTATATGTATTACATAACTTAAGCTCGCATGGCAAAACAATCTTGATTTTTTTCCATGGTAACTATATAGATGTAGAACAACTACGTAAGGAAAATGTAAAAACATACAATTTTGACATGTAAAAAGTATAGCGAAAAACCAAGGAAAATGTAATGTCATGTACTCCCTCCGTTCCTAAATATTTGTCTTTTTAGAGATTCAACCATGGACTACATACGAAGCAAAAATGAATGAATCTACACTCTAAATTATGTTTATATACATCCGTATGTAGTCTATAATGAAATCTCTAAAAAGACAAATATTTAGGAACAGAGAGAGTACATAGTTGGAGGTGAATAAAACATTAGAATTAGTCAAACCTAAAAATCACAACATGGCAAAAATGACAAATGTGTGTAAAAATTACCACGACACTACTTGTCATGATGTTGAGAAAAAAAATGAAGCATAGCAATTGTGTAGCATGATGTGTACACAAATACATGCCATCATACTCTTAAAAACAATGGACATCATGGTCAATTCAAATAATTTTGTTCTTCTAAGAAAGATGGCAGATTTAGGATTTTGTCATTGGCATGTGACAAAAAAATTGGAATTTTTTTCTCTAGAAAGACGAAAAAATTGGGAATTGTCCATGCTACAAAAGAGAATTTTGCCACATGTTCAATAATTGCCAAGGCATCTATAAAAAGTGCCATGGTTAAAAAATAAAAATATATTTTACCATAGTAGCTCGAACCCCAACAACAGACGCTTGGTGGTCAGGGTTCCAGCACGCCGAGGCCGTCGGTCGCCACATGTTCCTCCTCCTGCTCCGTCCGTTTTCGCTTCTACTCGGGTGAGGCGGCCTCACCGGCCAGCGGCGACCGGCAGATATGCGAGCGAGCAAGCGAGACGGCCCCGCCGATGCGCCCGCGTGTGCGTCTCTGTGTGTGTTGTTTGTGTGACAGCGGGATGGGACATGGGAGACGAGTGAGGGAGAGAGCTATACAAATCGGATGGTACATATGCAATCCGACCATCTTGTCCCAATGGAACGGTTCGTCAATTCCCGTCACGTCTTAACCTCGTTGTACCGGCCAAGTCCCGTATATTGAGCTATCTACACTTTTAAACCCATCACAAGTTTCCAGGATCAATTAATATCACCTGCATGTGGACGTTCTACTATTGGTCCACCTACCCGGGAGCACGCGAGCTCGTGTGTACTATCGCCGTTCTCAATCATGGGTTGCTAATACGAGGCAACACCATCATTTTTTTACCTCGGTTAGTGCTGGTGACCATATATAGATACAAAATATATTTCCCAAAATGGTCTTGTATTTAAAAATGGAGGGAATATATTTTGCCACAAGTTTTCCCCGCAAAAAAAAATTGTTGCCTCAAAAAGAACATTTAAATTGTGAATTTTGATTTTCTTTTTTCAGAGAATCAGAATATCATGGTGTCGCGGTAGTAATATCTTTGTTTGTATCAGGAAGTTTAGTGACCTTGTCCGGCCAATGGTGGTGGGTGGGGGGGGGGGCTTTTGTTGGGGAACGTAGTAATTTCAAAAAAATTCCTACGCACACGCAAGATCATGGTGATGCATAGCAACGAGAGGGGAGAGTGTTGTCCACGTACCCACGTAGACCGAAAGCGGAAGCGTTAGCACTGTTGATTGGCGTAGTCGCAAGTCTTCACGATCCGACCGGTCAAGTACCGAAAAAGAACGGACGGCACCTCCGAAGTTCAAAGACACGTTCGGCCGATGGCGTCCCTCGAACTCCGATCCAGCCGAGTGTTGAGGAGAGTTTCACAAGACGACGGCGTGGTGACGATGATGATGTTCTATCGACGCAGGGCTTCGCCTAAGCACCGCTACGATATTATCGAGGTGGATTATGGTGGAAGGGGGCACCGCACACGGCTAAGAGATCAATGATCAATTGTTGTGTCTATGGGGTGCCCCCTGCCCCCGTATATAAAGGAGCAAGGGGAGGAGGCGGCCGGCCAGGGAGAGGCGCGCCAAGGGGGAGTCCTACTCCCACCGGGAGTAGGATTCCCCTCCTTCCAAGTAGTAGGAGTAGGAGTCAAGGAAAGGGGAGAGAGAAGAGAAGAAAGGAGGCAGCCTCCCTAGTCCAATTCGGACTAGGCCTTGGGGGGGCGCCCAACCTCTCCTCTCTCTTTCCCCTAAAGCCCAATAAGGCCCATATACTCCTCGGCGAATTCCCGTAACTCTCCGGTACTCCGAAAAATACCCGAATCACTCGGAACCTTTCCGATGTCCGAATATACCAATATATCGATCTTTACGTCTCGACCATTTCGAGACTCCTCGTCATGTCCCCGATCTCATCCGGGACTCCGAACTACCTTCGGTACATCAAAACTCATAGACTCATAATATAACCGTCATCGTAATTTTAAGCGTGCGGACCCTACGGGTTTGAGAACTATGTAGACATGACCGAGACACGTCTCCGGTCAATAACAAATAGCGGAACCTGGATGCTCATATTGGCTCCCACATATTCTACGAAGATCTTTATCGGTCAGACAGCATAACAACATACGTTGTTCCATTTGTCATCGGTATGTTACTTGCCCGAGATTCAATCGTCGGTATCTCAATACCCAGTTCAATCTCGTTACCGGCAAGTCTCTTTACTCGTTTCGTAATACATCATTCCGCAACTAACTCATTAGTTGTAATGCTTGCAAGGCTTAAGTGATGTGCATTACTGAGTGGGCCCAGAGATACCTCTCCGACAATCGGAGTGGCAAATCCCAATCTCAAAATACGCCAACCCAACAAGTACCTTCGGAGACACCTGTAGAGCACCTTTATAATCACCCAGTTACGTTGTGACGTTTGGTAGCACACAAAGTGTTCCTCCGGTAAACGGGAGTTGCATAATCTCATAGTCATAGGAACATGTATAAGTAATGAAGAAAACAATAGCAACATACTAAACGATCGAGTGCTAAGCTAACGTAATGGGGCAAGTCAATCACATCATTCTCCTAATGATGCGATCTCGTTAATCAAATGACAACTCATGTCTATGGCTAGGAAATATAACCATCTTTGATCAACGAGCTAGTCAAGTAGAGGCACACTGGTTACACTCTGTTTGTCTATGTATCACACATGTATCATGTTTCCAGTTAATACAATTCTAGCATAAATAATAAACATTTATCATGAAATAAGGAAATAAATAATAACTTTATTATTGCCTCTAGGGCATATTTCCTTCAGTCTCACACTTGCACTAGAGTCAATAATCTAGTTCACATCACCATGTGATTTAACACCAATAGTTCATATCTTTATGTGATTAGTTCACATCTCCATGTGACTAACACCCAAAGGGTTTACTAGAGTCAATAATCTAGTTCACATCGCTATGTGATTAACACCCAAAGAGTGATCATGTTTTGCTTGTGAGAGAAATTTAGTCAACGGGTCTGCCAAATTCAGATCCGTATGTATTTTGGAAAATTCTATGTCTATAATGATCTGCACGGAGCTACTCTAGCTAATTGCTCCCACTTTCAATATGTATCCAGACTGAGACTTAGAGTCATCTGGATTAGTGTCAAAACTTGCATCGACGTAACCCTTTACGACGAACCTTTTTGTCACCTCCATAACCGAGAAATACATCCTTATTCCACTAAGGATAATTTTGATCATTGTCCGATGATCTACTCCTAGATCACTATTCTACTCCCTTGCCAAAATCAGTGTAGGGTATACAATAGATCTGGTACACAGCATGGCATACTTTATAAAACCTATGGCTGAGGCATAGGTAATGACTTTCATTCTCTTTCTATCTTCTGTCGTGGTCGGGCTTTGAGTCTTACACAATTTCACACCTTGTAACACAGGCAAGAACTCTTTTTTTACTGTTCCATTTTGAACTACTTCAAAATCTTGTCAAGGTATGTACTCATTGGAAAAACTTATCAAGCGTCTTGATCTATCTCTATAGATCTTGATGCTCAATATGTAAGCAGCTTCACCGAGGTCTTTCTTTGAAAAATCCTTTCAAACACTCCTTTATGCTTTGCAGAATAATTCTACATTATTTACGATCAACAATATGTCATTCACATATACTTATCGGAAATGTTGTAGTGCTCCCACTCACTTTCTTGTAAATACAGGCTTCACCGCAAGTCTGTATAAAACTATATGCTTTGATCAACTTATCAAAGCGTATATTCCAACTCCGAGATGCTTGCATCAGTCCATAGATGGATCGCCGGAGCTTGCATATTTTGTTAGCACCTTTAGGATTGACAAAACCTTCTGGTTGCATCATATACAACTCTTCTTTAATAAATCCATTAAGGAATGCAGTTTTGTTTATCTATTTGCCATATTTCATAAAATGTGGCAATTGCTAACATGATTCGGACAGACTTAAAGCATCGCTACGAGTGAGAAAATCTCATCGTAGTCAACACCTTGAACTTTGTCAAAACCATTTTCGACAAGTCTAGCTTTGTAGATAGTAACACTACTATCAGCGTCCGTCTTCCTCTTGAAGATCCATTTATTTTCTATGGCTTGCCGATCATCGGGCAAGTCAACCAAAGTCCACACTTTGTTCTCATACATAGATCCCATCTCAGATTTCATGGCCTCAAGCCATTTCGCGGAATCTGGGCTCATCATCGCTTCCTCATAGTTCGTAGGTTCGTCATAGTCAAGTAACATGACCTCCAGAACATGATTACCGTACCACTCTGGTGCGGATCTCACTCTGATTGACTTACGAGGTTCGGTAGTAACTTGATCTCAAGTTACATGATCATCATCATTAGATTCCTCACTAATTGGTGTAGTTGAAGGAAATATGCTCTAGAGGTAATAATAAAGTTATTATTTATTTCCTTATTTCATGATAAATATTTATTATTCATGCTAGAATTGTATTAACCGGAAACTTGATACATGTGTGAATACATAGACAAAACAGAGTGTCACTAGTATGCCTCTACTTGACTAGCTCGTTGAATCAAAGATGGTTATGTTTCCTAGCCATGGACAAAGAGTTGTCATTTGATTAACGGGATCACATCATTAGGAGAATGATGTGATTGACATGACCCATTTCGTTAGCTTAGCACTTGATCGTTTAGTATGTTGCTATTGCTTTCTTCATGACTTATACATGTTCCTACAAACTATGAGATTATGCAACTCCCGTTTACCGGAGGAACACTTTGTGTGCTACCAAACATCACAACGTAACTGGGTGATTATAAAGGAGCTCTACAGGTGTCTCCAAAGGTACATGTTGAGTTGGCGTATTTCGAGATTAGGTTTTGTCACTCCGATTGTCGGAGAGGTATCTCTGGGCCCTCTCGGCAATGCACATCACTATAAGCCTTGCAAGCAATGTAGCTAATGAGTTAGTTATGGACTGATGCATTACGTAATGAGTAAAGCGACTTGCCGGTAATGAGATTGAACTAGGTATTGAGATACCAACGATCGAATCTCGGGCAAGTAACATACCGATGACAAAGGAACGACATATGTTGTTATGCGGTTTGACCGATAAAGATCTTCGTAGAATATGTGGGAGCCAATATGAGCATCCAGGTTCCGCTATTGGTTATTGACCGGAGACGTGTCTCGGTCATGTCTACATAGTTCTCGAACCCGTAGGGTCCGCACGCTTAAAGTTCGATGACAGTTATATTATGAGTTTATGAGTTTTAATGTACGGAAGGAGTTCGGAGTCCCGGATGAGAAAGGGGACATGACGAGGAGTCTCGAAATGGTCGAGACGTAAAGATCGATATATTGGACGACTATATTCGGACTTCGGAAAGGTTCCGATTGATTCGGGTATTTTTCGGAGTACCGGAGAGTTACGGGAATTCGTCGGGGAGTATATGGGCCTTATTGGGCCATACGGGAATAGAGGAGACACACCAAAAGGAAGGAGGCCTGCGCCCCCCCTCTGGTCCGAATTGGACAAGAGGTGCAGCCCCCTTTTCCTTCTCCCTCTCCTCCTCTTTCCTTCTCTCCTACTCCAACAAGGAAAGGAGGAGTCCTACTCCCGGTGGGAGTAGGACTACCCCCTTGGCGCGCCCTCCTCCTTGGCCGGCTGCCTCCCCCCTTGCTCCTTTATATACGGGGGCAGGGGGCACCCCATAGACATAACAATTGATCGTTTTGATCTTTTAGCCGTGTGCGGTGCCCCCCTCCACCATAGTCCACCTCGATAATACTGTAGAGGTGCTTAGGCGAAGCTCTGCGTCGATAGAACATCATCATCGTCACCACGCCGTGGTGCTGACGAAACTCTCCCTCAACACTCGGCTGGATCAGAGTTCAAGGGACGTCATCGGGATGAACGTGTGCTGAACTCGGAGGTGCCGTGTGTTCGGTACTTGTTCAGTCGGATCGTGAAGACGTACGACTACATCAACCGCGTTGTGCTAACGCTTCCGCTTTCGATCTACGAGGGTATGTGGACAACACTCTCCCCTCTCGTTGCTATGCATCACCATGATCTTGCATGTGCGTAGGAATTTTTTTGAATTACTATGTTCTCCAACAGTGGCATCCGAGCCTGGTTTTATGCGTTGATGTTATATGCACGAGTAGAACATAAGTGAGTTGTGGGCAATATAAGTCATATTGCTTACTAGCATGTCATACTTTGGTTCGGCGGTATTGTTAGATGAAGTGGCCCAGACCAACATTACGCGTACGCTTACGCGATACTGGTTCTACCGACGTGCTTTAGTTGAACCGAGTGTGGCTATGCCCGGTCCTTGCGAAGGTTAAAACAGCACCAACTTGACAAACTATCGTTGTGGTTTTGATGCGTAGGTAAGAACGGTTCTTGATAAAGCCCATAGCAGCCACGTAAAACTTGCAACAACAAAGTAGAGGACGTCTAACTTGTTTTTGTAGGGCATGTTGTGATGTGATATGGTCAAGACATGATGCTAAATTTTATTGTATGAGATGATCATGTTTTGTAACCGAATTATCGGCAACTGGCAGGAGCCATATGGTGCTCGCTTTATTGTATGCAATGCAATCGTCCTGTAATGCTTTACTTTATCACTAAACGGTAGCGATAGTCGTAGAAGCATAAGATTGGTGAGACGACAATCATGCTACGATGGAGATCAAGATGTCGCGCCGGTGACGATGGTGATCATGACGGTGCTTTAGAGATGGAGATCACAAGCACAAGATGATGATGGCCATATCATATCACTTATATTGATTGCATGTGATGTTTATCTTTTATGCATCTTATTTTGCTTCGATTGACGGTAGCATTATAAGATGATCTCTCACTAAATTTCAAGATAAATGTGTTCTCCCAGAGTATGCACCGTTGCCAAAGTTCGTCGCGCCCAGACACCACGTGATGATCGGGTGTGATAAGCTCTACGTCCATCTACAACGGGTGCAAGACAGTTTTGCACACGCGGAATACTTGGGTTAAAGTTGACGAGCCTAGCATATGCAGATATGGCCTCGGACCACTGAGACTGGAAGGTCGAGCGTGAATCATATAGTAGATATGATCAACATAGTGATGTTCACCATTGAAAACTACTCCATTTCACGTGATGATCGGTTATGGTTTAGTTGATTTGGATCACGTGATCACTTAGAAGATTAGAGGGATGTCTTTCTAAGTGGGAGTTCTTAAGTAATATGATTAATTGAACTTTAATTTATCATGAACTTAGTCCTGGTAGTATTAGCATATCTATGTTGTAGATCAATAGCTCGCGTTGTTGCTTCCCTATGTTTTATATGTGTTCCTAGAGAAAACTAAGTTGAAAGATGTTAGTACCAATGATGCGGATTGGATCCGTGATCTAAGGTTTATCCTCATTGCTGCACAGAAGAATTATGTCCTTGATGCATCGCTAGGTGACAGACCTATTCTTTGGAAGCGAGATGCAGACGTTATGAACGTTTGGCTAGCTCAATATGATGACTACTTGATAGTTTAGTGCATCATGCTTAACTGCTTAGAATCGGGACTTCAAAGACGTTTTGAACGTCATGGACCATATGAGATGTTCCAGGAGTTGAAGTTGATATTTCAAGCAAATACCTAAGTTGAGAGATATGAAGTCTCCAACAAGTTCTATAGCTAAAAGATGGAGGAGAATCGCTCAACTAGTGAGCATGTGCTCAGATTGTCTGGGTACTACAATCGCTTGAATCAAGTGGGAGTTAATCTTGCAGATAAAGTAGTGATTGACAGAATTCTCTAGTCACCATTACCAAGTTAGTAGAACTTCGTGATGAACTATAGTATGCAAGGGATGACGAAAACGATTCCCGAGCTTTTCATGATGATGAAATCAATGAAGGTAGAAATCAAGAAAAAGCATCAAGTGTTGATGGTTGACAAGACCACTAGTTTCAAGGAAAAGGGCAAAGGGAAGAAGGGGAACTTCAAGAAGAACGGCAAGCAAGTTGCTGCTCAAGTGAAGAAGCCCAAGTCCGCACCTAAGCACGAGACTAAGTGCTTCTCGCAAAGGGACTGGTCACTTTGGAAGCGGAACTACCCCAAGTATTTGGCGGATAAGAAGGATGATAAAGTGAACAAAGGTATATTTGATATACATGTTATTGATGTGTACTTTACTAGTGTTTATAGCAACCCCTCGGTATTTGATACTAGTTCAGTTGCTAAGATTAGTAACTCGAAACGGGAGTTGCAGAATGAACAGAGACTAGTTAAGGGTGAAGTGACGATGTGTGTTGGAAGTGGTTCCAAGATTGATATGATCATCATCGCACACTCCCTATACTTTTGGGATTAGTGTTGAACCTAAATAAGTGTTATTTGGTGTTTGCATTGAGCATGAATATGATTTGATCATGTTTATTGCAATACGGTTATTCATTTAAGTTAGAGAATAATTGTTGTTCTTTTTACATGAATAAAACCTTCTATGGTCATACACCCAATGAAAATGCTTTGTTGGATCTCGATCGTAGTGATACACATATTCATAATATTGAAGTCAAAATATGCAAAGTTAATAATGATAGTGCAACTTATTTGTGACACTGCCGTTTAGGTCATATTGGTGTAAAGCGCATGAAGAAACTCCATGTTGATGGACTTTGTGAATCACTTGATTATGAATCACTTGATGCTTGCGAACCATGCCTCTTGGGCAAGATGACTAAAACGCCGTTATCCGAAACAATGGAGCGAGCAATAGATTTGTTGGAAATCATACATACTGATGTATGTGGTCCGATGAATATTGATGCTCGTGGCAATTATCGTTATTTCTGACCTTCACAGATGATTTGAGAAGATATGGGTATATCTACTTGATGAAACACAAGTCTGAAACATTTGAAAAGTTCAAAGATTTCAGAGTGAAGTGGAGAATCATCGTAACAAGAAAATAGAAGTTTCTATGATAAGATCGCAGAGGTAAAATATTTGAGTTACGAGTTTGGCCTTTAGTTAAAACAATGTGAAATAGTTTCATTACTCACGCCACCTGGAACACCACAGTGTAATGGTGTGTCCGAACGTCGTTACCGTACTTTATTAGGTATGGTGCGATCTATGATGTTTCTTACCAATCTACTATTATCGTTTTAGGGTTATGCATTAGAGACAGCTGCATTCACATTAAATAGGGCACCATCTAAATCCGTTGAGACGGCACTGTATGAACTATGGTTTGGCAAGAAACCAAAGCTGTCGTTTCTTAAAGATTGGGGTTGTGATGCTTATGTGAAAAAGTTTCATCCTGATAAGCTCAAATCCAAATCGGAAAAATGTGTCTTCATAGCTTATTATGTGAAAAAGTTTCATCCTGATTTGGGTTCAAGCTTATCACGTTGAAACTTTTTCACATAAGCATCGCAATCCAAACTTTAAGAAACGACAACTTTGGTTTCTTGCTAAACCATAATTCATACGGTGTTGTCTCAACGGATTTAGATGGTGCCCTTTTTTACGTGAATGCAGCTGTCTCTAATGCATAACCCCAAAACGATAGTGGTCGATCGGTAAGATACATCATAGATCGCACCATATCTAATAAAGTACGGTTACGACGTTCGTACACACCATTACACCGTGGTGTTCCATGTGGCGTGAGTAGTGAAACTATTTCACATTGTTTTAACTAAAGGCCAAACTCGTAACTCAAATATTTTACCTCTGCGATCATATCGTAGAAACTTTTATTTTCTTGTTACGATGATTCTCCACTTCACTCTGAAATTCTTTGAACTTTTCAAACGTTTCGGACTTTTGTTTCATCAAGTAGATATACCCATATCTGCTTAAATCATCTGTGAAGGTTAGAAAAGAATGATACTTGTCGCGAGCCTCAACACTCATCGGGCCGCATACATCAGTATGTATTATATCCAATAAGTCAGTTGCTCGCTCCATTGTTCCGGAGAACGGAGTTTTAGTCATCTTGTCCATGAGGCATGGTTCGCAAGCATCAAGTGATTCATAATCACGTGATTCCAAAAGCCCATCAACATGGAGTTTCTTCATGTGCTTTACACCAATATGACCTAAACGGCAAAGTACAAATAAGTTGCACTATCATTATTAACTTTGCATCTTTTGGCTTCAATATTATGAATATGTGTATCACTAACGATCGAGATCCAACAAACCATTTTCATTGAGTGTATGACCATAGAAGGTTTTATTCATGTAAATAGAACAACAATTATTCTCTAACTTAAATGAATAAATCAGATTGCAATAAACATGATCAAATCATATTCATGCTCAACGCAAACACCAAATAACACTTACTTAGGTTCAACAGTAATCCCGAAAGTGTAGGGAGCGTGCGATGATGATCATATCAATCTTGGAACCACTACCAATACACATCGTCACTTCACCCTTAACTAGTCTCTATTCATTCTGTAACTCCTTTTTCGAGTTACTAATTTTTAGCAACCGAACAAGTATCAAATACCCAGGGGCTACTATAAACACTAGTAAGGCACACATCAATAATCTATATATCAAATATACCTTTGTTCACTTTTCCATCCTTCTTATCCGCCAAATACTTGGGGCAGTTCCGGCCCAAAGGACCAGTCCCTTTGCAAGAGAAGCACTTAGTCTCGTGCTTAGGTACAGACTTCTGGGCTTCTTCACTTGAGTAGCAACTTGCTTGTCGCTCTTCTTGAAGTTTCCTTCTTCCTTTGCCCTTTTCTTGAAATTAGTGGTCTTGTCAACCATCAACACTTGATGCTTTTCTGATTTCTACCTTCGCCGATTTCAGCATCACGTAAGAGCTTGGGAAACGCCTCCGCTTATCCCTTGCATATTATAGTTCATCACGAAGTTCTAGTAACTTGGTGATAGTGACTAGAGAACTCACAATCACTATCTTATCTGGAAGATTAACTCCCACTTGATTCAAGTGATTGTAGTACTCAGAAATTCTGAGCACATGCTCACTAGCTAAGCAATTCTCCTCCATCTTGTAGGCAAATTTGAAAGATCGTGGATGTCGCCTAGAGGGGGGGGGGGGTGAATAGGCGCTTTTAAATTAATAAGGTTGAGGCGTGAAAAAATGCGGAATAAACCGAGCGGGTAATTTGTCAAGCACAAAACCTACAACAACTAGGCTCACCTATGTGCACCAACAACTTATGCTAAGCAAGATAAGCAACTATGTGATAGCAAGATAAATGACAAGAACAACATGGCTATCACAAAGTAAAGTGCATAAGTAAAGGGCTCGGGTAAGAGATAACCGAGGCACGCGGAGACGACGATGTATCCCGAAGTTCACACCCTTGCGGATGCTAGTCTCCGTTTGGAGGCGGTGTGGAGGCACAATGCTCCCAAGAAGCCACTAGGGCCACCGTAATCTCCTCACGCCCTCGCACAATGCAAGATGCCGTGATTCCACTGAGGGACCCTTGAGGGCGGTCACCGAACCCGTACAAATGGCAACCCTTGGGGGCGGTCACCGAACCCGTACACTTTGGCAACCCTTGGGGGCGGTCACCGGTACCCGTCAAATTGCTCGGGGCGATCTCCACAACCTAATTGGAGACCCCGACGCTTGCCCGGAGCTTTGCACCACAATGATTGACCTCCGAACACCACCAACCGTCTAGGGCGCCCAAGCACCCAAGAGGAACAAGCTCAAGGGGGCCAAGCACCCAAGAGTAATAAGCTTCTCAACTTGTAACTTCCACGAATCACCGTGGAGAACTCAAACCGGTGCACCAAATGCAATGGCAAGGGCACACGGAGTGCCCAAGTTCTACTCTCCCAAATCCCACCAAAGCAACTAATGCTAGGGAGGAAAATGAGAGGAAGAACGAAAGAAGAACACGAAGAACTCCAAGATCTAGATCCAAGGGGTTCCCCTCACTAAGAGGAGAAAGTGATTGGTGGAAACGTGGATCTAGATCTCCTCTCTCTTTTCCCTCAAGAACTAGCAAGAATCATTGGAGGGATTGAGAGATAGCAAGCTCGAAGAAGGTCAACAATGGGGAAGAACACGAGCTCCAAAGATTAGATCTCAAGGGGGAAGAAGACCCCCTTTTATAGGTGGGGAGAAAAACCAACCGTTATCCCCTCACTCAGCTCAAGACGACGCGGTACTATCAAGACGGAGTTGCGGTACTACCGCTGATCGGTCATGGTACTATCTTGCAGTTGCGGTACTACCGCAAGTGCAGCACTAGCCGATGAAGGCCTGTTGCACAGGGCAACGAACGGTAGAACCGCCGGAGCGGTACTACCGCGTGCCCCTACGGTACTACCGTAAGGCAGGCAACACTAGTCGCAGAGAAAGCACGGAAGTAAAAAATTACTTCCGTACCTACTTCCGCCGAGGGAGGACCTGCGCAAAAATCCGGCACGGTACTACCGCACACGAAGAGCGGTACTATCACAGAGGGCTGGATGTACAGATTACATCCGCCTACTTCCGCTCATCTGCTAAGCCTGGCCAGAGCCCATGGTACTACCGCTACCATGCAAGACGGCATTATCACAGAGGGACACGGATGTAAAAATTACATCCGCCCTACTACCGCCGAGTAGCTGCGCTTGGCTCGAGGCCACGGTACTACCGCTTCCCACATAGCGGTACTACCGTGAGCACCTACAAGATTACCACGGTGGACTGCGGTACTCAAGAAGGGCTGGCGGTACTACCGCTCCGGAGAGCAATACTACCGCATGCCCCAGATTAGCAACACTAGGAGTCCTTCATTTTGCAGAGAAGACAACAGAGGGAAACAATAAAACCAGAACTGCCATAACTTCTACAAATGAGCTCCGAATTGAGCAAACTCAAGCTTGTTGGAAACAAGACAACGAGTAGCATCATAGAAGATGCAGAGGAGGCAGAGGAGGTATGCCTAACAAACAGAGGAGTAAAACCTCCAACAAAGAAGAAACGGCATATCCTCCAACATCGAAAACATCATAGAAGATGCATGTGAACTCCGTTTTTGATGAGCTCGAGCTTGTCATAAAAATGACCATACGCTCCAAATCTCACAAGGAGAAGAACCAAACAAGAACCAAAAAGATGATGCAAGGATGCAATGGTTTGAGCTCTCTACGAATGATATGATCAAGCTACTCATCGAGAGCCCCCCTTGATAGTACGGCAATCGATCCTATAACCCGGTCTCCCAACTACCATCATGAGACCGGTAAAATAGAAAACCTATCAAGGGCAAACCTTTGCCTTGCACATGGTCCACTTGAGCTAGACGATGGCGATCTTGACTCCCTCAAGTTGGACCACCTTTCTTGATTGTGTTGGCTCGATGAAGACTAGTTGATTGCTCCCCATACTCCACTATGGGTGAGCCACTCTTCCAAGACATCTTCACAAGTCCATTGTCACCACAATGGACGGCAAGCTTCAAGCATTTGATCTCTTCGTGATGCTTCACTTGAATTTGCACACCGCAACCTAACCCCACAAAGAACTCTCACGAAGACCATGGGTTAGTACACAAAGCGTAATGGACAATGCTTACCATACCATGGGATCACTTGATCCCTCTGTACATCTTGTACGCTTTGTGTGTTGATCAACTTGATTCACTCTTGACTTAGTCTTGATCAACCTTGATTCTTTCCAACTCTCTTCATATGGATGATGTATGACCAATCTTTGGATAATTCCTTAATAGCACCTTGGTCAACACATAAACTCCTTGAAACCAACACATGGACTTCAAGAAATGCCTATGGAAAAATCCTTCAAATGTAACTCAATGCAACCATTAGTCCATAGAGAATGTCATCAATTACCAAAACCACACATGGGGGCACCGCATGTCCTTTCAAAAGTACTGTCAGAGGTCTCATACCTCTCGACACGGGCATGAGTATGAAATAAAAATTTCAACTCTTGGAACATCTTATATGTTCTGTGGCGTTTCAAAAAACGTCTTTGAAGCCTCGATTCTAAGCCATAAAGCATGGTGCACTAAACTATCAAGTAGTCATCATACCGAGCTTTTGTCAAAATGTTCATAACGTCTGCATCTGCTCCTGCAATAGGTCTTTCACCTAGCGGTGCATCAAGGACATAATTCTCCTATGAAGCAATAAGGATAAACCTCAGATCACGGATCCAATCCGCATCATTGCTACTAACATCTTTCAACTTAGTTTTCTCTAGGAACATATCAAAATAAAACAGGGGAGCAAAACGCGAGCTATTGATCTACAACATAGATATGCTAATACTACCAGGACTAATTTCATGATAAATTTAAGTTCAATTAATCATATTACTTAAGAACTCCCACTTAGATAGACATCCCTCTAATCCTCTAAGTGATCACGTGATCCAAATCAACTAAACCATGTCCGATCATCACGTGAGATGGAGTAGTTTCAATGGTGAAAATCACTATGTTGATCATATCTACTATATGATTCACGCTCGACCGTTCGGTCTCCGTGTTCTGAGGCAATATCAGTTATATGCTAGGCTCGTCAAGTTTAACCTGAGTATTCCGCGTGTGCAACTGTTTTGCACCCATTGTATTTGAACGTAGAGCCTATCACACCCGATCATCACGTGGTGTCTCAGTACGAAGAACTTTCACAACGGTGCATACTCAGGGAGAACACTTATACTTTGATAATTTAGTGAGAGATCATCTTATAATGCTACAATCAATCAAAGCAAGACAAGATGCATAAAAGATAAACATCACATGCAATCAATATAAGTGATATGATATGGCCATCATCATCTTGTGCTTGTGATCTCCATCTCCGAAGCACCGTCATGATCACCATCGCCACCGGGCGCGACACCTTGATCTCCATCGTAGCATCGTTGTCATCTCGCCAATCTTATGCTTCTACGACATCGCTACCGCTTAGTGATAAAGTAAAGCATTACGTATGCGATTGCATTGCATATAATAAAGCGACAACCATATGGCTCCTGCGATTGCCGATAACTTCGGTTACAAAAATGATCATCTCATACAATAAAATTTAGCATCATGCCTTGACCATATCACATCACAACATGCCCTGCAAAAACAAGTTAGACGTCCCCTACTTTGTTGTTGCAAGTTTTACGTGGCTGCTACGGGCTGAGCAAGAACCGTTCTTACCTAGGCATCAAAAACCACAACGATAGTTTGTCAAGTTAGTGCTATTTTAACCTTCACAAGGACCGGGCGTAGCCACACTCAGTTCAACTAAAGTTGGAGAAACTGACACCCGCCAGCCACCTGTGTGCAAAGCACGTCGGTAGAACCAGTCTCGCCAGAAGCGACGCGTAATGTCGGTCCAGGCCGCTTCATCCAACAATACCGCTGAACCAAAGTATGACATGCTGGTAAGCAGTATGACATATATCGCCCACAACTCACTTGTGCTCTACTCGTGCATATAACATCTACGGATAAAACCAGGCTCGGATGCCACTGTTGGAGAACGTAGTAATTTCAAAAAAAATCCTACGCACACGCATGATCATGGTGATGCATAGCAACGAGAGGGGAGAGTGTTGTCCACATACCCTCGTAGATCGAAAGCGTAAGCGTTAGCACAACGCGGTTGATGTAGTCGTACGTCTTCATGATCCGACCGATCAAGTATCGAACGCACGGCACCGCCGAGTTCAGCACACGTTCAGCCCGATGACGTCCCTCGAACTCCGATCCAACCGAGTGTTGAGGGGGAGTTTCGCCAGCACGACAGCGTGGTGACGATGATGATGTTCTACCGACGCAGGGCTTCGCCTAAGCACCGCTATGATATTATCGAGGTGGATTATGGTGGAAGGGGGCACCGCACACGGCTAAGAGATCAATGATCAATTGTTGTGTCTATGGGGTGCCCCCTGCCCCCGTATATAAAGAAGCAAGGGGGGAGGCGGCCGGCCAGGAGGGGCGCGCCAGGAGGAGTCCTACTCCCACCGGGAGTAGGACTCCTCCTTCCAAGTAGTAGGAGTAGGAGTCAAGGAAAGGGGAGAGAAGAGAAGGAAGGAGGGGCGAGCCCTTCTCCCTAGTCCAATCGGACTAGGCCTTGGGGCGCCAGCCTCTCCTCTCTCTTTCCCTAAAGCCCAATAAGGCCCATATACTCCCGGCGAATTCCGTAACTCTCCAGACTCAAAAAAATACCGAATCACTCGGAACCTTTCCGATGTCCGAATATACCAATATATCGATCTTTACGTCTCGACCATTTCGAGACTCCTCGTCATGTCCCCGATCTCATTCGGGACTCCGAACTACCTTCGGTACATCAAAACTCATAAACTCATAATATAACCGTCATCGTAAGTTTAAGCGTGCGGACCCTACGGGTTCTAGAACTATGTAGACATGACCGAGACACGTCTCCGGTCAATAACCAATAGCGGAACCTAGATGCTCATATTGGCTCCCACATATTCTACGAAGATCTTTATCGGTCAGACCGCATAACAAAATACGTTGTTCCTTTTGTCATAGGTATGTTACTTGCCCGAGATTCGATCGTCGGTATCTCAATACCTAGTTCAATCTCGTTACCGGCAAGTCTCTTTACTCGTTCCGTAATACATTACTCCGCAACTAACTCATTAGTTGCAGTGCTTGCAAGGCTTAAGTGATGTGCATTACTGAGTGGGCCCAGAGATACCTCTCCGACAATCGGAGTGACAAATCCTAATCTCAAAATACGCCAACCCAACAAGTACCTTTGGAGACACTGAGAGCACCTTTATAATCACCCGATTACGTTGTGACGCTTGGTATCACACAAAGTGTTCCTCCGTAAACGGAGTTGCATAATCTCATAGTCATAGGAACATGTATAAGTCATGAAGAAAGTAATAGCAACATACTAAACGATCGAGTGCTAAGCTAACGGAATGGGTCAAGTCAATCACATCATTCTCCTAATGATGTGATCCCGTTAATCAAATGACAACTCATGTCTATGGCTAGGAAACATAACCATCTTTGATCAACGAGCTAGTCAAGTAGAGGCATACTAGTGACACTCTATTTGTCTATGTATTCACACGTGTACCATGTTTGCGGTTAATACAATTCTAGCATGAATAATAAACATTTATCATGAAATAAGGAAATAAATAATAACTTTATTATTGCCTCTAGGGCATATTTCCTTCAGCTTTGCCCTCCTACCTTCACTCGAGCATGTATGATTGTCATGCTACCATTGTTGCATTCCATAATTTTCACTTTATTCATATTTTCATATATAGTGTTGACCGATTTGGTGAACGCGCGCGGGGGGGGGGGGGAGTTTGCCCTCGTTCCCTTACTGGACCATTTGTAATACCTTTGTTGTATCTCACACTTTCACTCTGTTCATCTTCATATATCTTTTTTGTTGTTCTGGGTCACAAAATATTGTTAGGTTTAGGTTTAGGAACCACATTTTATGCATGTTGCATCATGAGTCGCGTATGTTGTTTCTTCCAGTTATGATGCAGACCATTAAGATTATTACTTGCTGAAGCAACTGAAGTTATCTTATGGGAAACTTGGAGATATGACAATAGTTAGAGCTCATATGTGCAAATGCAATGTCCCATCCATGCATCTTCAAAAAATTCCGACACTAAGCACCGCTTTTGTTTTTTCTTACAATGAATATTCAGAGCCCCTGGAAACAGATTTATACCACTACCCCCCCCCCCCCCCCTTACGCGCATCCATCCTGTTGTGGCTATGATTTGTTATGTGTGCTTTATTGTCCTCCTTTAACTTCTACAAATATGCAATAGCTCACTGGAGTATCCAGCTTTGGGAGGAGGGGGAGGGGGTGAAGGAAATATGCCCTAGAGGCAATAATAAAGTTATTATTTATTTCCTTATATCATGATAAATGTTTATTATTCATGCTAGAATTGTATTAACCGGAAACATAATACATGTGTGAATATATAGACAAACAGTATGTCACTAGTATGCCTCTACTTGACTAGCTTGTTAATCAAAGATGGTTATGTTTCCTAACCATGAACAAGGAGTTGTTATTTGATTAACAAGGTCACATCATTAGTTGAATGATCTGATTGACATGACCCATTCCGTTAGCTTAACACTTGATCGCTTAGTATGTTAATGCTTTCTTCATGACCCATACATGTTCCTATAACTATGAGATTATGCAACTCCCGCTTACGGAGGAACACTTTGGGTACTACCAAACGTCACAACGAATCGGGTGATTATAAAGGAGTACTACAGGTGTCTCCAAAGGTACTTGTTGGGTTGGCGTATTTCGAGATTAGGTTTTGTCACTCCGATTGTCGGAGAGGTATCTCTAGGCCTTCTCGGTAATACACATCACTTAAGCCTTGCAAGCATTACAACTAATGAGTTATTTGTGAGATGATGTATTACGAACGAGTAAAGAGATTTACTGCAACGAGATTGAACTAGGTATTGGATACCGACGATCGAATCTCGGGTAAGTAACATACCGATGACAAAGGGAACAACGATGTCGTTATGCGGTTTGACCGATAAAGATCTTCAGAGAATATGTAGGAACCAATATGGGCATCCAGGTTCCGCTATTGGTTATTGACTGAGAATGGTTCTAGGTCATGTCTACATAGTTCTCGAACCCGTAGGGTCCGCACGCTTAACGCTTCGATTACAGCTCATTATGAGTTTATAAGTATTGATGCAATCAAGTTTGTTCGAGTCCGGATGTGATCAGGACATGACGAGGAGTCTCGAAATGGTCGAGACATAAAGATTGATATATTGGAAGCCTACATTTGGACATCGGAAGTGTTCCGGTGAAATCGGGATTTTACGGAGTACCGGAGGTTACCGGAACCCCGGGAGGTCCATGGGCCTTAATGGGCCATAGGAGAAGAGGAAGGGCAGGCCAAGGTGGGCTGCGCGCCCTCCCCCTCTAGTCCGAATAGGACAAGGAAGGGGGCGGCGCCTTCCCTCTTCCCTCCTCCAATCCTAGTCCAACTAGGACAGGGGAGTCCTACTCCCGTGGGAGTAGGACTCCTCCTTGCGCGCCTCCTCTAGGGCCGCCACCTCCCCTTGGCTCCTTTATATACTGAGGCGAGGGGGGCACCCCAAGACACGTAAGTTGATCTACGGATCTTTCCTTAGCCGCAGCGGTGCCCCTTCCACCATATTCCACTTCGGTCATATCGTCATGAGCTTAGGCGAAGCCTCGCTACCGGAGAAGTCATATCGTCATGAGCTTAGGCGAAGCCTGCGCCGGTGGAGCATCAACATCGCCACCACGCCGTCAGGTCGACGGAACTCATCCCCGACACTTTGTCGGATCGAGTCCGGGATCGCCATCGAACTGAACGTGTGCGTAACTCGGAGGTGCCAGACGCTCGGTGCTTGGATCGGTCGGATCGTGAAGACGCATTTACTACATCAACCGCGTTGTTATAACGCTTCCGCTTTCGGGTTCACGAGGGTACGTGGACGGACACTCTCCCTCTCGCTGCTATGCCATCACCATGGTCTTGCGTGATCGTAGGAAATTTTTTGAAATTACTACGCTCCCCAACAAAGGGTATCGAGCCTGGTTTTATGCGTTGATGTCATATGCACGAGTAGAACACAAGTGAGTTGTGGACGATACAAGTCATACTACCTACCAAAGATGTCATGTCATAATTTGGTTCAGCGGTATTGTTGGACGAGACGATCCGGACCAACCTTACGCGTGCATTTTACGCGAGACCGGTTCCTCGACGTGCTTTGCACATAGATGGCTTGCGGAAGACCTGTCTCTCCAACTTTAGTTGAACTGAAAGTGGCATACGCCGGTCCTTGAGAAGGTTAAACGGAGTCTATTTGACGAAGTATCGTTGTGGTTTTGATGCGTAGGTAAGAACGGTTCTTGCTCAGCCCGTAGCAGCCACGTAAAACTTGCAACAACAAAGTAGAGGACGCCTAACTTGTTTTTGCAGGGCATGTTGTGATGTGACATGGTCAAGACGTGATGCTATATTTTATTGTATGAGATGATCATGTTTTGTAACCGAGTTATCGGCAATCGGCAGAGCCATATGGTTGTCGCTTTATTGTATGCAATGCAATCGCGATGTAATGCTTTACTTTATTACTAAGCGGTAGTGATAGTCGTGGAAGCATAAGATTGGCGAGACGACAACGATGCTAAGATGGAGATCAAGGTGTCGCTACCGGTGACGATGGTGATCATGACGGTGCTTGGCGATGGAGATCACAAGCACAAGATGATGATGACCATATCATATCACTTATATTGATTGCATGTGATGTTTATCCTTTATGCATCTTATCTTGCTTTGTTTGACGGTAGCATTATAAGATGATCTCTCACTAAAAATTATCAAGAAGTGTTCTCCTGAGTATGCACCGTTGCCAAAGTTCAGAGTACCTGCACACCACGTGATGATCGGGTGTGATAAGTTCTACGTCCATCTACAACGGGTGCAAAACAGTTGCACACGCTGAATACTCAGTTAAACTTGACGAGCCTAGCATATAATGTATATGGCCTCGGAACACGGAGACCGAAGGTCGAACGTGAATCATATAGTAGATATGATCAACATAGTGATGTTCACCATTGAAACTACTCCGCCTCACGTGATGATCGGACATGGTTTAGTTAATATGGATCACGTGATCACTTAGATGACCGGAGAGATGTCTGTCTAAGTGGGAGTTTTTTTAAATATGATTAATTAAACTTAAATTTATCATGAACTTTGTACTGATAGTATTTTGCTTGTCTATGTTTCTTGTAGATAGATGGCTCGTGTTGTTCCGTTGAATTTTAATGCTTCCTTGAGAAAGCAAAGTTGAAAGATGATGGTAGCAATTACACGGACTGGGTCCGTAACTTGAGGATTATCCTCATTGCTGCACGTAAAAAATTACGCCCTGGAAGCACCGGGTAGCGAACTCTTTGCAGATCTTGAGCCGAAGTTATGAACGCCCCGCAAAGCGTAGCTGATGACTACTCTATAGTTCAAAGGTGCCATGCTTTACGGCTTAGAACCGGGTCTTCAACGACGCTTTTGAACGTCATGGAGCATATGAGATGTTCCAGAGTTGAAGTTAATATTTCAAGCAAATGCCCGGATTGAGAGATATGAAGTCTCCAATAAGTTCTATAGCTGCAAGATGGAGGAGAATAGTTACAAGAGCACATACTCAAAATGTCCGGGTATAACAATCACTTAATTCAGCCGGGAGTTAATCTTCCGGATGATAGTGTCATTGATGTAATTCTCCAATCATCGCCACCAAGCTACAAGAGCTTCGTGATGAACTATAATATGCAAGGGATGACTAAGACAATTCTCGAGCTCTTCGCGATGCTAAAAGCCATGGAGGTGGAAATCAAGAAAGAGCATCAAGTGTTGATGGTCAACAAGACCACTAGTTTCAAGAAAAAGGGCAAAGGGAAGAAGAAGGAAACTTCAAAAAGAACAGCAAGAAAGTTCTTGATCAAGAGAAGAAACCCAAGTCTGGACCTAAGCCTGAAACTGAGTGTTTTACCGCAAGGCATCGGACACCGGAAGCGGAACTGCCCCAAGTATTTGGCGGATAAAAGGATGGCAAGGTGAACAAAGGTATATGTGATATACATGTTATTGATGTGTACCTTACTAGAGCTCGTAGTAGCACTGGGTATTTGATAATCGGGTTCTGTTGCTAATATTTGCAACTCGTAATGAGGACTACGGAATAGACGAGCACCGCAAAGGACGAGGTGACGGCGCTTGGCGAGGAAATGGTTCCAAAGTCAATGTGATCGCGGTCGGCACGCTTACCTCTACATCTACCTTCGGGATTAGTTTTAGACCTAAATAATTGTTATTTGGTGCCGCGTTGAGCATGAACATTATATCTGGATCTTGTTTAATGCGAGACGGTTATTCATTTAAATCGAGAGAATAATGGTTGTTCTATTTATATGAGTAATATCTTTTATGGTCATGCACCCTTGAAGAATGGTCTATTCTTGTTGAATCTCGACAAGTAGTGATACACATATTCATAATGTTGAAGCCAAAAGATGCAGAGTTGATAATGATAGTGCAACTTATTTGTGGCAATCGCCGTTTAGGTCATATTGGTGTAAAACGCATGAAGAAACTCCATACCGATGGGCTTCTAGAATCACTTGATTATGAATCACTTGGTACTTATGTAACCGTGCCTCATGGGCAAAATGACCAAAACGCCGTTCTCCGGAACTATGGAGCGAGCAACTGATTTGTTGGAAATCATACATACCGATGTTTGTGGTCCAATGAATGTTGAGGCACGCCATGGGTATCGTTATTTTCTCACCTTCACAGATGATTTGAGCAGATATGGGTATATCTACTTAATGAAACACAAATCTGAAACATTTGAAAAGTTCAAAGAATTTCAGAGTGAAGTGGAAAATCATCGTAACAAGAAAATAAAGTTTCTACGATCCGATCGTGGAGGAGAATATTTGAGTTACGAGTTTGGTTTACATTTGAAACAATGTGGAATAGTTTCGCAACTCACGCCACCCTAACACCACAGAGAAATGGTGTGTCCGAACGTCAGAATCGTACTTTACTAGATATGGTGCGATCTATGATGTCGATTTCGATTTACCGCTATCGCTTTGGGGTTATGCTTTAGAGACGGCCGCATTCACGTTGAATAGGACACCGTCAAAATCCGCTGAGACGACGCCTTATGAACTGTGGTTTGGCAAGAAACCAAAGTTGTCGCTTTCTTAAAGTTTGGGGCTGCGATGCTTATGTAAAGAAACTTCAACGGATAAGCTCGAACCCAAATCGGAAAAATGTGTCTTCATAGGATACCCAAAGGAGACTGTTGGGTACACCTTCTATCACAGATCTGAAGGCAAGATTTTCGTTGCTAAATTCGGGTCCTTTCTAGAGAAGGAGTTTCTCTCGAAAGAAGTGAGTGGGAGGAAAGTAGAACTTGATGAGATAATCAGATTCCGCTCCCTTATTGGAAAGTAGTTCATCACAAGAAATGGTTCCTGTGACAACTACACCAATTAGTGAGGAAACTAATGATGATGATCATGAAGCTTCAGATCAAGTTGCTCTTGAACCTCAGAGGTCAACCAGAGTAAAATACGCACTGTGAGTGGTACGGTAATCTTATTCGGAAGTCATGATTCTTGACCATGGCGAACCTACAAACTATGAAGAAGCGATGGTGAGCCCAGATTCCGCAAAATGGCTGGAAGCCATGAAATCTGAGATGGGATCCATGTATGAGAACAAAGTATGGACTTTGGTTGACTTGCCCGATGGTCGGCAAGCCATTGAAAATAAATGGATCTTTAAGAAGAAGACTGACGCCGATGGTAATGTAACTGTCTACAAAGCTCGACTTGTTGCTAAAGGTTTTCGACAAGTTCAAGGGGTTGACTACGATGAGACTTTCTCACCCGTAGCGATGCTTAAGTCTGTCCGAATCATGTTAGCAATTGCCGCATTTTATGATTATGAAATTTGGCAAATGGATGTAAAAACTGCATTCTTGAATGGATTTCTAGAAGAAGAGTTGTATATGATGCAACCAGAAGGTTTTGTCGATCCAAAAGGTGCTAACAAAGTGTGCAAGCTCCAAATGATCAATTTATGGTGCAGTGCAAGCCTCTCGGAGTTAGAATAAACGCTTTGATAGTGTGATCAAAGCATATGGGTTTGTATGCACTTTTGGAGAAGCCTGTATTTACAAGAAAGTGAGTGGGAGCTCAGTAGAATTTCTGATATTATATGTGGACGACATATTATTGATTGGAAATGATATAGAATTTCTGGATAGCATAAAAGGATACTTGAATAAAAGTTTTTCAATGAAAGACCTCGGTGAAGCTGCTTACATATTGGGCATCAAGATCTATAGAGATAGATCAAGACGCTTAATTGGACTTTCACAAAGCACATACCTTGATAAAGTTTTGAAAAAGTTCAAAATGGATCGTGCAAAGAAAGGTTTTTACCCGTGTTGCAAGGTGTAAAATTGAGTCGACTCAATGCCCCACCACGCAGAAGATAGAGAGAAAATGAAAGATGTTCCTATGCTTCAGCCATAGGCTCTATCATGTATGCAATGTCGTGTACCAGACTGACGTATGCTTAGGCGTAAGCTTGGTGTAGGTACCAAAGTAATCCAGGAATGGATCATCGGACAGCGTCAAAAACATCCTGAAATACACGAAAAGGACTAAGGATATGTTTCTCATATATGGAGGTGACAAAGAGCTAGTCGTAAATGGTTACGCCGATGTAAGCTTTTGATCGATCCGGACGATTCTAAATCGCAAACCGGATACGTGTTTTATTAAACGGTGGAGCTGTCGGTTGGTGCAGTTCTAAACAAAGCGCCGTATGGCGGGATCTACATGTGAAGCGGAGTACATAGCTGCTTCGAAGCAGCGAATGAAGGAGTCTGGATGAAAGAGTTCATTTCCGATCTAGGTGTCATACCTAGTGCATCGGGACCGATGAAGATCTTCTCGTGACAATCTGGTGCAATTGCCTTGGCAAAGGAATCCAGATTTCACAAGAGGACCAAGCATATCAAGAGACGCTTCAATTCCATTCGGACCAAGTCCAAGTGGGAGACATAGAGATTTGCAAAATACATACGGATCTGAATGTTGCAGACTGTTGACTAAGCCTCTTCCACGAGCAAAACATGATCAAAGCACCAAGACTCCATGGGTGTTAGGATCATTACTTTGTAATCTAGATTATTGACTCTAGTGCAAGTGGGAGATCAAGGAAATATGCCCTAGAGGCAATAATAAAGTTATTATTTATTTCCTTATATCATGATAAATGTTTATTATTCATGCTAGAATTGTATTAACCGGAAACATAATACATGTGTGAATATATAGACAAACAAGATGTCACTAGTATGCCTCTACTTGACTAGCTTGTTAATCAAAGATGGTTATGTTTCCTAACCATGAACAAGGAGTTGTTATTTGATTAACAAGGTCACATCATTAGTTGAATGATCTGATTGACATGACCCATTCCGTTAGCTTAACACTTGATCGCTTAGTATGTTAATGCTTTCTTCATGACCCATACATGTTCCTATAACTATGAGATTATGCAACTCCTGCCACCGGAGGAACACTTTGGTACTACCAAACGTCACAACGTAATCGGGTGATTATAAAGGAGTACTACAGTGTCTCCAAAGGTACTTGTTGGGTTGGCGATTTCGAGATTAGGTTTTGTCACTCCGATTGCTCGGAGAGGTATCTCTAGGCCATCTCGGTAATACACAAAACTTAAGCCTTGCAAGCATTACAACTAATGAGTTATTTTTGATATTATGTATTACGGAACGAGTAAAGAGAGATACCAGAAACTAGATTGAACTAGGTATTGGATACCGACGATCGAATCTCGGGTAAGTAACATACCGATGACAAAGGGAACAACGATGTCGTTATGCGGTTTGACCGATAAAGATCTTCAGAGAATATGTAGGAACCAATATGGGCATCCAGGTTCCGCTATTGGTTATTATTGAGAATGGTTCTAGGTCATGTCTACATAGTTCTCGAACCCGTAGGGTCCGCACGCTTAACGCTTCGATTCTGAGTTCATTATGAGTTTATAAGTATTGATGCACCGAAGTTTGTTCGTAGTCCCGGATGTGATCACGGACATGACGAGGAGTCTCGAAATGGTCGAGACATAAAGATTGATATATTGGAAGCCTACATTTGGACATCGGAAGTGTTCCGGGTGAAATCGGGATTTTACCGAAGTACCGGGAGGTTACCGGAACCCCCCGGGAGGTCCATGGGCCTTAATGGGCCATAGGAGAAGAGGAAGGGCAGGCCAAGGTGGGCTGCGCGCCCCCCTCCCCCCTCTAGTCCGAATAGGACAAGGAAGGGGGGGGCGCCCTTCCCTCTTCCCTCCTCCAATCCTAGTCCAACTAGGACAGGGGGGAGTCCTACTCCCGGGAGTAGGACTCCTCCTGGTGCGCCTCCTCTAGGGCCGCCACCTCCCCTTGGCTCCTTTATATCTGGTGAGGGGCACCCCAAGACACGAAGTTGATCTACGGATCTTTCCTTAGCCGTGTGCGGTGCCCCTTCCACCATATTCCACTTCGGTCATATCGTCATGAGCTTAGGCGAAGCCCTCGCTACCGGAGAAGTCATATCGTCATGAGCTTAGGCGAAGCCCCGCGTCGGTGGAGCATCAACATCGCCACCACGCCGTCGTCCGACGGAACTCATCCCGACACTTTGCTGGATCGGAGTCCGGGATCGCCATCGAATCAACGTGGTGCGTAACTCGGAGGTGCCGTACGTTCGGTGCTTGGATCGGTCGGATCGTGAAGACGTACGACTACATCAACCGCGTTGTTATAACGCTTCCGCTTTCGGTCTACGAGGGTACGTGGACGGACACTCTCCTCTCTCGTTGCTATGCCATCACCATGGTCTTGCGTGATCGTAGGAAATTTTTTGAAATTACTACGTTCCCCAACAGGGGGAGCGAAGATAAAATGAAGAGCATCCTACCTTGGAGTCATGTTAGCATAGAGCCAATGGTGAGCTCAGAGTGCTCCTTATAACCAAAAGCAAGAGCATTCTGGTGATAGAGGAGCCATAGAAGCTTGTATCCGGGCAGTTGCAGACGTCCACTTGAAAGATCTAGCCTCCTCTCTCCCAAAAATACATTGTGAAAAAGAATTGGAGAACGAGGTCTTCATTGAATGCCTTGTCGAAAGTGAGCAACGGAATCAACCCCATCTTGGCTAGAACCCAGTCCAAATCCGGATATGGTTGTGTGTTGGTGCGCACGAACTCAAGATCCAAACTTCGATGAACTGCAATCTTGTACTTCTTGACCTTGAAGATCTCCTCATAAACCCTCTGTTGGATATTGTTCCAGAAACAAGAACAAACATTGGGATCTGTGTCGCGAATATATGGATCCTGCTCACGCTCGACGATGTACTTCAACTTCCCAATCTGATTAAGATCTGCAATGGCTATCAGATCATGATCTTCATTCTCTACATTGAAGTCAATATCATCTTCCTCAATCTCATCCTCTTGACCTTCGTGCCCACTGATACGTCTCCAACGTATCTATAATTTTTTATTGCTCCATGCTACTTTATCTACTGTTTTGGACTATATTGGGCTTTATTTTTCACTTTTATATTATTTTTGGGACTAACCTATTAACCGGAGGCCCAGCCCAGAATTGTTGTTTTTTGCCTATTTCAGTGTTTCGAAGAAACGGAATATCAAATGGAGTCCAAATAGAATGAAACCTTCGGGAACGTGATTTTCTCACCGAACGTAATCCAGGAGACTTGGACCCTACTCCAAGGAACAAAAGAGGCGGTCACGAGGGTGGGGGGGCGCCCCCCCCCCTAGGGCGCGCCCCCTGCCTCGTGGGCCCCCTGTTGCTCCACCGACGTACTCCTTCCTCCTATATATACCTACGTACCCCCAAACGATCAGAAGGGGAGCCAAAAACCTAATTCCACCGCCGCAACTTCCTGTATCCACGAGATCCCATCTTGGGGCCTGTTCCGGAGCTCACGGGAGGGGCATCCACCACGGAGGGCTTCTACATCATCTCCATAGCCCCTCCGATGAAGTGGGAGTAGTTTACTTTAGACCTTCGGGTCCATAGCTAGTAGCTAGATGGCTTCTTCTCTCGTTTTGGATCTCAATACAATGTTCTCCCCCTCTCTCCTGGAGATCTATTCGATGTAATCTTCTTTTTGCGGTGTGTTTGTTGAGACCGATGAATTGTGGGTTTATGATCCAGATTATCTATGAATAATATTTGAATCTTCTCTGAATTCTTTTATGTATGATTGGTTATCTTTGCAAGTCTCTTTGAATTATCCGGTTGGTTTGGCCAACTAGATTGGTAGTTCTTGCAATGGGAGAAGTGCTTAGCTTTGGGTTCAAGCTTTCATACTGTCCCTTGCCCAAAGGATGTAAAGGGTTGCAAGGCACGTATTGTATTGTTGCCATCGAGGATAACAAGATGGGGTTTTTATCATATTGCATGAATTTATCCTCTACATCATGTCATCTTGCTTAAGGCGTTACTCGCTTTTAACTTAATACTCTAGATGCATCTTTGGATAGCGGTCGATGAGTGGAGTAATAGTAGTAGATGCAGGCAGGAGTCGGTCTACTTGTCTCAGACGTGATGCCTATATACATGATCATACCTAGATATACTCATAATTATGCTCAATTCTGTCAATTGCTCAACAGTAATTTGTTCACCCACCGTAGAATACTTATGCTCTTGAGACTTTAATACTTACTTTGTTTTTACTTTGCCTTTTACTTTTCACTTTGCATCTCTATACCAAAAAAATACCAAAAATATTATTTATCATCTCTATCAGATCTCACTCAGAAATGACCGTGAAGGGATTGACAACCCCTAATCACGTTGGTTGCGAGGAGCTATTGTTTTGTGCAGGTACGAGGGACTTGTGCGTGGCCTCCTACTGGATTGATACCTTGGTTCTCAAAAACTGAGGGAAATACTTACGCTACTTTGCTGCATCATCCTCTACTCTTCGGGGAAATCCAACGCGGTGCTTAAGAGGTAGCACCACCAGCCACATAGTGTTCATCTTACTGAGAATCATATTCCTCATCTAACTCAGACTCAAAGGCTTGAATCCCTGGAGCCTTGGAGGCTGCCGTTCCGACCCTGGAAAATTGAGGTGTTGCGCTTGAACTCTATTCTCACCTAGACTTGTTAGCCTTGTGAACACACTTTGCACTACCATCATTGCCCTTGGCCTTCTTGCGACGAGCATACCCAACATCACCCGCAGAAAGATCTAAGAACAAACAAGGAAGAGTAGAACATGAATGAATGCAAGAGTTCATGCAAGAATGACAGGTGATTAGGCAGCAATGGCTCCCCCGGCCACTTCTTTGGCATCAACTCAATGACCTTGTTCTTTTTCTGCCTCACCGGCAGCCTTTATTTCTTACCTAAACCCTTCAACCATGCTTCCTATCATTCTATGAAAGAATGAATATATTTTGGTTTTCTCCTCACTGATTGATGAAGCCCAAGACTGCTTGACGACCTCCGGCCCAAGCTATTCCGACGCCGAGTCATGTTCCTTATCTACATGTGCGTCTTATTCGTTCTTTTGGTCTTAGTTCGGTTCGGTACAGCCGATTCAGGACGGTTTAGAAGGAACCGGTCTTATTCATCCTTTTGGTCTTAGTTCGGTTCGGTACATCCGATTCGGGCCGGTTTAGAAGAAACCAGACAGAATGGTAATTTTTGTTATTGTGTTGTTTAATTTTTTATTTATGATACCTGTAATTTGTTTAACAGATGAAGTTTGTGTAATAGAATCACTCCCTCAAAAAAAAGAATAATAAAATCACACAAACATTCATGTTTATCTTAAATTATGACCATTGGATAGCACGCAAGTAGATACAACACGTGCGCGGAGGCACGGGGATAAACCAAAGCAATCTACCACCTCTCTCACTCTCACTCGCTGATATGGCTAAGCCAATCACGTGATTATCACTTACTACTAACACAAACATCCATATATTACGCACGCTTACGTTACACCGGCAGCAGCAACGGCTACAAACAAACAGAAACAGGGCACTCGTGGAGGCATGGAATCGGACGGAATCAGGAGGCGGCGGCGGCGGCGGGCCGTGTGCGACGATCGGCTCAGGAGGAGGTGGCGACGCGCGGCTCCCATATGAAGAGTTGCCCGCTCAGCTGGCCGCACCGGCGCATGTGGTTGAGCAGCTCCTGCTTGCTCCGCCGCCTCCTCGTCGTCATCAGCACCTTGCCCTCGCAGGGCGTGGCAGCAGTGCCGTCATCTTCCGGGTTAGGCAGTGTCGCAGTCGCGCTTACAGCCGGAGCTGCGGCCTCCGAACTGCTGGGAGGCTTGGGTGGCTGCTGCGGTGCAGCGGCGGTGTCATTGATCTCGGAGGCGTTGACGGGCTCGGCGCCGACGAACTTGTTGATGACGAGCGAGGAGCGGTGCACCCGCGCCCCACTGTTGTGCGCCTGGGGCTGCGTGCTGACCTTGACCTCGACGACGGTGCCTCTGTCCACGACCTGGACCTCCTCCTCGCCGTCATCGTCCTCCTCCTCCTCGTGGGTCTGCTCGTCGGCCTGCTGCTGATCGGCTTCCTGGGCGTGGTTCTTCCCCTCGTCCTCGGCGGGGGCGGCGGTGTCGGCGAAGGAGAGGAGCAGGCGCCCGCCACGGCGCTGCGCGCGGAACAGGGTGTTGGACAGCACGGGGACGGCCTCGACGACGAGGCGGCCGTCGCGGCGGTGCTGCCTCATCTGCAGCGACCCCACGGTGCGGCGCGCCAGCGACGGCAGCGGAGGCGGGAACGCGCGGGGCGGCATGGCGCGCGCGGCCACCCCGTTGGCGCCGCCCTCGCCGTCGTCGTCGGAGCCCGGGCAGGAGCGGTCGGTGGCGTCGGAGAAGCCGTCGGAGCCAGTCTCGGAGCCGAGGCTCTCGGTGCAGATCTCCAGGCTCTTCTGGGTGAGCAGGCTGGAGGAGCGGCGCACGGGGGCCGGCACGTAGGGCGCCTGCTTCGGCGTCAACGCCGGGGCCGCGGGCTTCTGCGACTGGATCATGTTCCATATGTCGTCCCTCTCGAGACGGCCGCCGTGGTCCGCCTCCTGCAGCGGCACGGCCTGCTCGGCGGCAGCAGCAGCGGCCACCTTGCCGCTGGCGTCGGCCTGCTCGGCGTGGCACGGCAGGCGCTGCTCTGCGGTCTCGAACGCCGTGAGTGCCATGTCTCGACGCGTCGCAGGTAGCGTCACAGGTCAGACCAAAAGGAGGGCGCACAGTAGTACAGTACCACGACCACGAGTGTGAAGGAGCTAGCTAGCTTGTAGTAGGTCGGAGTTGCTGCTCTGGCGTGAAGAGTACGTGCGTTTATATTGAGTGGCTGGTGCTGGGTTAGTTTACCTGGTGGTGACCGGGGTTCGGGAGAGCAGAGCAGGCACACGAACAGAGAGAGAGAGAGAGAGAGGAAGCAAGGGGGCGAACCGGGAGCGGGCACGCGGCGGCGATATATTAGCGGAGGCAGGCGGCTTGGCTTGACCGGCCGACTGACTGGGTGACAGGGTGTGTGTGAACTGTGAAGGAAACGAGAGGCGGAGGCGGACGGCAGAGGGATAAGCTTGGTAGACTCTAACGCGCGTCGCTCTGTTTCTGACTCGTCGTTTGGCTCTGCCGAGAGAGAGGGAGGGAGAGGGTCTCCGCTCGCTCTCGCTCTCGCTTCGGCTGGGAGGCGCAGGCACACACGATAAGAAACCGGAGAGGGGGGCGGGGGGTATTTGTAAGGGGGCGGCGGAGCTGCTCACCACATATCCCACTAGCATGGGGGGAACAGATACTTTTGCCGCCAGTGGGAGGGCCCCTCCATGACATATGCGCACTCCACTGGCAAAAGATCGGGAGAAACCACACGCACACTGCTATGTCACAGAATGAACATGTTTGCATCCTTCATCTACGGTGTTCCACAGAGGCAGGTGCCTCAGCATCTATATTATCTTCTTTTTTGGCGGGGACAATGTATTCATATCATCTTATCACTCCTCCAGTTGAAACGACCATGGCTCAGTCAGTCATTTGATGATTACCGTCGTTTCGCAATTACACAAATTTGAAGCGTGTCCGGACTTAGACTCTGCTAGGAAACCCGTCACTCCACCACTCTGCTCCTGGAGCTGGAGTTAAAAGGCACGGAGCTGGGAAACAGATGCTCCGCAGCTTCTTAGGGAATGTATAATGGTTGATAACATAGTTTTATCTTAAGTCTTGCATGGGATTTAGAGATGACAAAAATGTTTGTCTACAATGGGTCATCTTTTAGCCTTATCTTCAATAACTAGCAATTCCTAAAAATGTGGTGAGACATATTGTGCTAAGAGATCACCTCTTGTCTTCTCTTAAATAAAAGAAGACAAGCCTTTTCTTATGAGTTCTCTCTCCTCCACCTCATCATCTATCCTACATGGCACTCCTAAGATAGCACCATTGTACATGCCCTTATATTTTTAGGAGCTGGAGTCAACAGGGCCTTAATTTTGAAATCGGCCCCATGAGAAATAGCCCAACCATTTTACTTATGTACTACTATATGACACCCTTTTATTCTTCAACCGAAAAGTCCATCCTTTCGCAAGCAACCGGAACATGGAATCGCCACTAATAACAAAAAAGACCGCGAATTGTTTTGCTTTTTAGCTCTAAGTCAGTTCCCTTTGCATTGTAGGAGTAGTATATTTGATCGTCATACAAAAGTAAGTGTACTTAATTGAAGGCATCGATTGTGGAAAGAGCTAGGAGCAAATGCCGTCCCTCCATTTTGTTTGGGGGCATTTCCTACTTCATGTATCAATGGAACATGTTCCTTTTCTCTTTCTTTTTGCTCGTATTAGTCGTAAGTTGACATGTAATTGAATAGACAGCCATGTATATTGTCCAGAGAATACTTAAAGAGACCATTGAACGGAGGGAGTTCAACCCTTTAGAAATCCTTTGTCTTACAGGCCGAATCTCCCTTATAATTTATTTCCGTGGACTACGCAATGCATCTCTCATCTTATAATGCGTTTACAGATGTAAGAACACTAAGATACTCCAAGAATAACATATTCTATCTGAAATGGTTACTCCGAGTTGGAACTATAGTCTCAAGTCTTATGTTGTGATCCAAATGCAACTATAACGACAAAGTCTAACTTCTGACGAGCGGAGCGGAGCTCTGGCCCATCGCCGGGAGGCTTGGATCAGTATTGACCTAGGTCATCTCTACTATATATATTCATTATAAGTCGCCACATGGAATAAGTTGATTAGTTGTAAATCCCCGACACTTGTAACCTCCCCTGATATAGTGAAGATTTGCTTGCTGGCGCCCCTGGTTTCCCCCATTCGTGTTGGAGGTGTTTTCCACGTTAAAATATCGTGCCTCTCTGTGTTGATTTCGTTCTTCGTCATTTGATTTGCCTGTCGTATCTCTAACATTAAGGACTGGATATATATATATATATATATATATATATATAGTAATTTTTTGCAATAAATATATATAGTGTAGTTAATCCAATGAAATTTTTAAGAACGCTCTCAACAATTTAACTATTCCGGGATCATCCAATAGTTCTCATCCAAATTAAGGGCCTCTTTGACTCAAACGATTTCCATGGAAATTTTGGAGGATTATATTCTTAGGAAGTTTTCCTAGGTGCATTATTTAATTCGTTAGATTGCAGTACATAAGTTTTATTTCTCCATGTGATTTTTATCAATAGATTTCATTGTAAAATTTACATCTACTTTAACCACATACGGTGAATCCTATGTTTTTCTAAAGTACAATCAAACGCCTCCATTGCACTATTTAAGATCGCATGGCACGATATTTCTATGTTTTTTATTGTTGTATTTTATAAATCCCGTAAATAAAAAACGCCAAGGCCTAGATTGAATGATGTGACCTATTATGAGAGGGGCGAAATGGCTTCGACGAGCATGTGTTATGGAGATGACTACTAAATTCATTAAAAATAGTTCAAATGTAAAATAATTATGACTAAAATTTGCACGAAAGCGCGCACACACACATTTTGCAAAAATAAGTAAATAAAAATTGCACATACTAATGCCCATGCATGTTTACAGTGTGCTTGAAAATTTTCACAAGCAAATGAACATTGATGTTGGAGAAACTGATATAGAAAAGCCTAATTTTATATTGTGTTGATATAACAAAGCATCTCGAAAGTACTTCGATATATACAATTCCAGGATATAAAGTACTGAAGATTCAAAGATGAAACGTGGTGTTGTGATCACCATGCCACGTGTGACGGAGCAACACTTCCTTTGCTACACTGTCGGTGCTCCTAGTCCTACCTTACTTTGCTCTCACGCGACTCCTCCATTTGCCGGCATCCTTAGAGCATCTCCAATAGATAATGTATTTTACATTACCAAATTATGGTGTCGGTAAAAATATACATCATCAAAAAGTGTTTTGTTTCATCATAAAAACGTTCAACTCCAACATATAATGTAAAATAGGGCAGCCACTCCAACAGATGATGTAAAAATAGGCCGGCTGCACTACGACAGCACAACAACAGCACTACATTCGTGTTACAATCGCACATATTTGAATCAAAATCATCACAAACTTAAATAACATGTCAAATTCAACATCAACATAGCAAAATCATGGTCTCATAGTGCATCATAGCAAACATAGTTCATGATCCAGTAAATAAAAATGCACATAAACATATAGATAAACATGGCCTCTCAATTGTTTTCTTCTCCGTTTTCACTTGTCGCATTGTGAACATTGGCTTGATGTTCATCCTTTTCTTCTTCTTCTGGCTTGGTCATGGCAGCTTTCTTCTTCGGTAGCGGTCACGGAACTGAGAGGTCGTGAATCCGGCACGGCGATTTGGGGGTGGTATGGCAGCGACGATGGCGTCAGGAACGACGGGAGACTTGGGGGTGGCCACGGGGAGGTGCGGCAGAGATGTGGTGGCTGCCGCGGGGAGGGGGGAGGGGGGTGTCCACGGCGGTCGGCGGAGGGCGGCGGGAAACTTCCGTTTGGTGGTTGGGCGTTCGTGCGGCGCGATTTGGTTTTACTCGGGTGGAGATAGTATTTTAATCTAGAGTAAAAGCTGAGGTTTTTTTTTTTTTGCATCTGCATCATCCTATTGGAGCACTGTTTTGGGGGCTAAATGATGTAGATTTTGGTTATTTATACATCAATATCATCTAGCATTGGAGATGCTTTTAGTCTTAGGTACTTCCTCGTTCCTCCTAGCGGCGTTCCTCTTCTTCATTGCAGCGCATCTCGCCCGCACACAGATGCATGGTGGTAGAAGGCTTCTTTGGAACTAGAGAGTTCGCCCCTAATTTTTCCTTAATGTTAAATTCAGAACTTTCTTTTTAGGAAACCATCATCATCATCATACAATACAAGGTTAAAGAAATGCGCTTCGATCGTCCGCCACTGGTATATGTACATGCAAAGCCAATGTGTTCGATGTGAGGGAAATAAATATATAAAACCTAGAGAAAAGCCGGAAAAGCACAAAAAATGCTTAGCTGCATTTCTGACTTCGAATAGACAGCGTATGGCGTAGATGCTTTCAAGTTCCGAGAAGTCCTCATTATGCATGTGTCGGCGCCACTTTGGCAATGATTTTCATTGCTTTCCTTGTCTTGTATTCATCCATTCCAGCCTGATGTTGACGCAGTACGGACCTTGTGTACGTGTAACATCATCCTGCTACAAGTTAAACTTTCTTATAACTAAAAAAGGTTAAAACTATCTTAACGAGTTAACGCGATACTCTTATAAATCCAGAAGCCCGCCGGTTGATAGTACTATTGATCATCCAAACTGTACACTGAACCACCCAAAAAGAGTGATTGACAAAAAACTACCACTTTAGGGGTTTGCGTCCCACTGAACTACCACTTTTTAAAAAGTGACTGAAAACTATTAAAAAAATTTAATTTCGTGACTAAAAACTACCATTTTCGGATAATGGCCAGTTTAAACAATTTAAACGAGTTTATGATAGGTGGGGCCCGTCGGTCAGCGCTGATGTGGTGGAAAAGTCAACTCTGTTTATTTTGACTGTTAAGTTGACTGTTATGACAGGGGACCCCATGCGTCAGAAACACCTTCTTCTTCCTCCTCATCTCTCTCTCTCAGGAATTTTAGCAAACACCTCATGTGCACCTCGCGATGCAGGAGCTGCTCGCCATGGTTCTCACATGCGCTGCCCGTCGTGGTTCTCGCGCTGTAGGAGCTGCTCGCCGTGGTGCTCGTGCATCGCTGACGAGCCTCGACGTCCCGTCCTACCGGAAGGAGAGGAGGGTGTTGCGGAGCTCGGGCTCACCGGTGGTCATCGCCGAAGGAGAGAGGGGCCGGAGCCGTGGTGCCGCTCTTTGCGGCCGCCGCTGCTGCTCCTTGCCACAGACCACAAGCTACAACATGAAGGGAGGCGGCGGCAGCAGGCCTAGACTCATGACACCTCGGCCAGCGTCTTGTTCTGTGGCTTCTCCTCAAGACACCCTCCGGCTTGGAAGGCCACCGGAACATGAGGGGGCGGCTCGGCCCCGTTTGTAAAAAACATTGAGCAGCGGAAGGGTTGGGGGCGGCGGGCTATGCGGGAGGGGTGAGAGAGGTTGGGCAGGCTATATAGCTTGTCGGGGTGCGGATCCCGCTCGTGAAGGTCGATCGTGTGGGCTCAAGTTGACCCGGTCGGGGGAGGCGATCCGGCCGGCCATGGAGGCGGATCTGTCCGTGGGGGGAGGCAGGAGGAGGGCGCGCACTGGCCGGGCGGCTGTGGAGGTACCTGGGCGGCGCGAGGATGGAGGCGCGAGATTTGGGGAGGTTGCTCCCCGGGTGATGCGCGGCGGCGCCTGGGAAGAGGTCGCGGGGCCGGTGAGAAGAAGGCCGCACCAGAGAGGAGGCTGCGGGGACGGGGAGAGGAAGGAGAAAGAAGATTGTTGAGGCTAACATGTGGGGTCCACCTGTCATAACGCTCAACTTAACAATCCGGAATAATGAAGTTGACTTTTCCGCCACGTCAGCGCTGACCGATGGGCCCCGCCTGTCATAAACTCGTTTAAATTGTTTAAACTGGCCATTATTCAAAAGTGGTAGTTTTTAGTCACGAAATTGAAAAAAATTGGTAGTTTTTGATCACTTTTTAAAAAATGGTAGTTCAGTGAAACACAAACCTCTAAAATGGTAGTTTTTTGTCAATCACTCACCCAAAAACCACCATTACACTAGAGGCGCATGCATGCAGCGTGTCCACCGTGCGTGCAAGTGACGATAACACAGCGTCATTCATGCTAGCTGTGCGAGGGCAAGACAAACGCCTGATCAGCGCACAGAAGGGAAGGGCCCAGGCCCAGGCTACGGCGCTTCCTCCAAACCCAAACATGTACACTGGCATCCAACCAAGGCATTGGCGTCGTTTCCGGGCACCGCTGATTCCTCTGGCGCTCTGCCTGACCAGCAACACCCGCCGGACGGCTGGTGCCGGGCAACTCGAACTCCACGGCCGTATGCGCGTGTGCCGGGCCGAGGACGATGGGCCGTAGGGTGGGGCGGGACTACGGGAGGGGCGCGTGCCATCTGGTGGCGCTGCAGTGCAGGTTCGCCCGCGTATGCGGACACCGCAGGCCAGCTGGGCGGAGAGAATCGATCGTCCACGCATCGCGCGACGTGCCCGCCGCCCGTTTCAGGGGCCAGCGGCGGCGGTTTTCTTTTCGATGCCACACCTAAACCTAATCAGGAGGACAGGCAGGTAAATATCTCCAGCTTATGGTAGTAACAGTTGGGCATGTAACGGAATCCTCTTTCGTTTGCACGAAGCTCTGGCCGCGCGTCCTCTTGTCAGTTATGCCAACCCCCCCTTCACCGAGGGGAAGGAAAAAACCCTTTGCACCCTCCTGGTGCTCTTCGAAAGCATGGCACGGGAACGAGGCGTGTTGCCGTGAACCGCAGGGGGCGGCCGCTCTGGCTACTCGTCAACCCACGACACGATCCCGGATTTGCATTGGATCGGGCGTGATCCATGTCGAGTGGCGACGGAGATCGAAGGAAAACGGCAACACGGGGTGCTCACCTTAGCTGCGCATTTGTGTTTGCAGGGGGGCCATGGGAAAGCTGTGCACATGCACTGAGTCAGTGATCATTTTGCACCAAGCGACGTCATTAAACTTCGTCACCCGGTGACGTCGCAACTTCTTTACACCGGTAAATTGCATGGTACTACTACAACATACCTCCTCCTTTTCGGTTTACAGGTTTTAATCTGAAATCTCATCAACCAGGATAGATGATGAGGCTGATCGTAATAGTAGTATCATAGCTAGTATTATGCATGCCAACTAGGCAATTTTAATGAGGTGTTATAACATTAAATGAAAAAAGAGAGGATGTAGTATCGTATCATGATACCGTATCATATTAAAGTTATGCTACTTTGTGTCATGCATGGCAATAAATAAAGTACTATATGATACTAATATATGATACTATGCATTAGGGAGGTAGTATTATATACTAATATCATATGCATGATACTAGTATATGATACTCCCCATTACAACCAGCCTGAGTGAAGAATGTATCTCGTAATTTAAAAAATTACTTAAATTAAATTGATGCATTAATTTGAATTAATTGTAGTGCATGCATGCTTGGTCACTATAGATGAGTAGGAACATTACATGTATTAATGAGTTTCTCTTTAATTCTTAAATGCGTCTCAGAGTCTCAATAACAGATGGAGATGAACCCTTTAAATAAAAAAATAAAGAAAAAATGAGATAAACCCTGGAAAGGAGGGAGTAATGACAGAACTATGTTCAGACTTCAGAGGGTTGCTGCCGGCCATCACACGTGGTCGGTCGGTGCGCCCCGCATCTGGGGTTGTGTGCAAGTAAATGGGGAAATTGAAACAAATTAGTTAGAGGACTGTGCTAACGACTAGTCGACTGGTCGTTAGCGACAAATCCGCATGATCGTGTCAATCTCGTTCGAGTCGCTTCTCCCGCTCCCCGCTTCGTTCCCCTCCGCTTCTCCCGCTTCGTTCCCCTCCGCTTCTCCCGCTTCATTCCCCTTCCTTCTCCCGTTTTTTTTTCCGTCGTGGTAAAAAATCATGTAGGAAGTGGGAGTCGAACCCACTACCTATGGTTCACCATAGCTGTTCGCAACCAACTGAACTAGCTTAAATTCTGGTTATAATTAAGTTGAGTAATATTTATACCTTTACGATGACGCGACCATGATCTCCACCCGTTATTCTGGTTCTCTTCTTGGTCGATATATTGCACCGTAATTAAAAATGTGATTTTTTTTACCTACACGGGATTCGAACCTGCGTCGAGATGGAAAGGACAAGCCCAAGTACCAAGCCCAACTACCATCACGCCAGCCTAGTTTGTTGTTCATTAGTTGAAAACGAAATTCTTTTAAACTCTTTCTTACTGCTGTCATAAGAGAAAACAAAGCTATTTTTCTGGAAAAAATTCCACTTCATCAATGAAAGTTATCGGGGGTATATTTCATGATGCCCCTCCCTCCCCCACCCCCGGTCCCCAAAGTTATCAGGACCGGGGTATATAAGTTATCAGGTTTGCGAGGCGTGAGTTACCGTGCTATTAACATGAAAAGTTACCGTGGGTATATTCAATCAACCCCCTCGTCGAAGTTATCAGGATAGGAGTACATAAGTTATCACGTCTGCAAATGTGTGGGTTACCATGCTATTCACACAAATGTTACCGGACCTCCTCCCCCTCCCCACCCTCCTCATGCCAAAAGTTATGCCAAAGTTATCAGGACTGGGGTACATAAGTAATCAGGTGTGTGATGTCTGAGTTACAATGCAATTCACACAAAAATTACCGAGGGATGTTTCATTAACTCCCCTCCCCCACCCCCATACCAAAGTTATCGGGACCGGGGTCCATAAGTTATCGTGTATACGATGCTTGACTTATCATGATATTGACACAAAAATCTACCGAGGATATTTCATCAACCCCTCCCTCGGTCGTTGCCAAAGTTACGTGGATGGGGCTCATAAGTTATCGGTCTACGTACTATTCACACAAAAGTTCACAAATCCCCCACCTTCACGCCAAAGTTATCGTGACAGGTACATAAGTTATCAGTGCCGCAAAATGTGAGTTATCATGCTATTCACGTAAAAGTTTCATGGTATATCCGATCACCCCCCACCCCGGTCATTTGAAGTTACCAGGACCGTGGTGCATAAGTTATCAGCTATGCGATGTGTGACTTATCATACTATTCATACAAAAAAGTTATTGAGTGTATGTTTACATTAGTTTTTTTGGTCAAAAAAAGCTACGACGATATTTGTACATAAGCTATTAGGTTTGTGATGCGTATAATTATCAGGCTCATTACAAAAGAAATTTCCGAGATATGACAAACAAGAAAAAGACCGTTGTTCGAATTCTGTAGGAGTCATCACTACAAAAAAAGAGACAAGTGGAGTACAAAACACGTTGCATCGGCCCTTTGAAAAACTTGGAGCAAATGGTTTTGTCTCCTCGTCAAAGGCGTTGTGGTCTTTCTTTCTTGCTCTCATGTACTTCCTCCGTCCCATAATATAAGAGCGTTTTTGGCACTAGTGTAGTGCCAAAAACGCTCTTATATTATGGGACGGAGGGAGTACTAAGATTAAAATAGATATTAACCCGCAAATGTAACACAACAGATTGTCTGCTCAGCTGGTAGTGCGTCATGGTCACAACCAACTGGTTGTGTGTTTGAATCCTAGTGGAGGCACTATTTTTCTGAAGCTCTTTTTACGCGCCAGAGTAGATGAACATACGTGCGGGAGGAAAAGAAAATCGCTCGGTCGAACAGAATCGTCCATACTCTGTCGAACAGAATCGTCCATGCCTGTCGCTAACCACCAGTCGACTGATGGTTAGATTTCTCGTTAGTTAGATCAAATGTCAGAAAGGGCACCCATGCACGGAGAGCTTTTGACAAGTCTCCACGCCCACGTTCGGTATTTGCGTGCGATTCTTTCTCTACACGCGGCTTTACGCGCGTTCACGTATGTGTCAATGTGTGGAAGCTACTAATGTAGTACGAGAAGTCTGCAGGAAGGAGGGAAAAGAAGGTTAGTGCACGTCTGATTGGACGGCTGTAGTCACAGCAACAATGAAGATTGTGTGCCGATCGTCCATATTCTGAACGCATGCAGCCTTTCGCCGTCCATGTATACTCGATCCAAAAAAGTCTAACCAGAGCCTACTAGCCAGTTAGATCATCGTTAATTAAGCTCTAATTAACCGTCACCCCTTCTGTACATAGACCTAGGCCCAGTTCTTTTCCCTCGATTCTGCACAATCTTGGTCTGGAAAATCAAAAGCTGAAAAAAACTCGATTCGATTGTCTAAAATCATCCGAGAATCACCACAATCGGTAGTGCAATCGAAAATCGGCTACGGACCTTGCTTCTCGCGGTTCTGGCCGCTCCATAAAACAAAACGCTCGACTTAGGGTAGTACCCTATTTGGGATGAAAATTACGAGGAACGCCACCTTTGGTAGACCGCGTCTGAAAAACAAATCGCACGACTCGTCCTCGTCTCCATCGCCGATCCCCACCTTCTCCACTAGCGCTCACGCTAGGGTTACAGAGCCGCCGCGCCGCGCCTCGACAAACTTCCGCCTGCCCGCTTAGACGCCGCCACGAAGACGACGCCTGCCGCTTGCCCTTCGCCCGAGGCTTCGAGGCAGCCGCTCACTTCCGCCTGGCCTCGCCGCGACGCCGACGCCGGAGTTCGCTCGGGCTGTTGCCTCAATCGAAGCTCTCCTCTCCTCCCTGTCTCATCTCTGCTCTGTCTTATCTCCTCTCTGTCTTCTCTGTTCCACTCTCTCTGTACATGGATGGATGGACCGATGAATGGATGCCATGGTAACTACGTAGTTCTTCTCTGTACAATGTTCGTCTTGTTCCAAGTGATAACAGCAATTCAGCATCCAATTTCAGTTCAAGGATATTATAGACATTTCAGCACACAACTCATCTCATAAGCTTACACCACAATCTCAGAAAAGAACTCAATGGCTGATTTTGTGAAAAGCTGATTCTGTGGGAAGTTTCTCAAAAGCTGATTCTGGAGAATCAAAAGCTGAAAAGAACTGGGCCCTAAACAGAGTTTGTAATCCTCTCGGGGCGAGGTACACGCCTCGCTGGTGATTAACCACGAGCCACACATAGTACCACCGTCGATCCACCCACGCCCGCGGCCTGCAATGGTTGGGGAAGCTGGTGCCACGTGTGGCCTCCTCACACCAGGAGGGAGGCAGGGACAATGAGCCCTCCGAGTGCACCATATGCCCCCAAGCACGAGCCGTGTCGCGTCCGCTTCAGCTCCACGTACTGGAAGAATATAACGGCCGATAGAAAGGCCGGCCAAAGGAAGCCTCAAATTAACTTACTGTGGAGCACGCGAGAGCGAGAGCTGGCTAAAAGAGACCTGATGCCCCTTAGTTTTTCTCTAACTGAGAATTACGAGCTCATCCGGTCGGCCTGCCTGTGACTAGATCCAGAACGTGGTACGGGCTCCTCACGGAAAATATCTAAGTATGACGGGGATAACTATCCGTCCAGTCAGTCTAAATGGCCGCGGCGTT
Organism: Aegilops bicornis; assembly: GCA_021605145.1. Lineage (NCBI taxonomy): Eukaryota > Viridiplantae > Streptophyta > Magnoliopsida > Poales > Poaceae > Aegilops > Aegilops bicornis. Next base: position 495,260,490 of record CM038672.1, on the reverse strand, counting down.
TTCGACTCCAACAAGTCCAAAGGTTCATCCTGAAATTCGATGATAACTGTGTGTGTGTGTGATACCTGAAACCTAATTGTGTTCTCACCTTGTATCTACGGTGACCGTAGTTTGATTCAAACTACTCCCTCCGTCCGGTAATATAAGAGCGTTTTTTACTACAAAAACACTCTTATATTACGGGACGGAGGGGGTAGCTTCAAGTCGGGTCATCTAGGGGTCAGTTTTTTTTGGCAATTCTCTTAGAATTGACCCCCTCCCCAGCTTCTCCCAGAATTGCCACTTAATATTTTTTTACAATTCCTAACAGCTGGGGAGGGGGTCAATTCTGGGAGAATTGCTCAAAAGAACTGGCCCTAGGTGCACTACAAGGGCCTTTTCGAGGTTTCACTGAAGGATTTTTGTTGTTGTTTGTTTGTAGGAACGCGTGAGAGGGCACGTTCTTGCAGAAGTGTTTTTTCTTCGTTAGATAAAATGAAGGCCGAATAGAAAACCCTAGCATGACAAAGAAGAACGACCCATAGACCAATTACTCACGTGAAACGCCACTAGATCTCCATATATAGCTCGCCTTTGGCAAGGATTGCCTGCCGAAACGCAATGATATGAATATTCCTCACCTCATTACGGAAATAGCCTGGCGTTCCATTTCAAACTCTGAGAATAACTATTCCTAAACCAAGAACCATGACCAACTTACATTCTCAAAAGGTGTGCATGTGCTCAAATTTTGATATTAAAATTGAAATTATCCGAATCAAACATTAACATATGTATATATTTTGATTGGAATTGAGTGTTTATGTTTTGATATGAAATATCATTATTATTATTTTCCTCTTTAGTGGATATATTCATATATACATGACTTATGTTTATTATTACTCATAAAATTTAGTAATAATTTGCTATAAAACCGTTGTAGAAATCAAGGCCATTATACCTACTTACAGACATACGTGATTTTTTTTCTCGTTCGGTTTCGAGGATTTTCAAATCAAAGGAATGCGAAAGGTAAAAGGATTGGGATGCCCTCTCCATTCCAATCCTTAGAAATTTGTCATGAGCTCTCACCTAGTGCTAAGAATCCTTAGGAATCAGGCTAATATGGACACAATCCTAAGGAATATAGTACCCCAATTCCTATGAAACGAATGTCATACATAGGTAGGAAGAAATCATATGGGAGAATCCTAAAAAATCTAGGGTTCATTCAGTTTGTCGGATTTCCAAAACAAAAGAATAAGAAAAGTAAACAATTAGGATGTCCTCTCCACGTCAATCCTTAAGAAATTTTCATAGCTCTCACCTAATGTTAAAAATCCTTAGGAGTTACTACATCAATATAGCTGGACACAGCCCTAAGGACTCTAATACGCCGGTTCCTGTGAAGCAAAGTGCCATATATAAAATCATATGGGTATTCTGCAAAAGTCCTACGAACGACTGAGCACTTAAAAAATCCAGATTAAAAAGGTGCTGGTTTTCTAGAACTTTCAAACTTATACATTCAACTATTTCATCCGTGATTGATAACCGATAGTCCGAGAAAATGACAGGCACATGCATGTCACACACAAGGATCATGATGCAATTAGAAGCAGGAACAAAATACGATTTATGCTTCTCTCTTATAATGCTAAAAATGGGAAATATATTGGAGACTAGAAAAGGAAACAATGCTTATTATCTCAACCGTGATATATTTCTCAACTACGCCATAAACATCAGGCCGAGAAATAACAGCTTCTAGAAACGAGCGAGAAAACAGCAAATCGGGGGGCAGATATTCTCCCCAAAAGAGAACGCACGGTATCCACTCGTAGCCTAGTGTTCGTACATACGCGAGGGATGCTTGCAGTAACTTTGTCTTGTTTTTAACTGTGTGCATTAGCAAAAGGGAGATAAAGGAAGGCGATTCGCTATCTATCTGTAGCCGCTGCCGCTGCCGGTGCACAGTAGTAACATGACCGTCAGGAAATCCAAGGCAAGTGCCATCAGAATCCGGCTTGGATTGCAAGCGATCGAATCCTGCGCGCCATTACCAGGACAGGCACGATCCTGGGGCCACGCAGGATCTGCTTCTGTCCAAATCGTACCGTCCGACTCCATCCGCTACAGCAAAAGCAGTAGTGACTCTCTAGCTAGCCTGTGACTCTCTGATCTGTTGCCCGTTGCCGCCATGTTATGTCTTCCCTATAGCTTCTGTGGTAAACATGGCGCCTTGTAGTCATTTAGTACGTATTTCCGTCGCACTCGTACAAAGACTGGCTGGCTCTAAAGAGATAGTGATATCTCAAGGTTAGCCATCCAATGACGATCGAGAGAGACAATGGATGCCACACGACAATGCTGATCTTGATCGTATATAGCGAGAAGCTGCTAGTGCTGGGCTTACATGCATTATACACTATACTGATGAGAAGAATAACTTTAGCTAGCGTGCATATATCTCATGGGTGGAGGATGGATGGGAAGGTGTGTGGACTGTAACATGTACGCGACGTCGCGACCACGGGCAGCAGTAGTCGACTGTGCATGCATAGACATGCATCTCTATCGTCGGATGCAGTGGTGGCGTGGCGCGTGCCCATCTTCTCGTGTAAAGACGTTAGACATACTTGGTTATCAGAGGAGACATATGCGCGGGGCAAGTTGGGCCGTGAGAGAATTAATGTACTGCATGTTGAATGCATGATGCATGTTCATGCAAGTAAAGTGATTACGCCCACTGAACACCTTTCAGGAGTAGAAATTATAGTAGCACACTGCTCCGTCCTTCTTTACAAAAGTGAGATCTTGATTAGCTAAAAGAGAGCCAAACGTATGAGAGAATGGCCAGTGTGCAGCAGCTAGAAACGTACGTACGTACATACGTGACACGCCCGCCCGCGGCGCACTAAACTGGGGAATATATTACGCCGCGTCCGTCCGGTTGGTACGTACGTACCGAACATGCATGCATGCATGCACCCAGATAGATGTATACAAACCGGCCGGTCACTGCTCGCTTGTCACCTCCCCCTTTCTATCTTCCTCGCCGAACCTATGCTACCAGTAACGTGACACCAGGACAAAGCAAACCTCGCAGATGAGATGGATGATTCCCATCGTGCATGCGTCGCATTTGCCTACCGGCCGGTACCGAACATGCACGCACATAGACATAGGCCGTGATCTTGCACTGCAGCCAGCCAGCCAATGGAACGCAATCCAGAAATGTACGCTCGGCCGATATGAATCCTGACCGACGCAAAGGCTACACCAGCAGCCTTCTTTCCCGTCGCCGGGCAGGGCCGCGAGCACATGGCCGCGCGCGCACGGAGATGCCAAAAATGGCGGTGGCCTAGCCTTTCGGGGGTAGTGGGGGAGCACGCGGCCCCAAAGGGCGCGATCCGGGCGAGATCGTGCCGTACCGCTGTCCCCGCGGGCGTGTCAACCCGGGGCTGGCCGCGCCCGCCGGCCGTCCGATGCGCGCCGCCCCGGCGCCGAGATTACCACTCCGGATAGAGAAAGGCCGGGGTTGAGCATGAGTTGATAATCGTAAATGGTTATTGGTCAAGTTGCAAATCTGCGTTAAAAGGTGGTAGGAGCAGACTGGAAAGTGCGATCGATGCGTGCAATGGCTGATGGGATTAGTGCTCTGGATGGATCCAACTTTAGAGCAGCGCAAATCGGGCTTTAGTTGCTCGCGACCTTAAATCCAAAAGCGAGGAGAAAAGAGGTCAGGTAAGCGTGGACGAGGGACACTGGACAGACAGGAGAGGGACACTGCGTGGTGCTCCCTGCTTGCTTAATCCTTCGTCGAGAAGAAACAAATCTTGCCTAAACTGACCTCACCAAATACATGTTGCCAAAATGGGCCGGCTAGTGATCTAAACGCTCTTATATTTCTGTGCGGATGGAGTGCATGTTTGTATGCACAGGCTTTATCTACCGTGACCTCCCTTTCTTGATCAATATACACCATTGACCATTCTGTATTTTGTACTGAAAGGCACTTTCTTATCTGTCTGTTGTGGCGCTGCTAGACTGAACGGAACAGATTCAGACATGGAGAAACTAGGCTACAACCACCAAGCTTTGTCAACCAAACACATAGCACTACTTAAGAACAGATTCAGTTCCTTGCTGCACCTCCCAGAGCCAGCCCGGCGCGATCAAATTAGCTGGCAACCCCCACCAAGTGACTGGGTGATGCTCAACACAGACGCCTCCTTCACGGACACTGACGGATCTGGAGGATGGGGATGCATTCATGCATTGCCAGGGATGAAGCGAAGCGGGCGACGTTCTTTTTGCTGCTACTGGCGGTAGCTCGAGGGCGTCTGAAGCCCTACAGCCGGAAGCGGTCGCGCTAATGGTATGGCATGGGCCGTGTCATTTTCGTGACTGACTGACTGCCTCACGCTGCAACACTCCATCGTCTCAACTGCTGCGGATCATGCAAAACTTGGGAGGCAAAGTACCAACTGAGGCTAGGCTCTATAGAGTTTAAAGTTCTTTTTCAGTCCCGTGAATGTAATGTCCCAGCCCACATGTTGATGTTGGCAAGGCATGGTGCAGGAATGGCTTTGGACAGCGAGCGCGTTTGGCTCGCTGACCTGCCCCCTGATGTGATCCGTTCCGTGGCCGGCGATTTAGCCACGCACATGGTGTTTCATCTTAAAAAAAAACTTCTAGTACTAATGGTTTTGTAACCATTAAATGTTGTATGGGAAAATATCAAACTATGCCATGAAATGGAAGAAAGGGTGTGTGAGATGAACTTTTGTATTTTTTTTGTGGTGAAACAGTTTATATGGTCTTATATAAGATTGAGTTTAAGACCGATTAAGAGTACAAACGGGTATCATTTAGGGTATTTCCCGCCACTTTTTAGTTCAAGATTTCGGAAGTCAAGTCACTTTTACAGTTTTGCTGCATTTGGTTGAACTAAGAGGGGTCAGAGGATACATAGCAAGATTTTTTGGAAAAAAAAATGTTATTAATAATTTTGTTGGAAATAAGTGTGTACCACAAAATCTTGTTTGGATGAGAACGAGTGAAGTGGTACAAAAGCTAGGTTCACAGTTTAAGAAAAACTATGATTTACTTATATTGCCCTAACCAGACAAGTCTTGGTTAGTTGCAGCCGTAAACGACATGCCGGCAAAACCAACTTTGTAAAAAAGTTGTACTAAATCGGCGACACTTATTTTGGGACGAAGAAAGTAGTATCCAAAGGGTCCCAAATTTGCATGTCCAAGACAAACCAACTAGAGGCTTAATATATGGATGACAGCAAATAAAAGTCTCACGAATAGCCCACAACAAGATATGGTCGGTACCACAAATCAAAGTTACACAAAAAATTGTAGGACAAGATGTTTATATATACAACAGTAAATCAATGATTTGCACACCCCAACAAAGAATTACAAAACTGAAACAAATAACAAGTTGCCAAAAACAGAACCTGAATACACACGGGACTCACCGAAGCTGCCGACAGCCAAAGTACTGCACCTTCAACCGCAGTAAACACCATTCCAATGCAATATCACTATAATAACTCGAAAAGGAGGTCTTTCGGATCAAAAAATATCCAGCTAACCAGTATACTTCATCAAATGGAACTAATATGACAAAACTTAGGTGACTCCAACCATACCCAAAAAACCTTTCATCAAAGGGCAATCTTGAGAAAACACTTGGGCAGCACACAAAAATCAAAGGTAATTGTTTCCCTGAAGATCATCTTCTACTGGCAAATGCTGCCAATGCATTCGCATGAGCAGGTGGTAGAGCACTTAGTATTGGCTGCATCTGCTGACCATAAACCGATATCAAATGAGAAACAGCCTTGCCAATAGTTGTTTTGACTTCATCACTCTCATCTGGGGATACTACCACTTGGGCAAAGACATGTATCACATCAGGCACTAGAGTGAGGATCTGCAACAATAAAAAGTTAGATTTGCCTAAGAAAAGTTTGCATGATGTTAGCAAAGATCATGGAATAAATCAAAAAACATGGGGTGGTTTAAGACCAAGTCACCTGGGGATGTGATGATAGTAACAAATTACATAAGCAGCTATAGACAGCCATTGATTCTTCGTGATCTTCTTTTAGTGGCAAAGCTTTGATAAACACTGGAAGAACCTAAGAAACAGATATAGCAATGCAACCAAGTGTTAGATAGGCACTTCAAAAGCCTGGAATTTGAAGCTGTTCAAACATACTCCCACCGTCCGGAAATACTTGTCGGAGAAATGAATAAAAATCTAGAACTAAAATATGTCTAGATACATCCATTTCTCCGACAAGTATTTCCGGATGCAGGGAGTATTATGTACAGGATAGTGCCTACCTGGTTGAGAGGAATCGACTGAGGTTGCACCATTATCATTCTAGCAATAGCACCAGCCGCATTATCTCTAACTGCAAGGTCTTGTTCGGAATTAGCAAACAAACGATGCAGACCCTGCAGTATATCCGGGTAATATCTGCAGAAGGATGAGCAAAAGCCTGTCAACAACTGAATTTACAGGACTACCGTTCATGTCGTTCATGTTTCCTAGTATGTTAATAATGTATAAAGAACATTAATTCATTTAGTGAATAGACAGCAGACCATATCCAATACACTTGGCAAACTTTAGCTTCTATTCTTCAGCACTCACGTCATTATTGTGAAAACTAATTACTAAGGTCAGGGTTTAATTTTGTGACACTGCAAGAATTGGAAGTTGGCAGACTATTACTTGATCTTGTGAGCAGGACTATGAAAAGAAAAACTATTGCCTTTCGAGAAAGAACACTGCAGCAATTCCGATACTATTACTTGGACACTAATAAGAGTTGTGGTAACCTATAGTTTCATCAACTGCTCCTCACTTGCAGGCTTCTTACTCTAAGATTGATAAAGTGAAAAGTGTATGCCCTTGCCTTTCATAAAAGTAATGGAACATGAATCAGTTGAAAAAAGCATTCATGTCCATTTTCTATGCAGATAGGCTTTTGGAGCACAAGAGAAAAATCATGCACAACCTATTTTAAATAACAGTCGTTTGGTCCTTCTCGCTAGTGCAAGACATTGACCTCAGATGTAAAGGTGAGCATGGAATATGTCTGTCATTGTAGGTAATATACATACTTCAGTGCTGCAGCACCGCTGTTCTTGCATAGCTCGCCAACACAGAAAGCGGCATTTCTCCTATTCGTAGCCTCAGAAGATGCAAGTTCTTTCAACGCCAAAGGCATTATCTTCTGCAAATGATTCGAATATGAGTAAGCATTCAGAGGTCAACTAAAACGATGAGATCTCAATGATAAAATGGCATGGTTTTTAGAAAATTGTAGGCATACATCAACATAAGCAGAAATTGGAGCACCCATTTCTTGAGCGACCTCAGCTAGAGTGGCAACAACCATAGTCTTGTCTTGGGGAGGATGTGGAGATTTCTGCATTTATTCCAGAAAGAACTTCAAACCTCGGATGTACAATTCTCACAATAATCATTATAGGCTTGGCAGCTGCCGTTAGTTGAGGATGACTAATAAACAGGGACGGGGGGATACTCACAGCAAATTTCATTAGGGGGTCAAATAACTTTGCAAAGATAGGATCAAAGTAAGATCGCATCACTTTTGCGAAAGCAGGCAAAAGATCTGAAACTGCGTCCATGAGGACTTCATCATGATCGATGTCACCATCATCTTCACCATCTGACTCTACTTGCTGACAGCATGATTCTTGACGCAACAGAGCAAGTGTTGCCTCAGCAAGCCGTGGCATATCTGAAACAGCGATAAAAGGGACAGTTTTAGCAGCACAACCTAGTATTCCAAGTGCACCAAACTCTGATGCAGCTTACAAAGTTCAACAGCAGCAAAACCACAATCTTTCATGATATCAGCTACACTCATGCAAGCTTGTGCGACTACTTCTTTATCATCATCCTCTGTCATGGTCTTGATATAGATGTTCATAATAGTATCTGAAAAAAAAACAATAGAAATTGAGCATGGCTTGATGTGCAGGTGGCACAATAGACTTAAAAACATCACTTATAGTAGCAATTACCAAGAACATCCTTCTGTTTCTCTAGTATATCCTGCATGGTAGAAAAAGTACACTGCATCAGAATTCTGATGTTCCACAGCAACCACTTCCAAATTGACAAGTTAATACAAGGAAATACTCACAGGATGTGCAGGTATTGCCCTTAATGCAGTTAGGATGTCTGCAATAATAATTTTACTCTAGTTACTAATAACATCACAAAACTTACCTTTAATGGAAGTCTCAAAGAAAAATACTTAAAGAAGCATCTAATTTTACAAATTTGAATTTCTGGGGGGTAGGTGATTCAAATCAAACAAGACTAATCACTCTGGTTTCTGTGTGAAACATTATCTTATTGATTGTAATTGTTTGCAATCCATATACTATTTGTTTATGATCTGTTGGTAACTACCTACCAGAACAGAGGGGTTTGCGATTTGTAGTTGGTCTCTACACAGTATAGGGTTCATGGATCCAGATAAATTTGATTTTCCAATTTATACCACGCAAAAAATGACAAAAGTAAAAAGGGGTATGATGTAGGAGTCTGATCTGGGTTTGCATCGGTTGATCGATTTTGAGCCCCTCCCTGTATTGCTAGGTTCAGGTTTGATGACTATTTGAGCAAATCCAGTAATCAGTGGTACACTACCAAGATTGCACTAGCATGATGTTTACTGCATTGAAACTTTGATGGTTCAACTTGAATAGATTAGCTGCTAAACCTAAACAGCACCTCAAATGATGGACATAAAGTATAACTATACATCATTATATAAAAGAACCTCAATAATGAATGCATCTTGTGATTTACATTAACGTATCTTGGTGTGAATAAGTGTATACCGTATCAATATACCATTTGGATATTATATACCATGCTGGAGACAGATTCTGTAGATTACCTGTGACAAGTTTATTCATCTAAATACCCTTTTGTATGTTAGATGACTACTGGAAGTTTGGAGCTTTGCAATTACAACTAAAATCGTCAGCCTATCTATTACTCCCTCCGTCCCACAATATAAGAGCGTCTGCTTGCAAAACGCTCTTATATTGTGGGACGGAGGGAGTAGTTGTTATCTGTAGGCCTGACAAACAAGGAAAAAAGAGCTGCTACAAACATGCATATTAAAGGGGACTAGGAAAGATGTTACGTTTTAAGGAAATAATTGCCTGAAGCCTGACATCTTCATGAAAATACCCACTGTGCTTGATTAAAATTTTCAACGACTCCTCCAAGTACCTAGTGTCAGTTCAGGAAATTTTGAAGAACAAAAGATGGCAAAAATATGTGTTAAACCCATTTAAGGATACGGGACATAGGCACTCTTTGTGTGAAGTGCAAAAAATCCAATAGCCTGAGTTGCAGCAGCTTTCTCATCTAACACTCCAGTCCTCACGCTGATATTTCTAACTCTTGGCTCATCATCATCATCATCATCAGAGGAAACGCCACTAAATCCATTGTCAACACCATCAGCATCATCAATGTCCACAGCAGAACCATCATCCAAGTTGCACGAGGAAAATGCAAGAGGCACAACATGAGGGAGATACTGCAATGTGCAGCAACCACTTCTGTAAACAATAACAGCATTCGTGAAATGAACAAAACTTAGACTACCCTTGTTACCTGTGAGAAACTATCATCCAGAATCTCAGCAATGTTGCTAAAAAAACCATGAGTGTACTCCCTTAGCTCGCTATAATCCAATCCAAAACCCTGCAAATATGAAGAGCATAAAGAATTGCACTAAAGCCTGCTGTTTGTCTGAACTCTGAAGTATTGGAATTAAGACTCACAGAAATAGCAGCCTCAATAAAAGGAGGTAATATGGCTTCCATTCTGGTTCTGCCAACTGCCATTGCTACTATCCCAACAACCTCAGTAGCCCTAGCTCAAATGCGCACAAATCTTCATCCTTAGTGAGCACCATAAAGCCTTTCATCATTTCAAGAACCTTCTCTGCATATGGGATAAATGCCTGTTCTGCAGCAGCTGCTACAGAGCCAATTGCAGACTGCAGCAAAACATCATCGTCGTCAATTTATAAGATAACATAAGGGGAAAAGGTTGTCACCGTCTTGACATATAGATAATTATGAGCAATGATTTCCATACGAACCATGCATGTCTCTTGTAGGTTGCGAGGACTGCTCTGCAAAGATATAACTAATCTACATATCAAAGGTTCCAGATATGGTAGGATATCTTCACCCATATCTTCACAGAACGCTGCCAGTGCATAATAAGATTTCTCCTACAAGATCACAATGCTTATTGGCATTAGTTAATTACTACAGAAAATGCCACACAAAGTTAATCAATATCATTTATATCCAAAGTTTCTGCCTATTTATCAGAGGTGATGTCACTTGAAATAGGTTATTTTACCTTAACTTCGTCTGATGGATCTTCAAGTGCATTTAAGATGCATGGAAGTACACTCTCATAGTGAGATAAAATTTCTGGCTGCAAGTGTTCAGCAAACTGACCAAGAGAAAATGATGCAGCGCCTCTAACCATCTGCTCTTGATCCTTTAAAGCTTCTAAAACAACTTTGAGACATTCTTCCAACTTATCCTTAAAATGTTCAGAACAACCTTCTGAGACAACACCCAGCGAAGTAACAGCAGCCTCACGATACTTGGGATTAACGTGACGAAAGTTCACAGAAGCAAATTCAAGAACTGGTCCAAAAACATGTCTTGGTAAGTTGATAGCCATTGTATCAATGACTTCGGCTGCAGAACGATCTGCCGCTAAATCAGAGTCTTCATCTTCATTAGCTGTTTCTGTAAGCAAGGGGCACATAACTTGTAGAATAGGTACAACCAGCTTGTTCTTTTTTAAGAAAGATGCTTTAAATTTTACAAGCCATGAGATTATCTGAATAGCCTGGAAAAAATTAAGAGCATTTACAGTCAGTTATTTTGTAAAATCAATAAAAATATATAATCAATAATGCAGATGGCTGATCAAACCTGTTGCCTTATATTTATTTCCATATCTTGGTTTGAGCAAACTTCAAGCGAGAACTGCACAATTGATCTCACTGAATCTCCAAGAAGTGGTGCAGGAGATTCAATTAGTTCATCGAATATTTCAAGGCAATGGAAGCAACATCACATCGCCATTAGCAAGACATTGCCTTGATACATTCAAGATACTGGGAACAAAGTCTCGAAACATCTTTACCTAGCAGTTATGCCAATACAAGATCTGCTCATCAGGCATAAGAGGCAAACTCTAGCGGTAGCATGACAATACTATTGAAGATTTAAAATCAGCTAAGAGAAGCTACAGCTCTAAAAAGAAGACAAACAAAATTACCACTGCTGCATGCAAAGAAAACAATAAACACATAAAAAACTTCAAGTACTACTTAATAAAAAAAGCTTTACTGAAGAACACATTGCCAAAAGGTCTTCTATAAGAATGAAAACTATGATGACACACTTTCACCTCGAAAAGTAAATGTTTATAAAAATCAGGAAAGATAGGAAGAACTTACAATGTCTCCTCCTTCATTGACATACTCTATGAAGGATCCAACAGCCCTGTTGCACAGACCAAAAAATAGCTTTACAGTCACAATATGGCAAATGAGGAAGGCCAAAATAGCGACTTATCACAAACTTAACCGTACTTTAGGGCAGCGATTCTGACTCGAGAGCTAGTCTCATCTTGCAGACATTTCAGTAAAATAGGTTGCAAATCATTCAGATGAGATTGAAACGTAGTCCCGATAGTTTCAGTAAGGGAGCTGAACAGAATTAAAGCTACCTGTAAAGAGAAGAGCAGGTCAGTAAGCATTGACATTTTGTTGGGAGATATTAAGCAGCACATGTTTCTTTCATGTATAGTTCACTTGAGATAATTTATGGGTTATCCACAAACAATTCCTCTGAAATACAGAACTAGGACGCTGATTTCTCTGCAACACTGCATATACTACATACATCAGAACATTTGATGTCAAAGAATGCACTATCTATTAGTGACGCATTACTGTATTAGCATCCCAACCCCACTAACACACATATACAGGAGGTATAGAAGAAAGTGAACACCAGGTAGACACTTCCACCAATAAAAAGAGAGAAGATGGTGTTAAGATTTCGCACATGCATAGGCAGTGCAACCTTATGAAATCTAACATTTGAAGGTTATGTCAAGCCTTAGTGCTGGAAATGTGTAGGCTTTTTACGGCTAAGATGGCCAGTCGCACATACTTTAAAATCCATGCATAGTTAAGTTATGGATGGTCTTGGGATTTCGGCATTTAGCTCTATTAATTGAACAATATGCCAAACAAACAATTATGAAAGAGCACACCGACATGTGGCTGCATGCTGACAACACAAAATATACATTTTCATCTTCTCACTACGCGGATAAAGTTCTTGTGGGACTGGCAAACCAGAGGAGCAGAACAGGGGAAGCAAAGGAAGCTATCACAGGTATGGATTTTTTGAATCTCAAGCTCATTTACATTGCTAGCTTATGGTCTGTATTTATACTCCCTCCGTCCCAAAATAAGTGTCTCAACTTTGTACTAATTTATTTTGGGACGGAGGGAGAAGTACATAAGAAAGTCGATTGCTAAATTGACCATACAGGTCTAGTAGCTGTCAGTACACGCAAACAACAAATTAACTACTTGCTGACAGCCCTATCTTACAAAGTAAGGTCACCCGACCTATATAAACTGGCGTCTACAAATACTTAGCCAATTAAGCAAAGGGCAGAAGGATTGCAAATTTGCAACTGACAGTTCTTTAAAAAAATACCAAATTGAAGAAAAGGAATGTACAAGTAAGCTCTTATTGTGGTCCACATGTATCAAGTATATTATGATAAAACCACATGGCAGGTTTCATTAAAGACAAATATCCATACTTACACCCTAAACAATGCATGCATACATAATTAAAGATTGAAAATACATGTCAACTAAGAGATACACTTACTTCCCTATGTTCTTCTTGTGGACTTTGGCTGCATTGGAAAAGGAACGGTAACAGCTCTTGCCACTCTCCTGCAGGGACAGCATACTTAGCAATAATGCTCACGACATTTGCACTACCTCTCCTTACAAGATGACTGCATAAGAAGCAAGAGGAAAATCAGTTCATCATCCCCTCAAAATTTCATGTGGAAAAACTGAGGTGGATTGAACAACAATGAAACAGCATTTGCACCAGGGTGGGAGTTAGCTTGATGATTGGTGGCTACTAGCTAGTCCCAGCGAAAACAGATCAACCATGCCCGATCGTCATCGTAACTTGTTAGAGCTATACTACGCATATCTCGACTTCCATATTTCTAGTTAGCCCAGTTTATGGCAACCCCATCACAGATAAAATTTATATGCAAATATAAGTAAGTATTTAAAGTCTAAAGGAGAGGACTTTTTATCGAGGAAGAAAAACTCCAATAGAGTGAATATGAGACATCATAAATACTACTCTAGTGTCAAAAACGCTCTTATATTATGGTATGGAGGGAGTAACATTTTGAATTGTTTACTTCGCACTTTTCCATATTTACTAGGATTCGATTAGGCAGTGTTCTCTTTTCTCACATTTGTTCTGCCTCCTATTCTAACTTCCTCCATTCTAAGTATATTTCCTACTGTTCTCCCTAAAAAAGACACACCAAACCGACTGCAACTTTCCAGCGAGTTGTTCATTTCCAGATAAAACTCGCACAAAAGTATCTCCATTTCGTAACAAACCATTTGCCATTTGGAATACCAGCACATGAATACAATATTATACAAGGAACGGCAGTAGCAGACATCAGTTGCAAGCAGGCCAGATGTATTACAGGTCACCATGATCATTGTAAGTTGTACTACTTGCTTAACCTATGGACCACAAATTACTCCCGACAGGGTTCCAGTTCTCATTAGGTCTAACAGTTGGGTTAATCGTTACTCACACGCACGAACTGTTCAGTTCAGCTATCCCATAGACAACCCTGTGTAACTGAGATACAGCAGAAGACAAATTATAAATTACGGAGAGGCGGGGGGCGTGGGGAAAGTCGGGTGGGGCAATCACCTGTTGTCGACGGTGATGGAGTCGATGAGGGCCTGCTTTAGGGAAGCCTTGGCGTGCGGTGGAAGCTTGGGCCAGTGGGAGGTGATCTTCTTGCGGAGGAGTACGGCGGCTAGCTGCCGGACGTTGGGGGTCTTGGCGGTGCGGAGGTGGTGGACGAGCGTCGGCACCACCTACGGGTCGCGCGCCAGCCGCCGGATCTGCTCCTCCGCCTGGCGTCGCGCGTCGTTGTCTGGCATCAGGAACTGGATTAGCAGAAGCTCCAGTGACTGCTCCATTCCTCCTGCCTGAGCCCGCGGGCCTCTCTCTCTCCCTCCCTTACTTGCTTGCTGTGATCGGCGGCGCCGGCGGCGGGCGGGGGGGGGGGGGGTCCAAAACCCAACCGATTGGGTCCGCTCGGGGTTTGGGGGCGTCGCGCGTGGGGGCGGGAGGGGTTTATTAGTGAGTAGGAGTAGTAAGTTGGGATATTGCTGTCTTTTCGTGTCTGCTTTGTTTATTTCCATTTCTTTTCCTTTTTTAGTTAATTATCGGTTGGTTGGAGTAGAATCGTTTCATGTTGTTGATTGAGGCGTTGGACCTACAGAGCAGGAACCTGGCCCAACTACATCAGAGTTCCATTACGGCCCACGGATAAACGTTATGCAATCCACCGAACAGGAAAATGACCCATAACTTGGCCAGTCACGCTACTATCACAGCCCAATTATAACAACTTGCGCACATGCCCCGTAAGGGGCTTCACACGAGAGCAACTAATTGAGGAGCGCTCGTTCGGTAGTCTCCTCAAGGGTCATTTGGGTAGGCTAAGAGCGCGCTACTTGGCGCGCTCTCAGCCGACGCCACGTTTCGCGCTCTGGATGCTTCCTTCGGATTTTTTTATTTTTCCGTATGCGTTTTCAGTATTTTTGGTTTTTTCGGTTTTTCGTTGGTCTTTCTTAGTATTTGAAAAAAGGGGAAATGCTGGAGAATACGTGTTTTTTTCCTTCCGTGAGAAACATGTTTTGCTTTCGCGGGAGGCATGGCCGTGCCTCTTGCAAACCCAAAAAACAGGATTTTTTTTTCTTTCATAAGATGCACGATTTTGCTTCCGCTAGGGGCACGGATTAGTTTTCGCGAGAGGCATGGTCATGCCTCTCGGAAACAAAACAAAAAATGTATTTTCTTTTCTTTTTCCTTCCGCAAGATACACGATTTTGCTTCCGCAAGAGGCACGGTCGTGCCTATTGGTAACGGAAAAAATGGTTTTTTTTTCTTTCGTGAGAGGCACGGTTTTACTTCCGCGAGAGGTTTTCTTCCACGAGAAGCACAGTTTTTTCGTCTGGATTTTTTCGTGAAAAAAGTTCATCAAAAGCTATCAACTTGAGATCTAGTTTTAAAGATCTCGATGCGAGAAATCCAACGGTGGAAACAGTTCAAGATTTGAACGTACGGTTTAAGAGTTAAAACATTCTGAATAAATGGGTCTATGAAAAAAAAGAAAAAATCCCAATTTGCGACAAATGACGCATGAAAGTGATCTTTGAAAGGAGTACTACTCAATTAGTGAATTCGACTTCGCGCGCTAGGCGTTGGCTAATGAGCCAGCTCGCCCTTTTGGACCGGCCCATGTGTGGGGCACCCTATTTTTTCATTTCGTTTTTTGCCTTTTGTTTTGTTTTCTTTTTCTTATTTATTTATTTTTTCATAAAAAAATAAGATTTAAAAAAATAAAACTTATAAAAAATTTGAATTAAAAAAAGTGTTCACGAAATCATAAAAAGGTTCACAGATTAAAAAAATGATCATGACTTTAAAAAAATGTTCGGATAGTCATAGATATTCATGATTTTGAAGAAAATGTTTGGGAAATCAAAGTATGTTTATGCTTTTGAAAAAATGTTCAGGTATTCAAAAAGGGATTTTTGTGAATTTGAAAAAATGTTTGGAATTCAAAAGATGTTCAAGAATTTTCTAAAAATGTTCGTGAATAACAAAAAAAACCAGCGATTCAATAAATGTGCACTGATTAAAAAATGTGCATAAATTCAAAAAATGGTCATGCATTTCCAAATGTTCGTTAAAAATAAAAAAAATCGTGAATTGAAAAAATTGTTCCCAAATTTCGATAATTGTTTGCCGATTCAAAAAATGCTCACGGGTTTCATAAAAAATACACAATTTTCAAAAAATATATACGTGTATTCAAAAAAGTTCATGATTTTAAAAAGGTTCACGAATTGTTAAAAAATGTTTGCAAAATTAAAAAATGTTCACGTTTTCATAAAAAGTGAATTAGTGAAATGTACGTGATTTCAAAAATGTACGTGATTTCAGAAAAATGAAAAATATGAAATATGGAAACTAAAAATTAAAGTAAAAGAAACATGAAACAAAATAAAAGGAAAGGGAAAGAAAGAAAAGAACGAAAATGAAAAGGCAGAAGAAAGAAAGAAAGAAAAAAACATAAAAAGAAAGAGAAAGAAACAGTTTGGGAAAGTTCTAGAACCATCTCAAAACCGAAAAGAGCTAATGGGCCGGCCTGAAGTGTATGTACCCGCAGCGGGGGATATGTGCTGGGTCGCTAACTAGCGACCTATGGGCCGAATAGGTTCCCCGCGTCGTAATGCCTGAATCACCGTAATGACCGTTCATATATGACGACCGCGATCAAAGAGGCGGTCCAGCGGAATCGCCATATTAGTCTCGGACATGTGAGCCTCCTCATTTAAAGGTTGGGGCCTGATAAAGAGCGGCCCCAGATTCAGTTAGGAAAGTTTCAGCCTGCTTCTTCCTCTTCTCCTCTCCCTTTCAAGCTCGCGCAAATAGTGTGGTCGCGTATCTAGTGGCAAAAAATCATTACCCTTGATGAATAGATTAAAAGTTTTTCCCACAAAAAAACATCAAAATTCTGAAATTTCAGAAGTGGGTCGATCAATGAAATTTTAGTTAAATTTGGATAAATTCAAATTTAAACAATTGGATAAATTAATTTCAGCAATATTTATACACAAAACCATCTATCCCAATTGTGTGTTCGTTACATCCAATTTTGTAGACCCGGGTTTGAATCTCAGCAACATAACCTTTTTTACTAAAATTTAATACAACAGGCATAAAGTTCTAGGAAGAAAAATTGATGTGGGAGTCAAACACTAATCCTGAAGTGTGGGAGGAGAACTGCCTACCACTCTGCTATGAGAAGTATGTGTTTCTACTGTTGAATATCGAGTTAGATTTAATACAGAAGAAACTGAGAGTTTTAAACCATCCAAAGGTTTACGACAAGGATACCCATTATCGCCTTACTTATTTTTGCTATGTAGTGAAGGGTTGTCCTCTCTCTTGTCACATGCGGAGGAGAGTGAGAAAATTGAAGGTGTGAAAGTATGTAGAGAGACTCCATCTATTACAAATCTTCTTTTTGTGGATGACTCATTGATCCTGATGAAGGCAAATATTCACAATGCTAAGGCTTTAAAAACCATTCTGTACTCGTATTGTAAAGCATCAGGGCAGTTGGTCAGTGTTGATAAATCAAGCATATTTTTGAGCCCCAATATAAAAGTGGAAATCAAGGAGCAACTCTGTACAATCCTCGATATTATGACTGAAGCTCTGAACGATAAATATTTGGGGTTACCGGCTAATGTGGGTATGGATAAGTGTGACTGCTTTCAATATTTGATTGACCATATCATCATGAAGATAAGTGGATGGAAAGAAAAACTTTTATCCGCGGGGGGGGGGGGGGGGGGGAACCTCCTGAAATATGTTATACAAGCTATCCCACCTATGCGATGTCCGTCTTTAAAATTCCTACAAAAATGCAAGGGAAGCACTGATGCGATAACTCATTTTTGGTGGGGGACGAGAACAATCAGGAGCGGATGCATTGGATGGCTTGCTGGAAAATGTGTGTACCCAAAAATCAAGGGGGTCTGGGATTCTGCGATATTCATTGTTTCAACCTGGCAATGCTGGCAAAACAAGAGTGGCGTATCATTGAGAATCCAGGTTCCTTATGTGTGACCGTGTTGAGAGCTAAATATTTCCAAACGGTGATTTATTGAATACAAAGCTAAAAAAGGCTCTTGTTTTACTTGGAAAAGTATTATGGTAGGGGTTAATTGTCTAAATCTTGGTTATATTTGGCTTGTTGAAATGGTCACAACATTAATATGTGGGAAGATGCTTGGATCCCTAACTGTGCAAATAGAAAAGTAATCACACCTAGAGGGAGTAATTTGATCTCAAGGGTATCTGATCTAATTGATCCTGCTACTAGTAACTGGGACGAAAACCTGGTTACAGAAATATTATGGCCAGTTGATGCACAGAGGGTCCTTGCAATTCCTTTGCCCCAACATGACATGTTGGACTTTGTCGCCTGGAGCTTTCAAGGAATGAAGCATTTTCTGTTCGATCATCCTATACAGTGCAATGGGAACACCAACACGGGGGGAAACTAAGAATAAACGATGGTATGGGACACATGACTATCAATCCTATTTGGAGTGACATTTGGAAATTATCTTGTCCATCAAAGGTTAAAATTTTCATTTCGCATATGCTGCATGGCACCCTCCCATGTAGAGTTAATTTGGTGAATAGACACATAAAAGTTGCCCCCAATTGTCATGCATGTTCCTTTGGATCAGAAGATACAAAGCATATATTATTTCAGTGTCAGAAAGCAAAGGAGGTTTGGAGAAAGATGGGACTGGATCATGTCATTAAAAGAGTTTGCGAAGTTGATTATGCTGGTGAGGCGGTTCTTGAATTATTGCTTCCTATGCCTGAACGGGAGCTTACTATCTTGGGTATTCCGAATGTCCGTGAATTGATTACAATTTCAACTTGTATTTATGGTGGGAGAGGCAAAAACTAGTCCATAAAGAGAAAACCCAAGATGCTAACCAGATCTCTATGAGGATTCGTGCTATTACGTTAAACTATGTTAGGGCTATATCACCAAAGGCTACTATGAAAAGAGGAGGTTGGGTCCAACCTCCAAGGGGGTTTGTAAAACTTAACGTGGATGCCTCTTTTGATCACGAGAGCTTAAGGGCACGGCTGGTGCTGTTTTGAGGGACGATAAAGGGAAATTCATTGTAGGGGGAAACTGATGACCCACAAGTATAGGGGATCAATCGTAGTCCTTTCAATAAGTAAAAGTGTCGAACCCAACGAGGAGCAAAAGGAAATGACAAGCGGTTTTTAACAAGGTAATTTCTGCAAGCACTGAAATTGTCGGTAACAGGTAGTTTGATAGCAAGCTAATTTGTAATGAGCAAGTAACGGTAACGGTAATAAAAGTGCAGCAAGATAGCCCAATCCTTTTGTGACAAAGGACAGGCCGGAAGGGTCTCTTATAATAGGTAAAACGTTTTTGAGGGCACACGGGAATTTCATCTAGTCACTTTCATCATGTTGGTTTGATTCGCGCTCGCTACTTTGATAATATGGTATGTGGGTCGACCGGTGCTTGGGTGTTGTTCTTACTTGAACAAGCCTCCCACTTATGATTAACGCCCTTGCAAGCATCCGCAACTACGAAAGAAGTATTAAGATAAAATCTAACCATAGCATTAAACATATGGATCGAGATTAGCCCCTTACGAAATAGCACATAAACTAGGGTTTAAGCTTATGTCACTCTAGCAACCCATCATCTAATAACTACTCCACAATGCATTCCTTTAGGCCCAAAGATAGTGAAGTGTCATGAAGTCGACGTTCACATAACACCACTAAGGGAATCACAACATACATACCATCAAAATGTCGAACGAATATCAAATTCACATGATTACTTGCAACATGACTTCTCCTGTGTCCTCAAGAACAAAAGTAACTACTCACACAACATATTCGTGTTCAAGATCAGAGGAGTAACAAATATCATAATGGATCTGAACATATAATCTTCCACCAAATAAACCGGCTAGCATCAGCTACAAGATGTAATCAACACTACTAGCCACCCACAAGTACCAATCTAAGGTTTTGATACAAAGACTGAACACAAGAGATAAACTAGGGTTTGAGATGAGATGGTGATGTTGAAGATGTTGATGAAGATTGGCATCCCAAATATGAGAGGGTTGTTAGTGATGACGATGACTTTGATTTCCCCCTCCGAGAGGGAAGTTCCCCCGGTAGAATCGCTCCATTGGAGGGCAAAAGTGCTCCTGCCCCAATTCTGCATCGAGATGGCGACGCTCCGTCCTAAAAGTCCTCTCCTTACTTTTTCTAGATCAAAAGACCTTATGTACCAGAAGATGGGCACCAGAGGTGGGCCAGGCCCCCCTACCCACCAGGGCGTGCCAGGAGGGGGTGGCGCGCCATGGTGCCCAGTGGGCACCTGGGTGGCCCCTCTGGTATTTCCTTATTCCAATATTTTTTATATATTCCAAAATAATTCTCCGTGAAATTCCAGCTCATTTGGAGATGTGCGGAATAGGTATCTCTGACATAGCTTTTTCAGGTCCATAATTCCAAATTACCAAGCATTCTCCCTCTTTGTGTAAACCTTGCATATTATGAGAGAAAAGGCATTAGAATTACTCCACAAAGTGTTAAAATGCATAAAAACACTGTAAATAACAGTAGGAAAACATGATGCAAAATGGACATATCAACTCCCCCAAGCTTAGACCACGCTTGGTTTCAAGCGAAAGCCGATATCGAAAATCATGTCCACATGTTTAGAGAGAGAGGTGTCGATAAAAACAAAACACGGACATAGTAGCATCATGCTTATTATCATAACAACAATGAACTTTATCATATAACTTCTCATGACCAAGTAACAATTCATCACAACATCGAAGTATAAAGCATAAACTTTCTTGAAAGGAAACAAACTATGTTCTCAGCCAACTTTGTAATTACAATTCATCATATTTTCAGGAAGGGGCTCGTGTCGGAGCCTTTTGGCAAGTCCACATACTCAACCATCATTTAGTCTTCTATGATTGCTAACACTCACAGCATATATATGAGCAAAGAGTTTCAACCGGACACATAGAAAGATAGGGGCTTATAGTTTCGCCTCCCAACTTATTCACCTCAAGGGTGATGTCAACAATAATAACTCATGATCACTCACATGCAACTGGATATATGTGCCTAGATCATTCCCCACCACATGATGCTTGCAAAAGAGAAAAGTAGAAGGAATAGAGGAGAACACTTTGACTCTTGTATAAAAGGTATATACATAAAAGTAAAATATAGGCCCTTCGCCGAGGGAAGCAGAGCTTGTCATGCGCTTTGTGGTTTTGCATGCACATTCTCTTAATGCATAATAACGTCACGTTATATTGCCCCTTATGATAGCAACCTTTATTATGTAGTCTGTCGCTTTTATTACTTTTCCATCACAAGTTCGTACAACACTTATTTTCCCTTACACTAAAAGATCAAACACATTTAGAAGAAAGTTTTATTGCCCTTTTTGCACCGATGACAACTTACTTGAAGGATCTTACTCAATCCATAGGTAGGTATGGTGGAATCTCAAAACATGAATTTGGGTTTAAGGGTTTTGGATGCACAAGTAGTATCTCTACTTATTGCGGATTTTTGGCTAGCAAAGATATTGGGCAAGCACCACATGTTAGAGGATCTATGACAATATAACTTCTATGTGAATATGAACAAACATAAATCATTATGTTGTCTTCCTTGTCCAACGTCAACAATTTGGCATAAGATATTAATGGGGGCTCACAATCATAAAAGATGTCCAAGATAGTATATTTGCATGCGAATCTTCTCTTCCCTTATTAATTCTTTCATGAATTCCATCATTGACCAATGCTATGTTAGTCAACTTTTAATAAATTTTACCACTTATACTTTTCCTTATGTGATGTCATTACTTTTCGTAAGATTAGCACATGATCTTTTTCATTATTTCCTTTATTTTGATTGAAACAAAACAGTAAAGAAGCAAAAACTCAAACTAATCTTTATTATATAAATCTCACTCGATTACATAGATAGATAGATTACGAAACTAACACTCGAAATAGATCATACTAAACTTTTATTCAACTAAATCATGAAATAACTAAAGATCGAACTAAGATAGGTAAAGGTAATAAAAGTGATGGTGATACAATACCGGGGGATCTCCCCCAAGCTTGGCACAAGCACAGGGGAGTGCCCATACCCGTGTACTCAAGTCTCCTTCTTTGGTGACGGTGGTGATGATGAGGTAGTAATCTTGTCTTCCGGCTTCCATGGCAGGGGTTCACCATCAAAACAGGATGCACGAGTCTCCTGAGTCCTGAAACTGGCAGCTAAACCCATACTTTTAAATCTTGCTTCTACTCAAAAACTTGATTTTGAAGATCATAGATTTGGCTTTGCAGAAAATTGATTTGCTCGTTGAAGGTGAAGACGATGTCCTTCATAGACCGGCCATCCACCTTGTGATCACAGGTGAATTCCATAATCATGGAGTGATTGGCACTAAGTCCATACTCAACCATCCCCTGGCACTTGAAGATCCCCTGCTCCATCGCCTCGAGCCTGGCCTCCACGGTTCCTGTCTTCTTGGGTCCCTGAACATCTCGGATGTGGAGCACCCCTCACGCATCTCAATGGCTTGAGGGTGCTTAATCACCTCCGACAGGTTGGGGTTGATGACCCTCTCGAAGAACTTGTCCTTGGAAGAGCTTGATGAGGTCATGGCGATCTAGATCTGACAGGAAAACAACACGAAAAAAGGAACAGGGGATGTTTCTACGATGTGGTGGTCAAATCGTCTGGGGGAGTATATAAAGATTTTTTTTAACCTTGGGAAACAAGTATACGACAGGAAAACGGAGTCGGGAAGGTGCCCGAGGGGCCCACTACCCACCAGGGCGCGCTAGGTGGGGCAGGGGCGCCCTGGTGCCTAGTGGGCACCTGGGTTGCCTTACCAGGTGTTTCTTATTATTATTATTTTCTAATATTCCAAAACTGACAGAAAATATTTTGCGGAATTTTTGGAGTCTGTTTACTTACCATATCTGTAGGTCTTCCTTTGCAGGGTTCTGGAGTGTTCTACAAGGTCTCTCTTATGTGTTCCTCCGGTGTCATGGTTTGAATAATATTCACTAGTACGCGTCGGTGCTATACAAACGGTTTTAAACCCCTTTCCGCGTCTCTCTTATGTGTTTCGCCTAGTGAGTGACGGCGATAGGGGGGTCCTTCCCACATGACCCAAAAACCGTCGGGGATATGCCCTCCTGGCACACACGCTCGGCAAAATGAGGTCGTGTGCGACCGACGAACGCTCAAATACGGAAATACGTACAGTAGAGCTAAAAAATACAATTATACATGCGAAATTGTTTTCGGTTGCAAGTACATCCCACACAGTAAGTCCCCGCTAAACGTTTCCGTTCGTATGTACATCCCACGCAGTTGCTCGAAGGAAAATGTTTCCGTTCACAGGTACATCACACACATTTTTTCCCGTTAAATCGTTTGCGATAGCGTTGCCATTGCACACAATATCAACAATTTTATCGTTTGCGTTATTGAACACGGTGCGTAGAAAAAACTGTGTGGCAAAGGCTGTCCATCACACTCAGTTTTTATGTGGTAAACGTTTGCGCAAGGTGGCCTAATGCAAACAGTTTTCAAGAGGATGTCGTGTGTGCAGTGGAGATTGATCGCACACGTAGTGGATCCTAGAAACGTTTTTGATCTCCACGTCTATCGCAGACGTTTCGCTTTCCCAAACCGTGTGCAGTGTAATCCCTAATTTAAAAATCACATGTATTGAATTTAAAAGTAGGCAATCGCTTATTTCATATCCAACCATGTTTATTACAAATATAGGTTCAACCACGAATGCATAATTCGATGCACAGGTACATATACTGAAGAACTACATAAGCACCAAGTAAAGAATGATGAACCATAGTTGTACTAAAGACTGTAAAGAGAGAGGCGAAAGACATTCTGGTTGCTGGAGAAGGTGAAGCGGAATGCCCATATTGTGCCCTCCTCCATGCGTAATGCGCGCACTACTCTAGGCCAACCCCTTGTGATGGCTGCCCGTCCATCCTTCACTGTCTTCATTACGACTTCTTGATGCTCATTGTAGTCTGGATGAAATACTTTAACCTTCATTGCATGTTCACCAATCATGTACTTTGCGAGGTAATCCTGAGTGAACTGCTTCAGGAACCACTGGGAACGAAAAAGATTCAGACATTGTTGTCTAACAACTCATTATGGGCAGTAAAAAGAGAAGGATGCAGAGTTTGTAGTTATCATCCTCTGACTCAACATTGCGTTGGATAGAGCATAAACAAATAATTTGCTTGCCACCATTCGTATCTTTTTTGCTAATAATCATTATCAGTTTCCTCACTTGATGCTTGTTCATGAATATCTCATTGCCCCTACACAAAAAGGGTCGATGCGTGGATCCTTGCTAAGGGCATATGTACCTACAAGCAACAAGTCAATATTAGAAGCTAACAAGTGTCCAGGCATGGATCTATATGCACTACATTATGGAACGACAGGGAGAGTACAAGCTGAGGGATGAAGCTAACCTTGGCGGAAAATGGTGGCCACTCCCGTTGTTGTCCTGCATAAGTAGTGGAAAGGCATGATAAGTATAGCAACCTTAACATCAAACAAATATAGCAAAGGTAAACAACATCTTCTCCAAATGATAGCTTGAATGTGTTGGTTTCAGCAATCTGTTAAAGCAGATATAAAATGGAAGGCAATGTTACCCTGTAAGGCTTAATAGCCATCAAATATTGCAATTCAAACTGGTATTGTTGAAAATGAATATAACGTAGGTAATGCTTAAACATCACACTTTGGATAAATGTGTAAAACTGAAATAAAGGGCATGTGTTAACTACACCAGGAATAACTGGAACCAAATATAGTCGTTCAAACTGGTATTGATGTAGTCGAGCGGCACAGTTCCGACTTGCACATAGTGAACAACACATTATGAATGACTGAAATAAACAAGGCATAAATGACCCGATTATAACAACCAAATATAGCCATTGAAAATCGGATGTAGTCTCACTGCAACCAACCTAACAAGCAAATACAGATAAACATGGCATATGTTTGAAAACTGGACAAATGCTCACTGCAACCAACCTAACAAGCAGATAAAGATAAACAAGACATCTGCTTGATAATTGTACATATGCTAAAAAAAGCAACCTAACAACCAAATACAGATAAACAAGGCATCTGCTTGATAACTGGACAAATGCTAAAAAAAACTAACAACCAAATACAGATAAACAAGGCATCTTCTGGATAACTGGACAAATGCTCACTGCAAGCAAACTAAGAACCAAATACATATAAACAAGGCATTTGCTCGATGACTGAAAAAATGCTCACTCCAACCAACCTAACAACCAAATACAGATAAACAAGGCATCTACTCACTATAAACAACCAAATATAGCCATTCATGAAACTGAAGTGGACAATTCATACTTAAACATCACATAGCCCTATTGAACAATACATTTTTGCATAACTAAAATAATTAAACACGACACAGTTAAATCACCGCAAGGCAAATGCTACTACGACAAAGGGTACGGGTTGGCAAGCTAGAAAAGGTAAGATTTGCTGATAGAATGTTGCCTCACATTTCATGGACGGGATCCTTCTAGTTGGAAGAGCACAGACCCATGGTGCACTCTCTGATGTCACAGGTGGGCTGTTTCACCTTGGAAGAACCTTTGTGGGTGCCCTCCTCGTGGTCATGGTCGTGGTCGATGAGATCTGACTTGGCAATTGAGGATCCCAAGCCGCCGCCGTAGAATGTGTCCTTCAGAAATGACAAAATGGGCTCAATGGCGTATAAAGCTCGCAAATCCTTGTCCGCTTGGCGGAGGAAATCTGCGGCATGGCCGTTGAAGAGATCGACGATGGTTGAACCAGAGGGGTTGGGGATGGACCACTTAACCTGTGACATGGCACGCATGAAGCCGTCGCTGTGGACGAGCTTGATGTCGTAGCCAGCTTTCCCGAGATATAGTAATACGCTAGTCCGCTGACATGAAGCCTTCGGCATGGCAATGTAGTCAACGTCTTCGCCGGCTTCCGCGGCGACGTGTTGCTCCGGGATCGACAGGTCGGGGTGAATGGCGGCCACCTCGCCAACATCCGCTGCAGAGGCCATGATAAACCTCTTCTTGGCTGAACGCTCGTCGGTCTCCCCGGGATACGTGGTCGAGCTTAGGCTGCGACGTTCTGGAGCAGGGGATGTGGATCTAGCGGGGAGGGACACCGCAGGCCTCATCTAAAAACTCAGGGGAGTGGGGCAACAGTATGGGAATCGCTAGGTAACCTGAACTTTATTATCTAAGCTAGGAGGAACGGGTAGGCCGGCAGGGGTTGGCGGCAGCGCCGGCGGCGGCCGTGAGCTAGGGTTTGAGGGGGGAGGGGGCGGGTGGGGGACTGTGGAGGGGTGTGGGGGTGGTGTTTGAGGATACGTCGCGGCTACTGAAATTTTTAGTAATGGTGGGTGGAGATGGTGGTGGACGATGGAGGGTGACGGTTCAAATGCCTCAGCTACTGCAATTTTACTATAAGGTCGGTGCTGGAGGAGTGTGGGCGACATGGGCGACGGTTGAAGTACGGCAGCTACTAAAATTTGGGTAAAGTAATTGATGCGGGGCAGGAGTGCCCAAGATCGCGCACGGTCCAATAACAATATGCGTGTATGATAATAAGGAAAAGTGGCGCGGAACCGCCGATTTTTGCAACGCTCAAGGCGGGTAGTTTGTTTTTATATTTCTAGCTAGCTGGTCCATCACACACGGTTCGTACTAATTTCCAAATAAACTTACCCGCCTTTAGCTTGAACATGTGGTGTTTTTACAGCGCACTTGCATCGCACACGGTTAAGCCAGTACCTCCACACTTTGCTCAAGGCCTTGCTGGTCGCAGTGATTTTACAACAAGACTTGCATCGCACACGGTTGAGCCAAGTACCTCCACCTTTGCTTGCGCTATGCGAGCATGGCGATTCACAACAAGATTTGTATCGCATACACGGTTAAGATATTATACCCGTGTCCGTTGAGCATCATCAGAGTCTTTGCAGCAAAAAATAACGTTAGAGAGGGTCAGAAGACAGCCACACCAGCATGTGGCCCAAATATATATGAGTGAAAAGGGTGGTCTGTGATGTTCTAAATTCCAATGCGCAACTTTGACCGCGCGGGCCCACGGTTGGGCGCGTCATCGAAGATCGATGAGAGGGTCCAGAAGTCAAGAACCACCTGGAAGTGGCCAAATATATGTAGGAATATTGGGGATGTTTAAAACTTTAAGTACACAATGCATAACTTTGGTGGCACCTGCCTCGCAAACCCAACAACACCCTTGGATATATATATAATGACATAATGTCGTACCTAGCTAGGATGATTGGCCCACCACCTCCCACCTCGTGTCAGCGGGGCGGGTGCACGTAATGATCGATACTTTGGTCATACATGCATGTTGCCATGACCTACCATAGGACGGACCAATGAATCTATCGTTTGGTCAAACGACAATTGTTGTTGTCGATAAACCGCTTGGGCCAATAGATTGAACCATCATAAAAATCGCACGAGAGGGACCACAAAACCAGCATCTCTTGCATGCGGCCCAAAATGATGTACATTGGGAAGGGGTGATGTGTGTTTTCAATATAGAATAATGTACAATTTAGATGTTATGCCTACCTCTCGATACAGACAACAACCATGAAGGCAAGGTAGTTAAGGACGAGATACGCAGGGTTTAATGTAGGTCAAACCCAGCAATCCGAGCATGTGGGAGGGAATCCTGACAACACATGAGCTCGAGCTTTGGTTGAGCGACATGTGACAGTGACCGGCCCTAACACGAACTAGGAGGAATCCATTCATGGGCAACACATACCCCTCATTATCGGTCAAAGGGATGATATATATACACTCGGGGAGCCCACAGATATGCGTGTCATCACAAAAAACCGCACAAGGGAGACGTGATCGATCAAAAGACCCCGTATACACTGCATGCGGCCCAAAAATATGTATGGGTATGGTGGTGTGTGATGTGTTTAAATCCCAAATGCACAACTTCGATGGGCCACCAACTACATTACAAACCGAACACCGTACCCGACTCCAAGCCTGGTTCAATACGCATGCGATGTTAGTTTCCCAACTTCGAGGCGGGGTCCCACGCATGCGCTCAAACTTTATTTGGTCTAGCATGGGACACACACACACACACACACACACACATATATATATATATACATCTATATAGTGTGCGAATAACTTTGAAAGTTGGTCGTTGGATGAAGCCAATCCGACGATATAGAGATGGCAAATTGGAGCACTACTGGCCGTTGGATATCATCTACATTCCACCAGATTCTGCCACATGTACAATCTAGAAGACTCCATGGTTGAACTTAAGCATAATGCAAAAACCTCAAAACATGCTCGAGAAGAACACCCTGCCCACTATACCCTACATGCAACCTGAAAAAGGTTTATATAATCGCCATGACAGGTCAAGTCAATCATTCTTTAATTTTTTAGAGGAAAAATAACCCATAAAAACATAGTAGGTTTATATAATCGCCATGACGGGTCCAGTCAATCATTCTTTAATTTTTTTAGAGCAAAATAACCCATAAGAACATAGTCTACAAATTAGCAAAACAAGGATCCCAAGGTTTATATAATTGCCATGATAGGTCACTATAGAGATATAATGTATCACTATAATGACGGTGTCATGGCATTTAAATGAAGCTTGAGATATGCAACTTCCCACCAGGTCACCCATCCTTGGACTACTCTAGCCCGAGCACGCTTAACTTCTGCATTATATTCGACTAGGCTAGCGGATGGGAAGCCGTCCCTTGCTGATAAGAATTGCCTCCTTGCCATTAAGGCGTTTCACGCTGGTCATCGGGAGGCAACCGACTGGGTGGGAATGCGTCTTGTTCAAAGGGAACGAACCGGCTTGTACGGAACAACCGAAACAGTGTCTGGCGTACAACAGTACAGAGGAAAAGGCCTTCTGTTCGACGACCTACGGTCGAAACGAGATCATGTTCATCGGGAGGGGTCTAGCGTACCGCAAAACGAAGGAAACAGACTTCTGTTTGAGCTCCTACGGTCGAAGCAGGGTCTTGTTGTTCGGGTGGGTCTAGCATGCCGCAAAACAGAGGAAACAGACTTCTCTTCGACCGCCTACGGTCGAAACGGGGTCTTGTTCATTGGGAGGGGTGTGGCATACCACAAAATGGGACTCCATGGGCTACTATTCATCCACCGTCGACTACCTCCAGCCCCCACGGGCTACTGTTCATCCACCGTCGACTACCTCCAGCCCCCACGGGCTACTGTTCATCCACCGTCGACCTCCTCCAGCCTCCACCAACACTGTTCATCCATGGGCTACTATTCATCCAGCCTCCACCAGCTACTGTTCAACCAGCCTCCACGGGGGCTTGTTCATCCACCCCCCACTGGGCGGGGTGTGTGGCGGCCTCCTCGGGGTCCTGTTCATCCAACGGCAACCACCTACTACCACGGGGTCATGTTCATCCAGCGGCAACCGCCTACACATGGCCGGGGTCCTATTCATCCAACCCCCACTGGGAACTGTTCATCCACAGCCAACCAACCGGCTGGACTCACCATGTCTTGACTCGTTCTACGTATCGCGTGCGTGGCAGCAACGGGCACTGTTCATCCAGAGGCAACCCAACCGGCTAGCTACGTCATGCACGGGGGTTTGAACGGCTTCAGTAAGCAGTAGCAGCGATTGACCGGGTTCAGTTAGCAGCAAAGGAGTCGGTCGGGTTCAGTTAGCAGCGAAGGGATCGATCGATCGGCTTCAGTACGTAGCAGGCGATCAGTCATGTTTAGTAAGAGAATGCCTCTTGCTCGGGTTCAGTTATAGTGACACGGCTCACACCACGCACGCGTACGAGGGAGAAACACGCAAACCACACTGCATCGCTCGGCCCCAATGATACGTCTCCAACTTATCTATAATTGTTTATTGTTCCATGCTATTATATTATCAACTTTCGATGTTTATATGCATTAATATGCTATTGTATATTATTTTTGGGACTAACTTATTGACCTAGAGCACAGTGCCAGTTCTATTTTTCCTTGTTTTTGAGTTTTACAGAAAAGGAATATCAAACGGAATAAAACTTTCGCGATGATTTTTCTTGGACCAGAAGACACCCGTAGGACTTGGATATGAAGTCAGAGGAGTCCCGACGAGGCGATAAGCCTCAGGGGCGCGCCCTAGGGGGGCGCCCTGAGGGCTTGTGGCCCCCTCGGAGCTCCTCTAACCCTAATATTTGGCCTATAAATTCCCAAATATTCCCAAACGACAAGAAGCATCCATCAAAATACTTTTCCTCTGCCGCAAGCCTCTGACCTCGTGAGATCCCATCTTAGGACCTTTTCCGGCACCCTGCCGGAGGGGGATTCGATCACGGAGGGCTTCTACATCAACCCTATTGCCCTTCCGATGAAGCATGAGTAGTTTACCTCAGACCTACGGGTCCATAGCTAGTAGCTAGATGGCTTCTTCTCTCTCTTTGATCTTCAATACAGTGTTCTCCTCGATGTTCTCGGAGATCTATCCGATGTAATATTCTTTTGCGGTGTGTTTGTCGAGATCCGATGAATTGTGGATTTATGATCAGATTATCTATGAATATTATTTGAATCTTCTCTGAATTCTCATATGCATGATTTGATATATTTGTATTTCTCTTTGAATTATCGGTTTGGTTTGGCCAACTAGATTCGTTCTTCTTGCAATGGGAGAGGTGCTTGGTTTTGGGTTCAATCTTGCGGTGTCCTCACCTAGTGACAAAGTAGGGGTAGCGAGGCACGTATTGTATTGTTGCTATCAAGGGTAAAAAGATGGGGTTTTCATCATATTGCTTGAGTTTATCCCTCTACATCATGTCATCTTGCTTAAAGTGTTACTCTGAATACTCTAGATGCATGCTGGATAGCGGTCGATGTGTGGAGTTATAGTAGTAGATGCAGGCAGGAGTCGGTCTACTTATCACGGACGTGATGCCTATATTCATAATCATTGCCTTGGATATCGCCATGACTTGCGCTTTTCTATCAATTGCTCGACAGTAATTTGTTCACCCACCGTATGTTTTCTTTCAAGAGAGAAGCCTCTAGTGAAATCTATGGCCCCCGGGTCTATTTTCCATCATATATTTTCAGATCTGTAAACCAAAAACCCAAAAATACCTAGCTGAGTTTTATTTACTTTTATTTTGTTTTACGTTTTAGTAATATTTTATATCTATCTCTATTAGATGTCATCCTTGCAAGTGACCATGAAGGGATTGGCAACCCCTTTATCACGTAGGGTGCAAGTGTTTGATTGTTTGTGCAGGTGCATAGATTGGAGGCTTGCGTGTACCTCCTACTAGATTGATACCTTGGTTCTCAAAGTGAGGGAAATACTTATCTCTACTTTGCTGCATCATCCTTTCCTCTTCAAGGGAAAAACCAACACAAGCTCAAGAAGTAGCAGGAAGAATTTCTGGCGCCGTTGCCGGGGAGGTTCTACATCAAGCCTACCAAGTACTTGTCATAAACTCTCATCTCTTGCACTTACATTATTTGCCATTTGCCTCTCGTTTTCATCTCCTCCACTTCTAAAACGTTTTAAAAAAACACAAAAATATTTGCCTTTTTATTTGTCTTCTTTCCGGTTGCCTTTATGTCTTACTTGGTTTGTTTGCTTGTTTGCTTGGCATAATTGTGTGTTTATTGGGAATCAAGAACAAAAAGCTTATGGATCCTCATCCACTTGCTAATATTTTTAAAAGATCCAACTATGATGAACCTATTGCTAGTGAGTTGAGTGCACTAGATTATCTTTATGAAGCTTTGCTTGAGATTCGCGAATCTAAAAATTGTGATGAAGTGTCAAAAGAAGAAATTTATGAAGTGATTCACGAAAGCTCCTTGAATGAAAAGCATGCTTACAATGATGTTATTATAAATCCTATTGAT
The DNA here is from genome assembly GCA_021605145.1 of Aegilops bicornis. Taxonomy (NCBI): domain Eukaryota; kingdom Viridiplantae; phylum Streptophyta; class Magnoliopsida; order Poales; family Poaceae; genus Aegilops; species Aegilops bicornis. The sequence continues at coordinate 495,228,314 of CM038672.1, read as the reverse complement.
GTCAATTGTGTTAATTATATGCAAAACCCTAAGCTTGGGGATGCTAGTTTTGCTATGTCCACTACTTATTGCAATGATCATGATTGGGGTGATTCTTATTATGATCTTGAAAATTTATGTAAGCCCCATGATGAATATAAGATTGATAATGATGTTTGCAATAATATTGAAAGTGGGTTTGGAAGAGTGTCAACTTTAGATCCCACATATTGGGAGAATATTCAATCTTATGAAATTTTTGATAAAAGTGGGTTTGGAAAAGTGTCAACTCTAGGTAAAAATAATCCCACATACTTGGAGAATGTTCAATCTTATGAATTTTTTGATAAAAGTGAGCTTGGAGAGGTCATGACTTTATTTGATGATAATCCCACTATTTTGGAAGAGTGTCAACTTTGCATACATGACGATTGTGTAGAGAATATATTATGTGATAGCTACATTGTTGAATTTGAATATGATCCCACATGCAATTATTATGAGAGGGGGAAAATATGGTTGTAGAAATCTTCATGTTATTAAATTACCTCTCTTCATGCTGAGATTGCTATCGTTTCCT